>JAODKM010000126.1:1443825-1454794 GCA_026780845.1 Petrocephalus sullivani | reverse complement strand
CCAACACACAGCCTCACCCGCCCACCGATCACCACACGCCCCTCTGTAACAGGCCCCCAACACACAGCCTCACCCGCCCACCGATCACCACACGCCCCTCTGTAACAGGCCCCCAACACACAGCCTCACCCGCCCACCGATCACCACACGCCCCTCTGTAACAGGCCCCCAACACACAGCCTCACCCGCAGAGCGAATTTGGCTTTCAGAACTCCCCACTGGTCATTTATATAATCTGTTAAAACCACAGCTGTGACCTAGCCTATTATATTAAACGTCTTCCCATTACAGCAGTTGGAAACCATCTTTATAGTGAGCGAGAACAGAAAGTGCATTATAGTATAAACCATACCACAAGATGCAATGTCTATACATGGAAGCTAAAAGTCCTCAAGTCAAGGCCGCTAAACTGGCACAAACCAAGCAGAGCTGCCAGACATTACAGAAAGGTGAAATCTAATCCCTGTCGGGCATGTATACCAAAGCGCTGTGTTGTGTACATGGAAGGGGTACTGTATATTGTTATTGTGCCATTATTTAATCCCCTCTGCGCCAGCCCATCCATCTCTTACTGTAACGACAGTACTCACCCGTGTTTCCGCACTCGTCAGAAAAACCCAGATAAGCAGTGAAATCCGAAACACCAACAGGCTATAAGGCAAAAGAAAACGGTTCATTCTTCCAGAACTGCAGCAAAATAAAAGGAGCATTTGATGGCGAATATCTGAAAACGTATTTCAATAAAAGCAAACTGGTGGTGATATTAAAGCAGTTGTTTATGTACAGGCTTTGCCTAATTGTACGCAACAGGGTTACATGATGAGATATTTCCATGCAGATTTCGGGAGTCGCTCCAGATCGGAGATCCGCGGTTAGAAAGAACGCATCGCCGGGAGTGGGGATGCATTAAAGCCCCCTTTTCCCCAGCCAGGTCCCCTCGCCAAAGGGGCTTAAACATTAAGTTTTTCACCTAAAGAAGCAGTACACGCCATTTCTCAGACTCCAGATTCTCGAAAAACTGTGCGTTTTTAGAGCACCGTGGCCTTCCTGGCGGACCCCATTAGCGGTGCTTAAACACCCAATAAAGCCCTCCGGGACGGTGGCATTTCGTCCGTGTCTTATTGCTGCCTGTGAGCAGGACAGCTTCGCAATGAGACGCTTTCACAGCCCGAACATGCACCGCAGATCCCCCCGCACTGTGGCAAAGTGCAGTGCACTGACTGTATGGTGGTAAACCAAGGCAAATCCGACCATGCAATTAGGGCTTAAACGTGGACAGGGAGCTGACGCGATCCAGGAGTGGGGGGAGCGGCCAGAACCGCAGGAAGGAGCCCCTAACCACGCTGCTCCGGCCGCCTCGCCTGCGACTCCGCCAAGTTATTCACATGAAAGGTGCCTCGCATGGGAAGGGGGGGCTTTCCACGTAGCACCGCACAGAGAGTAAATAAAGTGGGGAATGAAGAGCATGTGCCTCGTAAGCTGCTCCGCGGACCGCCTCGGCGATCCGTCCCGGATTTGGACACCAGCCGCATCCCCGCCGCGGCGCACTTGGGGACCGGGGGCGCCGCGGCACCGATCGCTGCTTCTCGGCCGCCTTACCTGCGCTCAGAGCCGCTCCCCATGCTCCGCCGACGGCCCGTCCCGCTTTTCCCTCCGCTTGTAGGGGATCCGCCGACCTGTAGCGATCCGTCTGTTGGTTATAGCGCTGAAGTGCGGGTTGCTTCTAGGGAGGAGGAAAAGGCTGGTGCGCCACGAAGGGGAGTTCTTTCGCGTGCACCTCTCCCTCCCTCCCCGCCTGCCCTCCCTTTTGTGTCACCGTCACCGTCCTCTCCCTCCCTCCCTCCCTCCCTCCCTCTCCCTGTCACCCACTTCTCTCCCCCTCCTCACCCCTCCAGTTTACGCAAAAGCTAAATTCTCCGGCTTGTTGCTTCCTCTCTCGCCCTGTCGACAACTTTTTTATCCTCGTTATAAATCGGTGTGACGCCTACCAGCGCGGGGGGGCTGAAAGAGAGAACAGCGGATCAGCACAGAACACCCGCACTCTCACACCCGCAGACACTGTGTGCACCCTGACACACACACACATATGCACTGACAGTCACACACAGGCTAACACACTGACACACACACTGAAACACACAGACATAGTCACACACATAGACTAACACACACATACACACACAGACTAACACACTGACACACACACACACAGAAACACACAGAAAGTCACACACATAGACTAACACACACACAGACTAACACACTGACACGGTGACACACACATACACACACTGACAGTCACACACACTGACAGTCACACACACAAACTGAGACACACACTTACAGACTAACACAAACACTCACACACACTGACACTCACAGACTAACACACACACACACAAACTAACACACACACTCACAGACTAACACACTGACACTGTGACAGACACAGTCATACACACACTGACAAAGTCAAACACACACACACACACACTCACAGACTAACACACTGACACACAGGCTTAAATAATTACAGACACTCCGAACTTATGCGAGGCACATCGTCTCAGAATGACCTCAACATTTCCTCGCAGAAGAGGGTGTTGCTGTTAATCGGCTGAAAGAAATGGGCGGAAATCACTGCGCATTCAGCGATATCGGGCTGAAAGGGGAACAGCGCGCGCCGCACTGGCCAATTAGCAGCCTGACAGCGCGGGACGGGGAGAGAGCGCATAGCTAAATGGCCGCTTTCAGATCTGATTGTCAATATGCCTTTGAATATGCAAAAAACTATATAAACTAACGTTACAGCACGCAACAAGATTACCCCCCCCCCAATCTGAATCTTGATAAGCGGAAATGTTCCCCCGGGGTCAAGCTGAAAAGCGCCACACTTAGCTGAAAATATAACTAAAAATAGATCTGCATATTTTCTGGGAGCCGGAAAACATAGAAATCATCCACGTTCCTTCATATTAGGTGGTCAAAACTAATTATGAAAAGCATATAACTTATTAACAACTACACCATGAGAAGTTAAAGGAGTATAATACCTACAAGAAGGTCGGCATATACAATATCTACTAGTCATGTGGAAATAATCTCTGTAAAAACAAGCTATGCATGAAAGTCAGTAAACTTCTCATGGTTAGAAAGCTAAACGCCCTGCAGTGCCACCAGACCATTGCTGTTCCCATCCAGCTTACTCACCCTTATACCCAGTACAGGGACGCACACAGGGGGGGGGCAGGGGCACCCTGCAGGGGATGCCGGTCCAGGAGAAAGCCATGTGATGCAGGGAGGCCAGGCGAAGGCCACAGACACGGAGCAGAAGCTGGACTACAGTTGCTGACCCTGGAGACGTGAGGCATCTTCAAAAGAAGCACTTACCCAGACTGGGAAAGAAAGGGATACTAATGTTTCCCACAATGCAGTGGGGTGTCCTGTTTATGGGTTTGCTGTTGCCTGGATTTGTATGTCATTTGTAGGAATTGATATGGATTATTATTATTATTATTATTATTTGTATAATTACTTGTTATGGTCTAACAGCCTCTTGTAACACAGGGCAAACTGACAGGCTGTTAGTTTTTCCACTAATATAGCAACTTTCCAAAATAGTTTCCCAGTAGGTGGTAATTCCACACAGATACGTGTATCTGCATATATAATCTTTAACCATCCATCCATGCCTGCATCCTCATCCAAATTGATATAAATATCTGCACCATCTCCTGCCACTACTGTGGCTTCCGTCCTATAAACTTCCCCTTATCTGAACCAAGTATAAAAAAGCTAATTTAATCCCAGAACTGATACTGCGTGTAAAATATTCTCAGCCGCGGGTATCAAATGCAAAGCCTAAATAAAGTAGCTCTGATATAGCCGCAGCATGAACACATTTAAAGCTATTTGCTAAAAGGCAGCCTGTGCGCGGGAGTCCCAGGGGCCGCGCCTCGGAGCCCGGGTCTCGCTGTTGCCGCGGCTGCGGACGGCTTGTGGCGTGTCCGTCCACATCAGCACTTTGTTATTCGTATCGCTTCACTGCTGTGACTAATTTCATAACAGGTCGGGGCAGTTCCCTCCTCGGGGGCTATTATTTCGCCCTCGATGTGCCCCTCCTGTTTTGCGGCGTTTAAAAACAATGGAAACGCGCCAGGTTAAAACGAAATAACCTTAACAGGAAGGGAGGAAAGATAAGGCGACATGCATGCAGCGGGCAGCTTTCGCCGGTGAGCATCGGGGGGGGTGCTTAGGGGGCGGATTGAGTATATATTTGTCTGAATCAAAGTGATATTACTATATTACCGCCGCCGGATAAGATAGGGAGGGTGCAGGTCGCTACGTGTGTGAGTGAAGAGGACGAGTCCGGGATCGGGTGGGAGAGCGATGGACCGGGGGCCGGGGATCCCCCCCCGAATGCCAGAATTACCCCCCACTTGGTAATCTCACTTGGCTGTTCTCGTACACGAGAATATCTTTAGCAGTAACCTTCTGCGGCGTATAGCCACGGAGGCATTGTGTCATGCCAATAGTGCTATTGGGATTTGGGGAGAGGGGAAGGGTAGCGGCGAGGGCGACCGTGGGGGGTCCGGGGGGGGGGTCCTTCTGCCGCTCATGCCGCTCGGCTGTCTAATGAATTTGTTGCAATTAGCGCAGTGTACAATACTCTGATTTCACATGGACTAGTCGGGTCAGTTCACCGAGCTGTAATGTGATCCAGTCCAGTCTAATCTATCAAGCTACCCCACATTGGTTAAAGGAAAAAAAAATATGAATTGAAATTAAAAATAAAACTAGCCTGCCCTGGGCGTGGACTACGGGAAGGTGTCATTATTTTCTAAATACACAACCAACCGGAATGCTACGGTTTTACCCAAATAAGGAATACATATAAATCTTCATGACTGTCAGAGAATATTAGTAGGCACAGTATAATACAGCACTAATTTAAATGCTCCCCGGAAATAACTCACTTGAGGGCGTTAAACTTGAAAACGGCCCGTGTACAAGATCCAGAAATGAAACTGCAAACGAGGCCGGCGGGTAGGCGCTCTCGGGGCCTATTTACACAGCCCTAGTTTGTATTTCAGAGAGAAAAACTAATCTGAGAGCTCATCGAATAGTTTAAACAGCAATGAGTGCACGTCTCACCATGCAAGCATTCCTTTTCATATTAAGTTGTAACGTCAGCCGTTAATAACCCCCCTTTTGGTGTTGGTTAGAAACGAGAAATGCGAACAGAAGTGTTGTAATTTTACATGCAATGAATTTCGAACAATTTAGCTAATTCGAGTATATCGCCTGTGATTAATTCCCCAAATCTCAGTGGCTGATCCCAGTGTGCGGGACGCGGAGGTACCGGACCTATAATCAGCTTTCGCTCTATAGCGCCCCCTGCCTGCAGCCCCCGGCCGCATCTTTGACGATTTCTTTTCAAGTCGCCGCATTTATCAAAAGCTGCAAATGCAGGTTACGGTGGTTCGTTTTACACGTTTAAACAGCTGGACCGTCGCCCCACAGCACAGTGTATTTGTGACATTGTGTTGGCCAAACAACAGTAAAACAGAAAAAGCCCCGGCAATCTGAGGACAAACACTGATCCATTGTGTGAGTTGAGAAACTGATCCCGGGTAGAAAATTCTACGAAAAAAAGGAGGGCAAGAAGAAAAACATGCTGTTGGAGATTGAATTAAAAACAACGAACTTTCCATTGACTGAGATCAAAATACCTGAACTCATTAGGGCTGTGGAAGACATACATACGGAAAAAAAAGAAATTAACAATGTTTTGTCAAGTTATTGTATTACATATAACTCATGTAAAAATACGTAAAAATATTTGAAGCAATTTATCATCTAACAATGAAATCACATTGTCCAGAACCCAAGCTATCTAAATCCAAAGATATTTATGCGGTTTTAAACCTATTTTCCACAGCAATGTAGGACTAACCACGGCTCCAGAAATCATTCAAATTTCTGGGGGAAAAATTAAAGCGATTGGAAGAGATTTTTACTGAATCAAAAGGGCCCAATAAATTCTCGTTTTCCTGAGTGGATATGAGTCCAGAGTTGATGGTACCAGACATGTTCTCCGAAACAGGAACATCTCCCTCAGCCCAGCACTTACTGGACGTACGGCCAGACTAGGAGGCGTGATGTCAAAAACTTTGCACCACTGATGGTCTCATTATTTTCCAACTCTTTTGCTTTTAAAGGAGGCCACTAACAATGGAGCCTGTTCAAGTCACATTACTGCACAACATATCAGCTGTGTCTCACTAACAGCAGTAACTCCTTATTCCGGCTGTTAACTTCAGAGGTCAAAGGTATTTGGTTGATTCTTGCCACAGATAAACTCAAGAGGAAAACTTGTATAATTACATCCCCACCAGGGGATGGTCTGTTAATCTTGGGATAAGACGGCAGGTGTGCTAGGAAAGGACAGCGCTGGCGTAGCTTACAGAGCGGGGCAGACCATATGCGCGCTGATTGGCTGGGACCACTTGTGGAGTGCAAACACACGGGGGCGGTATCCTACCTGCCCAATACCACCCCATACCTCACAGCAAGCTCACTAAGAACGGACGAAAAAAAATATCCCAGAGCTTTGTTTATCATTCAAGTTTCCATTCCCGTTAGCCGTGCTGGATACAATCTTGGCTGCCTGGCGAGGTTCCCTCCACTCTGACCCCCCCGAGTCCTGCGAAACGGCCCAGGGCGAGTCGTCTGCATGCGAGCTCACCTCGGCCAGGGCAACGGAGTGTTACTCTGGAACGGGGGGGATGGTTTAAACATTCCCACAAGCCAAGCTGGAACACAGGGTGCTGAAAAGATGTTTTTCGCAATGAGCCAGCTATTCTCCTCCAAACACGTGGTTTGCTTTGCTTGGAAGACAGATTTGACTGAATCTGCTGGCATCCCTCTGGAGTTTACTTTAATATGTAGAGTTTGGTCTGATTTCAGCATTCTCAGTGTACCAAGGATATGTTCTGGGAGTCATCTTGCCGAACAACTGCTAGAAGTCCTGCTTGGCATATTCACTGATGGATCTATATATATCTTATGCTCAAACAAACGGGCAAGGAAATTGCTAAAAGTACCCTGTGACGCTGAGTATAGAGTTAAACCAACAGGCTGTAATCTGCATGATTAATATGCCAAATGGTCAGCTTCTGAAACCAATAAATAATCTGAAAGCAGTCAAATGTAACATTGAAAGTGTTTCAAACATTGTTGTTATACAAATGCCATACACGGAGCCCCCCCCGGCCATCGGGGGGTACGCGGGCTTCCCCCTCGGCCTTCGTGGGGTACAGGGGCACACCCTGCCTGTCACAAGAAGTGGTGCGAGGTGGCACTGTCCCACTCAATGAAGTGAGCAGGCGGGATTCTGGGAGACGATGGGCAGAGACGGGTACTGGGATTCTGGGAGACGATGGGCAGAGACGGCTACAGGGATTCTGGGAGACGATGGGCAGAGACGGGTACAGCCTCCCTCTCTGTCTGCCCCTCATGTTTATCCACCTCTGCCATGCAGTCAAACCCAGAGCTTCTCCCTCTGCCTGCTGGCCCTCTCCCCCGCTCTCTCTGAGAGGATATGAATTCAGGTCACACTGTGCGGAGCATAGCAGGCATAGCTGAGAGCAGGACCGCAGCCAGGACAGCTGATGTAGTGCACGTTTCTGTGGCTTGGAGACAGCATCTGCCGGCAGGCGGGGGCAGCCAGACCCATTCAAAGGCAGCGACAGCAGATGGGTCAGCGGCAGGCTTCCCGATCGCCGGCGGGGAAAATGACAAATGTGACGCTGGGGACAGAGATGGAGCTACAGGAATCGGGCCCCGGGTTACAGAAAAGGGCAGAACCAGCCACTGTGTTTCTGAGCCCCAACAGAGATTTTGGGTCCGGCTTATAGGAGGACGGAGCAGCAGCACAGCGTCGGCAGAAACGCGGCTTGGTGAGAGCCGCGCGTTTCCCAGAAACGGGCCCGGCACTGGCTGGCACACGCCGATGCCGATCGCCACTCAGCCTGGTACAGAAACAGATTGCAGCGGGCGAGCGGGCGGGAGGGTCGGGGGAAGGCGACGCGGCGCGAGCCTGACTGAGGGGGGGCACACAGGCAGCACAATGAGCTCACGGTGAGGGCGGCCGTTTGGTGAGAAATTCCAGGACCTCCCGTCATTGTCTTGGTGGCTTTGGCACGATGGCCGTGCCACTGGGTTATTTTTAACCAGGTGGGAGGGACAGACAGCACAGCTACAGAAGCCTGTTTAGGGAGGGGCCCTGGTCTCCTAGCAACAATTCAGGCACAAATGCCACAGCGCATCCCCCCCAGTGCAAAGCAAGCCTCCCCCACACACTCGGTCTGCTAACTAGTCTCACTAACTCGACATGTATAGACTGGTTCATGTAATGGCTTAACTTTCCCACTTCCTTCGGACATAAGCCCCCCCCACCTTTAAATCTCCTGCCCTCAGGCTAAAAATAATTTTGTATAAACTCCTGAGAATGGAATGAAGGCTAGCTTTGTACAGGAGTGGGGGGGAGGGGGTCAAAAGGAAAGAGGAGTGGAGTAAAGAGAGAGGCAGGGAGATCGGGGGCACCAGAGAGGCAGGGAGATCGGGGGCGGGGGCACCAGAGAGGCAGGGAGTTCAGGGTGGGGTGGGGGGACCAGGGAAGCAGGGAGTTCAGGGAGGGAGGGGGAGGTACCAGAGAGGCAAGGAGTTCAGGGTGGATGTCATGTAGCACCGGTACCAGTTTTTATGCCAGTGGAAAACCAACACCTTGAAGTACCAAAAATGCGGCAGCAGGTACGGTGGAAAAGTGCTCAAGTCGGGAGAAAGTTCCAGAGTTCCGTTTGGGATTTGCGATTTGAATATTACTGTGCATCTGGCTTCAGAAAGAGAACAACCACATCTTTGTAACGCTCTCTATCCCTCTCACACACACACACACACACACACGTTTGTACTCCTGTCTTAGTGAGGACCATCCATTAATTTCTACGGGCATAACCCTAATCCCGATCAAGACACCCTTAACCCCTACCCAGCCCAACACTTTTGGCATTTTTTACTTTTTGATTGCATTCACAGATTTTTACAAAAATAAGGTCTGAAGTAGTGAGGACTGAAAAAAATGACCTCAATAGTCATGTTTTTTGAGGATTTGCTATATTTATGAGGCAGAGGTATGAGAACAATTGGTGACATGGGCCAGCTAACAAACGTAGGGGCCCCCGGCATTTTAGAAGCAGCTCTTATCTTTATGTGACCTGTTATCCTGAAATCTGCATTGTACTGTGGATGAGCTCCAGGTATAACCCATTGCCATGACCCACTCCAAACGCTGGCGGCTGAAATGACTGGTTTCGACTGGCCCAAATGAGGCTGTAAAACACCATCGCCCCCAGCCAGGTTTCCGAAAGCTTAGAGCTGCTAAGGCAGCTTTTTAATGACACCCCCCCACCAAACAAACTGCCCCAGCTCGTGTCACAGTGACTCACATCCTGCCAACTGCACCACTCCCCCAGGGGTGGGCTCTCTAGTTCCTGATCCGCGTTCTTCTGCTTTCCCATTTCCGTTAAAAACACGCCTCTCAGCCACACCCCCCTCCCCCCGGGCATTCCCTGCAAAGCTATGTGCTGTATGATAAGCCAGCAACACAAACAAAGCGGCCACCAAACTCCAGAAAGACATCGCTAAGCCGCTCAGAGCAATTAAAGCCGAAAACTGACGTCATTACTGTCACTCCGAGGCAACCAGACGGACGGCTGATCTTCTGCCTGCCTGACTGCCACCTCTCATTCAAAACCAACCACATGCATTTATGACACCAAATGAAAGCAGCTAGTTTAAATACTTTATTATAAAAATTGATACAGTAGAGGGCTTCCTTGGCCTGCTGCGGGGCTTCCTTGGCCTGCTGCAGACACTGCACCAGGGCTTTTCCTTCAGAAGCCGTCCTGGTTGCTCCTGGACTCTCTCATCTCCAGCAGCGCTCGCAGCACCTCATCCACGTCCCGCTGACCCAGCTGCAGGCCCCCCCGGGTCCGCACGCTCGCCGTCCCACTGGAAGCTTCCTTCTCCCCCACCACTGATGGCCCCCCAGGGAAGACAGATGGAGGAGACACGTGGGTGAGTGTGGAGCATAGTGCATGCTGCCGTGGGGCTGTGTGCACCCCCCAACCCTCACCTTCTCCCTCCTCACCTAGTATGTAGTTGTACTGGGCAAGCTGGGCGGAACGGATCTTCTTATTTAAGGTGGCCCCTTGGTCACTATCCATGTCGGCAATGAAGCCAGACTCATGGAACCTCCTTACCACCTTAAGGAGACCAGGACAGAGTATGAGCATGGCTCAAAGACGCACACACACACACACACACACACACACTTTGTCCGCTCGCTGACCTGCTGTGCGTAGTCCTCCACGCGACTCCCCACTGGTAAGACCATGACCTGTGCTGGGGACAGCCACAGTGGCCTGAGGGGGGCAATGGGGAGCAGAGCGAGGGGAGAAGGAGGCGTTACTGAGGAACAGCTCACACACAGACAGACACGCCTGCCGGACACAGACTCACCATCGTCCCCCAAAGTGCTCGGCCAGGATGGCGATCATGCGCTCCAGGGAGCCCAGCACGGCTCTGTGGATCAGCACCGGCCGGCGCAGCTCTCCGTCTGCGCTGGAGACACCCGCCCCCCCGTGGATCTCATTAAGCAGCAGAACCCGCACGGGCACACGGACACCGCCGGCACCCCCGGCAGGCACTGACCTCACGTACTGCAGCTGGAACCTGATTGGCAGCTGAAAGTCTAGCTGGATGGTGGCACACTGGTGCTGTCGACCAATGGCATCGCGGATCTGGATGTCGACCTGGGCCAGCAAGAGCAAGTAATAGATGTCGATGGGCAGGTCTTCCCCCCCCCCCATCCCACATCCTATCGCTACCCCCTGGCATGCCCCCC
>JAODKM010000126.1:1432791-1443725 GCA_026780845.1 Petrocephalus sullivani | reverse complement strand
CCCTGCCCCCCTGCCTCTTGTGAAGCATGATTTCTCTGTCACGTGTGGCACGTCTTTACCACAAACACAGCCCACTGCGGCCTGCCCCCCCCCTCACCTTAGGCCCGTAGAAGGCCCCGTCCCCAGGGTTCACCTCCCAGGGCTCCCCAAACTGCTGCAGGCTTTTCTCCAGTTGCTGAAGCCCCCAGAAGAAAAGAGAGAGAGAGAGAGAGACAAAGGGAGGGTCAGAGGCGGGGGGGGGTCACTGCTCTGTGTGCGGCAGCTGGCGGGGGGTTGGGGGTCTGTTCTTCTTCACTGAGGAATCTCTCAGGACGGTACAGGGCAGAGGAAGAAGGAGCGCTGGCCGCCTGCACGCCCCGCCCCCCTCTCGGCCCGCCCAGGCCCGCCGGGACACGTCAGGCGGCAGCGACGCTTGGCAGCCCACACGGTGGGGGGGGGGGTGCACGGCCTCACCTGTTCAGCACTGTCCCACAGCGAGGCGTCCCCCATGGAGGACTGGGGGCGTGTGGACAGCAGGCAGCGGAAGGAGAAGCCGAACACAGTGTAGACACTGCGCACAAACTCCAGGCAGGAAGTCATCTCCCGCTCCAGCTGCAACACCAGGCAGAACCCAGGATGACAAGAGGCAGGCAGCACCGAAAACAGGCTGACGTCACGTTTACCGGCCATTTCCTGAGCAAGCAACACCCACGGCCTAAAGTCACACTCCAGCTATTTAATCAGCTGGAGAAGCAGCAGGCCGGCCTCACTGAAGCCTGAACAAAGGTCCAACAGCAGCATTCTGTGGACTGAGCCACACACTCGGCCTACTGCCCTCCCCACCATGCTGCACAGCACACACCGCGGGAGGGGGGGGGCAGGCAGGTACGGCAAATCAGGGTGCCAGAGGCTTCCTCGGTTGTCCCGAAAACACAGAACCAGCAGAAGGGGGTGGGGGATAGTTAAACTATGACAAGACGACATAAGAGGGAGGGCGGGATTTCTCACGGCAGCCACCTGCTGCCCAATCACATGTGGGGAGGGCTATCCCTGGGAATACTGCAAATGGCCCACACGGACTTCACGGCCCACCTCTAGGTCCTGCCGTAATGGCAGTGGAATAATGAAATAGGTGCTGGGGTTGTTAAAGGCAGCGAGCCTCCCAGCCAGGCCCTGGCTTCAGCCCCACTATTAAACAAACACAGGTGCGGGTCGTACCTGCTCGGGGGTGCAGAAGATGTGGGCGTCGTCCTGGCAGAAACGCCGGACCCTGGTCAGGCCCGTGAGCGCCCCTGAGTGTTCGTTGCGATGCAGTGCACCAAAGTCAGCCCAGCGTAAGGGCAGCTCCCGCCAGGAGCGAACCCGCTGCTCGAACATGACACTGGAGGGGGGGGGGGGGGAACAGAGCACCATTTTAATGATGGCGTCAGGTCACCCCGGCTGGGTATCACAGACTGTACCCGAGAACCCGGACGGCACTCACCAGTGGGCAGGGCAGTTCATGGGCTTGAGGGCGTAGGTGTGCGGGTGGCACTGCACCAGGAACATGTTCTCACTGTAGTGCTCCCAGTGGCCAGAGCGCTCCCACAATGCCGTACTGTACAGGGTAGGGGTCACGACCTCGCTGAAGCCACGCCTCCTGTACTCACTCTAAGCAGGAAGAAGGGCAGGAGGAAGGGGGTCAAAAAGAGGGGAAGGAAGGAGGAGAGGGATGAGGGAGGAAGAGGAGGAGGAGGGCAGTGACACACAGCCGAGCCCCAGTCTGTGTGTGTAGGGGGGTGTGTGGGTCGCCGATACCTTAATGAAGTCCGTGAGCGCGTTGTAGATGTGAGCTCCCTTCGGAAAGAAGAAGCAGCTACCGGGACTGACGTCATTGAAGAAGAACAGCTCCTGGTCCTGGGAGAGACGGCGTCAGCGGACAGACAGGTGGCGGCAAAGGGACAGTTGCCGTGGCGACGCCCCCTCACCCGGCCAATGCGCCTGTGGTCCCTGCGTCGAGCATCCTCCACCTCCCTTTCCCACTCCTCCTTTTCCCTGTGACCGGGGAAGGACACCCCCAGCATCCTGGACACGCCACCAGGGGGCGGGCTCTCCATGGCCACTGCCGACACCTGGGGGGCATTGGACAGTGACGGGAATGGGTGTGCAAAGCTTCACGATGCGGTATGAGGACATGCGTTTGCCCGCCTCACCTGCAGGAGCTTGAAGAACTTGAGGTAGCCGGTGTGAGGGAGGAGAGGCCCAGCACAGAGCCCCACTGCATCGCCACACCTATGGCAATTGGCCAGAGACGGTGATAGAGAGGTGGGTCACATGATCAGACAGATGCATCACTCAGGTCAACAAGCCAATGAAAGCTAGTGAGGAGCTGGAAAGGGAGGGAATCTGCTGGGAGGTCCAGTAGCACCACAGGGACACCCAGGGTGAGGGTGACGTCTCACCAACTGCTCACTACAATTTTATCATCTAGGGTTATACATCACTTTTAAACTCTATTCCTGGTTACAGAGTCTGTCAAAACCAATACTGGAAGAGGAACATTGCGTGAGCTCAAACCTTTCCAGATGTTTCCGGAACCTCCCACTGCACAATAAGCAGAAAATTTGTTCTTTTTTGCTAAATATTTTATAAGAAGCATGTATTCCTGACTGGGAAGTGAAACCGAGGTCTTAAAAACTGTTTAGTGACTCCTGGCAACCTGTGGGGACTTTTTGCACAAGGCAATCTAGCATATCTGGGACTCAAACCAACAAACTTCAGGTGCCCTTAACCGCCAGCCAGTCTCATATTTCTACCAGCGCAGTGGAGTCAGCCTCAGAGTAAGGAAGGACAAAGGCTGGGAGTGCTATGGATGCCAGGGCTCTGTTTTAATTGCGGTTCACCAACAAAAGTGAGTGTAAATTGAAGGGACATGCTGTGATACACTGGCTAAGTGATAGATGAAGCAGTGCATTGTGGGACAGACCTGTAGACGGTTACAGTTGGAGCGGTTAGCCGCTCTGCAATCAGCCGCTGCCTCAGTGCGCTGTCCTGCGTGAGCCAACATCCACAATGTTACAGTTTGTATGATCGAGAGCCATGAGAGAATGAGAAACCGAGCGGAAAGTCAGGGTGCGCACTGCTGCCCTGGAGCCAAACTCATACCCAGACACTCTGGCAGGAAGTGCCATTGAAATGTTTGCCAACGCTTGCAGAAAAATAAAACACTACAGTAACACTGCCATCTTGTGGTTTGATTAGAGCATCAATCCAACTGGCAAAGAAGATCATGCATGGATGCAATGTCTTGTATGGCTGGAAGCCGGGTCTAGGGGGTTATGTAAGCGTCTCTGTGTCTGTGTCTGTCTATCTGACTCTTGCATACAGACACCCACATGACGCTGATGACTTATCCAGCAGGCCAGCAGCACGAAGAGTCAGACAGGAAGTGACACAGAAATGGAGGGAAGCACAGAGACATCAGCACCTTGAAAAGCTCCTTCAGCTGAAGGGCGCTGAGCTGCAGTTTGGTGAGAGGGAGTCTGAGGGCAGCCATCCGGGTGCATTTCTCTGCCACTTCATCCAGGGGAAGGAGGCTGAGTGAGAGACGGCATAGATACACAGCATGAGACGCATAGAGGCAGCATAGATACACAGCATGAGACGGCATAGAGGCAGCATAGATACACAGCATGAGACGGCATAGAGGCAGCATAGATACACAGCATGAGACGCATAGAGGCAGCATAGATACACAGCATGAGACGCATAGAGGCAGCATAGATATACAGCATGAGACGCATAGAGGCAGCATAGATATACAGCATGAGACGCATAGAGGCAGCATAGATACACAGCATGAGACGGCATAGAGGCAGCAGCGACAACATGAGACGCATAGAGGCAGCATTGCAATCAAAAGAATTTTTTTTATAAAAATCTGAATCCATTCACAAAAGTAAAAATAAAAATGGCATTATGGTTAAGGTTATGGTTATCACTGTTGGGATTAGGGTTATGCTCATAGAAATGACTGGAAGGTCCCCAGAAAGGTATCAATACAGGTGTGTGTGTGTGCGCAGCTACCAATGGCCTCTCACCGACTTGACAGACTGAACTCCAGGGCTATCAAGTCTCACACACTGATCATCACACACACAAACTGGGTTTGTTTCCGGGTAAATTCCTAATAAGCTGTATGTGAGCCCACTTCAAGCAGGTTATTACGAGGATGTGCACACAAGGAGTGCAGACAAGGTGTAAGTGTGGGCACAGGAGCCGCTGGGCGCAGCAGGCAGGGCTCTCAGGGCTCACGCACTGGCCTTGCTGAACTCCATCAGCTACAGGAAGTCACCAAGCGGCAGGCTGACCATGAACGGGAGGGCGCCAGCCTCGCCTGCATGACCCTTTCAGAAACGCGGTGTCCCAGGTGTGACTCCAGGACCACAATCCACGGGGTGCCGCTTACCCATCTGCTAGCCGGTAGTCGCAGTAGAAGCTGGTGTCAGACGTGCCCTCCCAACACACTTCCGCACCATACAGACTCTCCAGCACAGCTCCCAGGACACATGCTGCAGAACGCCACAGCACCTGGGACCCGAAACACGGTGGGGATACGCAGGGGTGTCACCCGGTCACTGTAAGTCAGCATAAGGAGGAAGCCAAACTCCGGTCGTCGGCAGGAGCCGAGCATAACAATACACTGCAGTATGTAGCGAAAAAGGAAAAGATCTCATTCAGCAGAGACGCCCTAAGCACATGATGGTGGAGGGAACAGAAGTACTGTACCAGCGATGTGGCACAAGCCCTCAGGGCAGTTTCAGTACTAATGAAGCGACCAATCAAAAAGCTCCAGGAAGAATGCGAACAACACGCTGACACCCAAGGTATCAGTGCAGAGTCTGCAAGGGGGGGCGACCCAAATGTCACCGCGGGGCGACCCGAGGTCACGGGGACACGCGTGAAGACAGCGGCACGGGCTGTTAGCATGACCCATGCCGCCTTCGGCTAACACTTCACAGGAAACATTAATGAAAAAGTAACAGCATAATGAAATGTGAAAGCCCCAGAGACCCTGATGGGCAGATGGATAAGTGGATGGATATCTGAAGGTTCTACCAGCAGGAGAATCCTCACACTGAAGCTTTAGGAGGTGCCAATGTGTAACAGAGACTTGGACCACAGGTGATGTTTTGCTAGTTGACAAGTGGCCTTCTGCCCTCCAGCTGCCCCCAGGAGAGGCATGGAGACTGGCCACGGCATGGGATTGCTTACCTGCCGGCCCTCGGTACTATCATAGCTGAGCAGGTGCAGCTCACAGTCTCCCTCCAGGGGATGATGCAGGTCCCAGAGTTCTCCATTCACCCTGCCAACCACAGCACCCTTTACCCTGTAAAAATACACAGATGGGGAAGAAATGACCAACCATGAGCCTCATATGTTTGAGCAACAAATGATCTGAAAATTCTGGCCCCAGCTGACAACCTCATCCATTTCTACTGGAGTGAGATTTCTAAGAATAAACTGCCCTTAAACATCATGCTACCCACTGCCCAATAAAGACTCAAGCAATTAAAAAGAAGCTGCCTGGAGAGGTTAACCCTGAAGCAGCAAAATAGGATATAAAAGGTATAGAAAGGTCATAAAAAAAAGCAGCAGGCAGGTTATGAAGCCATTTTACTGCTGTGTCTCCGGGGTAATACCGCGCTTTCTCGGCGACCAGCAGGGGCGTGGTGACTCCAGCTGTCCCCTTCACAACGCTGCCATCCGGCAGCTGGACACGGAGACCTGCCCCCTTCAGCCCCACCGCCCGGTCCTCCTGGCTCTCACGGAGGGCCTCAAAATTCTGCAGGCGTTCCAGTAACCCAGGCTGCACTTGCTGAGGAGGGAAGGAGCAAAGGTGGAAGGGAGAAGAGGAGACCGCATTATGCAAAAGAAAGTTTAAATCAAATAACCACAGTCAATTACATAAACATAACAAAAGAATCCATCCTAACAGACTCGTCACAGTGAACATTCTGTTCGATAACAATGACACCATACACATTAAACTGTATATTTTTAACGCCGGCAAAAATACAAAATGAATTATTATCAGTGGCATTAAGACACCGGCATCCTATGCACTGTTTATTTAGCACGCACGTGGCCCGGAGCTTATGACGCGGCGGCTGACGCTGAGGTTAGCAGTGTGAGCCTATTAAATTATTTCTTAAAGCCGAAGGTCAATTATGTCAGAACAGCTCTCAAATTATGACAGACAGACAGACACAAACTCAGGAAGACGGCTAATGAATATCTAACAGTGTAGCAATGCACAACCTTACAATACCGCCTGCAGGACCAAAGAACTGAAACCGCCTTAGTCCGATAAACAGAGCAGCCCTTGAAGATGATGTGCACCATCCCGATTGCTGGGCTCACAACAGCACGGCCTCGACACTCATTCCCCTCGCCTCCTCCAGCGAGCCGCCATGACACCGGAATCACAGGGGCGCGACGCAGGCCACAGCTGATTGGCTGCGCGCATGTGGGCGGAGCCCCGGACCGGCCGTTCGCTCGCGCGCCCCCCGGGCCGTCCTCGCGGGCTTGCGCAGCAACTGCAAACGCCCGCCTGCAGCAGAAGGCTGAGACACACAGCGAATGTGCATGGTAGCCTTTCGGCGCGGTGCTGTCACCATTGGGCTCGGCGCATAATAAGCGACAGTAGCAGCGAATCAGAAAGGGGACCGCAAGAGGGCGAGTGCATATACTGCTGCTGCAGGACAAGGAGCCGAGCCGCTTACGGCGGCAGATTCCTGCAGATGTCTGTCTGCCGCTACGCGCACGCCACGGTTGCTTTTCCTAAGCTTTATTGAGGTAAATATTCAAGGGTAATGTACACATCAGACACTGACGACCTCGCAGAACGGTCAGGTTATCAACGATCTTTGCGGAATTATCCGTGCCTGTTTGCACTGCGGCGTCACCCGTTAGACGGCTGCAGTTTGACAAATAAGCAGCAACGTCGCGCAAGGACACAGGGCAAATAATCACCTCCGTGGCTAATCGCCACATCCCTAATATACATTTATATACAACTGTAACACTATCTCCGCATTGCTTTTGTTGAAGGGCTGCCGCATTGTAGTATAGCTCTCCGCGATATCAAGGCATTGAAGTGGCTCGGTATTAGCGACGGCGTTATTTGGAAACAGGATCAATTATAGAGCTTTCTGCTTAAATAATAAAGCCGCATATTAAGCTAATGGGATGCAACTAACGCGCAAATAGCGAGTGCAGCATAATAAATAATTAGTAATAATAAACCAGACAATCTAGAACAGACCGCCGTCATTCAGCAATCCCCTGGCCGAGCAGCCACACACGGGGAGCCCCATCGGAGCCCGAGCGAAGCCCCCCTGGAGCCCCTCGGTCTGCTCTGTAATGGTCGCCCGCCGCGGCTTGCTGTTCCCATAGAACCGAAGCGGAACTTTTTTTAAGCCGAGACTGAAAATCTTTGTGACTGACGCCTTTGGAAGGTGCCACTAACAAACCTCTACTGCAAGATAACGTTAAAGCGATGTCCATTTCATATGAGAAATGCATTCGTATTTAACAAGTAAATGCAAATATTTGGACCAATGTTTATGGAGGACAAAGCTACCAGTTTAAAAAATAACTATTAACCCAAGTTTTCCAAGTGGCCATGATTGCCTCCTTAATATTTGTAAAGGTGACCTCCATCGGGACCGACACTCCCGCAATAAGGTTGGTTTTTTTCTTCGTGATCATACAGTAAAAACATGAAGATACGAATGAGGGCTGCTACTGGCAAATCCGCGGCACACAGCGCTCAGAGAATACAGAAAAGCTACCGCCATCTCCATCTACAGTACACTGGTGAACTGGAGTGCAACAATCACGTCAGCAAGGCCCCCTACCTCTCACTCCCATGCCCACACTCACTCATTTATTTCATAAGGAAACATACATCAATGTTCACAAATTACTGAGGAATGTCATCATTTTGTAACACATTTGTGTCCAAGGCCTAGAATGGTGGACCCGGTTTATACAGAAGACTAATAATACACTCTCTGGACTGTTAGGTGGGAATTTTAGTGGGATTTTAATTTAGTGTTTGTATGTGTGTTTACACAAGCATCCTACATTAACTTCTATAGCATCCAAATATGCTTTCTGTTTAAAACATAACCCCACTCAATACACTGTTAACCAAGAACTGTGGCAGATATAAAATTTGTGCATTTTAAATTTTCATTGCAACTAAGTATTCCAATTAAAACTGGGAAGACCTTAAATACTATTTGTTATAATGGGAAATTTAGGGCTCATGTGAAGAACTCAGAGCTGGTAAGGATTACAGAATTACAGAAACCCTAAAAATTGCTGGCAGTTATGCCATCAATCTAGGCTGTGACCTGTTTTAATCATAATTGCAAAAAAAAAAAAAAAAAAAAAAATGTACAGGACACCTGGGGTTTTACAGATATTCAGCATTGTCTGGAAAACGTCTGCAGACAACGTGAAAGCGCAGCTGTTCATACATAATCATCCATATGTAAAGACCTGGGGACACCCAGTACAAATAAAAACTGTGTTGCAGATATGGGGGCATGAGGGCAGGGTTAGACAAAGGGGGGGGGGGGGGGGGGGTGGACATTGGCTGGGAGGATGACAGGCAGCGGTTTACAGTAGACATCAGTACAGAAATCCTATCCACAGTCTTCTCCAGATTTCCTACATGGGCCTCAAAAGAAGCCATCGGAATTACACATGCACGTTTCCCACCCAGGCATAAGCAGTTTGTCAAAGCCTTTATTTTGCAGAGTCCAGGCTGTACGCTTGTGTTATAACGGAAACGGGGCTTATTTCTGAGTAGGCGACAAGGGAGAAATGGGGTGGAAGAGAAAATGGCTGAATGCAAGGATGGGGGGGGGGGGGGGGTTGGAGCAACAGGCCTGGCAGAATGTGGAGGATGAAGAGAGCAGGTAGAAGAGAGGAGAAACTGTCTGGGTGGGACTCAGATACCAAGAGAGACACGTGGTTTGATACACCAAGCCAAAAACAGCAGTTATATATATATAAAATAATAAAATAAAGTGATAAAGAAATTATGATAATACCCAGAACTGTAAATAAAGTATCCTTTCTTGGTTGTTTTCAAACTCTGGATTTTATTACAGTCAGTACATGTAAAAGCTTTAAGAGAGCTGAAAGAGTGTCAAGCCTGAAAGCGCCCTCGTCACTAGCTTATTGGACTTTCAAGTCTCTGTCACTTGTGTTTGCTGGTTTGATGTCAAAGCAATATTTCAGTGATAGTGCCCAGTAAGGCTGACATCCTCCTCTTTCTCCGTCATTAAAACATCCGCTTGGGGGACGGACGAGACACCCTGCTGCCATATAAACACTGCTGTCATGTGCTATGTACAGCGTGCGGTTTGGCTCCGCTGCCGCTATTTTACACTAACGTCTCACAATTACAATGGTAACAATAGTAATACTAGCAAGGACTCAAATTCTTTTGTCTCCAGCTACAAACAGTAAATGCAGACAACAGAACTAAATAGCAAGAAGCCGCCCTTTCGACCATACATTTAGGTGTCAAATGTATAGAGGGGAAAAGACATTATATACAAGTATCAGAGTGAGCACAGTGGGGGGGTGGGGGGGGGTGTGTGACTGAAGGGGACCTAAACAAATGCAAAAGGATCTCTGAAATATCCATTTTAATTAAAAAATAAATTTGCCCATGATGTTGGAAACATGCAGAGGCAGGGGGCTAAAACCTCACACTGCTTGCCAGAAGGTATAACTAGGATACAACAGAACAACAAGGAAATTAACCTGTCATTTACCCTCTTCACCCCTCGCAACAACCCCCCCCCCACCCAACCCTAGCCCAAAGCCCACCCTACAGGGGAGGGGGGGACGGAAGGGCAAATAAATAACCACCTCCTTTTTCCTTCTCTTTATTACAGCGTCTCCAGGTGGCTTTGCCTCCGCTGTGGCCCACTGATGCTCCCATCCTTTGCTTTAGGTGTCTTCTATGGCTGGGGGGGCACTGGCATGTGGGGGAAATAACCATGTAGAGCATATAGTGTG
Organism: Petrocephalus sullivani; assembly: GCA_026780845.1. NCBI lineage: Eukaryota > Metazoa > Chordata > Actinopteri > Osteoglossiformes > Mormyridae > Petrocephalus > Petrocephalus sullivani. The sequence continues at coordinate 1,433,660 of JAODKM010000126.1, read as the reverse complement.
AAGTAGTGAATCGCACCACTATTTACCGTGCGAAGAGGCTGTTCGAAGGTGAAACTGGAGCAGGCCATGACCCCACATGGGGGGGGGTTTGATTAACCCTTCAGTAGCGTGGGGGCAGGAAAGGTCTCTTGGGAGGGTAAAAAGGAGTGCCTCTGGGAACACCGGGAAAAGGGGGGCCGGGTTGTTTGCCCGCTCGGAACAGGGGGTCTCGATCAAAGTGGGGGGGGCGTAGAGGGTGTGGGGGTCGCCCACGGAGGAACTGTCTCTGAGGGGGGAGCACGGCGTGGGGGTGTGGGGGCCGCAGTGGCAGCCTGGGGTTCGGGGAGGGCAGGCACATGAGTGACAGTGGGGGAGAGGGGTGCCTGTGGTTGTGAGATTGGGAATTGGGGCTGGTCGGCGGGCGCTGGGCCGGCTGAAGCGAGGAGGGGGGGCCGGTGCTTCTGGTAGGGGGCCAGAGGGGAGGCGGCGCCCCCGAGGGGGCCGTGGGCGGGGAGGAGGCGGGCGAGGGTGGAGGGGAGTTGGGGCCATCCCGGGCTCTACCCAACAAGGGAGGCGGGGCCCCAGGCGTCCCGGGCCGGTGCAGAGGAGGGGCGTGGCACGGGCTGAAATGCTCCTTCACAGTGGCTGTGTGTGGGAGGTCTTTAAACTGAGGGGGGTCGCCAAGCAGGGAGGACATGGGGGGGGGAGCCAGGGGGCTAGGATTGGCCGCACCTCCCACAGCAGAGCTGCTGCCGCCCCCCCCGCGGTCTCCGGCGTCAGGCCGGACGGGAGGGAAGGGCAGGGCGCGGTCCACGGGCACCAGCACCCCACCCACCATGACGGCAGAGGGCGGAGACAGGAAGTCCCGCGGTGGGGGAGGCGGCTGAGGG
>JAODKM010000126.1:1409473-1432691 GCA_026780845.1 Petrocephalus sullivani | reverse complement strand
GGGGGGGCAAGGGAAAGAAAAAGGAGGAGGGAAGAAAAGAGGAGGGGGGGGGGGGGGTAAAAAAAGGGGGGGGAAGGTGGGTGGTGGTGCTGGTGGGGGCGGGAATGGGGATCTTCACCAGGGAAGGGCATGATTGGCCTCTCCTCAAACTGGAACTGCCCCGGAGCAAGATGGGGATGGGGGGGCAGGAGATGGGGGGGTGGGGGCAAAGCAGATGAGCCCAGACTCCGGTCGTCAGAACCGCCCGGCGTGGACAAGGCAGGGGTGCTGGGGTGGGGCGGAAGGCCCAGAGAGGGAGGAGGTGCCATGATGGGGGGCAGGGGCCCCTCCATGTACGCCTCATCATACCAGCCGCCCCCACCGGTGCCTGGCCTCGACCCAGCTCCGCCCCCACGGCCATGGGGCCGGGAGCCCCGGCCAATCACGCGGATGCTCTCCACGGTCTGGATCCTCTCGCCCGACATCCGCCGGTTACTGTAGCCCAGAGTCTCGATGGGAGCTCCCTCCCCGCAGGAGGAGGAGGAGACCACGGTCTCGATGCGGTGGTAGTGCGCACCCTCCGGCTCGCCCGTGGCCAGGCTGCCCCCCTTGGCGTCCTCCTTGCCGCCCTCCCCGTGCTCCCGTTGCTCGCCGCCCCCTTCCTCTGCGCTGCTGGCCGTCTTGCGGAGCGCCGCGTTCTTTGCGCGCTCCGCAGGGGGGCCAGGGTGCTGGTGGAGGGGCTCCTTGGAGGCTGAGCCCCGCCTCTCACCCAGCCCGTCGTAGAAGCCGGGCTTGCCTGGGCTGGGGGCGGGACCGTAGCTATCCTTCCTGGCTTTGACGTGACTGGGCTTCGGGTCCTGGGAAGCTGGAATCAGAGCCGCCCCAGACATGGAGCCGGGGGCCCTCTTCTTCAGTGTATCCTCTCCCTTCAGCTTCAGGATGGACTTGGACGCCTTCTTTTCCACTGCATACCCAGGGTAACGGGAGGAACGGTAATCCCCATCGCCGTCCGCTTGGCTGAAGACGGCCTTGGGCGAGACACGCCAGGAGTCAGTGCGGTAGGCGGTGGGGGAGAGGTCGTGCCCTGCGGATGCCGGCAGCTTCTTCATGCCCCCAAGAGGACCGGCCTCCGACAAGAGCGCCAGGGACTCCGAGCCCGGTTTGTCCATGATCTCATCCTGGGTGGGAGTGCCCCCAGTCTCATCGCGGACGGGAGTCCCATCCACATTCTCTGAGCCCAACAAGGGGCTGTCGCTGCTGCCCCCTGGGCCACCACCCAGGATGGGGATACCCAGGTTGATGGCACTAAACCCTGGGTTTCCCTGGAGAAATTTATGAATTTTTGATTCTAGACTGGAGGGAGAGGATGAGGAGGGGACTGAGGAAGGGGACTCCCTCTCCAGCTCCTTGTCCACCTCCCGCTTATAATTGTTGCCCAGCGGGGGTTTGGGTTTAGGTGTGCTGGGCATTGTAGAGATCTTGCCCACTGGCACTGCTGAGGATGAGGTGGAGGACGACTCGGGGGAGGCATGTATGTGGCCCCGCTGGGGCGCGGGGGCAGCGGAATTCGAGGCCCGTTCCTTGGCCGCGTTCGTCGTCACAGAAGAGGAGTTTCCAGCCACACTGTGCAAAAGGGAAGACAGACCTAAAGACAAGGAGGGGGTGTTACAGTGATTCACACTCCGGAACCCCCAATGAAACACGTGCTGCATGAGGATGTACACAAGCTTGGGATGCAGGGCTACCAACTACAGGCAGCAGGCCAACATCACTGCATATGCAAATGATGGACGGGGGGGTGGAGGGTGCGCTGGCAGGCCGCTCTCACCCTGCAGCCCGGTGCTTTGGCCCTGGCTCTTAGACAGGGCACTCAGGATGCCTTCAGGGGTGATGTCCACACGGGACAGGATGCTGGCCAGTGGGTTGGGAGTTGGTGCTCCTCCGGGGGATGGCGTCCCAGGCTTCGCTGCCGATCCCTGAGCCGACGGGGTGGTGGGCGTTCCAGGGGAGGGGCGGGACACTGGGCTGACGCCTGAAATCAGGAGGAGCGGACGCTGGCAGGTTAGTACAGCCCTCGCTGGCGGCCTGTACAGTGCGGTGCCTCCCGCTCACGGCAGAGCACCGCTAACACTCCTCTCCCCTGTAAGGGTCTCTGCTCTGACAATCACAGCAGGTCACACTGCACACTCACCAGTGCTCTTCATCACTGACGTGAGGCTGCTGAGGATGGAGCTGATCTTGCCCAGGTCCACGTTGGCCAGGTTGACTGGCAGGGGGGTCGCCGGGGTCCCAGGGGTGCTGGGGCTGGGGGTCGTGGATGGGGCAGGCTTTTTTGAAGGGGGCTCCTCAGAGAGTCTCAGGGGTGAAGCCGCAGGAGGAGCAGCAGGAGGAGCAGGGGTTGGCTTGGGAGCAGCAGCAGGGGTCGGCTTCTCTCTGCGCTCCTCCACTGTGGGGGCGCACAAAGCGACACGCTCAGGACAAGAGGGCCATTTCCAGGAGTAAAAAGCTTTCACTGCTCTCATTTTCACTCTGGCCTCCCCCCCTTCATCTGCACCCCTCTCTCAACAAATCAAAATGTATCTTAACACCAAGTGAGGAGTTCAAATCCTGGAAGAAGTTCAGGTCAGTAACTGAAAAGCTGGAGACCGATGCGATGGATGAACACCAACTGATGGCCAAAACTACACTCATGGGAGTATTACTTACACAAATGTTCTGCGGGCAGAATGAAAAATGATTGGTTCAGAGAGATAACCAATCAGATCTTGTGTCAGATATCAGACTGACCAATCAGATGTCTTGGTCCCACCTCCTATAGTTGCTTGGACCAGCCTCCTCTACAATCTGAATGGTTCTCTCTGAAGCCAGTCATTAACCAGTAGCCTGCTTGTTGTACACTGCATTAATCACCCCTAACCTATGATGCTGGTGCCGTCAGCCTCCTCTCCTTCTGAGAGCTCCATGTCCTCCACATCTCTGTTGTCCCCCTCCCCGTGTCCGTGCATCTGGCCATGGGAGCTGCTCGGAGACGACCGAGGACCGGCCGCATCCCCCAAGCTGAAAGCCACGTCCCGCCTGTCGTCCATGGCTCTGCCATCAACATCCATCATGCCAACCATGTTCCCTGATGCATCCCCTCTGGGACCCCCAACCCCCATGCCGTGAAAGGGAGACTCGGATCCTGTGGGTGATGGAGCATCCTCAGACGGGGAGGGGATGGGAGAGTCATCGGGGTCAGGGAGGGCTGCCTTAAGGGCATCGAGCTTTCGCTTCAAGTTAGACACACGGTTGGCAAAGGTCTTGTATGCCTGTGGGGGAGATGGACAGGAGCGTTCAAAAAAGGTCAAGATTCAGTCATCACAAACGGAAAAACTTTAGCTAGGAGCAATTTCCCACAACTTACATTTGCGACAATCTTGACCTCCTTGTACTGCATCTCGTAAAAGACATCAGCGTTGCCCAAAGCCTCCAGCAGAGGGGGGCCTCCCTTTACCTGCTGTTCTAGGAAGTTCACGAACTCCTGCAGCTTCCCGCTGCCTTCCTCAAAGTCCTTTGAAAACTTCTTACCCCCAGCCTTATCTGAGACAGAACATGGAAAAGATCGTTTGTGAATTCCAGGAGACATGGAGCTGAGATGGCCTTGCCTGTCATCAGTAACTTGGTAAGGAGGAGCACCACCAAAAGCCAACCAAAAAGTCAACGTCACCTTTGAGCCTCTTTAAGGCCTCGGTGCTGCAGACGTCGACTCGGAGGGCAGACAGCTGCTTCTCCTTAAGGTCGGCTTCCTCCACAGACTGCTTGTACCCAGACAGCTGCTCTATAAATGTTTGGGGCTGAGGGAAGAAAAGCTGGTATAAGTGTTGGGGCTCAACCCTCAAGCAGTCAGAGGGGCCTGTAGATAAACGATTTCAGATGCTGGACAGACGCTTACAGCAAATTCAGCAACAATCTTTGACTTCAGGGCAGCCTTGGGGTTCACTGGGGCTGCAATGAGAACCGTTCAAACTGTGAGTGCCTTTTCCCCGCTCCGCTTTACAGCAGCTCGCAGCCTGCTTGAGTTGTGCATCACCAGGGTAACTCCAGCTGAGCTCACCCACAGACTTACCAGGAGCTGGCTCCTTCTTAACCAGGCTGGACTTCAGCTCTGAAATAAGCTCTTCTTGGTAGACATTCCTCTCCTCCCAGATAGTGAAGATCCTTTCAACAGACTTGCGTACCTTCGCATCCCTGGTGTGCAGGGAAGGAGATGAAGGAGACCGTTATAGCACAATCTGTGAGCATTGTTTTTAAGGGCTGTATGTCACTGCATTTCGTAATGAGCTACCTTCACAACTCATACGGTTACAGTTTCCGTAATCACACTAGGTAATGCCACAGGTCAAACACCCCCGGACAGAGAGAACGCCAGCGCTCTACTCCTGAAGCACCATCACTCTGACCTACATGCAGGGGATCCCGTGACAGCAAAGAGCAGGCAACTTACTTGACCAGCAAGGCGGCCTCAGGAAGCACTTCTGCAAAGGTCGAGCGGTAGATGATGGCATTCTTCCTCTTGCAGTTCTGAATGACATCATTGGCGAGGTAGAAAAGGTTCAGCCTGTGACTGGGCTCCGCTACAGGAAGACGGTTAAATGTCAGTAGAATAACCAGAGCAGTTTATGCTCATTTTGCATCCATTCACAATCAGCAATGACATTAGCTGACAGGTAGAAACCACAGGGAAATGCAATGAAAATGCAATGAAAGTCACAGAAAATTCTAAAATGTTATGGAACGGCAGTATTCTTTAACGTAAGTACCACTCGCATTTGCAGAAGATACAAGGACCACAAGGACTAGGGGAAGGTTCCACGGCCCCCAGGAAAGGACCTAGTGAGTTTCTCTCTGGCTCCAGCAACCAGTCTGCAATCTAACACAGATGTTTGATAGCAAGGAGCACTCTGAGCACAATAAAGGCCATATGGACTCCAGCACTCTCTGACAAACCAGAATTAAGGTTGTTACTAATGACAAAGCTGGCCAGTGGTTATTAATAAAGCAAAGCAACTCATATACAGCCTGATGTCTAACCAATAGAACAATACAGAAATATATCTGCATGAAAAATAAAATACCAAAATACTTGTGACACTAATATGAAGCCAATACAGCAATGGATAAATGATTATAATACAAGTTAACTCGGTAATGGGGGGTGGTCCATTTCTCTGCAGACTGACAGTTTTAAATGAGTTTATGCTGCTGGCTCTAACACAGGGCCTCCTGACAAGCATTTATGGTTTCATGGGGATCCGCTGACAGGCACCCAAGTGGATTTTTTACCATATGTACCGCTGACATCTTTACAACAAATTTTCCAAGATTAAAACTTAAATGCAAATGCCTCTGTATCTAAGTAGGACAAACTTTGTCCTAGATTTATAAACAGTTTACATGTTGTTAGGAAGCCATTAGCCCAGGAGACGTGAGGAGAGGAAGTCTCTTAGTTTCAGGGACCCCAGCCCGTTAACGTCTGAGATTTGCAAGCCTCCTTCCCCCTCACAGAGTTGGAGTAGGACTGCCAAGACATTCTGGACATTTAACACACAATAATCCTAAGGGAAGTCCTGCTCAATCAAACCCAGAATGTGATTTCTCTAACTCGCGGACACCTGGGATATGGCTTATGGTATGGACTCTCTGCCGGGGGTGCCGAAGGTACCTTTGTAGAGAATTGCGATGGTTTTTATGTTTCTCCATTTGTTTCAGAGCGAGCTTTCCTTAAATTCCACTAAAAAGACATTTCATACAGTCCCCCAACCCGTTCACTTCAGTTCTGCCTCATATAACGCACCGAGAAACATCTGGACTAATGCACTCCATAGCTTAAAAGGGCTCCATGAATGTGTTCATTGTTTGATGACTGAAAGCCGTACATAGGAACACACTTATGATTGTCACATTCAGTAAGAGCTGACTGAGAAGCTAGTATGCCAGACCTCCTCTGTGCAGAAAAGCGGGTAGCTGGTGCCTCCTGGTCAGCATGGAGAAAGCATGGAGAGTTCTGTATGGCAATATGACCAGCACTGCACAAATGGAACCAGGGGTCATGATTACAGTAAAATTTAAATGTATAGGCAATAGTATTTTTTCTTTGCCATCAAGAACTACTGAATGCTAGTGACACTGACAAAGGGTTGACATATCATTTAGACCAGGTGTGTAATGTTAGATAAAAATTCACAGTTTTGGATTCATGGTTTGGTACAATTTCAGTAGAGCATGGGAACTACTCGTTTTGAAATTATATTAAAACTGCAAACAAGCATGATTAAGAACAGTTGTAAGCCAAAGAATGTCTGTCAATGTATCTGAACATACAAAATGCTTATTTGCAGATTGTAAAAATAATGTAATCATAATGAACTAAATCCTGTGTTCTCTACTACTGAGCATGGGCGCATTTTTGTTTGATAAACACTCCTATAGCGGCAGTTATTTTATGAGCCCAGTCTTAACTTCCTAGCAGAAGCACCTTAAATAGCACGGGGAGACTGACTTCGCAGAGACTGCTTTTCTCTTGCAAGTGGAACACACTATCAGATGGTGGTGGATGGGTTTCCAGCAACACAACCAAGTTTGATACAATGGAACTGAGAGCTTCAGGCTACTCTCTCTGGTGTAATTCATTAAGAAAACAAAATATTCTCAAGCTGCTTATCCAAGTGATGTGGGTCTCGCTTTGCCATTGTAACCAGCACTATCCTTAACCAACTCATTGCTAAAATTAGCATGTTTTTTTGTGCTGAACATCTACTGGTGAATTTATATTCTGCCTGTGTCAAGCAATATATTCATTTCATTGTGCATAATGAACTGAAAATGATGTAACTGAACAGCACATAACTGGCATAACAGTGAATTTTGTCGGCAAGAATTCAAAATCCGCTAGTAGATTTACCGTAATACCGCCCAAGCCAAGTTACAACTTTAAAACTGTTCATAAAAGTCTACCCACTTCACTATACTGCTTTGTGTTTTTTACTATATTATATATGTAATATGTGATTTGCATAGCAAACCGAAGAAAAAGCAACCAAATTGATGATAAAACTCACCATTTAAAATAACCAATTATCAATATTATTGATTCATTACAGCCCTAACTTGGAAAACCAAGACCTAAAATAAGTGGCCTAGGTTGTGGGAGAGTAATCAGAGGCAGACATTTCAGGTCCAGAAAGTAAAAATCCTGAACAGGATTTGAAACAAAATCCTGGTCTGGATTTTTACTTTGTGGACCTGAAATGTAACACGGATGACATGATCAAGCCACTATGGCAGCCCAATACAGCAGACAGATGAACACTCAAGAGTAAACAGCATAACTTAAGGGAATGCAAATAACATACAATGTGAGGATAAAATTGCAAGCTACATTCAAACACCATTTTTTCAAAGGCTAAGAGATCTTCCTCCTCTAGTCTACTGCAAACCCTGCCTGGAACATTTCAGGGCATCCTCAAGGGGATGCCACATATGAAAGGCAGGAAAACATCTTAAACAAATGATAACCAATGAACATGATACACATTTTTACGTTAGGAAATACCTTGGAATAAATTATTTACACTTAAGGTTTCTGGCAATTACATTTAGAAATGCGCACAAAGCAACCATGTGGGATTGCGGCATGGTTCCAACGTAATAGGCGAATAATAATTATTTTCTCACAAGCAACCATACTAATCCCACCAGTTTAGGAAGCTGGCATTGAAAAAAGCCATAGCTTTTAACACAAACACAGCATTTAACACTGACCGATTCAGCAACACTGGACATTAATTTGGGCTGCAGGATCACACGTTTTGCCCATTATCTAAAGCCCGGGTGATTATTGCAGATGCGCCATATAATCGCAAATAACTATGCAATGTGAGATTGTCCGGCCATAATACAAAAATATGTCAATGCAATGGTTATGCTAGTCCCAAGGCAATGCCATTTCAGCAAAGCCCTACAGAACAATTTAAGGGTGTACTCACACCTGGTCCAACTGTCCTATACCAGTGCCCGAGAACAATCATTCCCCCTCCCCACTCCACCGCAGGCCTGTGCTCATATTACGGGCTAGAGCATGCATTCGTCATCAACGTGCAAGACATTTTGTGTTTAGGAAAACAGAATAAACGCACCATCGCAAAGCGGAATGGGATTTATGTAGGGCTGCAGTTATTATTTTAGTAAATCGAGTATTCTATCGAATATTCCAACGATCGGATCGTTGGAATATTTCTTAATCGGATAAGAAATACTTCTGCCTTATTAAAGTGCAATAGTAAGTATTGAAAAGTGAAAAAGGACATTTCTTAAAATGAACAATTCATTGGTTTTAATGGTTAAACTGCATACCATAATGGTGATTTCAAGTAATTCAACATGGGTGAGACAATAATCTGAAAAAAAGTACTTTTTGTTCGAGCGCTATTTGCACATGCAGCACTTAAAAAGTGCACGTAATAATGCAGACACTTTACCACAACACGATATATTTTGGCAAACAAATTACCACAAAATTTAAGCTATTTTCCCATAAATTTGGTAGTAAATTCACATTTACTATTGTGACATGAGGAGAGCTGTAAACTGATATTTTAATCAGCTGTATTAACATGGTAGCAGGGCAGCTAACTAATTATGAAGCCATTGATATCTGGAACAACTTAATATGTAATGTTATCCTGCATCAGTAGTAACTGAAAAAATCATCACTGAAATGGGGACGTTAGCCTTGGTAGCTGCTAAACTACCTTCAGTCATTATTAATAACGATAACCATTAACCGCTAATGCTGTGCACATATAAAAACAAAATATTTAGTATATTAATGACAGCTAATGTATTAATTTTATCATCTGTTATTTTATCAACATACCGCTTAAAGTGCTTGGTAAGCAATGGAAATTACGGTGATTCTATGGCAGGAATATCAAGGTTTGAAAATATTCACAGTTTCCATGACATTTTTTATAATTGGTCCCTATGGGAGTGTCGCAACCCGATCTGTACAGCCTTGTTGCTGCCTGATCTGTACAGCTGCCCCACACTGTTTCTTACACTCCTGTTTCTTTTCCGTTGCTACCGCTCTGCAACACATAATGCAGTGTAAGTACACTGTGCGACAGTAATAATCCTCCGTGTGAAACAGTGATCACTGAGCAGTACATAGACATTAAACGAAGCAAAGAATTTGCAGATTTTTCGTAATTGAGTTATTCAAGTTACTCGATGAATCGTTGCAGCTCTAGATTTATGATTAATGTCCTTATTCTGTAGCTTATTTGAGGTTGTTTTGGGCACAATAAGGGAGTATATAATGCAGCATGAATATGATGATAGTCCCGTACTTAGTCTGTAAGTCGCATCCAGTTTTTCCGGGAAATTCTCATCAGCCCAAGTTTCCAGAAAGCCAAGCACCTCTGTCATAGACTAAAGTGATCCCAATGCTGCAATGTCTGTCTATACAGCTTATCCACTTACATTTTACATTTACAGCATTTGGCTTACATACAACTTACATAAGTGCTTAAAGATTCCAGCAGTGAATACTTTCTGATACTGGTTCAATAGAACCCAGGCTAAGAATATTCTGTCCAAAACTCTTTTGGGAAATACAGTTAAAAAAGTACAATACTGGAAGTGCTAAACCAAGTACTTCTGAAAAAGGGAGGTCTTTAGACGTTACTTGAAGACACTTGAAGAAGAACCTAGATGCATGTCTTCCTTGCGCATTGAGAGATGGTGTGGCCCGAGTATGCTTTACCATGTCCAGGCACGGTTAGGTGTACTCGGCAGGGCATGGAGCGATCACACTAATCAAACAAATTGGACTTTGCAGGTCAAATGTGCTGTTGCAGGGCAAGGATTGCAAAGTGACTACATCCTAACTGACAGGGGAGATGCACTGGCTGAGTTACAGTTATTCAGAGTTTTCTAGATTATGATGCCTGTTTAAGCATAAAATGCAGGTTCTTCCCATACCACACAGGACCCAAGAAAACAACCAAAAGCTCAATGGGCAGGGAACCCATCAACAAGTGACGCTATGAAGAGGTGCTAAAATCAGCATGAGGTGGAGGGCCACTGTTCACAGCCAGGACTCAGAGCTCCCATTGGCTCGAGTCTGAAGCAAGAGGCAGCTGTAAAGCTCTGCTGTGTACCAGCAAGCAAGCATCCTAATTTTTAAAGCATAAGAAGAAATTAAACACACCATTCATGGCACTCTCCAACAACTACAGAAAAATAAATGCTGTCAGAATGACAATTACATGGACAGCCCCCGACCATGCCTCCCCCAATCTCGACAATCTAGCCCATCCCACAAACTCCCCAAACTTATTTACTAAAAGCCCAACTTTGTGTGACTTGTCTCGCTCAAACCAGCTTCACAAGATCTGAGACTGTGGCTATTTTTTCATGTGCCACCGCTGCATCAAAACATTCTGCCCCTTCTACAATTGCGGAGTGACACAGAATTCCATTTCAGCTTTGGTACCATTCGTCTCAAAAAGAAATCAGTTCCAAATCATCAGCTACAAAATGCTCCAACTTCCCAAGATGACGACCATCGAATACTTTAGTATGGCACTAACAAGAAGTATGGCACTAACAAGATAAGTTCAGTGGTGACGAACTGGGCCTCAAAAACCATACCTACTCCCCATCCTGGGAATACAATGTCAAAATGCAATGTGTGGATATAGAGGCAAAACAGTTGCTCATTAGTCACCAGTTACTGAAATATTAAAAAGTAATACAATATTATGGCGATAATCGTTATTCAGCGTAGTTTTCTAACAATGCTGGATCATTAACACAAACTGATTCACATTTAATTGGAGTGTTATGGGTAGCACTGAATCCTGCCTGTCATATTAACAAACGTTCTTATAGGAAATAAGCAGAAAGACAGGCTCTATATAGCTCATGTTACCCCATCACCAGCAAACAGCTGCAAACTGCATGCAGGCCATTTTTAAAGCCCCCTCTGAATGCCTGAAATGTTACCATCGTATCAATTTCAAGTCTCCTATTTTAAATTAGCCTTACTCAAACCATGTACTATGCTGGAGATGGCAGACAAAGGCAGGCACAGAGGGGAGAGGCACACTCCCAACCGCTAGCAGAACTTTTGATAAATGCGACTGTTCCAGTTAATGATATAATATGTTTGCTTACCCCAGGAGAACAGATGCTTAAGTCAAGCAGCTCCCAGCACCTTTCTGAGATTATGGGGGGGGGGGCACTGGCTCTTTCAGAACAGAAATAATAATAAAAAAAATAAAACAAAAAAAAAGCTTGATTTTTTGACTGATAGCCAGTGTACCAGCAGCAATAATATCGTAGGCTCATGCACGCCCCCTTCAGTGAGGCAGAGATACTGGCTGCCTCACCTAGTGCTTTTTCTGTGGTTTTATATCAGATCAGCAAGACTAAATTTGTTATACACATATGCGAAATACATTATTATTCTATGGAAAGTGAAGACATAATACAGGTGTGCACAAACATTACATTGGTGACGTGCAGTGAGAAAGCAGTGCGGTGGGAGGTTCAGCTCATCGCTGCAACACCTCGTACGTCTAGTCTCCGTCTCAACGGGAAATACGCAAATTCAGCGTAATTGACCACACGTCCATGTCTGAATGGGATCTCAGTCCCTTATGGGATATTCAGTTCCTTACAGATAATTAGCCTAAGTGCATGTCACTGGACTGCATCTCCACCCTTTCCTCGCGTAAACCGATAGAGTACCGATCCAATACCAGTGTTTAATAAGCCGTAGACTATCCATGACTGTGTGGAAGAGACTATGATCACTTTGAGGCGTAAGGCAACATCAGGCTTAACTTACATTTTGTTTTAAAGTTGGGAAAGCTGTAACACATGCATACAAGTTCAGTAAATGTATATGCGCATTTACCTTACTTGAAACCTGAGCTCCCTCCCCCCGCCAACCAACTCATTTATATTAGGATTCTCAGTTCTCACCTTGATCTTTACAGAGGAACTTCTGTGTGGAACTGATGCCCTAAGTATGGCATAGGCACAGACCCTATGCCATTGCCTTACATATTTCCTCTCCAGAAATGTAACTACACATCGCAGCGAGACAGACCACAGACTTTATTTATTATTTATTTATTTGTTTATTCATACAGATATATACACATACATACACACACATACATACACACACATACATACATACATACACACACACACACATACATACATATACACACACACACACGTATAAGCCAATCCGAATATAAGCCAATGTACCTGATTTTGCCTAAGAAAACAGCAATAAGAAAAACCTTATTGACTCAAGTATAAGCCTAGGGTGGGAAATGCAGCAGCTGCTTGTAGGTTTCAATCATCAAAATATGTACCAATAAAATTACATTAATCGAGACATCAGTGGGGTGTGTGTTTTTTACAGTACCTAAAAGTATTTACACCATCTGTACCTGTATTAGGCTATATACAGACATCCGATCAAAGTCGCCTGGCAGGAGCCTGAGGGCTAATGTTGAACGACAATCTGATGTCTATATGTGGACGACAGAGGCTCGTACATAGATCCGTCCTTCCGGATCCATGAACGAGCCCCCACCGCGAGCAGACAGCCAAGCCTGTCACTTGCTATGGAGAGGTGCGGGGCACCGATTCCTCCCCACTCGTGCACCCGCCCCTCTCCATAGCGCAGAATGACAGTGTCTCTGATCACTGGTGGAGACTGCTTCTTACAGACATCGCTAAAGTCCGTATGAAGCATTAGCAATGCTGATCGCATACTGTATGTGTGTGTAACTTAAAATTAATTATGGTAATACAGTAATAATTAACAGTATTCACCTGTATTAGCAACGCTGATCACATGATATGTCACATCAGAGAATCGGACAGCAGGGGGAGGTCACAGAGAGGACAGAGGGTGCCAGTCTGAAGGAACCCCTGGCGCCTGACTGGAGCATAAGCCAAGGCTGACTTTTTCAGCACATTTTAGGTGCTGAAAAACTTGGCTTATACTCGAGTATATATATACACACACACACACACACACACACACACACACACACAGTGGTGGCTAAAATTATTAGAACACCTGACAGATCTGAAAATATTTACCTTTTTTGCCTCCAAAACATTATTTCATTTCATAATGTTCATGAAATATGTAGATGGTTGCGCACAACAAATATCAGGTGAAGTGAGACCTCCTGTTTTTATCCACTTTTAACTTTAATATTAATAATAACTTTAATATTTAATATTCTGAATCTCTTCTGAATTAATATTCGGTATGTCCACCTTTTGCAGCAATTACAGCAACACATCTCTCTGGCATAGTGTCAATATATTTCCTGAGAACTTCAACACTAATGGTATCCCATGCCTTCTGCAACTCAAGCCAAAGGCTGTCTTTTAAGTGTACAATACATCTGTCCAGTTTAATTTCTAAACCGTCACAAATGTGCTTGATGGGGTTGAGGTCCGGACTTAGCACAGTGATTCTCCTTAGGAAGGCTCTATTCTGTCGTTTATAGAGCATAAATGATCACTTTGTACATATTTCATTTGTTTTATGAATTTAGGTATTTTAATGGCCAATTCAACAAAAACAACTGAAACCTTTTAACTATGCCAAGTGTTCTAATAATTTTGGCCACCACTGTGTGTATAAAAAATACACACAGTGGTGGCCAAATAAAAATACTTTATAAAAACACACACACACACACACACACACACACACACCAGAAAAGAAAATTACTTTAGAACCAGAAATTTTCCCTAAATAATGTCAGCTAAAAACATTACACAGGACATAACGGTTTTTCAGAATAGAAAAAGGAAAAAAAAATTATGGCCTACTGTTAAAACCAACAATATTGCAAAAAAAAGTTAATTTAATTTAAAACAGCAGGCGATGGGGGTGCAGCTTTCTGTGGTTTGAGTCATAAACCTCCTGCTTCACTAAAACAACCAGCCCATGATTAAAACCAGAGACAACACTGGAAATTTATGATGCCAAGATCTGCCCCACTGCACTGTGTGTGTGTGTGTGTGTGTTATATAAAAACACATTTAAACAGCACCCACCAATGAGTCAGTCGAAAGCGGGCTCCTGCCCTTGGCACTCTATGAAGATCACACTCAATAATGGTGGCCATATAGTTCAAACGATGTTTAGACGAAACAACGCCGAACATGTTGGCGAGAACAAATCGGTCGCGCACTTAAAATAATGTTAGCCCCTTGTTCGTTCCGTCACTCCACAACCGTAGAAGGGGCAAAATGTTTTCGATGCAGCAGGACCAATACAGAGAGCAAATAAATAGACTGTGGCGAGTCTGTCAGCCAGTCTAATAAAGGAGATGACAGCTATTTTGAAATGGAAGTTGATCTTTTAACAGCCACTATTGGTTAGTTCTAGCGACGCAGAGAGGAAAGACAAAAATTTACCCGACACCGCTACATACTAACAAAATTTGCACACTATAACAAATTACACTGTTATGACATTTACCAATAAAAGAAATGCACAAATATACATATTAATTTGCACTATTTTAAGTGCAGTGCAAAGCATGATTAGTGCTGCTGACCAACCCCATGGAGTCACATTATTTTCAGCCAATGGAGGACAGCGGGCGGGATCAGAACGAACAAAGTTCCCCTCTTTAATCCTGCACAAGCGGTGCTCCAAAACGGTGATTGCAGCTCATACAAGGTCATATTGCCAAAATTATATTGATTCTGTCGATTTCTTCAGAAGTATACGGCCACCTTAACATCAGCCTGGTCAGCCCTCCCACAGGTTTAAGACTTCAGGCACAACTGTGGACTGTTCAAAATGTCAGCAGTCTTGCAAAGTCAGGGGATTCCATTCTTGAGAATGGCTTAGGGAATCCGAGAAATCTGAGCTGGCCAGGAAAGGTGGGCTAAAAACCAAATATGGGTTCAGAAGAAATTCATACAGCTTGAGAGTTAACTAAGGTTTGTCATCGTGCAAAAAGCACAATGGAAAAAAAAAAAAAACTAAAGGATCACAGAAGCAATGTGGCCACTTAGAAACGATTAAAATAACCCTCCCTAACCTCCTTAGGCTTTTAGAAAACAAACAGGCTCTTTGAAAATTTCTGAAACGATATTTTGTCCCATGCTCATCTCCCACTTCACATTTTTTGATGTTCTGGTGAAGCCAAATATCCAATTACAACAGTCAGCAGAAACACTTCAAGGAAGGAACAGAAACCAATACAGTGCACCAGTACATCACACATTGGTAGCTAGCCTGGAATAAACAGATTTCAAAATAAATATAAAAGATACAAACAGCTTTAGTTTACAATACCCTTGCTAAATATCTTAAAACTGACTATACAAATTATTTACTGATGGCAGTGGGAGCCACAGAGCTACTCTGTGTGTGGAGTTTTTCCACGTACAAGTTTCCTTTCAGAGCCATGAAACATACAATCAGGTGAACTGGCATCTCTAAACCCTGTGCTGCAATGGCCTAGGCCCCCATGCGGAGTGGCTTTTGCTCTAAGGCGCCATAGACAGACACTCTAGGCTCCCCGTGACCCCGTACTGGTTATAACAGTTGGAAGACAAGGATTACACTAAAGAAGTTCCAATTAGACAACCTGCTCAAGGGAACTACAGTTCCCTTTTTGTACTACCACCTCCCCAATCATATTGCCCCACATGCCAAACCTCTTGATCTACAGAAAACACTGGCAGGTATTGAGAAGAAGCCATAGCGCAGCACATAAGAACGAACATACAGAGCCTGCTTTAGGCACTCATTTGGAAGAACTTTGACAAAACCGAGAAAATCAAAATGCAGCTGTACTGACTTTGTCCTCAACCTTTAAAGACTCGCAAGGTGAATCCGCCAAGCAGGGTGACCTGTTCCAGTGAACATCATACAGAGATGTATACAAGTCAACACAGAACGATTGCTCTGCTTTGTCAGGCAATCATTCACACTTTACACAGCCCACTATGGTACTTCCCAGAAGCTCACACAGTCGAGGTTAGTGAATATATTGCATATACTCATATATACACAGGATATGGATATACAGCACTGGCACTGTTTGCAGGGCATGCAGAGTCTGTTGATAAACAAAAAAACCCTTGATCATGTCTGCAATTACATGGTCTCTGCCTGCACTCAAAGGAGCCAGCACTGGAGCGTTTTCCTCATGAACCACAAACTCTTGTTCTTGCTGAGCTCATCAATAAATCAGTCTTGACAGAACCACCGGTTAGATAAATAAGATGGTTCTGATCATGTTCATAAGTATCATACCTCAGTAACTATCATAGAAGACCACTAACTACCATAATCTAAATTCAGGGTCAAGTTAAGCCAGTGTTAAGCACTTTAACACTCCAAGGCAGTTAGACACGTTGCATTTGTTTGATAACTATTACATTACTAACACATAGTAAGTTTTCAAAATTAAGAGTTAATATTGCAAGCAAGCATTTATAAACAAAATTAAACCACTCGTTTTTATAAAAATGCAAACCAAACAGCATTTGGTTTGCACATCGATAAGGTCACAATGCCAACAAATCCTGCATTTGTGCATAAGCAATTAGCTAAAGTAAGTTACTTTATGGACCTCGGCTACTTCAGTTAGTCATGGGGGTGGAGTCTATTAATCCACCTTTGCTCTGAACTGTAAACTTCAGTCCAACCTCAAACAAACATACATACTGGGAACTGTCAACAGTACAAAATGGGTTGGGGAGGGGGTTGGGTGGTAATAAAGTTAATCCCATTGGCCACTTAGTCTGTCCCTATAGAACTACAATAAGAGCAGCTAACTATAAAGACCCTAAAAATTCAATTTGAAATCTATCTTCTAACCCCAAGTATGGACATTTAAGTGCATCTGTAAGTGTGCGCGCAACTGTGCATATGACGCATCTTGGATGTGTGAGATTGGTCTGAAATCGGAAATACGTGTGACTGATCAGCCGATTGCTGACCATTTGATCGGTGCATCCCTATTTTTTTCTGCATTTCCAATTCAGTAACTTTAGGCATTTAAACCAATAAATTGATTACTTTCAAACTTTCTAGCATCCTTAAAAGAAGCATGTTTATTTAACTTGGAAGGATTCAGTATGTCTGACCACAAAGCACTGAATTACATGCGATAGTTACACTGTGCTCCGTCATTGGTCCCCCTGGTTCCAGTTCATTTCGTACTGAGCTTTCTGCTCTGTAACTGGCTAGCTGGCAATGTTCTTGGCAGCAGCCACAACTGAGCGCAACCATTCAATATGCAAAGGATGATTTACAAAACTTGCAAATTTGCAAAGGTAAACAATTACTTAATACGCCCCGCAAAATAAATGCTGAAAAAGTGCTGAAGCCACCCTCTTCACACCATGTCCTTTTCTCCATCCAACCACATGAAATGTTAACGACTTTTCTGAAGGGCATTCCTCGCAATAAAGAAAGTAACAAGTCTTAGTGTGGTAGGTTATGTTTACATGTTTACAATTCAGTTAAAAAGCCCCCTGGCCCCTGGGGACTGGAAACCTGTATGAAAATCCTTGACTATAATGGCATCAACGATTAATCAAATTTAGAGTAAAATTACAACAAAAAATGTTTTGCAAGCACAGAAACTGGAGGAGCAGAGCAACTCTAGAAAAGGGATATGCACGTGAAACATGTCTATTCATTAAGATATTAAGTTAAGATTCGATTTTCCACCCATTTTTGCGCTTCTCCAGCAGTTTTACTACTCATACCGAATGCAGTGCCCAGCCGTGAGCATCTTACTACATACATGCTACCAAATTTCACGGTCCTGCGTTACTGTCCATTAGTCGGCGCTTACAGCGCCAAGTGCATACAGAAATACGGCGAAAGCAGGGTTAAACGTAACTTATTGGAGTTTACACATCAACCCGTCATTCATTAATGTTTTACTGCATAAACAGACGCCGATAAAATCATCAGCGGCTTCCCGACGCCGCGCATTTAAACAAGCCATTATTTACATCATTACAGCCGGGTCTGCATCCCATTATGCCGAAACCCTACATGACCCCGGCCAACCCCGCAGCTGCAGCTAATGCCACCTGCTGTATACAGCACTGCTGCAGCTATTAGTAATACCTAATCGTGCAACAACACTATTATTATTATTATTATTATTATTAAATCATTCGGCAACCCGGACAGGGCTTAACGGTCCCGTCAGCGGGCCATCGGGGCAGCGAGCGCCGCACCTTCCCCACCGGCACACGGTCCTCACTTGGCTTATTTCCCCCAGATTAGCCGGACTATCAGCGGACGAGCTCCCAGCCGGCCCGGCGGCCGCAGGCCGGCCCGCATACTCACATCTCTTCAGCCATTTCATCCAGGAGCGCACGACCAGGACGTGGTGCTTCTTGTTTTCGATGCACCAGCCGGACAGGCCCTGGATCGACTCCATGGTGTTGGATACTCCTTGAAACTTGCGGTCCAAAGACGACTCGAGGGCGGCGGACGAGCCGCGACCGCCGTGGCCACCCGACGATCCGGCCCCGGCCGCCATTTTCCCGTCGCCGGGTCTCCGGGCTAGCGGCGGGATGACGGACCCACAGCGGCCCGCTGTGGAGGCTGCGGAAACGGCCGCTCGTACGAGCGCGCTTTATTCTCGGCCCTGCGGTGCTCAGGCGGAGCGGGAAGCCGCCGGGGTGGCCGAGGGATTCGCGCAGTGGCGGGCTTCAGCCTGCGGCCATCGAAGGCGCGCCGAGCCGGCCGGGTTGGGGTCAGGGGAGCGGGCAGCCCGGCAGCCGGGCTCTCATGCCACGGCGCTCGGCGAAATGCGCTAACTCTCGGTTGGCGGCCGGAGGAGCCGGGGCCGGGGCCGGGGCCGTCTGCCGGCGCGGAGGGAGCGAGCGAGCCGCGTGCTGGAGTGCTCTGGGGTACGGTCAGCGCACTCTCACACTCAGCAGCTGCTCACTAACTCGTGTAACGTGCCGCCTGCACTATTAGTGTCGTTACCGCGGACGGGCAGGGGGCGCCGTGCACGCGCCCACGCACGCACGCGCCTGCTGGCCGGCCGGCCGCCTCGCGCTCCTGCTCGCGCTCGCGCGCTACGTCCCACGCGCGATATTCAGCAGTTCGGCCGCGGCTCCCGTCGGCATCCGAAGGCCACGCCGCCGCGTCTCGCGTGCACCGCCACAGGCTCCGCCATCTTTGACGTCCTAGCAGGCTCGCGGCTCCTGCCGAGCGCGCATGCGCGGGCACGCATCACGCAACGTCGCGACGAGGCCACAGCGGTGCCTGAACCGGGCCTCTGCCGTGCAAAAAAAAAAAAAAGAATGCGGTCCGGCTTCAGATATGAATACAGACACGCGGCTTTTGACATAATCAGAAATGAGATTCGCTTCGGATGTGTTGGGATACATTACAGTATCTTTAAGAGAGAATAATGCAAAACAACACAAAGCAAAACAGAGAAAATTAGAGAAAGAAATGAACGAAAGACAATTGACAGCGGAGGAACCAAAAAATCCTAATTAGGGAGGAAAAAAAAGATCTCGGGGGGGGTGGTCCAAGGTCAACTGGCTGCCCAACCCCTCTGGGCATGCCAACATCACTGAAAAAAGTATATACTATAGATATACTACATCAGAATCTGCCATATCTCAAAAGTACATTTGGAATTATATACACATACTTGGACTATACTGTTATATTGTTATACTGAACAGCTAGATGGTTTTCCTCTCTGAGGCATACCTATTATTTAACATGTTTTACCAAATATTAAAATAAAAGTTTAGGGTAAGGCTGACACTTTCAGTATTGCACTCCAGCTCCTCTTAGTGGAAGAGAGCTTTTATTACACATATGTAGCACTCTGAAAGTAATTTAGTAATAAGCATGATGTACCTCAAAATTTCAAACAATTCACATTCACCAAGGCGGCCATTTGCATTTTAAGAATTAAACATGGACACAGGCAAAGGAGATCAATAAAAGTCTTTATCCTGGAAATTTATTCTTGCATGGGTAGTAGGAATATGTACATTGGTACAGCGGTGATCTGTGTGACAGTGTGCATTACGGTTTGAGGCATGGCCAAACCACACATTTCCCCAGACAAACATAGCGCCACCTAACTGCTCCCACGTTCACATATATTCTGCAAAAAGGTAGACTGCGAGAAAGCTTTGAATATGCCGATTCAGTCTGTAGTTGGATTTAACTTGAAAACTGAAATGCAAATTTTAAAAAGTCACTAGAATGCTTTAACGGCCAAAAAAAAAAAAAAAAAAAAAAACGTCTCCATAAGTAGTATGGTTCAGGCGGTCTCCAATCTGTACAGCACACTGAGGAAGAGAGATTCAAATTCCGCATATTACAGTGAAGCAGAGAGACACAGCACACCTGAACTGCACTGGATAAGTTACACCGTTAAATGGAAGTGGTGCCACAGTGTGGCCGAACCCACAGGTTGCAGGCAAGGCGACTAAGTTGATACTGGAGCCAGAGCAGCAGAGTAACTGGCCAGAACATACAACACCCGCGCGCGCACACACACACGCACTGTATTAACAGCATGAAACGGCCACACTGCCAGTGATCTACACAGACAGCATACAGTGCCAAACTGCATGTATGCGCTCTCATACTTTGGCGAAATCCCGCATTGTTCAGAGTGAGGGGAGGAGCCTTTTTACAACAGCCCTCTCCCTCCCCAAATAGCCCAGGCCCCTCCCACCCTCAGCCACACCCACACACAGTGACGTCAGGCAGAGAGCGCGTGTGGGCCGTCGGCACCCCCGCCCCTCAGTCGTCGGTGGACTCCAGCACGCTCTGGCTCAGCGCCAGGTCCCAGTAATGCTCCGTGCTGTGCTTCTTGAAGTGTTCTCTGGCCATGCTTTCCGTGGGACACTGCTTAAACTTCACCTCGCCGAAGCTGCGCTCCTTCGCCGTGCCCTGGGTGACGAAACGGCCTCATTAGCCAGATTAACCATTGAGAGATGAACATAAGACACATTCATGAAGAAATCCATATAACTGTATAATGCTAGGGCTGCAACCAACGATTATTTTGCTAATCGATTAATCTGCCGATTATTTTCTCGATTAATCGATGAATCGGGGGGGGGGAATTAATTTCCACCTTTTTATTCAGAAATAAAGCACAATCTAAATTGACGACGCAAAAGTGAACAAAGACAAGATGTGCGATCTTCTGCGTGGGTGATCATGTATGTGCGATTGTGCATGTCCGATCGTGTCTGCGTGTATGTGCGACCTGCATGTCCACTCGTGTGTGCGGGTGCGCGTGTATGTGCGATCGTGTGAGCGGGTGCATGTGTATGTGCGACTGTTTGAGCATATGTATGCGCACTCGCCGCTCCTGACGGGCTACTCAGTCACAGTGCGGTGTCTTCATTCTGACCTTATGTCAAAGTAAAGTTTATTTATGCAACATTTACAAACAACTTAAACTGACCAAGTGCTATATAAAAACATTAAACTGAAATAAGAAACACACTCACACACCATTTTTCACATTTTTGTAATGTGAAGCGCTCCTACACTTTTGACGACTTGGTTCGAACAGTTTTCTGCGCCTCTGTCATGTTTCATTTGTTTAATCTCATCAGGAAAATACCGCCTGCGCTCTTTCTTCGCCACACCTTTGGCAGCGCTCCAATCAGCAGGTGAGGTTAATGACACGACGAATAGATTATGAAATTCATCGCCAACTCTTTTAGCAATCGATTTTTATCGATTCGTTGTTGCAACCCTAATAATGGCCCAATAATAAATGGATGGGGACCAGCTCAAAAATATACACTATTTATATGGCCCAAAGTACATCACAGTCCATACAGCAGACAGATTATTCAAACAACATTATTCATGCAGGACTACTCTTAAGCGGGACAGGGAACTGCAGAACAGAGGACACCAGGGGGCGCCAGCGACTGTCCAGGGCGACACCCACCTCCCACACCAGGCTGCACTTGTTTGTCTTTTTGGAGGCCTCGTCGTCAGATCCCTCGCCATCTTTTCCAAAAGAGGATTAGGAGACTGTCATTTCTTTTGCGTGATGAATGTTGCGGTGAGAGAGTCGGCTACCCGTCACTCACCCTCCCTCTTCGTGTTGGTCTGCTCCGCCCATTTAATTCTGCTCAGCATCAGTCTCTTGAACTTCTTCTGGGCCTTGGGGCCTGGGGGCAGAGAGGCCGGGGTGAGGCGGAGTGAAAGCGGCACGGGGCCCGGGCGGACCTGCGGCGGCCCGGCAGACTGGCCCTCACCTCCCTCCACCACCACGATGTTGACGTCTCTGTGCAGCACCACCGTGCCCGTAAGGTACAGCTGGGCTGCATTCGCCTCCACCTTGAACTTCTTGGCTGGATTCGTCAGGTTTCTTATTCTAGATGAAAATGCAATTTGACTTAAAATACCGCCCACTCAGAGCTTCCTGAGCAGAGCATCAGTGTGTGCTATAACAATACTGAGCCAGACATGCCGCACAAACACTGATTGGCCTGACTCCATGTACTGGCCCCGCCCCCTGACAGGCCACCCCCCCCTCCCCCTCCCCCGTGAATAAAACTCCGCCCACCTGTACACAGTGATATGAACTCCCTGGCTCAGGTCCTCCTTCAGCTTCTTGGCCTTCTTCTCCTTCCTCTGCTCCGCGGTCAGCTTGCGAGCGGCGTTGGCTTCCTCGTGGGCTCTGAAGGCGCAGAGTGAGAATGAGCGGCCGCCCCAGCCGGCACGCACACCGTCACGGCACTGGGCATGGCGGGGCAGGCTCGCGGTTCACCGTTTGACTCACTTCTGCCTCTTGGCCATCTGCGCTCGGACGTGGGCCTCCACCT
This sequence comes from Petrocephalus sullivani, assembly GCA_026780845.1. Lineage (NCBI taxonomy): Eukaryota > Metazoa > Chordata > Actinopteri > Osteoglossiformes > Mormyridae > Petrocephalus > Petrocephalus sullivani. The sequence goes on along the minus strand of JAODKM010000126.1, from coordinate 1,409,789 downwards.
TGGTGGGGTCCTGGACAGCCTCTGTGCCCAGCACTCGCATAAGGTTGGAGATGCGCACTGAGGGGGGACGGGGGACATCCATCACCACGAGCCAAGACAGACACCCACCACCTTACAGCAGTCAGGAATCCTACAGTAATGAGTCGATCAGCAGAGGGGGGGATCTGAAGGACCTGCTCCTCAAGCCGTCACCCAGACGGGGGGGGGGGGGGGGGCCGACACGGGGGGCGGGGGGGGGCGGGCGGGGGGGGGGGGCCGGCGGCCGCCCCCCCTGGCGGCCCCCCCCTGGGGGCTGGGCCCCCCCGCTCCGCCGCGC
>JAODKM010000126.1:1393099-1404865 GCA_026780845.1 Petrocephalus sullivani | reverse complement strand
AGATCCACAGAGTGTCTGATCACTCATGTCATCAGCAGAGAGATCCACAGAGTGTCTGATCACTCATGTCATCAGCAAGGAGATCCACAGAGTGTCTGAGCGGCTTTTAATGGGCTCATCTTTCTCCATCCATCATGGAACAAGGCCAAGTCAGGCCCCTGCACGGCCTGGAACTGCCCCCACTGCAGTGACCCATTACAGGGCTCCGCAAAGGATGAGCTGCTCTGACCTCCCTAACGCTCCTCTCCAGGCCAGCAGAGGTACGGCGAGCTCTGTGACTGGTGTGGCTGTTTGCGTGTCCCTGCATATGACAAAGGGTGGGTCTGCCTAATGAACACGGCCCAGACCTGGGAGACTGGGCTGCGATCCTTAGCGTGCTTTAATGAAGCTCGCCTATGGCGCACCTAACATTACCATTAACAGGGGTGATTCTAGGATTTCACCCTTGGGAGGGCTGAATAAAATTGGGATACCCCCCCACCCACCACGATAAAATCTGGCAAACCAGGGGTATGAAATGTTTATGTACATTTGGGGCAAATAGCTAAATAGTTGGCTGAAGCTTCCCTAAATAGGGTATACAACCTCCTGTGACACCAAAAAAGTATAAAATGCAGTGATATACGGGGACAAGGTCATCCTGGAAGACACAGGACTGTCACAGGAGTGTCACAAAGGGCAGTACCCAGTAGCTGAGGTGGTGTTAAAGGGAAACGGTCTTAAAAATATTGTTTTTATTTTAGCAGATGACGTTTCTGAACAGAGCTGCATGTCACTACATGAAATGATATTTTTGTCCTCAGTGCTCAGTATTGAAGCCCAAAGCGCCCCCTTGTGGACCTTAAAATCACCAGCTGAAGGAAACGGCATTTTCCTACGGTGAATGCCACACTAAGGTAATTAAAATTTAAGCAGGCCCTCCATCGTGCTTTTTCCAGAAGACAGTGATGTCCACATGTGTTTCTTGTTCAGCATCCTGACATGTGACATTTACTCTGTTAGGTTTTCGCCGTTTGAGAGAAGCCCACCTGCAAATAGAAGCTAAGAAGCTAATGTCACCTGATACGGCACGGTCACCACCGGTACAGCACGGTCACCACCTGATACGGCACGGTCACCACCGGTACAGCACGGTCGCCACCGGTACGGCACGGTCACCACCGGTACAGCACGGTCGCCACCGGTACAGCTATATGCACAAAAGTCACGGAAATGTGCAGAAACATTCCTCATCAGCTGTGTTTATCACAGCTCAGCTTTTTATTCTGATATTGTCAAACTGACAGCAGACCAGACTTGCTGGGTGGACATTATATGATGCGCAGCATGCGTCTGCGCAGACGGAAGCGAGTATAATGGGGAGGTCAGACAGCGACGAGAGCTTACATCTGTGTTCCTCTGGTCAGTCTATTTAAGGAACAAAAAGGCGTCCCCTGATCTCGTGTTACATCCTACATGCATAAAAACAATGCTGACTGTCTTCTGAATATGTCACCATAGTTCCCCAGAGCTTTACACAATGTAAAAGTTCTTTTAATGCACTGACAACCCGACCAAGTGCGAGAACGACAAACATTCATGTGGGAGAGTTTGGAAACCCCACAATCGAGTACCAAACCGCACCGAGAAACCCCGGCTGCAGCCCGTGCTTCAGGAGCCACAAAGCAGATTATTGCCAAGTGTTTGTCAGAGTTTAAAATTAAGCCTTTGAACACTGTATTTGCTGATGTAAGCCAGGTGTACTGACGGGAACTGAAGGAGACTGACGGGGACTGAAGGAGACTGACGAGGACCTCCAGGGACTGATGGGGACTGAAGGAGACTGACGGGGACCTCCAGGGACTGATGGGGACTGAAGGAGACGGACGAGGACCTCCAGGGACTGACGGGGACTGAAGGAGACTGACGGGGACCTCCAGGGACTGATGGGGACTGAAGGAGACTGACGGGGACCTCCAGGGACTGACGGGGACTGAAGGAGACTGACGGGGACCTCCAGGGACAGACGGGGACTGAAGGAGACGGGGGCGGGCAGCGAGGGACGGAGACGGGAGGAGGGAGAGGGGGGGGGACCGGGAGGGGGGGGGGGGGGGGGGGGGGCCAGTCTGCTCACCGGCGGCGCTGCAGCCGGAGCCGAGAAGCTGAGCTGCTTCTTCCGCTCCTCGATCTGCCGGGTAGCCGCCTCCATCATCTGCTTGATCTGAGGGGAGAGACAGCCGCACTCAGGCCCCCCCGCACGGCACGGGAGCACGCTCCCTGCTCTCACCCCGGCCGGAGCGGGGGCCCCTCACCTGCATCTTGGTGAGCATGCCCGGACTCTCGGGAGGGGGCCCTGGCAGCACCTCCGGCTCCTCCACCTCCTCAAAGCGCGGCACGCGTTTCTTCTTCAGCACAGGCTCCATACTGATGGGGGCCTCTTTCCCGGCCTCGGAATCCTCCCCAAACACATCCTGTCGGACGAGACGGATCCATCACTTCATCGCTCTCAACCCCTGCTCGGGAGGAATACTGCCTAACTGAGGAGGGTCGGCCACAGGCGGGATGCGCCCTAACGTGAGCCCGGCTCCTCTGGCTAACCCGAGGCGAGAGGAGCAGCGAGTGGTCCTGCTCCCGTGGCTTAATTGGGGTCAAGCCCGTACCTTCAGGTCTCTCTTTCGATGCTTCTCTCCTCCCGTCTTGCTGCCACGGGAATTCCGGCTCTCCTCGAGCGCCTCAAACAGCCGCTCCACGAAGCCACCCGCCGACTCGTCCAAGAACGGCCGAAGCTGATCTGCGAGGCGAGGAGGGAGCGTGAGCCGGGCGAGACCGGCAGCCACACGAGGAGGGAGCGTGAGCCAGGCGAGACCGGCAGCCACACGAGGAGGGAGCGTGAGCCAGGCGAGACCGGCAGCCACACGAGGAGGGAGCGTGAGCCAGGCGAGACCGGCAGCCACACAGGCAGCACTGACCTGTGGTCTTCCTCTTGTCCAGCCCCTTGCCCACACAATGCAGCGCCGCCGTCACCACCGTGGGCTCAGAGAAGCCCAGGACCTTCTTCACTGTGCGCTCCACCCAGGGCCGCAGCTCTTCCACCTCCCTCTTCGGCAGGGACATCCTGGCGTCTCTGCCCATGTGGAGAGATGCAGCCGCAATTCAACATAAGCCGACAGTCACACAAGCAATCCACGTATACATACTGCTCACAGGCTTCCCCAATGCATGGAAAACGAAAGGAAACTGTGGGCAACGCGGGTCTACGGCTTTTCGACAGACCAAAGTAGAACTAGTTACTGCATTATACTCAGTCAACCATCTTAAAGCGACATTAAGGCGATCTCTTAGCAGAGAGGCGACTTCCTCTCAAGGAAACCTCCTTAATGGTTTGTGTGTCCAAGGAACTAGGGAAAGATGAAGGAGGACATGCACCCGAGGGGAACCGAGACTCGCCCGGGCCCCTTTGCCTGGCGTGGGAGGACGAGGCGCCCGATCCGTGTCCAAAGCCGAGGCCTAGGGAAACTCTTACGGGCAACCGCGGGCGAGCAGTCTCCCCGAAAGCGCAAAGACGGCGCAGAGGCGAGCGACGTGCGGGGAGCCGACGGCGGGGCATCCGTGCGCCGAGTGCCAGGTAACCAGCTCTCCGATTACGTCATTTATCAGGTTAGCTGGCCATTAACTAGCTGTAACCGCCGCGGATAACACAGGACAGTTTGCGGGTCACGGAGACAAACGGCCACCCCGGCAGCCCCGCGCCTGCTTTCCGCGGCGACAACGAAGCCGACACGCACTCGGTATGAGGTCTATGCTCACCGGTATCGGAAAGGCCCAGAGAGCGGCGGCGGTGTCCGATTCGGAGCTACTTTCACGTCCGGGACAGGCGCGAGGCGGCTAGTCGCACAACAAGAAGTTCGCAGCCGCGCCGCGTTCGCACAACGTTCGGCCGCGGCGAGGACAGGAACCGGAATTACCCACTAGCGGAAGTGACGTTTCGGTCCGTCGCCCAATAGCCTCCGTCATCCGACACAGGCGTGGCCGTAGAGCGCGTGCTTGGGCGCTACAGCCAGGCGGGAATCTCTGTGCGGTTGCTAGGATACGGAGTTGTATGGTGGCACTTTTTAAGCGTAAGATACACACTGTATGGACAGGAGTATTGGGATGTACCTCTTAATCACTGAATTCAGATGTTTCTTTCAGACCTGGTAGACCACATTTGTATAAAATCAAGCACCTACCATGTAGTTAGGTTTACACACACTTGTGAAAGAATTAGTCATTCTGAAGAGCTCAGAGAATTCAAGCATAGAACTGTCATATGATGCCAACTTTTCAGTAAGTCAGTTCACGAGCAATTGGCTTAAAAGTAGCAGACTATGTAAAGTAACAGAGTGGGGTCATCAAGTGCTGCTCAAGGCGCACAGTGCATAAGAATTAGTAGTGCTGAGTTGACTCGGTAACTGCAAAGTTCCAAACTTCCTCTGGCCTTAACCCCAGCACAGAAACTTTGTGCCGGAAGCTTCATGGAATAGACTTCCTTCGCTGAGCATCTGCTGGCAAGCCTCAGATCACACCAAGTGCAATGCCAAGCTTCGGATGGAGCATGCTGCTACTGGACTCTGGAGCAGTAGAAATGTGTTCTGTGGAGTGATGAATCATGCTTCTCAGTCTGGCAGCCTGATGGAGAGTCTGGGTTAGGTGGCAGTCTGGGTTAGGTGGATGCCAGGAGAACGGTACCTGCCTGACTGCACTGTGCCAGCTGTAGAGTTTGGTGGAGGAGGGATAATGGTTGGGTTTTCCAGGGGTTGGCCCCCTTAGTTCCAATGAAGGTAACTCGTAATGCTTCAGCATACCAAAACATTTTGGACAATTCTATGCTTCCAACTGTTTGGGTACAGTTTGGGGAACGAACTTTTCTGTTCCAACATATATTTATTTATTTTCTTTATACACTTTATTGATTCCCCATGGGGAAATTTCCTTCTCACCTCCCCCAACCTTGCTCTCCATGAGAGTAAGCTTGGCTGTGAAGGGCGGGGAGCTGCAGGTTAAGGGCCTTGCTCAAGGGCCCACAGACAGCCAGAGGCTAGGCTTGAATCGGCAACCTTCCGATCACAGAGCTTAACCTGCTGAGCCACACTCTGCCCCCATATAGTGCTTTTATACACCTAAACACCTATTTTCAAGACACCTAAAGCACTTTTACAGAACCAATGGAGAGCCACACTGAATAGGCAAAAATTCCCACATTCTCCATAAACTTGTGGAAAGCCTCCCATAAGAGTGGTGGCTGTTATAGCTGCAAAGGACTATCTCCATGTTGATGCCTATGGATTTATAATGGGATGTCAAGTTCCTGTTGGTGTAATAGCCAGGTTTCCCAATACTTTTTTCATACATAATAATGCTTTCTCTAGAGCTATGAGTCAATTTTCCCAGTTGAATTGGGGCTTCGTTTTCTGGTTTCATCTGGTTTTCGATTACATTGACTAATATAAACTATTCACGTTTCCTTAAAACATGTTGAAAAAATACTAGTTTCAGCTGTAATTTCTTGTTCATCTGTTGATAATGTAGTTGCTCCGTCTATTTTGAGCATTTGGCTTAAAATGTAAGTATTTGAAGCACGGGGCAATCATGTTGAAATTTGCGTTATAAGAGTAAACATTTTATGAATAAAGAGAACGTCTTGTTAGTGTGTAAGTCCATATTACAGTAATAATGGTTAAAATTTAAAATTAGTTGCCTGATATGGTCTCCTGGTAGCAAATTTTACGAAAATAAGTACTGCAAACATGAAAACACTTTTTCCCATGTGATTTAAATATAAAATGCAGCTTACGTCGCAGAATGCGTAAAACGTTTACTTTTTAACTAATACATTTTAACACCTAAATGCTCATCTAGGGAAAATCCCAGATGAATCCCCCATGAATGTACCGTCATTATTGCGCTGGCTGTAGTTCCCGGCTTAACCAGCAGTTGGGGATCGAGCGCTATAACTGCAGTGCAGGAAAAACATGCCTTTGCACCCGCTTTGGCCCATCAGCATACATGCGGCCAAAGGCAGCAGGAGAAGGCGAGGGGATTCAGAGTCAGTCTGCGGCAATGCTATCTCCCGTGGCCCCTGCACCCCCGGCTCCGCACACCGCGCATGCGCCTATCTGCCCGGCGCCCCCTGGCCCAGTTAATTGAACGCTTCAGGTATGTCCCCAGCGCCGTTTGTCTCTGGGTTAAAGAGCGGAACCGACGCACCCTGCTGCTCTTCGCAGAGGAGCCGGATCCTCGGCGGCCGCCCCCGCCTTCCGCCCGCAGGCTCCCCGGCGGCGTTTATCCCTCGGTGCCAGACGGACCCCCTGTCATGGCCGCCCCCGTCTGCACGCGGTAATCCGCCCCATCCGTAATGCTCGTTAAAGCGCCAGCTGTAACTCAGACCGGTATATTTACCGAGACGCGCCCCCTCCCCCGCGCCGTACGGCACCGGGGCGGGTTTCTGGCGCCCGCCCTCTGCGCACCCCAAAGCGGCCCAGCTTGGCTGCCGCTCCTTCGCTGTACATCCGCCTTGCCACTTAATTCCTCCCCATTCGCTCCTTTTAATAAACAATCATAAATCATTTATATAAATAATGTAATAATTGTAATAAGGGGAGCTGAGTTTCTCTCCTTCCTTACCCCAGACCAGGGTCAGACAAGGCCTGTGTTTGCTGCCTTTACTGGAGCAGTTTGCATGTGCCCGCATGTGCCCCAGGGGGGGGCAGACAGAATGGGTGAGTAAGTACAGCACCCCCCTCCCCCACTTCTATGGCCTGTACCCTTGCTGTTCCTCCGTTACTGGAGTAAACATGGCCCAGTTGCAGAAACAAACATCTCCAACCCCCTACACTAGTATTAAAATATACTGATTTAAATGCCAACTGGAAGATGCACTGTGTACCTCATTTACTGGAAATGTTGTAAATGCGTAAGTGCATATAAATTTTTAAATGGAGCAGTATCATTTAATTGTCGCTCATAAATTCATGCTGTCACACTGATTCCCCTTCTCGTCCTTCAAGCATGGTCCCTCCTTCCCTCGTTAACCTTCACCATGGCCCAGCTTACTAGGGGGTGGGGGGCACATGCACTTCAGATGGCCAGCATGGACTGCTCTGCTAAAAACTGCATGGATACAGCAGGGAGGCGGGGCAGAGTGGGTGGCGAGCTGCTAGTGGTTGTGTGCAGGGCTATCTCCTGTGGCGAGCTCAGTGCTGATGCAGGAAGCGTGTCAGACAGCACCAGCCAGCCAGCCAGTGCGTCTAATGCACTAGAAATCATTATTATTATTATTTTTATTATGTACTTTTCTCCAGTGTTCTTGTATACTGTGTATACTGAGGGCTAATATGTGGTGTCCATCACTATGAATATTGTTTCAGGTTACTGCCCCCATCTCTGCTTACCAAATAGCAGGTCCCAAACCCCCCCCGCAGAGCCCCCAGGAGAGCGAAGCACATGAAACCACACGATAGAGGACCAGAGAAAAGCAACAGACGCCGATCTGCCCAAAATCTGCCATTTATTAAAACACTTCCATTCCACAGCATCATCTAAGAAATACCCCAAACCCCCAGGAGTAAAGGGAGGACAGTCCAAATTGGGGGTGATTTAAAGGGGGGGTGGGCAGTGTGTAAGGGAGGGGCTGGCGGGGACCAGAGGAAGTGCTGCTGGCTTGTACACTATCACACGGTGCCGGTTTAGGAACTGCGGCCAATCGGGCTCCCACAGCAGGTGTGCTGGCGTAGCGACGTACCACACATACCACACGTACCGACGTACCACACGTACTGACGTACCACACGTACCGACGTACCACACGTACCACACGTACCGACGTACCACATGTACCACACGTAGCGACGTACCACGTGTACCATGCGTACCACGCGTACCGACATACCACGTGTACCATGCGTACCACGCGTACCGACATACCACGTGTACCGACATACCATGTGTACCATGCGTACCACGCGTACCGACATACCACGTGTACCGACATACCATGTGTACCACACGTACCGACGTACCACACGTACCACACGTGCCGACGTACCACACGTAGCGACATACCACACGTACCGACGTACCACGTGTACCATGCGTACCACGCGTACCGACATACCACGTGTACCGACATACCACGTGTACCATGCGTACCACGCGTACCGACGTACCACATGTACCACACGTACCGACGTACCACACGTAGCGACATACCACACGTACCGACATACCATGTGTACCATGCGTACCACGCGTACCGACATACCACGTGTACCAACGTACCACGTGTACCATGCGTACCACGCGTACCGACGTACCACGTGTACCGACAAAGCCGCAAACCTGTTCAGGTTCTGCACACCAACCTCCTTAATCAAGTCCCACAGACAGGACAGCAGCACTGAAATGGTGACTCATTAGGAATGGGTGGAATGCAGACTTCACACACAGATAGGTATCTAGGAGGGATCGCAATGTTGCCGTTGGGTCAGGGTTCTGGAACTGTAAGCCAGCCAACGGTGCCAAGACTATAAAGGCTTATGAGCGACTCAAACCTGGGGTCTGATCACTGGGCACAGCACTTTTTTTTTTTTTTTTAAAAACAATCAAAAACAGTATAAAAATCACTTTTGTAAATGTCCCATTTGGAAAAGGCACAGTTATCCAATCAACAATGTTCTTATTTTTTCCATTATCGCAACAGTACCCAGGTACATAAGTTACAGTCTATCAGTCTGACACCATATAAATAGGCATATAAATAAAAAAATAAATAGATGCAGAAAATAAAACTGACAAATGAATAAATAAAGACTGAAGTGTGGGCTGACTCAGGAAGCCCACTTTAGCCCTGCTACAGCTTGAATAGCGGTCTGCTAAACTAATATAGGTATCTAACGTCTGTGACTTAGAAGTAGTTCCATGAACATGCTTTAAGAAAAACCGCCCAACTGTGGAATTATCTTTTGCAGAAGTCTGATTGCTTTTATGTATCTGTTGTGGAGCTTTTTGGTTCTGCTGCTGTGCAAAGCAGACTCATGTTGCTATGGAACTCTTACCCTTTAAATAAACATAGCCTTCGATGCTAAAAGACGGAGAGTTTAGGACAATCTGCTCCCTATCGGGGCTTCAGGTGGATCCACCAGGTCTAGCTCATTACTCGGTACACCTCTGCTTAGAAAAATCACTGTGGTTACTGCCACCTTACATAACACTGATGTCCTGCTTCAAGGAGCACTGCGAAAGGTTGGAGGTTGTCCTACAGTGATACTCCACGCCTTTTGGCTGCTTCCACATGAGGTAAGTGGTTTTCGTACCATAACCGTTCATGACTTGTAATGTCAGACTGATATTGCTACACCACCAGCTGTAATAAGCTCACAGTAGAGGAATTCCCCCATTTATGCTGGTATTACTGTCGTATATTCCTGTAATCCCCTAGATGGCTGATCTTAGCGGCTCTACCAATAATACTTCTGTAAGGTGCAATTCTGGCATGGAAGTCAAAATACTTTTCTTAGAAACTCCTGCAATGGTCCTCCACTTTGCAGTTACAGAACTTTGGAAATGGACACAACAATAAAAAAAAAAACATGATAAAAAGAATTACTAATCAAAATCAGCTTAACCCAACACCCTCTCACCCTAAAAAAGAAATTAGTGCAGTTACAACAATCCAATACACAGGTTGGATTCTGGATACTTGTGTGCCAAGTTTCAAGTTCGCGTGCGACTCCCAACAGCACGTGCGCTGTTTAAAGGCTTCAACAAAGAGGAGGAGACTTGCTCCGCCCCTGAAATATCTCCATGGCCCTCCCCCCCAAAGCCATAATTTCCGCTGCAACAAGTTCACGCTGGCACTCGATTGGCTGGGACAGCCGGAAAGAAAGGTGGCGTGGATCTGAAAATGGGGTGGTAGAGGAGATGGAGCTGTCCTGTGTTGCTGGACTGCCCCTAGTGGTTGGAGGGGTAACAGCAATTACGGTGAAATTTCCCTGTTTGCTCTCTCTACTGTTGTGGGAGGGGCAAGACTTTGGGGGGCAGGGGATAGGTGCAACATGGACCCAAGTAAGACTTGGCTCAGACAAGCGGGCAACTTTATAACTGGATGATCCTCCTCCCCTAGTTTCCACCTTATCGTCTTTCCCAGCTGTCATTGGGTCTTCTGACTCTGTCAGTGCGCCGCCTCTCTGCTCTGAGCCAATCAGAGGTGAGGAGGCGGAGTCCCCATCTGGCCAGCTCAGCTTGCGCTTCTGTAGGAAAAGATGAACAGACAATATAAAGGGAGAGTGAGAGACGGAGAGAAATCAGATGTTAAGAAGGAATGGAATGTGTAAAAGCACACAGTCTCTCTAACCAGCGACACTCTCGAAACATCGCCTTCAAAAAGGTTAGAGGTTAGAGGTTAATGGTTAGAGGTTAAAGGTTAATGGTTAGAGGTTAAAGGTTAATGGTTAGAGGTTAATGGTTAATGGTTAGTAACCAGGGCTGAAAATATCAGTATAAAAAGCGCAGGAAGTGCAACAGGCTTCTCTTTTCAGTAAATGCAGCGGCTGGTCATGCTTGACTGATTGTGCATCTATTTCTAGTGACAAACAGCGCAGAGGGAGGGGGGCTCCTGGTCCGATGGACCCACCTTGACGGGTATGTGCAGCTGGTCTTTGTGTTTGTGGGACGGGGTGACTGGGGGCTGATGATGGCCTAAGGGCAGCTGGGGGCTGGTGGGGGCGCTGGGGGAGACACATGGGAACCACAGCTTCAGCAGCATCTCCACCTGGAGGAGGGTGTGCAGGTGCTTCTCCCTGAAGAGGAGGACAGAGAAGGAGGAGCCTGAGACCTCATCCCTGCAAAGAGGAGCTGCTCTTATCACCCATTAAGGGCAGCGGGGTCTTACCCAGAGGTGGGTCTTTGCAAAACTCCCACAATCCTCTGGATTCTGTCCATAGCAACACTCTGCTGGAAGCTGTTAAGACCTGTCAATCAAATAAAATAAGCTCCATTACAAATTCAGGTCGCGCATGTTATGAAGAAATCAACTTGACATCGGCACGTGCAAAGGCGCAAGGCGAGAAGCACCGGAGACACATACCTCTGTCGAACCTCCCGCTCTTAAGGCCACTCAGGAGCTCTAGCAGGGGTCCGACGAAGACCTGAAGTTCTGCACACTGCCAGACAGCGAAAGGACAAAGCGGCGCTGCATTAATCAGCCGCTCCTGTACACCTTAGGGACACAGTCCGGTGGGAAGTGTCTCGCAGCACCAACCACCACAGGAGTTCCTTCATTAGGGTGGAAGTTAAAGCCCAAAATTTAGGTACAAACCAACCTTCTGGGCGAAGCGTGACCCCCCCTCCATCCGCCTGGGAAGTGTTCCACTAGCTGGGGGCGCCGGCATGGTGTTGAATCCGCCGTGCGGGTCGCTCCCGCTGCGGGACACTCCCCCATTCCCGAAAGCGCGGTGGTGCCGGCGAGAGCTCAGCCGCGGGGCGGCGGCATCGTACTGGGGGAGGGGGGCGTGGCCAGGCTCTGGTTCGGCACCCGCGCCCTCGGGGTGGAACACGTCTGCGTCCTCCTCCGCGTGGTCGGCGTCACTGAATGAGAGGCTGTCGCTGTAGCACAAGGAGCCGTGCGAGGACTGCATCACTACAGGAGGGGGGGGGGGGCAGAGGGGTGCAGAGGGGTGCGGAGGACTGCTGGGACCCTAGTAATGAAACAAGCCGCAGGAGAGCTCTTCAGGAAATGCACACTGTCAGCCC
>JAODKM010000126.1:1357849-1368214 GCA_026780845.1 Petrocephalus sullivani | reverse complement strand
TACATATTTAATTACTTTTAAGTATTTTGTAATTTGTATTTTTCTGGATGGAAAAAATCAGTTGTAATTTGTAACAATACAATTGTAGACAATTGTACAATTGTACAGCAATTGTATTTATGTAACTTTTCCCATGACCAGTTCTGTAATCCAAAGAAAGGAGCTGCCTCCTTCCTTCTAGGGAGTTATTCCTTGCCACTGTCACCTTTGACTTACTCACTGGGGGGTCTTTATGAGGCAGAGACAATGTAAAGCACATTGAGACAATGTAATGTTTTTAATAATGCACTATATAAATTGCATTGTACTGCATTGCTTTGGGGCTTGGTGCAAATTGCTTAAATGTAAAGTATGTAGTAAGATATAAAGAAAGCAGTTGAGCTCGTTAGGCAATAAAAACAAGTGAAAGAGCACGTAAACAAGCAGGCAGCACACAGCTCAGTGAAGTAGCCCGAAGCCATCAGCAGCATGGGGGTGAGAAGGGTAGACCCAAATGAGAAGTTCTAAACAGAATGGAAATTTTAATAGGTACCGATGTAAGAGATTTGGAAGGAGCCTCGGAAAAGAGGATTGTCCTGTAAAGGATGCAGAATGCCGGAAATGTATTAAGAGGGGCCATTTCGCAGTAGTCTGTTGCACGCGAGAAGTTAATGACGTCTGCACGTCACTAGATGGCGCCGTTGCAACACATTTCTTAGGAGACCCGAGGCAAATGGTTGAAAGTAACAAGGAATAGACAGTTTCACTCCCTATACATGGACCGTAGGCGGAGTTTAAGATTGATACTGGAGCAGATATCAGTGTTATATCACAAAAAACCCTTTCAGTCCTAAAGCACCAGCCTCAGTTACAATTTGCCAAAATAAACCTGGAAAGTCCTGGTGGAAAACTATATTGTAAAGGTCAGTTCACAGCCACAACTACCATAAAGAATAGTCAGTTCAAGTTCAAAGTGTTTGTAGTTACCGGACCTATCGTGAACAACCTTCTTGGTCGCGAGGCATCAGTTGCAATGGGTTTGATAAAGAGAATGAAAGGCCCGACGTCAGCCGCTCAACCTGCTAAAGATGAAACCGATAAAGATCCACTTAAAAGGCAACGCTATCCTGCACAGTGTAGCCACAGCCAGACGCGTGTCTGCCCATGCTCCAGAAAGCCAAAAAGGAGCTGGAGAGAATGGCTTGGTGTGGTATCACTGAAGGTATAAAACAGCCTGCAGAGTGGTGCGCTCCCATGGTCTCTGTGCCCAAGAAGAACAGACAGATACGCATCTGTGTAGATCTCAAACAGCTGAACAAGGCCGTTAAGAAGGAAAGATGCTTCCCTCAATCGGCGACATCCTTCCCAGACTAGCACATGCCAACGTTCTTTCACATCTAGATGCAGCCAGTGGCTTCTGGCAGCTGCCATTAGATGAGGACAGTGCTAAACCTTCATAACTCCATTTGGCAGGTATTTCTCCCGTAGACTAACGTTTGGCATCACCAGTGCCCCAGAGATATTTCAGCGGGAAATTGAAAAAGAGGCTGTGTGGGTCTGCGAGAAATTCTCACGATTCCTTTATGGTGTAGAGAGCAAAGGCTGCTTCTGCGAATGATGCACTACAGCCCTGCCGCGGTATTTGTGCCGGGTAAGCAGCTGGTGGTGGCCGACACGCTCTCAAGGCATCCTCAAGCGGTCGTCACTGCAGAAGTCTGTGAGCTGATAAGAGAGGTAGAGGCCCATGAAGAAGCCGTATGCAGTGTGTGGCCTATTTCAGCCACAAAACATGACATGGTAAAAGCTGAGACAGGAAGAGACAAAGTTCTGGAAAAGGTGATACGCTATGTGAGTGACGGCTGGCCTAAGTATGCCTCCCCCATTCCACATGCAGTGAAACCCTACTACAAAGAAAAACAGCACTTGTCTCATTCCCAAGGGTTAGTTTTGTATGGTGACAGGATTGTAATTCCACACATCATGACGTACTTCAGAGGATTCATGGTGGTCACCAGGGCACTGGAAAATGCCGAGCCAGGGCCCAAATGAGAGTTTGGTGGCCAGGATTAGAGAAAGAAATTCAGCAGGTAGATGATGGCTGCAAAGACTGTCAGGAATCAAGGGCAACACAGAGAGAACCTTCGATTACTACTCCATTACCTACCCACTCAGAGAGTAGGACATTTCTGAGAGTACGACATTTGTGAATTCAACAAGCAGGACTCTCTGGTAGCTGTAGACTATTTTTCAAGATATATAGAAATAGCTCATCTTCCAGACCTGTCCAGAGAGACAACACGCTTAAAACTAAAAAATATGTTTGGCGATGGGGCTGTTTAAGTGTTCTCATTACGGATAACGGACCACATTTTCGTGAAGAGCCTTCCAAGAATTTGCAAAAGACTATGACTTCAAACATGTCACGGCCAGTCCCCACCATCCTCAAGCCAATGTAGAAGCAGAGAGGGCTGCACAGATTGTAAAGAAAATCAGTCAGACCCATTTGCTAACCCAGCCCAGCTGATGCTCGGCAGACAGATAAGAACAGCAGTCCCGACGCTGGAGTCTAACCTGCAGCCATCGTGGCCTGACTTCCAGCAAGTGAGAAGCGCTGACGAGAAAGCTAAACATGGTCACAGGCGCGGTTACAATAAGAGATTCAGCGTTAAACGTTTCCCAAGAAGCCACAACCCAAAGAACTCAATGACTTTAGGCCTGTTGCAGAGCATGTGAGCGGAGCGGAGTGGTGAGAATTTCCGCTCCTTGCTCCCGAGGCTGTTGGCTCCTCCGCTCCAAATCCGCACTAAGCCGCTCCGCTCAACACCGCTCCTCGCTTCACTAAAAGTTCCTCCCGCTCCTAGAGGTAAAGCTTCACTAGAGCACAGCCCCCCCCCACCCGATCAAAACACTTCGAGATATGTTCATGAATTAGGGCTGAACTATCTTATTAAGAAAGAGAATCTAAGTGCGATTTATCTGACAGATATTGTGATTTGATTTGCATTTTCAGTATTCACTATAAGTGTATAATAGCTGTAATTGAGCACAACCGTACATTGAAATCTGAACTCTATAAATTAACCCAAAGATCGATAACAATGCAAATATATTAACTGAATCCAAAATGTATTTATTCTAACGAAAATGATATAGAACATACATCTAATAAAGGAGTGGGGAGGAGTGTGAGGGACTTAAGTGCAGCAGAGGTGTTATCAACCCCGGCAAAAACACGCTGTGGCAGAGCTGTCAAACCTGCAGAGAGATATGAGGACTTTGCATAGAATATTTCTTCTGTTAGTTAAAATAGCTAATTAAACTTAGTGAGCCATGTTGTGAGGAATCTGTGTAGGAACAAAGGAAAGGAAGAAGACAAACGTTGTGCTCATATTGAAAGGAACCCTAGGAGTTCTGATAAACCCCAATATAAAGACAACTCAAAGGTAGGATGCTGTGTTGTGAGGATTTATTTTGTCATGCGCCTTTACTCCACATAAGGATGCGTTATGATTTGAGGTTGTTGTATTAGTCCACCAAGTACGGGAAACAGGAGATGGCGCTTGTGACTTAAAGTGAGATACATAGCTGTGTTTGCCTCCTTAACACCACATTTAGCAGACGCTGTGGATTGTTTTAAAACAGTTTCTTGTTTAATCAAGCATTGTTATTGATATAAATTGTATTATAATTAACTCATGGGACTGAACCAGGCCTCCAGCTCAGATGGTGCCCTGACAAGGAAGCCTCCCACAAGGACATGGAGGTTTCCAAACTCTCCGTTCCAGCAAGAGGATGAGATCTATCAACAAACTTGGATCTGGGGGGTGGCAGTGGGTGGACATGACCCCCCTAGACTGAAGCCCCACTGGCCACCCCCGTCGTATTAGCATTTTTGTGGCATAAGAAACTGATATATTTATTAAATGTGTGTTTTATTTATTTTAATTATTAACAATTCAGAATTGTAGTGTTTAGGTACCGAAAATATTCCCTTATTTTCTAGATGCCTTATGTTTACGTTTACGTCAGTTAATTTATCCAGTTGTGTCTCTTTCAATTTCAACCCCTGTCCTGCACTGCTGGGTGACAACATGCTGTCGGGTGCTCTGGTGTTATCGCCATACTCAACTTACTAATAATCAGAATCCCAGGATGAGTGGTTCTTTGCTTCTGCAGCTGTGTGCAGATGTGTAATGCATGGCTTGGAGTGCATTAACCACTGTTAATACCACAGTTACTACACGCTTAGCTCACATTGTCCAACATCCAAAATCCAAAAGCCAATTAATAATTACTCATTGTTTCATAACAGCCCAATGATTTAATATAATGATTCACCAGGCTGACATTAAGTGTGCAGTTATAGAAAATTACTCAACACACTTCTGACCAATCAGATTCGAGAACCCAACAGCGCTGAGATATAAAAGATCAGTAAGTCACAGCAGCATTTACATCCTATTTAGAGCAGGTGTCTGATTTCTACGGGGCACTGAAATAATGAAATGCAGTGAAATGCAGTGAAGCTTTATTTCCCACATGTACAAGTAGGAGAACAGGTACATGGCAGTGTGCTTTTTCTGAGCGCAGGGTCCATCCGGCACCCCCTAGCATTCTCCTGTAGCATTCCATAGCTGCGTTACTTTCTGCAATTTGAACTTTATTCTTAACATATTAAACAGGGATTTCCTGAATTGGGGCACAAAGCGTCTATACTAATGAAATCTCTGCATGAAATATTCTGCTGGGTGCTGTAAGCAGGGCTGCTGTGAGTGTGGGCATCACTGCGCGTCTGAAGCAGGTGGGTGGTAGTAACAGCCCTGAGCCCGAGGAACTGGCTCTTGGTTACGTGGGTTACTCTGAAAGTGAACCGGCCTGCAAACATTGCCGATTCTGTCACAGGCCAGGATGATGTGCTTAGTCTCACTTTTGGTGCTGTTGACGTTACATTTTATATTATTCCCAATATTGATCACATCCAACTTCACCGTTATGAAGGAGAACTTGCGGTTGCTGATGCACAGGTTAGCCTTATAGATCTTCCCTCCTTCAGCTGTACAGACATTTAAGATTTGGGATGTATCCATAGGTTGGAGGAATGACTGTGTGAGCCTGGACTCCCTGCACAGCTCTCTGTGATTATTGAAGAAACTCTGCCATTCTTCCATGTTCGCACCCTTCGGTGTGTCCTGGCAGACATGCTTTTTCAGAAAATAATTGTAGGCATTGTTGTTCATGTTGGTCATGCAGGGATGGGGGTTTTGAAGGCCCCCCCCAGGATAAAAGCTGTCATCCTGGGTGGTAACGGTAAAAGTTGCCGACCGGACCCCCTTGGTGAGGTCGCTCTTTCGGGGGGGCCCCTGGGCTTTGGCCTGAGTGAGCCTGTGCGTTAAAGTGCTCCCGTGTTTGGGGGCCACACCAACCCACAGAACAGCAAAGCTGAGCATTTGGAGGAGAACAAGCTTCATTGTGCCTGATAGACCTGAAGAGGGAGACGATACAGGCGGCTTTTAGTCACAGAAGGGGACTCAGATGCTGTGCTACAGTCACAGGGCCAGACCACAGACCACAGGTTAGAGACTCAGAGACTCAGGGATTAACTAATAGGTAAGTACAGGTACCTGAGACCTGGGACTTGGAATGGTGCAAAACTCAAGCTATGAGTAGAACTAACTCATGCAAACTGTGAGTAAGTAAGACAGGCCCTGTGGTGGCCACACAATAGCCACAGACTGTGAACAGGACACAAGCATGAATCACACAGAGGATAGATATCTCATTCCAGTGATCAGCTCTGTTGCTTGTTAATATTGTAAAAAAAATCACAAAATATAAACACTCAAGAGAAAAACATGTAGTGTGTGAATGTAGCCACTATAACATATATAACATATATAACATATAATGTATATGTATTGTCTGTAACATGATGCATGTACGACTTGTAGGCATATTTGCACATAACAAGAGCAAACTGTGGCAAACACGGCTATGTGTGATATGTGGTAGGAAGATAGATGATTATTTTAAATATAAAATAAAAACACCTTACCAATACGATGGGTGTCTCTGCCTCACTTCGAATCTTACTTGGGGTTTTGCAGAAGTGACCTCGCTTCGGCATTTAAATGTGTGCCCCTGGGTGGTGGCATGGGGGCGGGGTGGTGGCTCTGAGGCCAGGGATTTGTGCCAATTAGAAGGTTTGAATCCAGCAAATACCAGGAGTGATTCTACTCCATTGGGCCCTTGAGCAAGTCCCCTAACCTGCAATTGCTTCTTCCTGGGTATGTTAACCTACATCTGGCCCTCCACCTTCAGGTAAAATTTGGGAGTTGGTGGCAGGATTGGCAGTCCACCCACTGGAAAAAACTTCACCCTGTTTCGGCTCCATTCAATCTAGCGTGGTGCTGAAGTATCACCCACTGCACGGCTGCACCCAGGTTCTCATCCCCGAGGTGGATTGTGGTGTGGTGGGGATCACACAGGGTAACCTGTGCTGTATAAGTGTGTGCCCCATTACCTACCTGGGTGTAGGCGTGCCTGTGTACACATGCAGCAGGCTTTTAGGTTGCATTTCAGAATCATTACACTGTTGATATACTGGAGCACCGCTGAAAGGTATTGGCCGTCTAGAAATCCCTAACATGAAATAATGCAATGGCAGGGCTTTAGAATGGCCAGTTCAGGTCCAGAAAATAAAAATCCAGACCAATATTTTGCTTCAATCAAGTAACTGAGTACTTTTTGTCTGTTATTCTTTATACTGAACTGGTTGGTTGGAACAAAATCTTTGGCTGGATTTGTACTTTCTGGACCTGAAATGTCCACCTCTGACTATGACACAATGACAGACATGTAGGTGGATAGGTGTGCTGTTTATGATGATGCTTTACAAGCTGTAGGCATATTTGCACATAACAAGAGCATCCGGACAGGGATTCATACAGGTGAATAGCTACATATCCCCCTTTGCCTAAACACATACAAGTAGCCAATCAGTGACAGGACCTGTGTGAGCGTACGGGAGTGTGTGTGCACCGGCCCCAGCCAGGGGAAACTGCACCACACTCGGCTGTATATTCAAGGGAAATGCTGGCAGGAAGAGGATGGACTCGGGCCTGGGGCAGGTGGTTTGGCATGCAATGGAAGTTCATGCACTCAAACAGGAAGTAGGTGCCAAGGTCCAAGGGGTCATGTAAGGGTCAAGCTTCTACTTGAAGGCTGCACCTTGCTTTTGCTCCTTGTCATGTTCCTTAGATCTGCAGTAAGATTTATGATGATTACAGTGAGACAGAAATAAAGAGCTACATAAAGATTGAGGATAATGTTAATTGTGTTGATATCATTGATTTGATTTCTTATCTCAAAATCACAAAATACACTATATGGGTGGGCAAAAGTATTGGGACACCGGCCTTTACACAAACATTAGCTTTAATGATATCCCATTCTTCATACATAGGCTTGATTATGGAGTTGGCCCACCCTTTGCAGTTACAGTATAACAGCTTCAACTCTTCTGTGAAGGCTTTCCATAAGATTTAGGAGTGTGTTTATGGGAATTTTTACCCATTCTTCCAGGAGAGAATTTGTGAGGTCAGGCACTGATGTTGGAGGAGAAGGCCTGGCTCACATCCCAAAGGTGTTCTATCAGGTTGAGGTCAGGGCTCTGTGCAGGCCAGTCAAGTTCCTCCACGCCAAACTCGCTCATCCATGTCTTTATAGACCATATCAAATCATGCCAAACCTTCTCTGCTGCTCAGCCCACAAATGCATTTCCCTTACAAATGTGGCAGCATTTAAAAGGGAAATAGACAGGCTTTCCAACTGTATAAGATTTATTGCCAAGAAGCATTGTTACAACAAAGGAATAATCGACCAAACACAGTTGCCTTACTTTTTGTAATATATAGCCTTTCGATTGTGCGATAGTGGATTCACAGGGATACAAGTTTGTTCGTTTCGAGATAATGCGGGAAAAAGGGAAGAACAAAGGCAGGCAGGGGGGAGGACGAGGCAGGGGAGAGCATAGGTAGACGGACTGGGGAAACCTCTAACTGGCCAATAGGACCGTGAGTAAGTGGACCGATTGTTCAGTTTTTGCTCCCTGACTGGAATGGGCTCCAATGAAATAGCAGCAGCTATAAACTGTTAATAGCCTGGAATCCAAACACAAGCTGTTTCACCATATTTCTTCTCTCTCTTTAATCGTCCGGTTGTTTAATAAATAAAAGGTACTGAATGGTTCATTGGTGTGTTTCCCTGTTTTAAATAATTGGTAATTTATCGTGTTGCTATTAACCCGTGTCTCAGCCATGCGGTGCAGGAGATGAGGTGGGCACGCTGAGGTGGGTACCCTGAGGTGGGCACGCTGGGGTGGGCACGCTGGGGTGGGCACGATGGGGTGGGTATGCTGGGGTGGGCACACTGGAGCAGTGGAGTAGCTGCTGTTGGCCGTACATTTATGAATGTGGTAAACCCTGTATTGAGGCACTGTTGCTGTTTAAATGGTGATATTTTGTAGCTCTCCCTGGTGCTGCTCCCTGGCTGTTGGATGCCTACTAAGGCTTATTACTGGGGTGCTCTGTGACTGAGCACGAGGGACAGGAGAGGGCTGCATGTAATAAAGCTCAGAGAGACGTATCACAGCCGTTATCCCCAGGGAGACGGCATGCTGGATGTACCGCACGGCCTTCACGACAAGCGCGACGACCATCGCCAAACCAAGGAGGCCACACAGGGTCCCCACCACTATGGCTCTCAGCTTTCCTGAAAGATAAAGACCTTCAGTTTGGCACTGGGCAGCCATATGTAGCAGAACCAGAGAATCTGCATAATGAAAGGCGATTAACCCCACAGCACGCAACAACGAAATGTGTCCTCTACATTTAACCCATGTGACATTGTGACACAGCAGGGGCAGCTACGTGAGCGCCCGGGGAGCAGTGCTTGGGGACGGTACCTTGCTCAGGGTACCTCAGTGGTACTTGTGGGTCGAGGACTAGAACCAGCAATCTTTCAATTACACGGTTGCGTCCCTAACCACTACACCACCTGCTTCAACTTCAAGAGGAAACACACATAACACAAGCTAACCACTCACTCATACACACACATAGCAGGGGTGGGATTCGAACCTGCAACCATAGAGGTATGAAACAGTAATGCTGCTTGTAGAGTCTCTACACCAAAATTAATTTCTTAGGGTGTCCAACAGCCCTACTGACAGGTTCCCCTCGGGAGATATCGAGATGGGTTTGAAATCCGTATTTACACTACCGGTCTCTGCCTGCAGCACACTGTCCGTGCTGAAGTCATGCAGCTTCTCTGAAGTTTAGAGAAGTTGGAAAAGATAAAATCCACATACTGTATGATGGTTGTTGAGCCAGCAAACCACTGATTAGTGGCTACACCGACCCTGGGAAAGTCACAGTTTTAGACTAAACCCAAACGAAGATATGTGTTCCCGGAGCCAGAAAGTCATTTTTGGCATGTGAGAGCAGATATGTGGGTTGATCACACCCCGTGTGATTGGCCAAAGATGATCTACACATCATCCAGCCGTTCGTCTAGGACAGGGTCATGTGACCCTGGGCCTGTCCCCAGCAGCTTGGGTAACTTAGAGGGGGTACAGCCGGGGTACAATCCAAACTTACAGTGAGCTAGGGGCAGAATCGAACTCTGGTCTCTGTCTGCAGCACACCGGCCGTATCAAGGTGCCAATATGTTTAAGAAGTTTTGCACATTTCCATGGTGGATGTGAGCACAGGCACACAGTGAAAGCAAGTAAATCACAAAGCTGAAGTGAACATTCCTGGGGAAATGTGGCTTTGATACAGATTTTTAAACTATAACCAGATCTGTTTCAAAGCATACAGGTGACACTTAAACGGAGTCTATCAGAAAGATGGATACATTTAAGAGAGATAAATGCAGACGGCCCCCAACTTACAACCTATGCAACTCACAAAAACTCGCACATAGTATCAAAACTTAAAATTAAATTAAATGAACATATGTAAAAATACATTTCGGGTGGCCGTACCCCCACCATGCTACTTAGTGCTCACAGTGCTGTGTACTGTACTGAGTACAGAGTACTGTGCTGCATGCCAGCGTGACCATCACTGCCTCACACGTATCTCCCAGCCTCATTCTCACACCTAAAAGTCCATCTCGAGGTATGACCTGTTTGTCGGAACAGAACCCAGTTGTAAGTTGGGGACAGTCTGTACAAGAGGCACACGGACAGTTATGGGCAGTGAGCAGACTAAGATACGGTGCAGACTTACCACGAATGTAAGTGGTAATGGAACCTGGAACAGTTGAAAGAAACCTCAGAAAGCAGGAAGCACCATCTTTCAGAATTATGAGCTGCATTCCACA
>JAODKM010000126.1:1330213-1342117 GCA_026780845.1 Petrocephalus sullivani | reverse complement strand
CCTCCCCTCCCCTCCCCTCCTCTCGTCCCCTGGCTGCACTCCTCGTCTCTTCCTTTCAATGCCTTCAGCAGCCCAGCCCCTGCCTGCCTTCTCTCTGTCTCTATGAAACTTTTATATTTATTTTACTAGTGTTTGTCTCTCCTGCTGTTTTGTGTATTTCTTTTATACAAAATGTGGTGTTCCTATGGATAAAAAAAAACAATAAAATGCAACTCTGACTTCCAGATGTGAATCTCTTCTTCTATCTTGTTCTTTCCATCTCGCCGTAACCCTGCTTGCTGCCTCTGAGGGCTTAATCACTTGCAGGTATTTTCTCTGCATATTTACTGGGTGAAACCGGAGTGAGGTCACAGGGACACGCGGTGGGAGGTCAGTGCGGCCTGAGCGGGGAGGCCTGAGCGGGGAGGCCTGAGCGGGGAGACCTGAGCGGGGAGCCCTGAGCGGGGAGTCCCGAGTGAGCGGGTGCGGCAGAGGCTCGGATTAGACTAATGATTGACGAACTCCTCCACACATCAGTCACATACACAGACGCTTTGGCACACGGCTTATTTTAGCTGTTCTGTCAGCTGTCTGCAACTCGAATAACCCGTCTGGCCCAGGAGCCGCCACGCCTCTCTCCTTCCCCGCTTTCCATCTCTCCCAAAGTGTGTTTCTTCATCTCTCTCTGCTTGTCCTTCGTCCTTCTTTCTGTCCCTGGGTGAGGGTAGCAGTATGTAAGCTCTGCACTGCTACTTTAAGAAGAAAGACTAAGAACCCTCTGGGCAGAGGGGCTCCCAGTTTCATTATGCTTGTAGTTTGAAGCAAAAATCTAAAGCAGAATTTTGCTTAACATAAGCCCCCCATCACTGAAAAGATGTAACCGTATCCCTGGGTTTTTATCCATGTTTCTTTAATTTAGTACACACCTCAGACATACTCATAAACAGATGTTGACTTGGCAGCAGCTGGAGTAGAGGGGGCTATGTTCAGCATGAGCCAATCTGGCAGAAAACTTACTTTGGCCCGAGGGGAACCAGTGAATGCAGAGCTGAGATGGACACAAAAAGCCGGCCATCCAATCGTGGGCTGAGACTGGGGGAAGCAGGTGGGCGTGTCCCCACGGACAGGAAATGCCAATGGGATTACAGGGTGTCGATGATTGACAGCAGATGTGGTCGACGAGGAACCAGAGCAGAGCATCAGTGCCTGAAAACTGAGGTGGGCTACCAACCTAGAAAGAATCTGAGAGGCTCTGCTCCAAAACAAACGCACTCATGCACTTACGTGGTGTCTTAAGGACTCGGAGCATGCAGCAGCAGAAGGAAAATGAAGGCCAGGTTAGCGGAGACCATCCAAAAACATTTTAAATGGTCACATTCTCTTCTTTCACCCTCCAGCTGTACTTAGTTATTCTGTGACCCCAGTAAAAACGACCCTCCTTTTCCTTATGCCCCAATAAAAGGGGCAAATAACTGCCTCTCCATCAGTGTTTATAGTCCCCCGGGGCAGTTAAAGGCAGCTGTCTCTCGCCTGTAAAAAAATGACCGGACTGCACCCAGACACAGTAAAACGCAGTCACCCACATACCTCCGCAAATGGCCCATTCTGCACCCCGCTGGCACATACCAAAGCCGGCACGTACCATGCACGCAGAATGTGATTAACTTAAGCATGCACGCTTAAAGAAGGTGCGCACGGGGCAGACATGCGTGCTTTTATGCAGCCCAAATGCGATTCCTGCCTCATTGAATGCGACGTAGGCAGCCTGACACGTCTGCTGCTTGTGGCTTCCCCATTCGGGTGAAGCTGGCATCCAGCAAACTGACATAGCACCAAGCATACTTATGCGGAACAGGACGTGCAGTCCAAGCTTTCATTTTTTTACTGACTAAAATTACCAATAAACTGCACTAATGAAATATGACAAAATCTGTTTTCATGAAGTGGCCAAAGATCTCCAAGGTTGCGGCTTCAGTTCCAAAAGCTTTTTTACATTACAGCTGCACTGACGCCTGTACCCTGTGACAGACTGGCACCCCATCAGTGGCATGCCCTGCCTCTCTCCCTCTCCTCCATGGGATTGGCCCCAGGCCACTGCTGACCCAGTACAGGATGTTATGGAAGATGGAAGAATGGATGCTGTTAGCTAATAATCGCATAATAACATGTATCATAATCTGCTTGTCAGAGGTACTGGCCTCCAGGGTCGTAGGGAGGCAGTGTCTCTGGGGTGAGACCGGTGCCAGGCAGGCCCACGCCGACGCACCGGAAGCCTCACACCCTGGGCGTGTGCTGCAGCTAATGACCTGGTGCACAGCTTCGGCGTGGAAGGGGGCCAATGGGCTCCGGCATCCTCGCGTAGACGGACACATGAGATCACGCCAAGCCTAGCCCATAATAGGCTGCCTAGCTTTTAACCGTGAGTTGAGCACCAGGGGCTTACAACCATTATATCTCAGTGCATTTCCCAGAACTGAAAGCCAGTGGAGGTTCCCCAGGCGCAGGGCTGGACTGAAATTGAAAATCAGCCCTGGACTTTTGCCGACCGCACATACGTATCTACAGCGAAATTTGCCGGTGGGGATGGAGTCCCGTGACTATTTTTTTTGGCGATCTACAAGTCTATGGGCCCGCCAGGGAAATGCCGGGCATGCCGGGTGGCCTGTGCAGCGGTTCTGCCATTAAAGCCCATTGGCATCCGGGCTCAGCTGTGTGTCATGCCCAATGTGGACGGGTGTTTTCAAACACGCAGAACCGGGTTGGGCGGATGGACCGGCGGCAGGCATCCCTCTCCGGCTCCGGATTCAGTTTCCACGCTGTGATGTCAGCTCATTCCAGAGGTGATGATGTCATGAGGCTGCGAGCTGCTTGATTGGCTGTGGAATGCTGCGGTTTGTGGACTGGGCAGCACAAATCTCAGATTTTGATGGGCCACAGGACCAGCTGCAGGAGAGTCCTGCTTCATGAAGACTTTTCAGATCACGCACACACACACGCACACAAAGACACACAGACCCCGACCACATACACACACGTTAGATTGTTCCCTACACATGACCCCCCCCCAAAAAAACTGTCCTGCATACTCCTGCCATAGCACATAAGCACAGAAATGTGCACATTTGCCTAAAACAATACCAACGAGCAGGAGGGCGTATGTGTGTGTGTGTGCAGTTAATAGTTAATACTGTACTTCAGTCAGTCTGATATGACTTTTGTTTTGTTTAGTGCGATTACAAGAATCACTGGCCCACTGGATGTTAAAAAACAAATGCACTTAACTGCAAAGGACATGTCGGCAATGTAACGGAGACAATAGAAATTAAAGAAAGTGAGAATATCAATAGCAGAAAGCGACTGTATTTCATTCTCTCTGTCTACCAAGACAGAGCGATGCGGAAACCTGTCGGTCGGGCGCGAACATGGCCCTCGGGAAGTTCGGAAAATTAAATATACCAAAAATGTACCTGGTTATACCAGAGTATCAGATTGGTGCCACGTGGGAGCAGACTCCGGGCACCTTCGGTCGCTAGTCCGCCCCTGCTGGCGGTCGCTCAGCTAAGCGCACCGAAAGGGACGCTTCCCAGAGTCCGCGGCAATTTCACAGTGATTGCGAAGCTGCTGATACTCGCTTTGCCAAAACTCCACCCGAGCAAACCTCTGAGAGGGAAGAAAAACAAGTGGAAGGAGAGGAAGGGAGCATAATATCCTTACTGAAAATCTCCTAAAAATCTACTATCGTGCTGATTTTCCTAAAACACGTTAATTCGTTTTCCCATTTTCCAAACGTCCCTACCTATGCTATGATGTTATTGCCTGCTGTATTTCCATTGTCCCAGCGTCTCAAGGAAATCATTCAATCAAACTCAGTGTGCGGGTGAACGATCTCTAACAGGCATCCATGGGTGCGTGTAGGTGGGTGGGTATGTTTGTGATTGTGAGTGCCAGTGATAACGTACACCATTGTCTGTGAAGGACATAATGTGCCTGTGTAAAATCAGAAGGCAGCTTTATACGGATCGTCTCTTTACCTCCCGAGTAACGATGGGAGAGACCGTTTTTTTCGCGGATTTGAAGCTGCCAACCGATTAGATCATCACATGCCTTTTTAAAGAAATGCGGTGTCATCATACTACATATTTCAACGAAGTAAGTCACGGACCAAACTGGCAGCAGAGAGTATGTACGGATGACATTTGAAGGCAAAGAAGTGACATGAAATATTACATGATCAAAACCAATTAAAAGGCAAATGAAAGAAACAGTTTAATCACTCATCTGTTGAGAAGCTCATTTGCCCATGACAGATTGCAGAATCAGATTACCTAGTATAGGGTGTGAAGTGCATTTAGTCGACATTAATTATTGAAAATGCTTTCGGGTAGTGGCTTCTTCTATCTTTTTGATAATTGACGCATTACTTGTTGGTTAAAACGAATCGCACAAACTTGCGTAATATTTATTTTGGCCTCGTCCTTTTACTTAATAGGAAATTCGTGCTTGGAGTTGATCTACAAGAAAGAGGACCGAACATACCAGGTACGCGTAGACCAGGGGTGCCCACACCTTTTAGGCTTGCAAGCTACTTTTAAAATGACCAGGTCGAAATGATCTACCTACATTAAAACTGCTAAACATATGTTATATATATTATATATTTTATATTTATTTGTACAGTATATGTTGGCGAACCTTGCATCACTGCATGAACCCTTAAAGCGCGATTCAATCCAATACACTTATGGTTCCTTACTTGGTCCCCCCCCCCTCATTTTTTATATACCTTTTTAGTAGATACAGTATGTATAACTTGGGCTAGCTGGGTCACTTTGCTCGCTGAAGTTTTGCATTAGCTCGCAATACATTCGCCTGTTCTGCCAGGTGACGCATTAGAAGAGAAGGGATCGAAGTAGCTGGTATTGTAACCTAATGTAACACAGTTTTAATGTGGCGCGGTCTACCCGCACTACCTTCGCGATCTGCTGGGCGATCGCGATTGACGTTTTGGGCACCCCTGCGCGTAGATAAATATGCAGATTTATAAGGGAACAGCGACACCTTGTGGGAATTTGCTTTGAAAACTCCAATAACCAACTCGAATTTAAGAAGACGATAATAATAATGCTTTAACATTGGGAATAATGGACTAAATAAATAACTAAAATACATTACATGTACTCTGGGGCACATTTACAAACAATTCCAATACCGTTTCCTTATCGTTTAGTACGGTGTCTTAGGATTTATATGAAATAAGCATTTTGGTTTTTGTGCTAAAGCAGCCTTTCCTGTATGGACAGCCTTTAGAAACGTTCGCTCACCTTCCTTGGAGCAGAGTTTTGCGAAATCAAAACATTCGATTGCAAAAGAACACCAGGCACGCAAAGCATCATGGAAATGCAAACGTCTTGTAAGCAATTCTACTGGAATGAGCCAAACCGCTGAAAGCCACAGAGAGAGCAGTGCAACGTGGAAATGCTGAGGGAAGACGATGAAGTCTGTCTTTTAAGATAGAAATAATTATTTGCTCGGAGAGATTCTTAAAGGTTGCTTATATTATCCAAATTTAAAAATATTAATATTTTTTTAGATGTCCACCTTACTCCAGACTGCCCCCTCCTGGGATTTCAGGTCATAAACCCACTACACTATCTTTTGCCCCTATGAGCCAATTCACATCTGTGACTTTTCAGGTGCACGCACTGTTATGTAGCAACAAATGAAAATAAATGTGTAAATAAACAGTATGAACAGATTCCCGTCATGCCCTTAGCTTGCATGTAGCCACAGATTCTAACTGTCACATTTTATGTTTTCACAAGGCGATGTAGGGAAACTTGTTTGCCGTGTATTAATCACCCTTGCCATCAGTGTTCGCTTATTGCATGCATTGACTTGGATGTGGCTGACATGCTTATTGGCAGATTCCAGCCCCAGGCTGAAGAGGAATCCTCTATAGGATCTAGAAAAAGTAGACAAGTAAACAAAATCAAGCGTGTGAACTTCGGTTTGGTGCAAACTGAGGACACAATAAAAGCAGTTTCTCGTTCTGGGTGACGTGAAGCAAGTCAGGAATATTTAACAGATGATCTGAGCTGTATAGTTGAGAGACAGCGAGGATACTGGATCCAAGCAGTGTGGAAAGCAGTGAAGGCCCCCTGTACTGTGTCGTGTTTTAATAATCAGATTTACAGCCCAGCAGTGTCACATTCTGCCCGTTCGATCCTCCTGCATGCCACACCCCCTCGTTAACCTCGTGTGGAATCCCTGCGTTTACCAGCTGTTTCTAGTTCATGTCATTAGTTCTGCGTATTTCAGACTGCGTCGGAGTATCCCCAATCCGGTCATTGACGTCGTTACGCTATTCTGTGCTGTTCCCTGCTCCGGTCCTGAATAAACCCTCATTATCATCTCCGTTAGGACTAGGTGGTTACGTAGGACAGGAGGGCAAAGCCAACAAGGTCCTGAGAGCAGTGCTTTCTGTTACGGCATGGTGTGTGGCTCCTTGCCCATGATCAGAACCTTACTGGTTCAAATTCTCCAGCTGACAGAATGGTGTCATTTTTGGGCTCTGGTTCAAGATTGTAACCCTCAAATGCTTCAGCAACTGGTTGATCCTGCTTTCTAATCCTGATATTTATTTTGGACAAAAGTGTCTTAAGTTCATAAGTAAATGCAGTTTATGGCTTGTGCATCAGTGACCCAGGGGTGTCAAAGGGGCATGGATGCCCTGACAGATTCGGGAGGGGGGACAGCACTTTACAGGTGCCCTTGAATACGTGACATTATAAAATGATGTAATGTAAGAAGTATGGGGGGGTCTCCAAGGTGAATTTTTTTCTAGGGGCCCAGAAGATCGAGCTACTCCCCTACAAAGACCCCTTCTCAAAAGTCAGATTCAGTGTTTATGAGTTACAATGTTGTTGGACTGAAGATCCCAGACTAGGAACCAGGGAACCTAAAAGGGGCAAGTACTCAAAAAGCAGGATATTCATAAAACCGCAAAAGACAGGACATCAGCAGCACAGCTCATAAGCTGTGGAATGTTACTACTCTGGGTCCCTAAACCAGAAACTGGCTAAACAAGACGCCAAAAACAAGATGCCGGTCAATAACAACCATGACCCCCCCCCCAAGCTGCCAAGCTCAGAGGAAACAGACCAACTCCATATAAAACAAACCTCTGACCGAGAACCAAATAAGCCCTGTGCTCCAAGAACAGTGATGAAGACCGAGCAGCAAGCACTGCTCACTGCTCACTGCTCACTGCTAACTGCTCACTGCTCATTGCTCACTGCTCACTGCTAACTGCTCACTGCTAACTGCTCACTGCTAACTGCTCACTGCTCAGCTTAAATAAGACTCTAAAGGCCAGTTTCCCGGACAAGGTTTAAGCATAGTCCTGGACTTAACTGGAATTTTGTATGGGGATTCTCTATGTTTAGTCCAAGACTAGGCGTAATCCTTATCTGAGAAACCAGCCCTAGGTTTCTAAGTGCAGTATCCCTGACTGGACAGCAGGTGTCGCTGGTCACCTCTTTTTCTAGGGTCGGAGTCTTTTGTGATTTGTGAATTGAGTCACACATGCTTATTGC
The DNA here is from genome assembly GCA_026780845.1 of Petrocephalus sullivani. Classification (NCBI taxonomy): domain Eukaryota; kingdom Metazoa; phylum Chordata; class Actinopteri; order Osteoglossiformes; family Mormyridae; genus Petrocephalus; species Petrocephalus sullivani. The sequence goes on along the minus strand of JAODKM010000126.1, from coordinate 1,334,543 downwards.
TGCCCCTAGTCATTAGTGTTTGGTTGATTGCCATTGGCCCGCGCCTGTCCCTCGTCTTATCCTAGAATATGTGTGTGTGTGTGCCCGTCCCTCGTCTTACCCAAGAATTTGTGTATGTGTGTGCCTGTCCCTCCTCTTACCCCAGAATGTGTGTATGTGTGTGCCTGTCCCTCATCTTACCCCAGAATCTGTGTATGTGTGTGCCTGCCCCTCATCTTACCCCAGAATCTGTGTATGTGTGTGCCTGTCCCTCGTCTTACCCCAGAATCCGTGTATGCATGTGCCTGTCCCTCGTCTTACCCCAGAATCTGTGTATGTGTGTGCCTGTCCCTCGTCTTACCCCAGAATCTGTGTATGTGTGTGCCTGCCCCTACTCTTGGTCATTGTCCGTTTGTAGCTCATGCCGCCCTCTGCTTGCTGCTCTTCTGATATATGGTTGCTCCTGTGTTGCTCCCTGCTTTTTGTCATTTACCTGCTTTGTTTTGACCCCTCATGGTCTTTTTGTTTCTTGTTTTCTTTTTGAGTAGTAATACGTCCCCTGTTTGTTGGAGCCACAGTGTGGATCCTGTCTTTGCTCACCATGTCCCTCAGTAAGACTAAGTGCCACCAGCCTACAGAAGACTCAAGTGCCCAATCAGCAAACTGGGACAGGCGTGACGCTCCTTTCTATGCAGATGTCATGAATTTTATTGGAAGAGCAATACTATATAAAGTTGGTGAAACAGCAAGTATATCAGCAAAACATCAATGGAATGTTTTTTTTTCTTTCTTCAGTACAGCTAAAGAAAGAGGCTACTGCTGGCAGGGATACAGAAACATATGGTGGCGAGGGAAAGTGTCACGTGCCATGCAGGGGGCAAATAAATGCTTTTGCTTTTGTAACTGCACAGCAGAATTTCTTTTATGTCTTTTTATCTTTTCTTTCGAGATCTTTTTGCAGTCTTACAGAATCCTCGCGCGTGGCGGGCGCGTTAGCACACCCTGGTGGTTACTCGAAGACGCGCGCGCTTTACGTCTTTGACAAGTGGCTCGGTACATCTACGCTTTCATATGAAACTTCGATTGTTTTTTCATTGTTATTTATTAACCCTCTGGAAGCAGCAACAAGGATACGCAAAAACTGACGTAGGCCTACAGACAGGGCGAAACCAAAAATAAGAATATAATAATAAAAAAGAACAGTGGAGTAGGTTTGGTTTCAGCACTGGTTAGACATCAAACCGTGTTGCCGTTCCAGTCCAGTCTGCCGTCGGTCTGGGTTGGAAGCTACATTCGCCACCAAACCACCTCGCCGTCTCCCCCTGGCTGATGGCAAAAGTCAGCAGTTCCCTGCTTTGCCGGAATATTGCCTGAATAATTTTTAGGATTTTTGTATCCTTACTTTTTTACAGTCTGCAAAGTCCCAAAAAAATATCTATTTTTAAATCTGTATACACATCTTGTACACGCACAAGATAATCAGGCCTGTCTTGTGAGAACATATCGTGTGCGTCCAAGATGTATAAAAAAAAACATCTTTTGGAACTTTGCTGTGCTATTTACTCTTTATATACTTTTAGATATTTACATATTTTGGCACTTGTTTTGTTAATTTAGTTTTATTCTGTCCTCCTGTTGCCTTGTTTCGTGTCCATTCTGGAGTGACACCAATTTCATATTCACTATGGTACACCAGTACATTCATGCGCTGGACAAATATAATTTTTGAGTCGTGAATTCTAGGGCTTGCTGGAATTAATCACCAGTGAACGATCATCTCTCCCTTCCTTCCTTTCACTGGTGTACTTCAACTCGTTTGACTACAAGGGTGCGGAAAATCTCGAGTTAGGAGTTGTGTCCTCCCCTGCAGTGGTCGATGGAGAAAGAGGGTGTAACTATAAAAGAGAATAAAGATTGAAAATACTCTTATAAAAAAAGAAAACGAGTGAGGGAGAGAGAAAAAATAAGAGTGAGAGAGAGGACGAATGTGGTTTGGGGTTCAAAATGCGAAGCAGGCGCTGCGGAGCGGAGACGCAGTGAGACCGGCGCCGCTGCCGAATCAAAGCGCGCTTTCACAGGCTCATGTGTATCTTGGAGCGAATTTCGCCGTCCAGGGGAAACTCCGCAGAAGTACAACGAGAGAAATGGATAAATGAAGAAGAAGAGTTCCCTGTAAATCGGTCAATTCAAATAAAAACCAACAATTCCTTTCTGAAGAAAAAACAACGCGAATTATTTTCACAATGGTGAAATAAGAATGTATACCATTTGGACATTGTGAATCCGCTTAACCAGCCCAGTCACTAAACAGGACTAGTAAGTAGCAATGTCACGACTGGATGCGTAGCACTTAACTAGCCGAGTTACAGTCGAAACAGGTGCTGGATTTGCTGCGTTGGCTGGGATGAATATACACCTGGTATTTGATAAGAAATACTTTGCAATTGCAGTAGTCTAGGAATGGATTAAACGAGGTAAGAAGACATATACTTGTTTAAACAATAAGCTTATGAACATCAGCTTACATTATAAAAAATAATCTAATAAAGTTAAAACGAAATAATCGAACTATTTAAAAGCATGTTATGTACTAGGGTCTATGCGCTAAGAAATGAACTGTTTTTATACAATTTGGAAAACGTATAGTTAAAAAGCCCGATTCAGTACAGCAGTCGTTTGCGATAAGTGCTTTTTCGTTGTATAATGTAATTTTATTCTTGCGACGAATAGGTAAAGTATTTGAAGCATCGCAATAAAGGAATGCCACTGGGCTGCAATTAAAAAGGGCGAAGTAATTAGCGGGACTGGCGATACTCTCACTTTGCATGCGTTATATCCGAAGCACTGCGTTCATACAGAAAGACTGAGAATTAAACTAGCAAAAAAGAAAGTGGACCAGGATCAAACACGTGCAGAAAATGGACCCAAGCCGACTCCTGTTTCTCTTGAAGTCCGTAATACTTCTGAAAGGTAAGCAGTGCGGCACTGGATTTTTCATTAATTAAGATTGCTTAGTTTATAACACGGAGGGGACACTTAATCTGTACTAAGTGGTCCGACGCTATGATGTCTACCTAACCTAACTGTTTTGCCGTAGATATGGGTATCCTAAGACATAAAAGCGCGCTCGACAGTCCCCACTGAGTCTGAGTTTACAGCTGTTTCCTTAATTTACTTTGTAAGACGACCCATTGCATTTTTTGGACCTTCCTTTCTGCGCTGGTCTATCCTACAGCTTCCTCCCTTCACAAGCCCCAACTTTAATTTTCAAAGAAAAAAAGAACGCATTTTCTTGTATTTTTTGTCTTGTATTTTTATCTTGCGTTTTCACCATTACGTCTATATTTAATATGGCATTTCCCGTTGGTTTCTCAGTGGAGGTATTTTGATGTTATTATTCGCAAGGTTATTGTTAGGTTGTGTGTACGTGGTATTGTTTGCGCTATTCAAAGTACAGCCTAATTGACTTGTTCAGAGGAACTGGGAAAGAGGTTAGTCTATTTTTGAAAAGTGGTCTTGCGTTTGGGTTATTATTACTGCAACGTTGAAGTCAATTTGAAATCCCCAGCGTGACTGGTTACGCCATGTCAGGCTGTACGCACTGGTTGTGCACTGACCTGCTATTCTCTGACCACCAGCCGTTCACCCTACAGCATGTTATTTTGCAAACAGAGGCCCTTCCCGCATTCTCCTCCCTGTTTTCCAGTCCGTGTGTGGCTGCCTCCTACATGAGTAAGGCTATCAGTATGTTTGTCAGAGTGTCTTGCTTTTTCGGTTATTATGTATACACAGTTAACTCGGGACGTAGGTGCAAGTACATGGTTTGGGTATTGGTCTTGCAGATTTTTTGCATACATTCCCAGAAACACCTAGGCCTACTTAAAGTTCTTTGTATGTTGTGCGTGTTTTTATTTTGTTGGGTTGAGATCAATTTGTGGAATTACAGTACGAGTGTATTTCTACGGCCCACTGTTTTGTAGATGTCAGTACTGCCCAGCGTTTTGTAGGTGTCAGTACATCCCAGCGTTTTGTAGGTGTCAGTACATCCCAGCGTTTTGTAGGTGTCAGTACAGCCCAGCGTTTTGTAGGTGTCAGTACATCCCAGCGTTTTCTAGGTGTCAGTACATCCCAGCGTTTTCTAGGTGTCAGTACATCCCAGCGTTTTCTAGGTGTCAGTACAGCCCAGCGTTTTGTAGGTGTCAGTACAGCCCAGCGTTTTCTAGGTGACAGTACATCCCAGCGTTTTGTAGGTGTCAGTACAGCCCAGCGTTTTCTAGGTGTCAGTATGCACTCGCCTGTGTGTTTGTGTCAGGGGCTGCAGTGTGTTTTTAAACATTAATAGCATTAACAG
>JAODKM010000126.1:1270473-1307718 GCA_026780845.1 Petrocephalus sullivani | reverse complement strand
TATGGGCCAACATTTCTAAAGAATGCTTTCAGCACCTTGTTGAATCAATGCCACGTAGAATTAAGGCAGTTCTGAAGCCGAAAGGGGGTCAAACACCGTATTAGTATGGTGTTCCTAATAATCCTTTAGGTGAGTGTACAGTACTGTGCAAAAGCCTTAAGCAGTCAAAAGAAATGTTTAACAAAAACAATTTAACATGCATAAGATATGCAGAGTAAGATACTAAAAACAAAGAGGGATTTCCACTGCTCTCTAAAAAATGTGATAAATTGTTGGTGGGCTAGACCAGGGGTGCCCAAAATGTCGATTGCAATCAGGTAGATCGCGCCTCATTAAAACTGCGTTACATTAGGTTACAATACCAGCTACTTCGATCCCTTCTCTTCTAATGCGTCACCTGGCAGAACAGGCGAATGTATTGCGAGCTAATGCAAAACTTCAGCGAGCAAAGTGACCCAGCTAGCCCAAGTTATATCTACTAAAAAGGGATATAAAAAATGAGGGGGGGACCAAGTAAGGGAACCATAAGTGTATTGGATTGTATCGCGCTTTAAGGGTTCATGCAGTGATGCAAGGTTCGCCAACATATACTGTACATATAAATATAAAATATATAATATATATAACATATGTTTAGCATTTTTAATGTAGGTAGTAATGTAATGTGATGTAGATACATCATTTTGACCTGGTCATTTAAAAAGTAGCTCATAAGCCGAAAAAGTAGTGGCACCACTGTGCTAAGTAAATGTGATGTAAGTATGGGCACCCCTGGGCTAGATGTTCCCAACCTTGTCCTTAGGGGCCCCCCAGCCATTTCATATTTGTTAAATGTCATCACCGGCTTACTTAATTAATTAACCAAATTAGTATTTAAAAGTCAGAGAGGTACCGGTTAGCCATATGAGCCACTGGCTAGCCATGGCAAGTTGGACGGTTGCTTTAAATACTGGGGTGATTTTAGCAGCGCTTTCGAAATGGCTAAGCAGACACGCTGTGACAAGCACAATAGCATAGCTTGGCTGTACACCTGAAGATCATTTAAACATCATTTTCTTTGACTGCATAATACTTTCTCTCTCCCTCTCCCACCTTCTCTCTCTATCTCCTTCTCTCTCTCTCCCTCCTTCTCCCCCTTTCTCTCCCTCCTTTTCTCTCTCCCTCTCTTCCTTCTCTCTCTATCTCCTTCTCTCTCTCTCTCCCACCTTCTCTCTTTCTACCTCCTACTCCCCTCCTTCTCTCTCTCTCCCTCCTTCTCCCCCTTTCTCTCCCTCCTTTTTTCTCTCTCTTTCTCTCCCTCCCTCTCTCTTTCCCTCCTTCTCCCCCTCTCTCTCCCTCCTTTTCTCTCCCTCTCTCCCTCTCTCCCGCCCTCCCTCTCTCGTTCCTGCAAACAGGACACGGCTGACTACATCAGGCCCATTGGCTTTGCGCTTCACTTCAAGATCAACGATTCAGAAATTGGGCCGGTCCTGGACCAAGGCTGGCCGACCACAGTCAAGAGCCTGGTGAGCGTGTCCCTCGGGCGGTCCGCCCCCCCCACCGTCATCGTGGCGACGGCGTCTGGGCTTCAGTGAGTGTCTCTGTGCTCCCCCGGCAACCCCCACCCCCTGCAGATCCCATTCTTCAAGGACTGCGGCGAGGACGACGTGTGCGTGACGGACCTGGTGCTGCAGGCCCGTCTGGACGTCTCAGGGACAAGGTACAAGACAGAGACAGTATCTTACTCACAGCTGTCTTACCCCGGGCTGCAGTCAGCGTGACGTCACGTCCCCTGTAAACACTGCGGCCTGGCCACGTGTGACCTGTGCAAAGTGTAAACGGGCCCCGTCTCCCCTGGCCTCCAGGCAGGAGCCGCACGTGATCCGGAGCCCCCGCCGGCGCCTGGCAGCAGAGGTGACGCTGCAGAACCGCCTGGAGAACGCCTACAACTCCAGTCTGACGCTACAGTACTCGGCCAACCTGCACTTCTCCACCCTCAGCATCCGGGTAACGTGCCGTCTGTGCGAAAGGCGGCTCTGAAGACTGCAGCCGTCTCAGGCTTTAACATGCAGGACCACTCAGACGCAGGCTGCCCCCGACATAGAACCCGCGCTCCGACACGGGGGACCAGCAGATACAGCCCTGTGGCCAGAGTAATCCAGGTCCAAAGAGTAACAATTCAGGCCAGAATTTTGTTTCAACCAACTAGTGGAGCACTCTGTGAGTAAGACTCTTAATGTTCTTAACTGGTTGGTTGAAACAAAATCCTTATCTGGATTTTAACTCTTTGGACCTGAATTACCCACCTCTGCCTATGGCTTCTTCTGAATCCAAAATGTACTCAATCCATTTCTCTTGATTTTGAGACCTAGGATGAGAGTGTCCTCATGCTATGCTGCAGTGTTAGGAACCAAAACTCACTCAGTCTTCATGCACTTTTGTCCACTTTTGTCACTAAGTCTGGGTGTCTCCTCCCTCTGCGTCTCCACAGGAAGACCCCCAGTTTAAAATCGAGTGCACAGCCCTCAGGACCAGTAGTCACTCCTGTAACGTCAGCTATCCCGTCTTCCGCTCCCAATCCAAGGTGTGTTGACTGCTCACCCAGTTCCTCGGCCACGGCTATACCATCGCGGTCTCTCTGCGGTCTCTCAGCTGCCCTCTGTGCCACCGCGGTCTCTCCACGGTCTTTCTGCGGTCTCTCTGCGGTCTCTCAGCTGCCCTCTGTGCCACCGCGGTATCTCTGCTGACTTCTGTTCTGTTTGTGTGCAGGTCAGCTTCCTGCTGGAGTTTGAGTTCAGCTGCACAACTCTGCTCAGCGAAGTGCAGATAAATCTGACTGCTGTCAGGTAACGTGCTCATGTCCGTGCTCTGTGTGTGCTCAGTGCATGCTCCGTGTGTGTTCCATGCATGCTCAGTGCGTGCTCCGTGTGTTCCATGCGTGCTCAGTGTGTGCTCTGTGTGTGCTAAGTGTGTGCTCAGTGCATGCTCCGTGTGTGTTCCATGCATACTCAGTGCGTGCTCTGTGTGTTCCATGCATGCTCAGTGCGTGCTCTGTGTGTTCCATGCATGCTCAGTGCATGCTCCGTGTGTGTTCCATGCACGCTCAGTGCGTGCTCTGTGTGTTCCATGCATACTCAGTGCGTGCTCCGTGTGTTCCATGCGTGCTCAGTGTGTGCTCTGTGTGTGCTAAGTGTGTGCTCAGTGCATGCTCCGTGTGTGTTCCGTGTGTGTTCCATGCGTGCTCAGTGTGTGCTCCGTGTGTGCTCAGTGTGTGCTCACTGCATGCTCAGTGCCTGCTCCGTGTGTGTTCCATGCGTGCTTCGTGCATGTTCAGTGTGTGCTCAGTGCGTGCTCTGTGTGTTCCATGCGTGATTCGTGCGTGCTCCATGCGTGTTCAGTGTGTGCTCAGAGCGTGCTCCGTGTGTGTTCCATGCCTGCTGCAGTGACAGTGTTGAGCACAAGGCCACACTGCATGACAACAGTGTTCAGCTGCACAGCGTGGTGAAGTACGAGCCGGACCTCTTCCTCACCAGGTTAGTGCCCCTGACCGCGCCCAAACCCTCACGGTTCCCGCACATGGCCTCAGCTGTTAGTTTGCCCTCCTTTCCCGGGGCTTGGACCTTTATGATGATCCCCCCTCCCCCTTTACAGCGACTCCAACCTGAACCGCTACGCGGTCCACCCGACCCGCACGGCCTCCGAAGGCCCGGGGCCCAGGTTCCACACCAGCTTCCGGGTACGTTGTCCTCTGGGCCGCCTGTGAGACTCTCTGCCCGAGTTTGTAGCCCACGCGCCACGATCGGGGCGGGGCCCCAGCTCACTGCTGCCCGTCTGCATCCAGCTGCTGAACCTGGGCTGCTTCTCCGTCCCAAACCTGGAGCTGCGGCTGCGTCTGCCCTCCGTCACATCCGGGGACCGGCTCTTCATGTCTGTGACCGACGCAAGCTCCCTCAATGTGAGGCACGCCGCCTCGTCTGGGGCCGGGGCCCTTGCTCTGTTGTCATGGAGACAGCTTTACTCAATACCAGGGGCCTCGCTCTGTTGTCATGGAGACAGCTTTATGCAATATGACCCTGTATGTAGTGTCACAACACATTTTTACAACTACATAGTGAAGCCTCTGACTGTGTGTTTGAGATACGGATGATCGGTAGAGGTAACGAGAGGGGCCGAGACAAGCTTGGGTACGGGCCGTTGACCGGCTGCATGTCGCTGCCCAGGTGTCGGGGGTCACCTGCAGCATCCAGAGCGACTTGGCTCGGCTGAAGGAACAGCAGAGAGACGTGCGTCCCTTACACCCCGAGGACATGCAGCAGTCCGAGGAGCTGGTGAGACAGATCCCATTCACAGGGCGTCGTCCTGCGCCTTGTCTTATTGTGGAGCGGCAGACTGTTTCTGTTTGGGAAGGAAGCAGGCTGCCCTCACTGCAGAAGCCTTAATATAACTACGGGGCTCGACGTTGATCTGGTGCCTTGTGCCATTCCTTTGGGTCACCAGTCCAGCAGCGTGCTTCGTGAAGCTCTGCAGAAAGAGGGAGCTGTCTGGAGTTTTAACTTGGATGGTTAGGAGAGCTTGTCCCTACATACGGCCGTACTACGTTTCACTTAGATTAGACAACCGAAGATCAGGAGTCAAATCAGAACATGTTTAAAGACTTCTGACTTCTGCTTATATTTATTATATTGGCCATCAGTTTTTGTAATCAGAAAAATGTGTTTTCTTGCCCCAGAAGCATAACAGTGCAGTATGGAAGGGCATCGCCCCGTCCCCTGAGCTGTGATCACTCTAAGCCTATGTTCCTTCTCTCAGAACTGCTCCAGGTCCTGGTGTGTCATCGTGGTGTGCCAGATTCGGGAGCTCCTCCCCGCACAAGCGGCCGTGATCCGCATAACCAGAATGGTGCACGATAGCTTCTTCAGAGAGGTGGGACACACCAGGATATATATATATATATTGTTCTTGTCCGTATTGTTCTTTGTGCCTTGGAGTTTTCTTGGCTTATCGGCCAGCAGGTAACACTGTGCTGGGCTCCAGCCAGTGATGCTTCACTGTGAACATGAATGTTTTTGTTTGACCTTAAACCCTGGGATCAATGACCCTGTCTGACAGGCCAAGTTCAGAGCAGTTAGGATTGTCAGCACATACAGCCTTGGGACTCGGCCGTCCAGCTTCGTCACGTTGGGAAACGGCGCCCTTGTGAGGGAGGTAAGAAAACTACAAAGGCCATCAAAGACCAGACACGGCTGGATCATTGCTGCCATGCATGAGCATATGGTTGCGGGGTTAGTGAGTCAGGTCACGCCCCCTCCCCTCGGCCCCACCTCTGAGTGCTCCCCCCCCCCACGCAGACGGTGCTGGAGGTGCTGAAGGGGCGTGCCATCCCCATCTCCCTCTGGATCCTCATCGGCAGCATCATCGGTGGGCTCCTGCTGCTGGCTCTCATCATCTTCATCCTGTGGAAGGTGCTTCTGCTCGCCGCTAGCTGGCTGCCCCTTGTCTGCAGCCCCCGTTCTCCCCTCGGGGGGGGGGGGCAGCTCTTCCTCCCCATAAACTGAGAGTACAGCCGCCACAAACTGTAGAGACCGAGCGATCGATCGGGCCTGGTTTAATTATGATAAACATACTGACATATTGGAAAAAACCTGCAACCCTCAAACTGTCCATCATTAGACAGACATATACAGAGCCTATTTCGTCGTCATTAGCGGAGACGGCTCCCTGGATGGCCCCGCCCGGGGGGAGGTTTGGGGACACCAACAGCTATGTAGCTTCTGTTTTTGGCTCTCACCCAACACTCTCCTCCCTACCACTCCCCCCCTCAGCTGGGATTCTTCGCGAGGAAGCAGAGGGCCGAGGAGGATCCCCAACCGCATGACTGAGCCCGACCCTGGGAGGGAGACCCAAGGTGGTGCACCGACTCGGCTCCAGCACTAGGGCGGCGCCACACGCTGATGCATCCAGCCCAGTTAGGGGGCATCTGGGCGGCTCCGGACTGAACTGTACAGTATATATATATATATATATATAGATGAAACGCCACTGTGGACAGCAGGGTCAAGCAATCAAAGCACGAAATTAATATCAAACAAACCAATGTTTCTCGTCACTTTCTCAGTGTTTTTCTCCTTTGTGGCCGATTCATATCCAGTACAAAATTACTGGAATGGTAAATTCTATTCTTACATTTTATTTCCAGATATTTTTTCAGCAAAAATAAAAAGATGCACCTGAATGTAAACCAAATATGCACTAAATTACAGTTATGCTGAAGGATGCAATAAAACAATACATGTATAATCAAAGTATCTGTTATCAAATCACAGAACTTAATCCAGTACATCCCCTTGACTTTACCACCATTCAAAGGGACCAAAATGTAGATGCAATCGTAATAGCACTATAATGTCTGCTGAAGATATGGACCATTAATAAAACTGAGGGCTGAGAGAAGTTTCACAGCAGCATGTAGTGAGGCCTGGCGGCAAGCCGAGTCACGGTGCGAGCGTCACGCCCTGGCCGGCGTAGCTGTGTGTGCAGAGCGCCCCCTGCAGCCTCGCCTCGCTCAGCGCGATGCCATCGTGGAAATGATGTAGGACTCCAGCAGGAAGATGGTCTCGTCCACCTGGTTTTCACTGGAATCCAGTCTGCGCACACAGAGGCAAGCAAAGGGGCAATGAGGAGGGGTCTGCACCCGGCGGACGGCCACAATCATCTACCATACCACTGAGCTGCACCAGACTCGCCCCCTGCTGGACTCCCGCTGTTCAGGGACCCCCCTGCCGGCCCCCCGCACTGCAGCACTGTCGTGCCATATGTAACGTTTCACGTTTACTTTGTTTCTGTTTTTTTTTAACATTCTTCTATTGTTAATTTAATGATTTTTAAGGCTTATGTTCAAGCTACAGTTTGTCAACAGCATGTGCCCAGAGTTTCTTACTGATGTCTTTTCTGATTTTCTGATTTCACTGACATTAGAAGGAACAAAGCATCACTAATTAAAAAACTGCAGGATGTACGTTTTTATATGCAAACGGAGCACTGAGACTCACAGTGTAAAAGTTGAAAAATGCCATTAAACTGAGCAATGTTTCTCTAATTTAAGCCTGCCTGAAAGTCCTTAAAAACAAGGTCTAAGATTGGGGTGACAGTCCAGCTCTAACACAATAGAAAGAGCTGGATCGAGGTGCACACCATCACCAACAGAAAGAGACCCAGATTGCTGCGACACCCTGTCCCAATTACCCGGGAACAGGCCGAACCTCTGAGCTGCGGACCGTTACCGTTTAAGAAGGAAGTAGGCTGCCCTCATTGCAGAAACTTTAATATAACTATAAGGTTGACGTTGGTTTGGTGCTTTTAGAACACAATAATCACTTGAAATATGTTATTTACTAACATATTTAGCTGCCCATGTCGACACGGCCGGGATGAGTCTGTACTGTACTCGTGGATGCTACATGTCAGCATGCGTCTGTGCCGCGCATGTCGACACGGCCGGGATGAGTCTGTACTGTACTTGTTGACATGGTGACGCAGAGCCTCCAGCTGCTGCCTCTCAGGAGCAGTGATCATCTCCTCCACTTCTGTAAGCTGCGCCGCTTCTGCGCCGCTGGCCTGCAGGGAGGCCAGGATCGCCTCGATGCGCTGGGACTTCTCCAGCAGACGCCTGTCAGTCACAACAGCCACATGCTAACCACTATAAACAGGGTAGCAAGAAAGCTAATTTTTCCAGTACAAAGCAGCCATGGAGTTGTGTTTGGTCACAAGCTGACTTTGAGTTGACTCACTTGTTCTCCTTGGTTTCATTAAGACGCCTTACGATCAGGTTAGCCACCGTCTGCAGCAGGGAGGGAGCGGAAACAGTGCTGAGTGACCAGCACACGTAACATTAAACGGGTTCCCAGACAGTAGGGGGCGCTCAGGAGACTGCCCTACCTTATAGCAGTGCTGCAGTAACATCCTGGCAGTGGACAGTGGGTTGACGGTGTACAGGTAGAAGGTGCGCGAGGGCGCGTGATCGGGGGTCTTCGGGATTTCCTGAAACACAACGGAGGCACAGCTACAGCGACAGCCACAACTGGCAGGAGGCCCACCTGGACAAAAGGGGGCGCAGACGTGAAGCCGCTACCTGCAGCTGGACCAGGTTCTCTGACAGCAACATGTAGAGCATCTCTTTGGCCTCCTTGGCAGGAATCATGGCGAAATCCTCCACCTGCTTCTGCTCCAGGTGGCGTTTTCGGAGCAACAAGCGGAAGATGCGGGCCGACCGCGAGCCAAACCTGAGAGGGATGAAAGCGTTAAGAGAGGGAAGCCAAAGACACTGCAGAAGACTATTTATTATTAGATTTCCCCAGGTGACTCGAAACAGCCTTGAAGCATCTGATCAATGTATGCAGTACATCACACACTAACATTAACACAGCATTAATATGAACAGTAGAGTGACTGAATTCTGTATATCAGCGACTAGCTACCTGCATGACCAGCGACAAGTTAACTGCATGATCTGCGACAAGCTAACTGCGCTTAGCAACTAGCTACCTACATGATCAGTGACAAGCTAACTGCATAATCAGCCACAAGCTAACTGCGCTTAGCGCCAAGCAAACTGCATGATCAGCCACAAGCTAACTGCGCTTAGCGACTAGCTAACTGCATGATCAGCCACAAGCTAACTGCGCTTAGCGCCAAGCAAACTGCATGATCAGCCACAAGCTAACTGCGCTTAGCGCCAAGCAAACTGCATGATCAGCCACATGCTAACTGCGCTTAGCGACTAGCTAACTGCATGATCAGCCACAAGCAAACTGCATAATCAGCCACAAGCAAACTGCATAATCAGCCACAAGCTAACTGCATAATCAGCCACAAGCTAACTGCGCTTAGCAACTAGCTAACTACATGATCAGAGACAAGCTAACTGTGGAATGCGGCATCTTAATTTTGGGGAGGATTAACATACACCTAGAGGGAAAAAAAAACAGACTGATATGCCTGGAGATAACAGAAATCAGACATGCTTTAAGAAAAGGATATTAGAAGGAAAAAAAACATTAATATAAGAAAACTAATAAAGTGCCATGAAAGCTGCGGGCATGGAGCGGGCTGGCCTGAAGGCCCAGATTTTTATGTCTAGCAGAAACCTCCGGTAGCAGCGTGGACTTTCATAGATCAGCGGCCAGTGACGGTCAGTGACAGACTGTCCAGTCTCTATAGCCAGGAATACGGTATTTTAAAAGGCAGCACTATTGCCGGCATTTTGAAATCTTGGCAATAAAGTTCACCAAACGGGTGGGGGGGGGTAGTTGGGGTCCCACTTTCAGGTTAGGGTCCCGGGGTCATATGGTTTTAATAATACTGTGGTATGCCTTTCTATCGTAATACTGCCCAAGCCTTGACTAATAACTTAAACTTAACAAACTGTTCAGATGAGCTTACCTGTTACACTACACTGCTTATATTTGTGCTTTAAGCTTTAATATATCTCCATTCTCCTGGTCTGGTGGAATATCACTGCTGTATGCAGCACCCACCATGACCATACGCAACCGCAGCCAAATGTAGCATGAACACAAGCTACAGCGCCCCCAACCTGTAGCATGTAGCATGAGCGCCCCCAACCTGAAAGTGCACAAAGGCATACGCGGAAAGGTGTAGAATGAACTAGGCTTACCTCTCCTGGACCACAGACTCCAGTGTAGCTCTCGCCAGGCTGGTCAGCACTTTGTGTACATCTGACTCTCAGTTAAGGGTTAGTGATAGCAGCCGGGAGGCAGAGTTACAGACACAGGCTCCCCACAGGTAAAGGATACTGACGACATACATGCCTCCCCCACTGTCTCCTGTCTTGCCCACAAACTCCATCTGAAACAGGTAGGGACAGCCATGGAGGGGGACAGACGGAGATGTTCGGCAGGCACTGAAACAAAACACTTTAGCCTGGGGAGCTGGTGAGGGGGGTGGTCTTACCGGGTCGTCCAAGAGAAGGGTGAGGTACTGCTCCAGAACAGGCCTGCTGATGCTGTAACTGGAAGGAAGAGTCCGGAAGATCTGAAACCATAGAGACCGGATTAAGCGAACCTGTAGAGGCGACGGCATGGGGAAATATCCCCCCCCCCTTGGGAGGGGCTCAGAGTTGGGACAGCAGAGAAGCCCTGGTCCGGTCATATAACATACCTTCATTATATTTTGATTTATTTTATTGTGAGTACTACGCCCGTTGGCACGGCAATGCCAGAATGCGTCTGTACTGCACTTACTGACACAGTTTTGTCAAAATGCCTCCATTACGTACTTGTTGACACAGTTGTCAGAATGCACTTGTTCACACAGTTTTGTCAGAATGCGCCGGTACTGCACTTGTTGACACAGTTTTGTCCGAATGCCACCGTTCTACACTTGTTGACAATTTTGTTGGAAGGCCCCTGTTCTGAACTTGTTGACAGTTTTGTCTGAATGTGTCTGTCCTGCACTAGTTGACACAGTTTTGTCAGAATGCCTCTGTTCTGCACTAGTTGACACAGTTTTGTCAGAATGCCTCTGTTATGCACTAGTTGACACAGTTTTGTCAGAATGCCTCTGTTCTGCACTAGTTGACACAGTTTTGTCGGAATACGTCTGTTCTGCACTAGTTGACACAGTTTTGTCGGAATACGTCTGTCCTGAATTTGTTGACATGGTGATGCCAGAATGAATCTGAACTATTCAGAGCGGAGCCATAGGCGTGTGGATACCCTGGCAGATTCAGGGGGCCCAGCACTATACAGAGGCCCTTGAATATGTAAAATATGGCAGGAGAAACCCAAGGTTCTTTGTGTTCGGGGCCCCAGAATTGCTAGCTATGCCCTTGACTGTACTTGTGCCCTATGAGAGCAATCTTACAGGATTCCCAAAGCCAGGATGAAAAAAACACACATCAGGGCGCAAAAGGGCAGATCATTAATAAACACTCGCCACAGTAAAAGAAAAACACAGTTATTTTGAAAACGGCGACAAATAAAGTCTGTTTTGTATTCAATTACTTGCTAGATCAGCAATGTGGAAAGCAGACAGTGTCAGGGAGACCAACCTCGTTCACGGACAAGGGCTGCGTGTAGGCCGCAGTGGCGGTCGTCGTCACCTCGCTCAGCCTCAGCATCGTCCGAACGATCTCGCTACTCGTCTGTGCGTATGCAGAAACACAGCCCGGCGCGCCCCAGGGACGACGCTGTCATTTAACAGCTGGTCTAACATCCGTTATAGTTACAATCCAGTACTAGGAGATCTCACTAAGGGTGTCCCAGTCTAGATTACAAATTCTGGTGCTGACCTGGTCCAGTTTGTTGGCGACTGCGGTGATGATGGCCTGGTCTCGAAAGTAGTGGTGGAACCTCTCAAAATTCACCTGCCAGTAGATCCCTTCATCACCTGAGGTCTGCCGAAAGCAGAAAAGCATTTAAGATGCGGCCGCGGCAGGCCTCGCCAGTGCGCACCACGCTGGCCGGGAAGCACCACCTCCGCATCGGCGTCGTCCAGCCTGGCTCGCTTTCCTCCGGCTTGCTCTGCCTCGTTATCCTCGCTGGACAACCGCCGCTTACCCCGACCTGAAGGCGGGATGCAAGAGTAACGACCAGCACAAAGAAAAACCACACCGCAAGGCAGGTGTGGATCACACAGGATGCTAGGAAGCAGCCCATGATGCATGGGTGCTGGGTGAAGCCCACGCAGAGACACGGGGCTGTGTGGAGGGCACGTGCCTTTGAGGGTGATGGGGGGCAGGGCGAAGCGCTCCGTCTGGCTTTCCGACAGCGTGGGCACAGTGGCCGGGGTAGCATGAGCCCCCGGGGGCGCCGTCGGGAGAGAGCCCTCGGTGACAGAGGGACAGCGCTGGAGGAAGTGGGTTTCCACTAATCGGGAGAAGGTGGAGACCACCTCGCTGTACTCCATACTGCGGCCCTCTACGGACAACAACAGACGGACCACCATTTGCAGTCAGCCTCACCCTGCACCTCGGCCGACCCTGACCATAACCCTGCACCTCGCTGCATGCCCCCCCCATCCCCCCGCCGAGGGCCTCACCCTCCATGTTGTGGGTCAGCCTGTCAGCCACGGTCCGCACGGCGTGGCTCATGGTCATGTGACCCCGCTGCAGCACCTCCTCCACGACGAGCTCCCCCGTGTCCCCGTAGAGCGCCTTGGCCGTGTAGATGTAGCGCGGGTAGCGTAGCATGCGCAGGATGCGCTCGCCGCTGGCACGGTACTCCACCACCCCCCTGGGGCCCTTCTGGGTGCCTTCGAAGTAGCACAGGCTGTGCTGGAGCAGCACACACAGGGACTTCTTCACCTGGGCCAAAGGGTGGGAGAGGGGGCAGTCCAATCAGACCGCAGGCCGAGCCAGGAGAGTCGCCCGCCAGACTGCAGGGAGGCTCATTTTACCAGGTCGAGCGGGGTGCCAGTTTCGTGAGCGATGCCGCGCAGGCTTAGGGGTCCAGTCCTGAGGAGATGCGTGCCCACCTTCTCCACCACCTCGCCGAAGTGCTCCTGGAGCAGGAGCCCGCACAGGCGCACCTCCTGCGCCGTCATCTGCTGGCACGTGTCAGACCCTTAGTTTGCACCTTTCCCCAAACTTCTGCACCACCCTGCATACCGCCACCCTGCTTACCAACCACGCGGCTGCACTGTGACAGCACCTATCCGCAGGGCTACACTCCCGGGCCAAAAAAGGTCGCATGTCCTACCGATAAAACAGGCCGAAGACACCACACGGTTCCAGGAACCGCGGTATATCGCCAATTACCAGATAAACCGTGATCTCAGAGCTGCAATGCAAACGCGCTCTTGGTGCTCGTTTCTTATTCCCTACGGAGTGCGTTCTTGCCCTCCCCCCGGCCACAGGTCCCCCCTGCTTATTCTCCCTCTCCCGTTAATATGTGATCCGGGACCCGGCGCCCCGCAGCCAGACACGCTCCCTGCCGCATGTCACGTTTCTCCCCGACCCGGCAGATACCGGCACCAACACGCCTCCCCGGATCCGTCACGGCTTCTAATTACATCTTTATATCTTTATATCGCATCTTTATATCGGGGATTACGGCTTAATCCCCGCCGCCGCACCGGGGGGAGCCGGCCTCCCGAAGCCCTTCCGGACCCCGCACGCCGCCCCGGGACTCGGCCGTTATTATCTCGGGCACGAACCTCCGGCCGCCGTCCCCCGAAGCTGCGCCCCGGCCGGCAGCGTGTGCGGAGCGGCCACTTCCGGGCCCGGAGCGCCGCAGACGGACGGACGCAGGGACGGATCTGGCCGGGCGGCCGCGCTGCATGCAGGGCCGGCGGCGGACCGCCTCCTTCCGACGGCAGGAGGACCGACGTCAGTGTTTGTGCCAGTCCGGGGAAGATGGCGGAGGCTGCGGCGGTCCCCCAGCATCGCTTCTTCTGCCACTGCTGTAAAGGCGAGGTGAACCCCAAGCTGCCGGTCAGTAGCCCGCTCCGCGCCCGCCGCCGCCTCCATACGCAGCCCGCCGGCTCAGGGCTCCGGCCGCTGGAGCGGCGCCCTTTATGCGGACCGCGGCCTTTCGCCCGCCGATCCGCCGCCTTATATTTATGCGGAGACCCGGCGTCCGCGTCGCTTCCCCCGGCGTCGCGTCGGTCCCGATCCCCGTCTTATCCGCCTGCTAGCGAGCGCCCCGGCGCCGCGGTACGAGCCCCGGCCGGAGCCCGGGTGTGCGCTGGCCGCCGCTCCGCCGTCGTTCCGGGGCTGCGGGCTGCCCACACCGACGCGGCCTTGCACAGCCGGGCTTGTTGTGTTTTGGGGCCGGGATGCTCCCGTGTGCCGAGCCGCCGCGATCGGCCTGTCCAGGGCCCGGATAATAAAGCCCGGACACACAGGCTTCGGCACCGGCCTGTGGCTCCCTGCTGTAAGGGGTCAGGCACCGCTGGGGCGGCCGGTACTGGGCACACCCGCAGCCTGACTCCGGTGTAACAGGACGCCGATCGCGCGTCCCCCCCCCCGGCTTCCCGCACCTGAGTGCGCCGTCTCTCCCTCCCACAGGCTGCTGACTCTGGTATCAGACTGTCCCCGGTCTCGCTTGCAGCCTGGTACCTGAGGAAGGGGGTCACTCCCCTCCTGTCCCGCCAGCCTACGGTTACGTCCTAGATGGGCAATTAACTGTGCCTCTTGCTTTCAGGAGTATATATGTCCCAGATGTGAGTCGGGCTTCATAGAGGAAGTGACCGAAGACTCCAGGTGATTTAATACCAGTTGCTGTTCATCGCAGTCTTTATGCTCAGTGTGTAGAGTGGGTGGGAAATACTGTGTTTGTGCATCTTGTCGAATGGTGACTGTATTTGCCATGCTTTTCCCCCAGCCTCCTGGAGGGCGGCGCTAACGGCATCACCGATGACACAGCTACACAGTTTGCAGAGGTAGCCTTCTCTCCACCCCTGGTTCTTGCTCTCTGTCGTGGGGGGGGAGCTTTTTTGAAAAGTGTGGCAGTCGGCTGCTCATGCGCTCTCTCTTTCCTCCTCAGTTATGGCACTTGCTGTTTGTGGAGCGGCCTTTCACAGTGGACTCCAGCTCCTCTGAGTCTGACTCCCGGGGCCCCAGTATGATGGGTGGGGGCTCTCTTGGCGGCTCAGGGTTTGGAGGGCCTCTGGGTCCCCCGCTTGGAGGTGGCGATCACTGGGGGCCCGGCCGCCCCCCTCGTCTGCACAGTCAGAGGCGGTACCGATCCCGGGGCAGCAGCCGGCCGGAGCGCTCGCCTGCAGTGGAGGGGTGGGTCCTGCTCGTGTCTCTGCATCTCCTCCAGACTGTGAGCAGCAGGGTCCTGCAGCATGGCTGGGCTGCGGCTCTCCACAGCATATCTCAGCCGTGATATTCAGTGTTTCAGCATCTGTAACAAGTATGGTGTTATCAGCCTGAAAGTGAAAGTTGTAAACTGGAGGAAGACTTCCTGAAATTGTCTGTGTGTGGATTTTACAGACCTAGGATGGTGGCATTCCAGCTGATCTGTCTGTCGTCTGACCCTTTGAGGCTGTCAGAGAATAGGGCGTTCGACAGCTTGTCTCTTTGTGTGTGATGTTTAAAGTGTAAACACCGCACTGCCTTCCCTCGATATGGTACTGTGTGTTCCCGAATAACCACCATAAATAGAAAAATATGTAAATCAAAAGCCCGTTGCTGTTATTTTAATCTTGGGGGAAAATTAATAATGTTTCCATTGCAACCCATATTCCACGATTTTTTTTTCAAGCATTTCTCTAACATTGAGCTTTTTTAGTAAGTTTTGTTTAGAGAACATCATGTTGAAGAAGTCAGTCTATAAATCAAAGTCCTGGAAAGAAAAGAGTTGTTTACGAGGAGAGGATGTACAGACAGTGCAGGGGAGTGGAGGGATTGCGGTGCTGAGTGCTGGCTAACCCAGGGTCCTCTCAGGAACCGCGCTTCCCATAATACTGCTGCTATAGTCTCACATGCCTCTCTCTCCCATTAGGATAGTACAGCAGTTTCTGGCTGGACTCTTTGCTAATTCAGGCGCCCCGGGCACCACTCCCCTGTCATGGTGAGTCAATTGTTGTCACTCGCTCGCCCCCTGCTGACAGCCCCCCCTCGCTCACCCTGGGCCTCCTCTTCCTCACAGGACAGGCATGCTGCACTCGAACCCGGGGGACTATGCGTGGGGTCAGGGCGGGCTGGACGCCGTCATCACACAGGTCAGCCGGGGCTCTGCGTGTTGCCTGGCTGGTCCCGCTGAAGGACCCCCCCCCACCCCCCCCATCACTACCACTGCTGGGGGCTTACCATATTTCATCCTTTTTTGTTCTCTGAAGTTGCTGGGTCAGTTCGAGAACACAGGCCCCCCACCCGCCGAGAAAGAGAGAATCTCCTCCCTCCCCACAGTCGTCATCTCTCAGGAACAAGCCGGTTAGAGCTCTGCTGCCCTGTTCGGCTGCTCACACTTTGTGTTTCCTATATGGCATGCAACCAGTCTCTGCACGTCAGGGCTCAGTGTCCCTCTGGTCTATGTGTCAGCGCTGTGTGTGTCTGCAGTGTCTGGTGTGTGTGAGCGCTGTGTGTCTGCAGTGCCTGGTGTGTGTGCTGTGTCTACAGTATCTAATGTGTGTGCAAGGCGCTGTGTGTGTCTGCATTGTCTGGTATGTGTGTGCGCTGTGTGTGTCTGGTGTGGGTGTGTGTGCGCGCTGTTTGTGTCTGCAGTGTCTGGTGTGTGTGTGCATGCACTGTGTCTGCAGTGTCTGGTGCGTGTGAGGCACCGTGTGTGTCTGCATTGTCTGTTGTGTGTGCACTGTGTGTGTGTGTGTGTGTGTGTCTGCATTGTCTGTTGTGCGTGCAGTGTGTGTCTGCTGTGTGTGTGTGTGTGTGTGAGTGCTGTATGTGTGTGCAGTGTCTGGTGTGTGTTAGCGATGTGTCTGCAGTTTCTGGTGTGTGCAAAGCGCTGGGTGTGTCTGCAGTTTCTGTTGTGTGTGTGTGCGAGGCACTCTGTGTGTGGTGTGTGTGCGCGCGTGCCCGTGTGCTGTGTGTGTCTGCAGTATCTGGTCTTTGTGCAAGGTGCGGTGTGTGCGTACACTGTATCTGCAGTGTCTGGTGTGTGTGCGAGCGCTGTGTGTGTTTGCAGTGTCTGGTGTGTGTGCGAGCGCTGTGTGTGTTTGCAGTGTCTGGTGTGTGCGCGAGGCGCTGGGTTAGTCTGCAGTGTCTGGTGAATGTGTGTGTGCGAGCGCTGTGTGTGTCTGCAGTGTGTGTGGTGTGTGAGCGAGCGCTGTGTGTGTCTGCAGTGTCTGGTGTGTGCGTGTGAGCACTGTGTGTCTGTAGTGTCTGGTGTGTGAGGGGCTGTGTGTTTCTGCTGTGTGTGTGCGAGCACTGTGTGTGTCTGCAGTGTCTGGTGTGTGTGTGAGCGCTGTGTCTGTAGTGTCTGGTGTGTGTGCGAGGTGCTGTGTGTGTCTGCAGTGTCTGGTGTGTGTGAGCGCTGTGTGTGCCTGAGGTGTCGGGTGTGTGTGTGTGCGAGCGCTGTGTGTGTCTGCAGTGTCTGGTTTGTGTGTGTCTGCAGTCTGGTGTGTGTGTGAGTGTTGTGTGTGTCTGCAATCTGGTGTGTGTGAGTGCTGTGTGTGTCTGCAATCTGGTGTGTGTGAGTGCTGTGTGCGTCTGCAGTCTGGAGTGTGTGTGAGCGCTGTGTGCGTATGCAGTCTGGTGTGTGTGTGAGAGTGCTGTGTGTGTCTGCAGTCTGGAGTGTGTGTGTGAGAGCGCTGTGTGTGTCTGTAGTCTGGTGTGTGTGTGAGTGAGAGCGCTGTGTGTGAGAGCGCTGTGTGTGTCTGCAGTCTGGTGTGTGTGTGAGAGTGCTGTGTGTGTCTGCAGTCTGGTGTGTGTGTGTGTGCGTGGTTTGTGTCTGCAGTGCCTGGTGTGTGTGAGTGCTGTGTGTGTCTGCAATCTGGTGTGTGTGAGCGCTGTGTGTGTCTGCAGTCTGGTGTGTGTGTCTGCAGTGTCTGTGTGTGTGCACTGTGTGTGTCTGGTGTGTGTGTGTGCACTGTGTCTCTCGTGTGCACTGTGTGTGTCTGGTAAGTGTGTGTGCGAGTGCTGTGTGTGTCTGCAGTATCTGGTGAGTGTGTGTGTGAGTGCTGTGTGTGTCTGCAGTATCTGGTGAGTGTGTGTGTGAGTGCTGTGTGTGTCTGCAGTATCTGGTGAGTGTGTGTGCGAGTGCTGTGTGTGTCTGTGCGCTGTGTGTGTATGTTGTGTGTGTGCGCTGTGTGTCTGGTGTATGTGTGTGTGTGAGAGCGCTGTGTGTGTCTGGTGTATGTGTGTGTGTGAGAGCGCTGTGTGTGTCTGGTGTGTGTGTGTGTGTGTGTGAGCGAGCGCTGTGTGTGTCTGGTGTGTGAGAGCGCTGTGTGTGTCTGGTGTGTGTGTGTGAGAGAGAGTGCTGGGTGTGTCTGCAGTGTCTGTTGTGTGTGTGTGTGTGCAAGGCACTCTGTGTGTGGTGTGTGTGCGCGCGTGCCCATGTGCTGTGTGTGTCTGCAGTATCTGGTCTTTGTGCAAGGTGCTGTGTGTGCGTACACTGTATCTGCAGTGTCTGGTGTGTGTGCGAGCGCTGTGTGTGTTTGCAGTGTCTGGTGTGTGCGCGAGGCGCTGGGTTAGTCTGCAGTGTCTGGTGTATGTGTGAGGCACTGTGTGTGTCTGCAGTGTCTGGTGTGTGCGAGTGCTGTGTGTGTCTGCAGTATCTGGTGAATGTGTGTGTGCGATCGCTGTGTGTGTCTGCAGTGTGTGTGGTGTGTGTGCGAGCGCTGTGTGTGTCTGCAGTGTCTGGTGTGCGTGTGAGCGCTGTGTGTCTGTAGTGTCTGGTGTGTGAGGGGCTGTGTGTTTCTGCTGTGTGTGTGCGAGCACTGTGTGTGTCTGCAGTGTCTGGTGTGTGTGTGAGCGCTGTGTCTGTAGTGTCTGGTGTGTGTGCGAGGTGCTGTGTGTGTCTGCATTGTCTGTGGTGTGTGCAGTGTGTGCACTGTGTGTGAGAGAGAACTGTGTGTGTGTGTGTGTGCGCACTGTGTGTGAGAGAGCACTGTGTGTGTGTGTGTGTGAGAGCGCTGTGTGTGTCTGGTGTGTGTGTGTGAGAGCGCTGTGTGTCTGGTGTGTGTGTGAGAGAGTGCTGTGTGTGTGTGTGTGAGAGAGAACGCTGTGTGTGTCTGGTGTGTGTGTGTGTGAGAGAGCGCTGTGTGTGTCTGCAGTGTCTGTTGTGTGTGCATTGTGTGTGAGAGAGCGCTGTGTGTGTCTGGTGTGTGTGTGTGAGAGAGCGCTGTGTGTGTCTGGTGTGTGTGTGTGAGAACGCTGTGTGTGTCTGGTGTGTGTGTGTGTGTGTGTGTGAGAACGCTGTGTGTGTCTGGTGTGTGTGTGAGAGCGCTGTGTGTGTCTGGTGTGTGTGTGTGTGTGTGAGAGAGAGTGGTGTGTGTGTGAGAGAGAGCGCTGTGTGTGTGTGTGAGAGAGAGCGCTGTGTGTGTCTTGTGTGTGTGTGTGAGAGAGCGCTGTGTGTGTCTTGTGTGTGTGTGTGAGAGAGCGCTGTGTGTCTGCAGTGTTTGCTGAGTGTGTGTGCGAGTGCTGTGTGTGTGTGTCTGCATTGTCTGTGGTGTATGCAGTGTGTGTGTCTGCAGTGTCTGATGAGTGTGTGTGCGAGTGCTGTGTATGTGTGTCTGTAGTGTCTGGTGAGTGTGTGTGCGAGTGCTGTGTGTGTCTGCTGTGTCTGTGGTGTGTGCACTGTGTGTGTGTGTGTGTGTCTGCAGTGTCTGTGGTGTGTGCACTGACACGCATCCTTGAACCCCATCTTGAAATGAAGCCCCCTCCCTTCCCTCACTGCTTGTCGCACATGTACTTGCTGTCCCGCTCAGAGGAAGTGTCTGGCGCCCATGCTGTCGCACACGTGTGCAGTGTTGGGCGCTGTCTCCCCCGCGCCGGCCCTTCACCGGACCTCCGCTCTCTCCGCAGACTCCAACATGGAGTGCCCGGTGTGTAAGGAGGACTACTCCGCCGGCGAGGCTGTGCGACAGCTCCCCTGTAAGCACTTCTTCCACAGCGACTGCATAGTGCCGTGGCTGGAACTGGTGAGTCAGCTGCACACTTGTTGGTGGGTGGTGGGGGGGTGGCATTCAAAAGGGCACTGCAGATGGCGGGGGCCTGACCTCTGACCCCCGCCCCCTACCCTGCAGCACGACACGTGTCCGGTGTGCCGGAAGAGCCTGAGCGGTGAGGACAACAGCACCCGGCCCTCGCCAGAGCCGTCTGTCCTGGACAGCGATCCGCGCACACAGGAGAGATGGTCTTTCTGAGGGATGCCCCCAGTCTCCTCTGGCCCCGCCCTCCACACACGTGCAGGGAGCTGCTCTTTGTCATCCTCTCCCCACGACTACGGCAACCCGGAGACCTCTCTGCCCCCCGCTTGGTTTTTTTTTTGTTTTGTTTTTTCCATTTCTCAGCCCAGCCCTCTCTTCCTCTGTCCCCCTTTCTCTCTCCTCTGCACCCCCCTTTTAAAAACACTGGCCCACTGACAGCGATTGTCCCCTCGGCGCCCCCTACAGTCCGGCACTGACAGCGATTGTCCCCTCGGCGCCCCCTACAGTCCGGCACTGACCTTGAGCTGGACTCCACTTGCATGGAGGGTGCTGTTGCTGATCCAGCCCATGAGATCACCAATAGCAATAAAACTCCCCCCACATAATCAGGACTTGTAACCTGACCAGCATCCCCCCCCCAACCCCGCCCCACACTCAGTAAGTGTGCCTCCCACAAGCCACGTTTTTCAAACTCGCTCCTGTCCACCCTACCCCTCTGCCTTCTCCGTTTCCATCCTCACTCTGGTCTTACTAGAAGCACGTGCCCCCCCCCCATTCCCTTCCCTATGTGTATATAGTACATCGTCCCTCCAGCCATGCATTGCCCTTTGGTTGACAGAAATCTTTTTGTTCTCATTTCTATCACTCTATTTTTTTAATGTAAATACTTTTAGTCCGACAAGTTCTGATTAAAAAAAAAAAAAAGATAAAGCATATTGATAATAAAACATGGTGGATCTCTAAATATTGCAAAGTGTGTGAAAATGATACATATTAGACTGTGTATGAGAATGTATTAATATAAAAAATAAAAACATTAACATCCCACAGCAAGCAAGTTACTTAGGAAAAAGTGGACTTCCTGTTTAAAGTGATACCTCCTGGAAAGTTTCACACAGGTGTAATGGGGGAAAGAACTTTAGTGAACAGATACTGACTAATGATACACACAGGTGTCACGAGGAGGACACGTACCCCGAATAGGAAGTGAGCTCACGGCTGCTCGTCTAGGTGAGGATGGTAATGCTCAGCTCTTTGTGAGAGTGAATGCCTGGACATATCTCAGATCAGATCTCAGAGGGGATGTGAAACAGACTCTGATACCATCATATGCGTTTTTTTTTCCAGCCAATAATTGGAAAGCTGCTCCTCGCACAAACCCACATTTTACAAGCAGTTATAGATTCATTTATTTACCAGGCTGTTGTACAAAGTGCCATTCAAGTGAGGATCAGAGAGCAAGGTCATCCCACGCCCCGGGTGCAGTTAGGGTTAAGGCCCAACAGTGACATCAATCTGACAGCCACAAGATTCAAACCAGTGACCTGATCGTGGGCACAGAGTCACCGGAGCCACACACCACCCTTAATAGCCATTTTTGGTTAGAAGGAACATTCATAAGCCAACAGCATCATTACTATGAACGTTACATCTGTGTATGACGATAGCTTAGAATAATGACATCTGCAACACACTGGCATGTTAGTATGTTTTCAGGAGTGTGATCTTAGAAACTGGACTTGGAGAATAGGCTGCAGGGATATGGCTTGTGTCTGTAGCCAGAGCTTAAGTCTAACCCTCTCCACACAGAGCCCCAGCCTGCTGGAATCTTTTATTTAACTGAATCTGCATTAAGACAACATTTGAAATATTCTGTACATAATTACATGCGGTATTGTGAAGTTCGTTAATCAACGGGGACTCAGGAACTCTTGCAAATCACTGAGGGTACAGGTGCTTCGTATCAGACCAATCGACCGGGTGAGTGCTTCATCATTAGATTGGGGGCTGCCTGCCTGTGAGCTGGCCAGCAGGTGCGTCACCGTGTGGCCCACGCGAGGGTGAGCACGGAGCGTGCCGGGGAGACGGCCGGGATGTAGCCAATGCTCGGGTCCCACACCTCAAACTGCACGTCCTTGCTGGACCTAGAGCACAATGACACCATTGACTCAGACATGGGGACACCGTGAAAATGCAGGGGAAAGCCAGTCAGACGACCAGGTCTCACCTGTTCAGAACCGCCAGCACCGTGGAGCTGTCTGGTCTGATGAAGGCACAGCTCTCCAAATCAGAGTGGGTGTTGTAGGACACACCCACTCGCTGAGACTCCGCCCACAGGAATTTACTGGTAAAGGGGGACACCATATTAGTCCATGGCAGAAGTGTTGAAAGACTGCACATACCAAAACTTTCTATTTTTTCACACATAATTATGCAGTTGTGAGAACAGAGACAGGCTGAGCTGAGGAGATCAGAAAATTGTAATTTTTAAATTACAGTTAAAGGGCCACTGCTGCCTCACATATGCAGGGTTATGGGTTTGAATCCCACCCCTGCTCAGCGTGTGGAGTTTGTTCGCCCTCCCTGCCTCATTTAGGTTTACTCTCACTGTTCACAGACATGCAGTTAGGCTGGGTGGTGTCACTAAATGGCCCATGGTGTGTAAGTGTGCGGGTGCCCTGTGCTAGAAGGGGATCACATCCTGGGTGTGCCCCAGCCTTGGGACGGGCCTGGAACCAGCTCCAAGCCCCCGTGACCCTGCCCAGGATAAGCGGACGGCAGATGGGTAGACAGATCACTGGCAGGGGCCAGAGGATGAGCCACCTGAAGTGGGCCATGACGTAGAAGGTGGGCTGTTTGTAGAAAATGTCGCTGGTCTTGTTCACAATGATGGGGCTGTCGACAAAGTTCTTGACCCAGTTTGGCCCACCATCCAAGTCCAGAACCAGGTTCCAGTCAGTCCAGCCTGTCACATAATGGTTCAGGTCCTGATTGGAAAGGAGGAGGCCAGTAGGACTGTTTTCAAAACAAAGAAAGCCTACTAATTTATATTCACGTCATCATTACATTCACTTGTCGGCTTGTCTATGTTCACTGTCTGCAGGGGCACATGCAAGCAAGCATTTCATTGTACATGGTACTTGTATTTGTACACATGACAATAAAAGACAAAGAGCTGGATTGAATTGAACTGAATTTAATTGAATTGCCCCTCACCTTAAAATATCCTAGAATTACCCCTGGAAATCAGCTATGGAGGTGAGCCAATGAAGGAGGGCGGTGATGTTCCGCCATCCCCTGTGCACAGTTCTCACCTCGATGATGTCATGGGCGTAGCGCTCCGCCCTGTCCCAGCAGCCCAGGCTCACTCCGTGATGCCCGGGACTGAATCCCGAGCAGGCCTCTGTGCCAAACAGGTAGTACCCTGGGAAGAGGTGGTGTGTGGTGGACAGGGAGATCTCTGCTGGGATGGCGGGGTCCCAGTACCAGTGAACCCCGATGCCATGGATGTATCGGGAGGCCCCGATGTCACTCAGCACCTGATGAAAAGTCACGCTTAGTCGCTGGCAGGCAGCACACAAGGTCCCCCCGTTAAGCTAAGCCCCCCTTCGCCCCCCGCCCCAGGTCTCTCCTCTCACCACTTTGGCCCAGTGCGGTAAGAGGGCCCTCTCGTCATCCAGAATGAGGATGTGGGTTTTTGGGTGCTGAGAGCCGGCGATGGCGGGCCCCAAGTCCCTGGCCACCCAATCCCTCTGCATCTCCGCAGTGAAGCCCAGAGCCTGGAAGCTGTAGTTGGTTATCAGGCCAGCCGTGGGCTCGTTCCCCGTGGTTACAGCCCAGAAGGTCAGGTTATGCTTCTTGTATTCATCTAGGAATCTAAGAAAGAAGATTGAGGTCGTGTTAGGAGAAACGACATGCTCCCACGCCTGACGCCCAAGGCGACATGCCTCATGCTTCTTCTCACGCATCTTCTCTGTACCTGACATAGTAGCTGGCCCAGGTCTTGTGCTCCTTGCCCCCTGCCTCACCCTTCAGGGTGCCCTTGCCGATGAGCGCGCCATTGGTTTTCAGCCAGGCGGGGGCACTCCAAGCACTAGCCAGCAGAGACAGGGGCTTGGGGGACTTGGCCTGAGCACGCTGCAGCAGGGGAATCTGAGGTGGTGCGAAATGGGGACAGTGAATAAGACCCAGCAGAAGATCCCTTGGTGATCCAGACATATGCGAAGAGCAGAGACTGTAGCTTCACCTCTTAGATGCCTAAAGCCAGCTTAACCAAAAAAACACAGGAGTATCTGGCCTTGGAGTTTAGCAGCACTTCCCAATCCAGCCCTTAGGGACCCACAGCCGGTCCATGTTTTTGCTCCCTCCGACCTCCTTGCCATACAGTCTACATTTTTGCTACCGGAGGGATGGGAGGGAAAAACATGGACTGTCTGTGGGTAAACTCTGGACTATAGAATAGAGGACTTGTCCCTCATTTACATCCCAGCTGTGTGTCCCTCATTGCTGCCTCCCAGCTATGTACCAGGGACGATCAGGCTGACCTTCATCTTCAGGTCCTCTGGAGCTAGGCTGAAGTTGAGCAGCTGGAAGTCTCCAGGTGTGTCGGCATAGGTGTACAGGCGAGTGGAGAAGTCACAGCTGGCCATCGGCACGCGCACTACGGTGTACTCTGCACCTGTACACCAAGGAAGGATTGGAGTCTTGCCACGGCAGATGTTGTGGGCAGCTGATATGAAAAGGCTCCAGACCACAGGGCAGGGCTGTCAAGGGGAGCCAGTCTCTGACACAGTTTGCAGATGTTCCTGCTTGGACACGCAGACACTAAACCTGCCAATTGGCTGGTGAGCTGAATAAGGTATGAATGAAGAAAATCTACAGAGTGCCGAAACTGCAGGACCCAATTTTGCTTCCAGAACCACGTTAAAAGTAGAGGAGTTGTGTCTCAGAGAATCCCATCTGCACACTACTGTTGTGTTGACCTGGTTTTTTGGAACTGGAATTGTGACCTTCCCGCTAGCATAACCGAGTCTGACCATTCCCCTCTGACCTGGAAGGTCTTTTCAGGCACAGAAATATAGGACTGGATTGTCTTGTTCATCACTTAATTCTCTGTAAAATTCTAGAACTGGGGTCCCCAATTTTTTTCCTGAGGTCCAGATTCCACCAGCAACACAAAGCCAAGGTCCACTGCATTCAAACTGCATCCAACCAATGGTCTGCACTGACTGAGCAGTCCTGATTTAAAACGTGTTTCCACCAGTTGGTGACCACTGCTCTAGATACTGCAGTGCGTGAAAATCCCAGGAGGGTGGCTGATTTGGAGATGCCGGAAGCCCCACGTCAGGCACCAGCACTCACGCCATGGTGAAAATCGCTTAGATCGGGCTTCTTCGCAGCTATTGTGCTTTGTCCAGCAGTAAGCGATGCTCTTGACCTTGTCTGTGTGATTGTGTATGTACTCAGCTGCAGTAACATGATTCACTGTTTGGAAGCGCTGACTTTCCGCACTAGCTGACTAACTGGTCTCTGAATGTATTTAATACCCATTATAGAAATGATTACAGTTGCAATTATTATAATTGTTTTGGAGGTCATCCAACTTCAATCAGCACTAATGTCCAGGACCCAGACACCCACTTGACAGCAGCTTTTATCAGCCGATGAGGTGACTAGGTGGTACTATTCTGTGCGACAAGCTGCCTTGTCTGGCTGAAGAGGGAAGACAGTGTTATGCCCCGTTTCACTGGGGCTAGATCCGCCAACACTTCAGATCAAGTAGAGCTGGGCGATATGGCCTAAAAATAAAATCTCCAATTTTTTCACACAAAAAAAAAACTTTCCGATTTTAATCGATTTTCCCCTCCCCTACTCAAACTACAATCAAACTACAAATGACAAATAAATGGTTCAAAACAAGTTTTAAGTTTATTTAGCTTTTTTTTTTTTACTTTAGGGTTAAAGTGCAATCTGACAAGCCATGAAAGATGCCTGTTAGTGAGATGGCAGATCACGCCATTGTAAACACTTATAGAAACTTGTAAAAACTTTTGGAAAGTTCTCTCTATAGCTTATTTTCAAAGTGGCAAAAACACAATACACCCTGAAACGTATTAATAAAAGTAATAAGTAATATTGTAATAATAATAGAAAAAACACAATTTTATCATGTCAGCTTGCATGGTATATACTTTATAGTAATAATTTAAACTTTATGCCATTAGGCTTGTCATAGTGCAAAAGAAAACACTGGCAGTTTTTCAAAAGCTAAGAAAAATGAGGCACGTACTTCGAGTCTAAAACTTTTAGCATGTTAATCACCATACATTCCCCAGCATGTATGGGCACCATGTCTTTTGCACTATACATGGCGACAGCGTTTGCCATCGCCTGCCACCGTGCCCCGTTATCATATGGCACACAGTTCGAAAACATGTCAGGGACGGCTGCTTGCTTAACTCCGTTTGTTGTGCTGGTGCTGCGGCTATTTTCATTTCGCTGGGAGCGGCGCTTCTCCCACTGCGCCGCGTGCCTCTGCTTCACGTGCTGGAATAAATTTGTCGTGCTGCTTCCTTTGGTTGCAACAGTTTTTAAAGTCATTGCACCGAGGACTTGTTTGGTCTGTGTCCGACGGCGCAAAACCGAACCAATCCCATATTACAGATGTAGCACGCCAGCTGTTCCCCGGTCGTTGCCATGTTGTTCGTGAATCTGCTACAGTGTTTGGGTGCCGCGCTAATTTACCCGTGAAGAACGATGCGTTACGTTAGTTCCGTTTTTGGCGCTCGTGTATAAAATATGTAATAAGTAATTAAATCTATTTTCATAAAAACACATGTCCTGAACTGTAAATTCGAATTAATCGATTGAAACGATTTATCGCCCAGCTATATGATCAAGTGCAAAGTCTTTAATGACCACTGCAGGCGCTCAGAAAACTGCATGCACCTCACTATTCCGGTGGTAAGAACGCCTCCCGGTGACCCATCACAGTCCTAAAAATCTTCCATCTGGGTACCAAGCAAGCCCAGGTCTACTAAAGCTTCTGAGGTCCAGAAAGCAGAGATCTCCTGTCCTGTCCACCAGCCCTTCCCCAGTTACCCTCAGGAGAGAAGTACTGCTCCAGCAACTGGTCCTGTGCCCCGGGAGACAGGGAGAGGATGTTCATGGCTGCTGCATCTGTCATGGCCCCTCCGAAGCCTTTCATCTTCTGATACTTCTGGGTGCTAACGATGCTGAGCCTGAGAGCTAAGGGAAGAAGAGGGAACAGAAACGGGGAAGCAATAATAAGATGCAAAATGAGGAAAACGAGAAAGGAAAGGAACAGCTAAATAAGCAAGTCAAGCAAGACACTAATCTGGAATTGCTCCAGTGAAACCACAAATAAGCGTGACACTTTAAGCGATCAGATGTTAATCTTATTAAATATATGAGATCAAGCTTCGAGGGGACAAAACAAATCTACCAATAAAGTTGCCCACTCACCTGCACCAGTGGTGGCATTCTGCACCTGCCCCTGGAACTTCTCAAACCTCTTCCCTGCTTTGCTGGTGGTGAAGGACAGAAATTGTCCGGCGGGGGGCAATTTGACGACACCGGGCAAATCACAGTAAGTGGAGTTGCATTCGCACACCACTGATCCCTGACCAAAGTCCCGTGGCGCGCATCCATCGCCGCCTGAATGACACACATAAGGATGACTGGTTGCCATCACTGTTTTTATTACTACATACGCGAAAAGATAAAAAATAATAAAATGCAAACATTAAATGAGAAAACAGGCGTCAAAACTCCGTTTAGAGTTCCCGGAAGGCGGCTACCTTTATAAAACAGGTGAAGAGTTAAACGTGTAACGTGCAGTTTTTATTCACTTGCATTTGTAATACAATGTAGCGTAGTGGATACCTCCGTTCCCAACATACTGACCTCCGTATCCAGAAGCTGCCAGAGTGAGAAGCATGCAGACCAGTGTTAGCTGTACCATTCTGTGTGCAGAAATGCGACATAAATACAGCGTACGCTTCGTGTACAAAAGCGACATTCTGATACACCGCACTAACGCCGGAGGTGATACAAAATGTACATCACCTGACACTATTACACAGTGCACAAGTCAGGAGCGGCAAAACATGCGTATTATACAAACATCACGTAACGAAAGCATTACATTTCGTTCAGACTTAAGAACTCTTCTGTCCTTCCCACTTGAAAACAGACCAAGGATCCTTTATATTTTTTGTTAATTTATTTGTAGACCATTTCAGTGTCCGCCCATCGCTTCCAGCGCCTGTCGATCACTCGCATATCCGCGTTTGACAGCGACGGACCTCTATTGTCATGTGACTTCTGCGGTCACATGACGGTGGCTGTGGGCGGTCCTGTCCAGTCACGTGGCCGCGTAGCAGCGCCTCCGCGAGCGTCCATACCGCGTTCGGCCGCTAGGCGTCAGAAACGAAGCACGGCGTTTCCATTGGCTAAAGGCAGCGCCATCGAAGAATGCGTCTCATTTTGCACCTGCGAGGACCAGTAAAAGCACAATAATTATCTTGCTGCATTTCATTTGCTAGTTATGAGGTTACACACCAACGAGGTTCACCATTGCTTTTATCACAGTGCCTTCCCGTTGTCGGCACTGTGATCGTCCTGTAGCACCGCTGACCTACATAGGCGGCACGTTTTCACTTCGGCTGAGAAAATTATTGAACGGAGTGAAAAAATGGGACTATAAAATGTCCCTTTGGAACATTAACAACAACAGAGGATACAGCAGTCAAGAAAAATGTTATTAATTCAACAAAGCATTGGCGCTTTTGATGCACTAAGCGCCTCCGCACTCGGTGACCCCACTTGGTTACTTTACATGGTGTCACTTTGTGGCCGAGTTTCAGTTTCCCCTAAATGCTTCCACTTTGCAATAATACCACTTACAGCTGATCAAGGAATATTCAAGAAGAAATTGCACTACTGACAGTACTACACTTCAATGAGCTTTTCAGAGTGACCCATAGTTTGACAAATGTTTGCAAACCCGACTGTATGGCTAGGTGCTTCTGTATACTTTGCATATATTTTGTTTACCTGTGGTAACGGGTCTTAACGAAAGACTTGAATTCAAGGAGGGGCATTTCCCAATATTTTTTTCGATATAGAATATCATAAGTGTTCAGAATACGGCATTTTAGGAAGAGGAGCTGTACCTGTGAACTTGTGACTTTTTAGAATGTCGTAGACTGCAAGGCTGTAGTTTAGTTTTAAGCACAAATGATGAGACTAGACTATGGTGTCCCACATATCCAGGGCTGGGGTTTGAATCCCACCAGCACCTTGTAGGTGTGCAGTTTGCCAGTAAACCCCATGGCATACTGGTAACCTCCAGCAGGCCAGAGACGTGGGTGAAGCAGCATCTCTAAGCTGCTCATACTGGCATTCTGCCCTGGGTACCCCTGCACCAGAAAAGCAGCTGAAGAACAGAGCGGTGCTGAGGAACCCAGCACGCTGGCACACGCCATGATGCTTGGAAAACATTTAAGAGGATAATCATTAGCGAGATGGAGGGACTGAATCATCACAACAATGAACATGCCACCGGCAAGCCTGAAGACTCGGTGACGAGAGAGGGCATTCGCGAGTGAGGCTGTCTGTACAGCTGCCAGGAGCCAACGCTAACTTGACAGCAAGAAATAATTATAATTGCCAGTTAGTAGAGTAATTAAAGTACTCAAAGGAGCAAGGTTATTGACAATTATAATTTCCATAAATAATTCCTGACTGTGAACCTATACAAGTTCATCATGCCCAAGAATGTTTACTCCAACCTGGATGTGAGATACTGTCTCCCAACAGCATCTATGCAAATTAGCAAATTTTTCATGATGACCCAGGTCCCCCCTAAACACTGAACACGATGCACAGCCGGTGTCTGTGAAATGTTTTATTCCGGAACATTTTGGACAGTAAGTGGCGGCGGAGGTCAGAGGGCGTGTCGCAGACGTCGTTTCCAGGAGGATGAAGAGGTCACGGGGACAGATTCACAGGGATGCACAGAGGCGCTCGAAGATGGCGGGGTTCCTGTTGCTGAGGAACACGAGCTCCTTCTTCCCCTCCTCGGTGCGACCTACAGAGGGCGCGCTCATCAGCAGAAGCAGCCAACGTGGCCGGACGGCATGTCCCAACCTGCCCGCCACTTACCGTACGGATGCTGCAGCCAATTTCGTTCCACGTAGTACTGATAGCAGCTCTCAAACTCCTTCTCGTCATACGGTGACACTGGGATGGGAACGAAGGGCTCGAGGCTTTCAAAGCCCTCCTGAAGAACAAGGGAAGATAAAGAACATTGACAATACTTCAACTCTCTGATGATTTTATCCAAAGCGACTCACAGCAGGGGGAAGAGTTACACCTGACACGGGCTCTCTGGGATTTGGGGCCACAACTTTGGCAGTTAGCACAATTCTCTGCTTGATGAGCTACCGGATGCACTGTAAAATATATTATGACAGAGTAGCAGTCTGGTAAAAGGTAACAAAGCTGTAATGACACAAAACCGCTCCCACAGTATTTGGTGGTCGGACGAGTAATGTTATCTTCTGCAGGGGCAGAAGCATTCCGCCAGGCATAATATGCAAAACGTGTTTCTGTTTTCCATTTTTAACCATTTCCCCAGAGACTTAAATGATTCAGAACAATGTTAAGCAAAGAAACCTATTTTAAACTCCGTCAGCACCAACAGCACGCGAGGCACTAATGAAGTAAAGCCCAGCGGGCGCAGCGCGGGGAGACGCGAGTGCGTGGCTGTCAGTAAGGAAGGCGGCCCCCGTTACCTTTCCCAGGAGGCTGTGGGGCAGGTACGCCGAGCGGGGGGTGAAGAGGGAGCCCGACTGGGACAGAGTCGCAACGACGGCGCCCCCACACTGCCAGGTAAAGAGGAGGGGGCAGTTTGGCAGGGAACTGAGGAAGCCTTAAAGGTTTGTCCCCGCCCCCCTGCCCATGAGAGGGCCTTGCTTTCCCCCCCGCCCCCCCGCCCGTGAGAGGGCCTTGCTTACCCAGTCGTTCTTCAGCATTTTCCTCAGGTTATGAACCACAGTCAGCTCCTCAGCCAAGACCTGCGCCGGTCACAGACGGACAGCGTGAGGTGTGCGGCCGCACGACGGGCCGGACGGCCCCCCTGGGCTCGCCGGCTCTCACCTCGCTCTTGTCCTCCTTCCGCAGCGTCGTCCTTCCCCAGAGCGCGTTCACCCCATCCACAGCCACCAGCAGCTTCAGGCCGCCGAGGCCCCCGCTCTGCGTCCGCAGCTCCCGCATCAAGGCGCCCATCACATCACTGCTGCTCTTCACCCTGGTCAGACCCTAGGAGGGCAGGCGGCAATGAGGACCAGAGGGTGCAATACTCCCGACAAACACTAGCTCTGAAGGGGGCGCTATAGAATGAAGATGGGAGGCTGTAAGGAGGAAGACAGTACTAAACGTTGAATAAGAGTGTGAGAGTGTAAGCAAGTCAGCAGTGGGAAAAGAACCCAAGCAAAGTAGATGGTCCTACCTTCTCCACCAGCTCCCCCAGAGGGCGCCCTTCCTCAGTGCTCTCCCTCTTAGTCCACACATAGCACTTTGTCGTCTTTATCTACGAAAACGACACACCAACAGAGCAGTTAGTGCCACCGGTCTGCCGTTCTTAGCCAGAGCGCACAAGCCTGGTCCTGCCGCACCTCGGAGAGGAGATGCTTGTTGGTGATGCCAAAGTTCTTGAGCCACTGCGAGGCCAGGACAGGCTGGTCCAGACGTGTGGATCTGTACGACGACGGGAGGAGCTCCTTGCAGTTCTTGACCCACAGGTGAGCTGTGTGAGCACAGGCAGGGGAGACTTGGCATCGCGGGCAGCGACAGGGAGCGATAGTGACAGGGCAGATTGAGCAGGGCCTCACCGTCGGGTATGTGAAGGACCAGCCAGCCCTGGGTGTGGCAGTAGTGCACAGAATGGCACAAGGCCATGGTTTTCCCGCTGCCTGTTATCCCATCTACACAGGCGGTCAAGGTCAAGAGCTCTGCAAAGGAGCACCCATGGATATGCGGGTGATGGGGCAGGAGAGGGCTACTGAGAGGTAATGATGGGGCAGGATGGGGCAGGATGGGGCTACTGAGAGGTAATGATGGGGCAGGATGGGGCAGGATGGTGCAGGGTGGGGCAGGGTGGGGCTAGTGAGAGGTAATGATGGGGCAGGATGGGGCTACTGAGAGGTAATGATGGGGCAGGATGGGGCAGGGGGCTGTCGAGAGGCGAGGATACAGAACAGATAGCGCAGGGCTGGCTTGCTGTAGTCTGCCCTCTTCAGGTGTGACAGGACCTCAAGGGCGGGCTGGCGCACCAT
The DNA here is from genome assembly GCA_026780845.1 of Petrocephalus sullivani. NCBI lineage: Eukaryota > Metazoa > Chordata > Actinopteri > Osteoglossiformes > Mormyridae > Petrocephalus > Petrocephalus sullivani. Next base: position 1,275,805 of record JAODKM010000126.1, on the reverse strand, counting down.
CACACAGCTCTCACTGAAGGTCTTCACCTACACGGGGCACGGCAAGGTCAGGCACTCAGCACCCAAGTACACACCTTAGAGAGAAAACCCCCACAATGGCCGCAGTGCTTTAGGTACCTGCTGCTGGAATCGGCGGGGCAGCCCATGCGGGAAGACGAACCGCAGCTGGTCGGGAGGCAGAGTGTAATACTGACCCACATCTTGCTCTGAATGATTAGCCTGAAGCATGGATTGGAGGAACAAAGGAACCGTGTCATTAAGGTAACAGGCAAAGGCAGGGGGTAGCTCCAAGCGAGAGGACGGCACTCACCGGATTCTGCTCGGGGGTCCGAAAGATGGCTCGCTCACTTTTTACTGGAGTTTCAGATTCGGCAGAAGCTGTGACTAGCTGCTGACTCTGTCCCGATACATGAAGGGGCCGCTTCTGACAGACCTGGACAGAGCATTATTTTTCATTAGAATAGTAATAGAAAAACAATAAAAAACACAAGGATTTGGAAAATGCGTTGTTTAAGTTTATGGCAATCATTCAGTAAATCATATGAAATCCAGAACCATATTTCCATCTCACTCTTGGGTCTTTGATATGCACATAGTATACATGGAACTGGTCAATGACATACATTTAATGCGCAAGGAAGTGGTCAATACGTTGTCACTGAATCAGAAAATGTGCTACTACCCATAAGTTTAAGACCCTGGCAGAATAAGTCATTTAAAATTTAAATAAATCATAATAAGAGGAATCAACTTACTGAGCGGCACAATCTTATGGATAGTCTCTGTAGAGCCATAATCTGAAACACAAATATCTGTGCTGGCTACATAAGGTCAAAGTCAAGCACAAAAATATTAACGCACAAATTCAAAAGGCATCAGCACACAGAATCCGAGACTGCTAGCAACAACACTCTCAGTATTACTGTAGCGTCAGTACTGTATACTGGCGATAATGTTGTGATCTCGCACACTACTCTTAAATCTCAAATTAGTAGCCATGAACGAATACAAAGTAAATACATAAATACATGAGAACATTTTATCAAATCTATATTTCATATTATATATATATTTAATCTACGGTACCTGACTTCCATCAAGCCAACTTACCAAGACACCTTCCGTAAAATCCTGCTACCAGAAATACCAGTTAGGATTCAGATATTATATGTATCCCCCCTTGAGTCTATATCGTACCTCCTAAGACACACTATAATAAGCAATTTTCCTAGGTCGTTCTGTCACGAGAGGACCTCTGTGGGCGCCGCCATTTTTGTTTAGGGCAAGGCGTCAGCGACCGGAAGCGGATGTTATGAAGACGCGGACGCGCGGAGGCGGTGCAGCAAACCCGGAGACGTGGTCCGTGTCCCAGAAGCCAGGCACGTGCCAACGTACAGCGTGTGATATGTTGTGTGCAATGTGTTTGATCTTCCCCCCGAACATACAGAACGTGCAGAAGTCAGTTAATAATTACTAATCTAACCAAGATCTGTTCTGTTCTGACAGTAGCTTCTCACCTACATTTTTGGGTCAATAACAGTTAAATTATTTTTGAGTCCATGGTCCCACGGAGGCTGATATTTCCCCCTACGGCTTTCAATACAAAGGTTTACTATTCCTAGTTTTTTCCTTTAAAACTCATATTTTTAGGGTTTTAGGGATAGCTGGTGGTGTCATGGGTAAGGAACTGAGCGCAGGTATAAATCGTGGGTTCTTTAAATAGTGCTCACTTCCCTCCCTCGGCTGCAGTACACTGGAATTACACAGACTAATAGCTGGGCAGCTTTAACATTCCCAAATAATGCAGTGCAATTAGCCACTGAGGTACAATGTTGTCCTGCTTATGGTCCTGCTGCCACTGTCAATCCAATCAGGACCCAGAGAAATAATCCCACTATAACAGATTAGCACATTAGAACACAAAAATAGCAGTGCACACAAACTCCAGAATCCCAGTAGTTTAGAGGACAACTTGATGATCAAAAGAATTAACTTTGAAATCATTCTACAACTTTACATTTAAAACCCGTACGTACTGTGCTACCAAAGTATAGATCAATCTGCAGATTGTTACGCAAATTAAATATCTTGTTGTTTTTGCATTACTCTAGATCAGAGAACAGGGTGGATGGGATGCAAGTCCACTTCCGAACATACGTACACTATTTCGATGTCAGTTCAGCTAACCATATATTGATATTCTCTTAGAACTTACTTTTGGAACGACATTAATCACATCATGACATCAGCAATATTGCAGACAGCCTTCGCACTGCAGGGTTATTAGAGTGATGTTTTATCCATCCATCTTCCAACCACTTATCCCGGACAGGGTTGCGCTGTTGGTTTTTTAGAATGGTTAAATGACCTAAACATGCATAATTTAAATGACACATAGCCATTGGGTTTAAATGCTTTGAGAAGCCAGTGTGTATATCACGGGGCATTATTTTATATGTTTCTCTTTACTGTGACAATGTGAACCAGCGTAATCTAAGTAAAGTTTCTTTGTGGTTTCTATGGCTGAAGCTGCAAGATTTTCAAACAGTTACAAAATACTCAATATTATAAGACCACTTCTGAATTTCATGGGCAGATTCTACAAATGATGACATGCTCATACACTATATAGACAAAAGTACTGGGACACACCTCTTAATCATTGAATTCAGGTGTTTCATTCAGACCCATTGCCACAGTTGTATAAAAACATGCACGTAGCCAGGTTTACAAATATATGGAATATTTTCTAATATTGAGCTGAAGAGCTCAGTGAATTGGAGTGTGGTACAGTCAGGGAACGCCATCTTTGCAATAAGTGAAATTTCTTCATGATAGCTATTCCACAGTCAACTATAGTAAGGGCTATTATTCCAATGTGGAAGCGTTTTAGAACAGCAGAACGTCAGCCACAAAGTGGCAGACCACGTCAAGAGAGAGAACTGCAGAGTGCAAGCTTCATCTGGCATTAACCCCAGCACAAAAAACTGCAGGAGCTTCATGGAATGGGCTTCCATGGCCAAGCAGCTGCATGCAAGCCTCACATTACCAAGCACAATGCCAAGCATCGGGTGGAGTGGTGTAAAGCATGCTGCCACTGGACTGGAGCAGTGGAAATGTGTTCTGTGGAGTGATGAATCATGCTTCTCAGTCTGGCAGTCTGATGGAGAAGTCTGGGTTTGACGGATGATGGGAGAACAGTACCTGCCTGACTGCTTTGTGCCAACTGTAAAGTTTGTTGGAGGAGGGATAAAGGTATGTTTTTTTTCAGGGACTGGGCTTGGTCCCTTAGTTCCAGTGAATGGAACTCTTAATGCTTCATCGTACCAAGGCATTTTGGACAATTCTATGCTTTCAACTTTGTAGGAACAGTTTGAGGAAGGCCCTTTTCTGTTCCAGCATAACTGTGCCCCAGTGCCCAAAGCAAGGCCCATAAATATGTGGTTGGGTGAGTTTTTTGTGGAAGAACTTGCCTGGCCTCAACCCCATCGAACATCTTTGGGACGAACTAGAACGGAGATTAAGAGTCAGGCCTTCATTTCCAACATCAGTGCCTGACCTCACATATGCTCTTCAGGATGAATGGGCAAATATTCTCACAGACATACTCCAAAATCTTATGGAAAGCCTCCCAGAAGAGTGGCAGCTGTTATAGTTGCAAAGGGGGGACCAACTCCATATTGATGCCTATGGAGTTAGAATGGGATGTCATAAAAGCCCCTGTAGGTGTAATGCTAGCGGTCCCAATACTTTTGTCCATATAGAGTGTGCACTTAAACAGACTGATTGTAGGTCTGTCTGGTGATCTTGATTCCTGCTATGTGTCATGGCTACAAAAGCCACAACTCAAAGAACAATGATAATAAATTTAATTCAAAACAAACGTGTAAAGGGTCAACATTCATAAAACCATCTTTTGAGCCGCAAATCTCATTTGTGATTTTTGTTATCGTGATGAATGAACAGCAGGCTGGACTTACATGGACTGCAAGATCATTAATACAATTAAAGAATAAGCCTCAATACTGAAACCATGGAAGTTCATTTCCCTCTTCACCTACTTTATATCATATCTAACAATGGACCTGGTCTCACTGTTACCAGCAAATTCAGCCTGGCGCTATCAGCCCCTCTCACACCAGCTGGTCTGCAGATTCACCAGCAATTTTCGAACAGCTGTTTCCCAGTTGTGGTGTCTTTATCCACTTAATGACGACCCAAGCAAGAATGTGACGCTCATTTATTATCTGAGTGGCTCAGCAGGTAGCTGCTGTCTTTCGCTCCAGGGCCAGCCTGCCTTTCCGCAATCCAGTCCTAGTTTTTTCACAGCTTTAACGTGTTAAAGTAGTTTCCGCCCACACTGGCTAGATAGCCATTCAGGTGAATCTGTGCCTCTAAATATCCAATGATGCGAAAGTGCCGGACTAGTCATGAGCCAATCCAGGAAGGACCCGATCTTTTATCCAATACTTACAAATACAGGAGAATTCTGGAGAGAGTCAAGATAGATGTGATGTTGTCCAACTAATTAAAATTATTGCCTGGTACACAAACCATGTCCTGGCTGATTCCTAAATCTCTAACTATCAACCAGGGCCAAATTAAAATGTCTATATACCCAATGGAGAGGGTCCAGCCCTAAGAAATCAATAGTCTGCTCTGCTCACAGGGTTTTACTCTGTATTTTATGCACCTCCAAACAGATGCCCAACTGAGTCTCGTATCAAACTTAGTGCTGGAAGAAGTGATGAAAAAAGTGTTTCAGTGGTGTTCAGGTTATTTAGGGACTTCTCTGGCTTTGCATATTTCTAGGTGTGACTTTTAATGATAATAATAAATTACATTCTCGTTCTAATTCTCTCTGGGGGAATTGGCCAGGGACAATGTAATATTGTGAAAATCTGTAATAGAAAAATGAGTTGAAATGAATTGAATTCAAATCACACACACATCCGTAAAATTTTTTATCTTATGTGGCACAGTGGCCTGAGGGACAGTAGCCAGGCTTCATATGCCCAGGCTTGGAGGTTTGAGTCCTGCTTCCACTCTCTGTGTGTGGAGGTTACACACACACACACACACACACACACACACACACTGATCAACCTTAAAACCACTGACAGAGGAAGTGAATAACATTGATTACCTTGTTATATTGGCTCCTGCCAAGGGTGCCATTGGATTGGAAGCAGGAAAAATGGGCAAGTGTGAGGATCTGAGCGACTGTGACAAGGGCCAAACTGTGATGGCTGGGTAATTGGGTCAGAAGGTCTCCAAACGGCAGGTCCTGTGGGGTGTTCCCGGTATGCAGTGGTCAGTACCTACAAAAATT
>JAODKM010000126.1:1230313-1244720 GCA_026780845.1 Petrocephalus sullivani | reverse complement strand
AGGTTAGGGCTGGGTTGGGGTTAAGGGTGTCGTGACTGGGATTAGGGTTTTTCCCATAGAAATGAATGGAAGGTCCCTATTTAGATAGGTACACCGAGGCTGTGTGTGCGTGTGTGTGTGTGTGTGTGTGGTCCCCACACTGTTATTTTTACCTTGTGGGACATGTTCGGAGAAACTCAGTTTTATGATAACCCGTGACTGCACTAAAAATACCTAAAACTGTGTATTTTGTTTGATTTGATTAATAAGAATGAAACCTCCATGTGCATGTTTGGGATTTGAACTCTTGTTTTGAGTGACTGTGGTCCTATCAGGTGACATGGAGGATTTAAGGAGACAGTCTGCAGTTGTCTGATTGGCTCGCACTGTCGCCCCTGCAGAGGCGAGCGCCTTGCCTTCGGTCATCACTACTTCCGGCCCCACGAGACGCATCACTCACCGTCCCGGCGCTTCTACCACAACGAGCTCTTCCGGGTGCCGCTGTACGAGATCATCCCGCTGGAGGCGGTGGTGGGCACCTGCTGCGTGCTCGACCTCTACACCTACTGCAAAGGTGAGGGCCTGCGCAGACGCAGACAGATCTGCTGAGAAATACATGCTCGTGCAGAGACAGACCGATTTGTGCAGACACACGGATTGGGACAGACACACACAGACTCAGGCTGGCGTAGGTGGGCAGACTGGCACACAAATGCAGACGTTGTCTGTATCGGTTCCAGCCATTGATCCTGCAGCAGTTTGAGTCGTAAGAAAGCAGAACTATTCTGTGCTCTGGACCCGTCTGAAACCGATGCCCGAGTGAGCGTGTGTCCCTGACTAGCTCTTCCCACTGCAGGGCGGCCCAAAGGCATCAAGGAGCAGGATGTCTACATCTGTGACTATCGACTGGACAAGTCGGCTCACCTCTTCTACAAGATCCACCGCAACCGCTACCCCGTGTGCACCAAGCCCTTCGCATTCAACCATTTCCCCAAGCGGCTGGCGCCGAAGAGGGACTTCTCTGTAAGGGCGGGGCCGGGGGCCATCACTTGGGGACGCTGGGGAACATGGCTAAATGTTTCTGTGGCATTTCAGCATGCCATCTGTGCCAATTGCTCTGATAGGTGATTAGACTCCTATGGAGGCCTGTCCAATCCCTAGCCCTGGGGCACAAATACTGCAACTTTGCCACTTGTCAAACGACCCTTTTTTCAGGAGGGGCTTCATTGTACAATCGAGTAGAATAACAGTCAGTTTCAGGCTCTGATGTGTTCTGAGTTATAAAACGTAACATTATCAATATGCTGTAGTACCGTGATTAGTACCCTCAGTGAGGGGTGGTGAGTGATTGGTCAGTCTGTCTCTCCTGCCCAACCCCAGCCCCACTATGTGCCAGATAACTACAAGAGGAATGGGGGCCGCTCGTCCTGGAAGAGCGAGCGCCCCAAGCTGTCCTGCAAGGAGCACCCAGCAGTAGGCGACGAGGGAGAGTCCTTGCCGGCAGAGCCCCGGCTGAGCGAGGGCCGGCCTGAGACTCCCCCGGCGGATGGCGAGGAGCAGCTGACGGAGCGAGATGCGGACGTGGGGCCAGCCGGGCCCTCACACCTCCTGCACCCGGGGCCCCAAGGCCTGCCTCCACAGGGGCCACAGGACCGGGCTGGCGAGGGGGAACCTGAGGAGGAGGCAGAGGCCGACATGGAGATGCGCTCTGCGGAGCAGCAGGAGCCGCTTGAGCTACCTTCCTCCCAAAATCCTTCGGAAGTGAGCAGGAGGGAGGCGCAGAGGGACCGGCTCAACAAGATCCTGCTCAACCTGCTCCATCAAACGCCCAGCAAGACTGGTGAGTGGGGTTAGGGGCAGGTGGGAGGTGGGAGGGGGGTGGGGGGTACAGGAGGGAGGGCTGGGCTGACAAGGAGCCGAGAGGGCTTAGAGGCCCATTCCAGGAGGGGTGTGCTGTCACTGATGCAGCCGCTTCTGCTCCCGCAGTCATAGACGTCACGTATCTCCTCGAGGAGGGATCTGGGCGTCGGCTGCGGCGACGAACGCTGGGGATGAGCGACTTGGGTGGCAGGAAGTGACGTCACCAGCCGCACCTGGCAGGCCCCGCCCCCACTTCCCTCTGCTTCTGTAATGAGCGAGAGGATGAGGGCACAAGGCAGAGGAGGACACGGACAGCGCTGAGAGGGATTGCACGGGGATTCCCCTTTCGCCTCTCGCCTCTCCGACAGAGCCCTACCCTCCAACCCCCATCCCCAAATGTCTGTCTTTCTGTCTGGGTACGAGCTGACAGCCACGACACGGGGGGAGTGAGGGTCAAACCCGGGCCGGAGAGGAGGTGGACTACTGGGGAGGGAGAGACGGACAGATGCACATGCGTGTAACACATGTCGGACAGAGAGGCCCAGCCTCAGGCGAACCTGTACACCAGTGGTAAGGACTGACACACTAAAGACACACTAAGGACACGGTGGAGGAGCTCACGCTATGCAAGACGGAGCAAAGGAAGGGTGACAGAGCAGCAGGGAGCGCGTGAGCCTGTGCCCTGCAGCCCAGGCAGAGGGAGGCTTCCGGCTGTGTGGCCGAAAGTCAGGCTTAGGGGCCTAGAGGCAGAGTGCTTTACTGCGTCGCTCAGGGGGGCCTGCTTTGTTCTTACTGACGGTACTTTGATTTGGGGAGTAGGGCCACACCTCAGATGTCAATCCGAAACCCAGCTTCACCCCTCTGAAATAGGAGGGAATGAGAGCGGAAATGTCTGGGGGCAAAATCGTAAGGGCTTCACTGCAATTACATTTGTCATTAATGGTTACCGAGATTTTTTTGTGTAAGCTGAAAAGCACTTATGTAAATGACACGAGGAATTTAGTTTTTTCCCTTTGTGTCGTGTGGGCGGGGGGGGGGATATTTTTTTGGGGTACTCGTTCATTTAACCTCTGACCTAACCTGTTTGAATGTCCGTTTACCATGCGTCTGGCTGCCTTGGCAGATGTTTTTAATTTTCCCCTTGACTTTTGATGACATTTTTGACATGATTTTGACCCGAGACTGAGCCTTGGCCAGCTGAACTGATTGAACCAATGCTTCTGCTGCGCTAGGGCAGATGGACGGGCAGACATACAGACCGACTGACTGATGGACAGACAGACAGGCTGACAGGCAGACTGATTGGTAGACAGACAGACAGGTAGATGGGCAGACAGACACACACAGACTGATAGACAGACAGATGGGTGGGCAGACAGACAGACTGATGGGCAGACAGACAGACACAGACTGATGGACAGACAGACGGGCAGACAGACACAGACTGATGGGCAGACAGACAGACGGGCAGACAGACAGACACAGACTGATGGGCAGACAGACAGATGGGCAGATGGGTGGGTAGGGTCTGGGGTGGTGGGGGCAGGGAAACTGACTAGCTGTAAAGTGCCAAGCTGTACATAGACAGGAATTTATAGTGAGCTCAGTCTCTTAAAGCAATATCTCAAATATGGATTTTGTTTATATTGTATTGTACAGGATCCATCCTGTGGAGCCCTACATGTATTAAAATACAGTCGTTATTATTATTATTATTACTGTTATTTTTATTGTCCCTAAGTATACTCCAGATGAAGCGTAAGGGGAAAGCTTGTGTCGTATGCAAAGCTGCGCTGCCTGCTGCCAGCAGTGCTGATGTAAAGCGGCGCGCTTGTGCGCATGCTGCAGCCGTGCTTAGCTTGGCCCGCCGTGCGGTTAGCATTATCCCGCTCGCTGATGGTGGAGCCCTCCTCCATCCTGCTGCGAGTGGCTGAACACTAATGAGCGACAGGCCCTGAGCACTGCCAGGCGCTTGGCAGGGGGCAGACTTTCAGCGCCAACTCTGTTCCTAATCAAAACTCATTTTATCATGAAATTTTAAGAAGTTCCAGTTTTTGTGACCACAGTTCTTTGTATTTTGGCGTGTTTATGACCTTTTTATTTAATTCTTTTTTATTTTTGGTTAGACAATCGCAAAAAGATAAAAAAAAGTTAGCAATTGTAAATGGACAGACGCTGTGTGTGGTCTCTTCTCCGGTTCAGAGTTTGTAATTATGATTCTAACGTCACAAAAATGCTGTGTTTTTTGTATGTTTATTAGTTTGTTTTTTTTTTATAAAAAAGCACTACATTATTGCAAATAGATGATTATCATGATTATTATCATTGCAAATATGATTATGGTTATTAGGATTATTTATCTAGTTTGCATGAAAGCAATGTGTCTGACTTTTTGCTACACAAATGCTGCTAATAATTTACTTTTAGGAAAATAAATAAAAAGAAAAAAAAATAATAATTTATCGCCCAACAATGTGGTTTTGAATTTTGAACTTTGTTTAAAAAAAAGAAAAAATACAATAAATAAAAATGATTTAAAACATGACTTATTCCAGATTTCACATTTGATGCAATATGTAACATTGCTAATTACTGTCATTATCTTATTTTATTACAGAACTGAATAAGTGAGATCGAAATGGATCTTTTCTGCTTTCTCCATGGTAACCTTGTAGAATATTATTAAACTGAATACAGTTGTTGTTTTTGAAGAGTTTAATGGATGTTTTATTTGCGTCAGTGTTTGTTGTTAGTGTTTGAGTGTGTGTGAGTTCGATGTGGGCAGCACGAGGCTCTGTGGGTTAGCCATCTGTGTCTGTGATCAGGAGTTTGCGATTTCAAAGCCAGCGGTTGTCAGAAAGACGTTAATGTTGGGCCCCTGAGCAAGGCCCTTCAACCCAGTCACACATTGCTCAGGAAAAAAGCATAAATAATCAAATGACACTTGAGGGGGGAAGGATTTAGCTATGGAACCCCTGGAACCCTACATTAAAGGGTTGACTGGCCAGTAATTAAGTACAAAATTAAGTACAATTTTATTTAGTCACAGTGCCATCTGAATGGACAGAAAGAGACAGGTACTGGCCTTGGTGTGGGATATTTACTTTATTAATTATATACAGCCAAGCGCATGCAGGAGCAATTGGATGGAGGCTGATGGATGAGTGCACGAGATAGCGTTCTCAACATGGGACGGTCAGGCTAAGGTGCACGCTCACAGAACCCACATCGATAAAGGAAAGGTGCAAGCCACCTTCACGAAATCCTGCAGCAAGAGACCAGCAGAAATGCCCGTGAAAACATAATGTGCAAAAAGAAAGTACAAAAATAAAATATCAACAACAATTCCAACAATTTATTACAAGTCTTACAGCAGATGATGTCTCAGAAATGCACCTTCCTGAGATGTCTGTTTTCCCTTATTGGTGTCACACAGCCCCCGGCCCTGACTGTCAGGCTCTTACTGGGTGACAGGAGCCGGCTGGAGCGCCTTCTGAACACCTCTGCCAAAGCTGGGCTTCAGGGCTCCTATTTCCAGGTCATTTCCCGATAATAAGTGAGGTGGCTTCACCCGGGGTCACGACGGACGGCTGTGGGCCGGGGGGCTGTGCTGGTCTGCACCTGGGGCAGCATATCTACTCCCCATCCCTGCACAGGTGCAGGGGACGTGTGTCGCACAGTATATGCATAGTTATCCAAAAATTCAAAATGCGGACATCATAACATGAAAGAAACCAGACCCTAGTTATAAATGTTATGCCTTTTATTCAGACTAACAAAGTATTACTGATAATAATAATCCTATTAGTGTTGGTTAGGTACGGTTACTTATAAACCTAGCCCTCAACTACTCTGACTAAATCCCCTCTCCAGTGCCGGAGTAACGCCCCCATAACGTGATTTTAAAAGCCGGCTTAAACGCATTACCACAGCAGACCATAAATGCGTACAAATCCACTACCATGAGAGAAATGGCTATTTACGTGTGTCTAAAAGCGTCGGGCGCGCAGAAACACCCCACGCCGGAATGGCTCCGCCTTTGTGGGGTTACCAGTTATCCCGAGAGGATGTCCCTCGGTGTCTGAGAGGCCAGCACGGTCCCGGCAGCACAGCCAGACGAGCGTGCGCTACAGAGAGTCACTGAGCATTCACACTATACCCTATGTTAAGGCTACAATACATAGCTGAATCTTTTGAGTTGTGCTACAGATACATACATATATTAGCTTAATCCAAACACACTGGACACACCTCTGGATGCGCAAACCACTAAGACAATACAGGCTCCCAGTACACTACTAATGTCAGTGAGAGGGGTGCAGGTCAGAGCTACAAGGGAGATACATATGTATATAATAATAATAATTAATAATATGTGCTCACTGATACCTAATGGTAATTCAGAACAATCAACAAATGTTTTTTTTTGTAGTTTTTTTACAGTTCTCTGGGTGCCATTGTTTCTTGCTTACTTTACATATGTCATTTTTCAGTTTGTTTTGTGCTAACTCAATACATATATCGATGATATGTATATATTCCTAGATATGTATATTTATACATTTATCATAAACTGAACAATATTGGTAAGAGAACCATTTTAAACACAAATCCGGCAAGAACAAGGAGAACAGCAGACACTGAGCACAGCCACTGATCACTATATCAATATGCCTCTTTAACTATGTGGTTTCATTTCGAGAGCACTGTCCAATCAAAAATCCAGCTGGCAGTCACATGATCAGGGAGGTATAGCCAATAGGAACAAGCCCCTCTGTGTCACCCCGACGACAGTGAACCCAGTCATGGTCGACAGTTCCTAGCACCACAAGCTCTTCCCCTTTCTGGAAGCTCAGCTCCGCCCCTGTACCCGTATGGTCGCACAGAGTTCGCACTGACCTAAATGTTCATAGAGGGAGAAAGGTGACAGAAATTAAACCAGGAACTCAGAACACATAACTGTAATACAGCCATCCATCTAGTACAATCTCACCATGGTAACCGCAGTGCAGCTGAACACACACACATGTACGGAGCTACAGTGAGAGTCACCTGTAGGCTCTTGGCTTTCCCTCCGACCCGTCTGTATCTTTCGCCTCCTCGGCCACGCCCCCTCTGTCTTCGGGCACAGGGTGTATCGTGGGGCTCATCCTGCGGCTGAGCGCTGACAGCCCTGGGGCCAACCAGTGGGACGGACGCCTTTGACGTGGGTGACACACCGGGTGACGTAAGACGACATCATCCCGGCAGCAGGCCTGATGCTTGCAATGGGGACGCATGCAAATAAGACAGGCGGCCTGCTTACCTGATGGACGACGTGCGCATCTGAGCACTCTGGGGACCCCTGGAGGCTCCAAAAAGCCGGCCCAAGCCCCACGGGACGGCCGGGGTCCTGTCAGACGGGGGCTCTCCGTATGCCTGATGACTGATGATGTCTGGCTGGGTGACGCTGCCGGAGGATTCACCCAGCCAGAGGTTCTGGGCGAGAGCTTGGGGGTCAATGCCCCCTGAGGTCCCTCGCGAGGCCCAGTTCTGGCCCATCCGCCCCCCCCAGCGCAGCATGGCCCCCCAGCCCTGCTGGATGGCCTGGCTGGCCTGCTCAGACAGGCTGCCCTGACTTGGGGGCAGAAGCTCTTTCTCCTGCATCCACAGCAGCGGGGCGGGGTTCTGGCTGGCCTGCTCCTCCCCCTGACTGCCGTCAGCACTCTTACCCGAGGAGGTGCCAGGGCTCGCTCCCTGGCTGTCTGCAGCCACCTCCATCCCCACAAAATCGTGCTCCGAGACGCTCTCTAAGCGAGCCCTGTTCCCGAAGAGCGAAGCTTTGGGGGAGACGCGGAATGCACCTCCCAGACCCGAGACGCCAGCCGCGTCCGGGCTGCGGGGGGAGGGAGAGGGCGTCGGGGATGCCGGGTCCAGGTGGTGGTGCTGGAAAAGGAGGTCGAGGTTGAAGGTGAGGAGCGACAGAGGCTGCAGGAGCAGCAGAAGCTCCTCAAAAAGGGGCCGACAGAGGGAGTGGGAGAGGCGCAAGAAGGAGGTGGGCAGATAGTAAGTGGCCAGGACGTCTGGGGAGAAAAGGAAGGAAGGGAGAGGGAGAGAAGGAGACGAGCCAGACTATTAGGTACGACTCAGTGAAAAGCTGTGACTGAGGCTATTACAAGTATGCGGGGCACTAAGGAGAGGGGTCTGCCGCGTATCATGAGAATAGGAGGATCACCATACCCTCACAAGTCTGAAGGTGAGCCATCCAGTAATCTAGCAGCTTCACACTGCAAGGAAACAGGACAGAATTAGCACATCGGCTAAAACACTCAAGGAGGTACTGAGGAAGTCTCTGTCGCGAAAGCCAGCAGGGCGGCCGGGCCCGGAGGCGCCCACTCACTTCAGCAGGCCGAGCAGGAAGGCGTTGAAGCGGTGACGGGTGTGCCTGAGCTGGGGCAGTTCAGCGACTCGACACTGGAGGGTGTACAGGGCCTGGGTGCTGGGGCCTGTGGCCGGGAGAGGGTAGCACAAACAGACATAAGAAAGAGGGAAAAGACCGTGTGCTGAATGTAGCCACCATTTATCACTCTGACTGACATCATGCTGTCTGACTGTTTACCTGGCTGCGTGGAGGCCTGCACCAGGCCCCAAGGCGAATTTGGCCGCCGGCCTGCGATCAGGTCACTCTGGTGGGGCTTGAGGCCGTCTGAGAGCAGGGCCCGGAGGGCTGGGCACAGGCACTGCAGAACCAGGCGCCCCAGTGCTGGGTTGATGGTGCTGTCTCCCGACTGGGCCTTGGGACGACGGGAGGAGCGAAGAGGGGAGTGGAGAGAGGAGGAGAAAAGCAGGAGTGGGGGGGAAAGGGAGAGAAGGGGAAAAGGAAGAGTGGGACATGGAGGGAGAGAAGGGGAAAAGGAGGAGTGGGACATGGAGGGAGAGAAGGGGGAAAGGAGGAGTGGGAGGGAAAGGGAGAGAAGGGGAAAAGCAGGAATGGGAGGCAGAGGGAGAGAGGGGGAACAGAAGGAGTGGGAGGTGGAGAGAAAAAAAGTGGGATAAAAGGAGAAGATGGAGAGAAAGAGGAGAAGAGAGAAAATAGAGGCAGGGGTAGATCAAGGTAAGGAAAGGGCAGGTTAATATGTGGGATGGTTTCTATGGATGTTTTCAAAACACTGTTAAACCTTTTCTTTAGGAGGAGACTGAGGGAGAAACAGAGAAGGAGAGAGGAGCAGGGGAGCGAGGAAAGGAGATACGAGCAGTTATTTTCAGGCATGGCTCCCTTAGGACCAGCCCGCAGAGCACAGCCTCAAATAAGAGACACTGACCTTCTGGACAAGGGATCGAGAGGAGCTGAAGTGGGCGAGGACGGCCTCGACGGCCACACTGACGGCGCTGACGAGGGCTGCAGGGCGAGGTGGCATGTAGTTAGTCCCCCGAGCACCCCCACATAAACCAGAGGTATCGCAGAGGCACAATGAGCAGGAGGCTGTGCTCAGGGCTGGCCCGTACCTCTCTTTTCCTCCAGGTACAGAGAGGATAGCTTCTGACCTCGGAGGGGGGCCTTCGAAGCATCCTCCATCCAGGAGCTGCCCCTCTGAGCCGGGCCAGCGAAGGACAGGCTGCGGACTGCCGGGGCCAAACGGGGGAACAGGAAGAGGAGACAGCAGTTTGTGCTTTTTTCAAATGCAACTTTATGCGACTGAAGAACGTTTTAAAAATGCTGTGCAGGTGTTGTTGTAGTGTAAGAGATAGGAGGGGGGAGTGGGGGGCAGAGACAGAGAGTGAGTATGGGGTGATGGGGGGGACAGGGAAAGAGGGAGGGGGCAGAGGGAGAAAGGAACAGAGGAGGGACAGAGAGAGAGGAGACAGATGGTGGGGGGAGAGACAGATGAACAGGAAGAGGGGAGGAAGAAAGAGATATAAGGAGGGGGCAGTGAAGTAGACAGAGAGATAGAGAAAGAAATAGAGAGTGTGAGACAGAGAGAAAGAGAAAGAGAGGGAGACTGAGAAAGAGAAAGAAAGACAGAGAGAGAGAGGGAGACAGAGAAAAAGAATAAAAGAGACAGACAGAGAGAGGCAGAGAGACTTGGAAACTGCTTTATTTACACAAGAGCACAGGAACTCCAGCAAACACCAGAAACTTAAATAAAGAAAAGATATGAACCAAAATTACATAAGGACCATAGTAAAAAAGAAAGAAAAAAAGAGAGGCAGAGAGAGTGAGAGAGAAAGGTAGAGTGAGGCAGAGAGAGAGAGGCAGAGAGATGCAGAGAGAGAGGCAGCAAGAGAGAGGCAGAGAGATGCAGAGAGAGGCAGAGAGAGAGACAGAGAGAGGCAGAGAGAGAGGCAGCAAGAGAGAGGCAGAGAGATGCAGAGAGAGAGACAGAGAGAGGCAGAGAGAGAGGCAGCAAGAGAGAGGCAGAGAAATGCAGAGAGAGGCAGAGAGAGGGACAGAGAGAGGCAGAGAGAGAGGCAGCAAGAGAGAGGCAGAGAGATGCAGAGAGAGGCAGAGAGAGAGACAGAGAGATGCAGAGAGAGAGGCAGTAAGAGAGAGGCAGAGAGATGCAGAGTGAGGCAGAGAGAGAGGCAGCAAGAGAGAGGCAGAGAAATGCAGAGAGAGGCAGAGAGAGAAAGAGAGAACTCTTACTCAGGGTGTATAGCTGTGTCTGCTTGGTGGGAACTGGGGCCTGGGGCTCCTTCATAGGGGCAATAGCTGAAGTGGGGTGGAGAAAAGGGCAATAAAGTGGAGCAGCGAGTGCAGGGAGGGTGCGACTGCGAGGGAAGAGAGGGGAGTGCAAGCGTGACACGTCTGCCCCGGGGGATGGCGCCCCCCACCTCTGCGGGGGGGAAATCGCCCCGACGGGAGAGAGGCGCAGGGAAGCTCCTTGGTGCAGAGGGCAGCTTTTGGGGCTATAAAAATACCAAGCGGGCGGGTCTGGGCAAGGCCCCTTCGCCACTGGGCACAATACCAACTGGTTACAGTTTTCATCCACATTAGTGGTTCGGTGATCGTCTAGCCTGGTCTGTCTCATGCACGTTTCAGTCTGTCTTTGTGTCTTACTGTAAATAATGGCCTCTATATTTCGGTATGGGGTTGTGCACCCCTCAGTATCAGTGCAGCCCTCTCCGTCGGCATTGTAACTGCACAGGAGTGTCGCTCCGTCGAAGTCCCCGGAGGGCACTACATCTATATTACTGTTCTCGTCAGCAGAGTACAGGGAATCTATAAGGCTCTCCGGATCTGCACAGTACAGCGAGTCGATCTGGCTCAGGGAAATCGGACCAGTGGACGCCACGCCTTGGCCATTGTGGCCGGCACCGCGGGGCAGAGCCCTGTCGGCACCGGCCCGGTATAGCGGGGGGGCCTGGGGTTCAGGGTGCAGGAAGTAGGGAAAGGGCTGTGGGCTGGGCAGGGTGAGGGACAGCGGGGGGGAGGACACTGCCCAGACAAGGAAGGACCAAGGGCGGAGTGGAGGAGTGAGGAGCCAGCCAGCGAGTGGACAGGCCACAGCAGGAAAGCAATGCCAAAGAGGAGTAACGAAAAGGAGAGAGCAAGCGAAGAGGAGAGAAAGACAGACAGAAGGTTAGTGTCTGCTGAGAGAGAAGACAGCCCAGAAGGTTAATCGGAGCCTGAGACCCGGCACGGCACTTTGGGATACCTGCAGGACGAGGGTGAGATGCAGGCCAACCCCTGACACAGGACATAACTCCCCAGAGAACAGAACTCAACAAATGCACATAAAGGCATCTGTGACAGACATGTGTTTCTGAGAAATGCCTCCTCACAGAAAGCAAAAGGTTACCCTGCGCTGTGCTCAAACACGCCAGCTGGCGCTCGCACGGGAGCGGCTTCCTGTTACCGCTGCTGTCTGCCGCCATCTAAATCCGCTCTGCATGCTGGACACAATGCGTCAGAACAGAGGAGCACGTTCACAGAAGCTTTTTTACCACATCAGAGAGCGCCCCTCTTTCCTACCTGTCATCTGTCTTTGACAGTGTGCTGTTTGAGCACAATTTTGGTATTCAGGCCATGCAGAGGTCATATAGAAAACCACCTGTCAGGGAAACTGCCCGTTTCAGTAACATATGCGCTATTTTCTTAATTGAAAATTCAGGGAAGAAGAAAGGACATTATATCGATTGACATACCCAGTGTGGTTCTGTCTGAGAGTTAGCCTGACACAGCTTTTCCTGGCAGCCTGCTAGTGCTTCACTCGTATTGGTCAACAGAATAAGACACCGCCTTCCTCCTCTTAAAGGCATATGCACCACACCGCCTTCCTCCTCTTAAAGGCATATGCACCACTGTTTGACTTACTCTGGAAAACGTAATGGCACTCTCAATCTCAAAAGCTCTGTCAAATTACACTGATAAACACACAAACAGGCACACAACCACAGACATATAACCAAAAGCATTTTAGTGATGGAAAAAAACAAATAGGTAAATTTTTTCTCAATCTATTTTTAATGTTAAGCAAGAAAATAAACCTCTGGATGTGCCTGCGTCTCGAATATGGCAAATGTAAATCGAACGAATATCAAATAAATTCAAAATATCAACTGACAACGGCTCATTAGTCATTTAATAATTAATGATCATCCGCAGACTCAGAGGACAGAGATGGCCACTGCAAAGAAGATAATGGAGCGAGGGGTTTCGGTTCACTGAAAGACGCTTGAAAATAAAGAGAGAACTGTGAGAGATGACCGGAAGAGAAGAGAGAGAGAGGGAGTTAATCTGAAGCTTTGCACAGGAGGGATAAGAGAGAGGGAGAGAGAGCAGAATGCAGGCTGAGTGGACAGCGGTGAGGATCCATAAGGACCGCCAAGGCACGATGAGGTCTGCAGAGCAGATGAATAATTTAATGAGGCAGTGATGACTTCCCCGGGGAATGACTTTGCCCTAGGATCTCCGCCGAAACCCCCCCACTGCGCCTTTCCACCCCACCCATCCGCCTGGCCGCTAAGCGGGCACACTGCCAGACTCCCCTGAATCTCTTTGCTCATGAGTATACCTGTCAGGGTCAGTGTAACTAGCCTGTCGATGTCAGACTGTGAGAGCAGAGGTGAGCCCCCAGCAAAGCCCCTTCCGGCACTATGGCCGCCGCCATGCGCCTCCTGCTAACTCTGGGACGTACCTGTTGTCCCTGACTCCCATTTTCGGCCCCCATCAGCTCTTCCTCTCACCGCCCCTTCGTCCTCCTGTTTTCTCCTCCAGCTTTCATCCTGTCCCACCGCCCCGCTGCTCCACAGGTCGGTGTCGCTGGCCGAGCATCCTATGCGCTGCGTGGGGCGGGACTGCGACTGGCCCCCGGCATCGCTCACCGGCAGCGCCTCCCTCTTCTCCGGCAGCACCTCCCTCTTCTCCAGCAGCACCTCCCTCTTCTCCGGCAGCGCCTCCCTCTTCTCCGGCAGCGCCTCCCTCTTCTCCGGCAGCACCTCCCTCTTCTCCGGCAGCGCCTCCCTCTTCTCCAGCAGCACCTCCCTCTTCTCTGGCAGCACCTCCCTCTTTTCCAGCAGCGCCTCCCTCTTCTCTTGCAGCACCTCCCTCTTTTCCGGTACCGCCTCCCTCTTCTCCAGCAGTAATGGAGGCAGTTGGTGCTGAAGGAAGATGGACTGGACTTGTGGGACGTACTCCCACTGGCTGCCGTCCCCGTCGGCCTTCTCCTTTCTCCACTTCAGGTTGTACAAAACGTCTGGATCGGGTGTTATCACTGTCGGGTCGGGGTCCGGCTGGAGCAGAAGTGGCTGTGGGTTCTGCCTGCTTCGAAATCTCAGTTCTTTGAAAGTGGTGACTTTGGAGCCAGCTTTCGCCTTCTGCGGACTGGCCTCCGGTGACCTGTCAGTTCCAAACGGAGGCGTCTCTGTGTCTGGAGAAAAGGCTATCAGCCAATCAGAGCGATCCGGCCGGGCTTCATTTGCAGAGAGGGTACACAGGGGCAGAGAGGGGAGGGGAGGGGGCAGGGGCAGTTTGGGAGGGCAGGGCGGTAACGGCCGAGGAGGCGGAGGTGGGGGAGGAGATGAGGTCATTGCAATGGTGTGTTCGTAATCGTCGTTAGAACTAATGTCATGGCTCCTTGTGCTGACATGGGTGCCAGTGGTGCTGTAGTAAGCATCCGTGTTTGGGCGGCTGTCCAGGCCATATGCGCAGCTGCAGCTGGAGCTGACGTTGCTGCGCCTGCGCCTCCTCGCCATCTCGGTGAATGAGGTTGTCTGGAAGGCCTCCCTGCTCTCCTCCTGCACTGCTCCCTCTCTCAGCACCTCCTGCTCCTGTTCTCCAATGACGCCTTCTCTCCCCGTCCCCTTCATTTCAGCTCCTACCTCCTCCTTCTCACCCACTCCCCACTCCTCCTCCACTACCTGTTTCCTGTCATGTCTTCGGCCCATCTCTTCTCCTCCGACTTGTCTCCCTTGCGGCCGGACCGCTTCAGAGAGCTCCCCATCGCCCTCCTCCAGTACCCCGGTGACACATACCCCCAACTCGGGGCTCAGTTTCAGGAGCTCGGCCTGCGTGAGTCCGGCCAGAACCAGCAGCTTGCGGATCTCGGCATCCAGGGCATGAAAGGAGGGAGGGGGTGGCAGAGATGGG
>JAODKM010000126.1:1219451-1230247 GCA_026780845.1 Petrocephalus sullivani | reverse complement strand
GGAGGGGGGAGCGAGAGGGGGGTGGATTCGTCCTGGGGATTGAGGAACTTCTGTGCTTCCAATCGCGCCTTATGGCGTCTCCGTGGAGGGGGGATGGGAGGTGGGGGGGACGCGAGAGTGGGGGGCGAGGAATAGAAGGTGAAGTACGGGATGGGCTGAGATGGAGCGAGAGGAAGAGGTGGAGGTGCTGGAATGGCCTTCTCGGGCAGACTGGAGGACGAGGGCGGAGAGACGGCCTGGCAGCTGCTCGGGGTCGCACTCCATGCCGGAATATTGTTGTTAATGTTAACATATGTGTGTGACTCGGGGTTTCGCGAAGTCGGCTTGGGGGGACGAGGGGGCGGCTGCAGGGGGGAGGCTGCCAGCGAGTCCGGCTGCAGCGGCTCATCTAAATCTGAGGGGGCACTCAAATCAACCCCCGCGTCTGAGAACTCCTGGGACTCACAGATACTGTCCCGTCTGTACAGCCTCCAGGTAACCTCCATGTTCCCGGTCTCATCCAGGCTGTCTGATAGATCTTCTTCATCCAAATCTAAGCCTGATTCCCGAATCCTTTCTAGATAAGTTATCTTCACTTGCTTGTTCACCAGCGTGAGCTTCTCCAGGTGACTAAGTCGATCTTTCAACCCAATGTCACCCTCCATGCCCCATCGAGCAACTTCGAGGACTTTACTCCAGTGGTCCATTTTGCCAAGGTCATTCGAGGAATTCAGGAAGGTTAGCAGATTAAATTTTATAGCTTCTTGTCCTAATGATGCTTTCTGCTCTAAGTAATCAGATGAAGGTGAGGAGCGAGCTGACGGATAGCCTTCATCTGGGGAGCAGGGGGGCAAAGCCTGAAGTACGGTGTTGTTGGCACACATGGGGACGATTTGGGGCTGGGAGGTCGGGGAACCAGGTAGGAGCTTCTGCTCTGAGGACATCTCCAGGAAGGAGGAAGTGTTGATGTCCGGGCAATCTGACTCAAAATCTGAGCAGCTACTGATTGAGGTGGATGAGGAGGAGGTAGAGGAGGAAAGGGAAAATTCTAGAAGAGAGGGGGGGCAGTCATGGCAAGAAGGTACCAGGGTGTCTTCATCTTCATCATCATCATTATTATCAAAGTCTTCTCCCTCATCAGGTTCACTGCTTTCCGGGTCTTCATTCTGTTCTGCAATCCCTCGCTGCTGGGCTTCTAGGGCGCCGTGAGACGGCGATGCTGGCTGTCGGGGCTTCTGCGGAGTGTCCACGGCCTTCGGACGAGCGTCCTCCCCAGTGCGCGGTGGCGCCCCCTGTAGGTGAAGCTGTCGCCTGATGGCACTTGTGTTATTGTTGTTGTAATTGTGGTTGTAGAGGCTGTTGTTGTCGTGAGGTGAATGCCCATCGCAGCACAGACACGGCAAACTCGGCTCATTACAATTCGGGTCGAGAACGGAACTGGGATCAGGTGCTATATGCGCTACTTTTGGTTTGAGTTTTGACATCACTGGAATGTTTTTGCCCTGGGCCACCTTGATGCGGCCGGCAGCAGGTCGGCTGAGGTTACTGCCCCTCGGTTTGTGATGTTCAGTCGGTACCTTACTGGCCCGGCTCACTGAAGAGGAATTTGCTGTGATCTTGGCGCCTTTGTCTTCCCTCCGGAGGCCCTGACTGGTAGACTTGGGCTCTACCACATGATTACGTCTGCGGCCATCTAAGTACCGCGGCCGCGGCGGAACGGAGGGACGTGCAGATGAAAGCATCGTGGAGAGCGTTAAAAATGGAGGGTATGATTTATTTCAGGTGCTTTGAAAAGCAGAGCCTCATCTATATCTAGAAACAGACATCCAGACTCAGGTCGGATGCGTTTACATCCTGATGCCACTCAAATCCTGAAACAGTAAAAGACACAAAGTCATTGCATTACAAACCTTCTGCAAATTTGTAAACAGATATATTCTTTAAAAATACAGTAACTTACAACATTTGATTATCCTCTATACCTATCCTTTTACAGAATCCAATAAAACCAAATCCATCTTGTTAAAGGTATAAAATTGGTAACTGGAAAAATAAGTATTTATTTAGAATTCCACCAGCCAACCACTCCTTATCCAGATCTACAGCAGAGTACACTGCATTATATTTAATCTCATTATCCTCTGGATTCCTGTAATATGCTGTGCATTTCAGAACGCGAAATACCGTTTATGCCTTGAGAAATACTGCTCGATTTAACGCCAAGGCGACCAACAGAGCCGGCAGGAAATCAAGTTACTGGCATCTTTGCAGCTTTTCTCCTCCAAGTCCATCACCCTATGATACATGAGAGGGCCACAGACCCGAGGCAGATAAAAATATAAAATCCTTGCTTTTCTCTTCGGTGCAGCACACACAGCGCAGTATTTCGGCAGGCAGGGACGGGCAGAGGGCAGCTTCTGCGAGGCCCTCCGTCTGAGGACAGGGGCGGCATGACGGGGCGCCGCTCCGGACTGCGGATGCGCCTTAATTCCGCACTAAGCATTACCGACATTATTTATAATCATTTACCCGCGTTTCACCGCGTAAGGAAGACTACGATGCGCTCATGCGCCGTAAATTGCCGGCGTCCGCCGGCGATCGGCGCCGCATCGGGCCGCGTACCTCCCCCGCAGCATCGGCGCACAGCCCACCTCCCGACACGCCAAACACGGCTCGCTGTCCTGCTGGATGGCCGGCGTCAAACGCCGAGTATCAGCGCGAAAGCAGCGGAGTAGGGAAGGGCGAACGGCGAGTGGATGCAGCTGAGGATGCGGAGGAGAGCGGTACCACTCACCGGAGGAGAAGGGAAAGATGCGGATGGAGGCAGGAGACTGCGGATGCAGATGTTTGCCACCGCGGCTCCCTCCCTCCCCCCTTCTCTCCCTCTCTCCTGCTCCCTCTCTCCACGGCCACCTCCTGATCTGTCGTCATCCACCCAACACCCCCCCCCGCCCCCCAGCCTCCTCCATCCCTGTTTATTTATACCCGTATTCTCTGCATTCTGCTCCATACTACATGCGTTTTGAATCATTATTTCTCATTATATTGTTACTCATTCTTTCGTATATACTGTGAAAAATATACTTACCCACGGGGGCCGAAAACACCATGAAATGTAAAGGCGATAAAATCATCCCGGACGACTGGAAGGCATTCTGCGCGCTTATACGGCATGCAGATATATACTGTACGTCTGCCAGTACATTATTATGGAGTGCGTGTTAATACAGGGTTAAGCAGCCGTCAGTACTAACAGGAACTGCCCCGGGGTATATACGTGACAAACCTAACGATACCCAAGGAAAAACATCGCTACAGGATAACCCAAGCGCTTATCAGAACAGTAACGGTTTTAACAAAATATCTGGATTTTTAAAATGAATTTATTACACACATGTAACAGTGTTCGGTGGCAAATTTATGTTTGCAAGGGTGTTTAAGTTACGGGGAATGGGTGGGATTGTGGAAGAGAACGAGGGCCTGAGTCACGTGAGTATACAGGGGCATGATGTCCATTTGTGTGCCAAGTTCAGTTTAACACTGTGTATCAGATGAATAACGGACCCTTTGTCTCACATTAACAACCTAATAAATCCAAACTTCTGATATAAATTAATCGATAATCATTATTCAGTATCATAGACCATCTATCAAGTAAATATCTTTAACTCTGTTACACAAATTGACTACAGAAAACCCAGAGACTGTATGACCCAATGCGCTCCAAAAGTCATTTATCAGAGAAAAACTGTGGCTGTGTCCTTTGCTCGTAGGCGCTGTGCCTGGCGCTGATTGCTGTGCCATGCAGACCTCGGCTCGCCAGGCTGCCCCTTCAGCTCACTACGTCCCTGGGCCGCTTTGATTCCTTTACTTGTTTCTCTTGTAAATTTTCTTTGCAAAGTTCAGGAAGATGGCATGAGGGAGCTCGTCGGCGTGCCTGTCGATGAGCTGCAGCAGGAGCTGGTAGCTCTCCTCCTCGTGCTGCAGGTAGCGGCCGGGCATGTCCAGAGCGGCGTAGAGGGCCTTGACACGCTCCACGCTCTCCTGGTCACTGCGCCCGTAGGAGGACTAAGCGCGCACAGGGGAGAGAGGGGGGAGGCAGTATCACCTAAAGCAGCCACGCTGTTAGCCTGACCAGCATTCCCATGACCTAGACCCTAAGGAGACACTCAGCGACCAGATTACTGTAGCTGTGACTGAGTGGGACTTGATGGAAATGTAGGTCATTCAAATGCAGTCATGCTTACTGTATGAGCAGCCTTTTGGAAAAGGGAACCTGACAAAGGTTAGGGGACTATGTGAGGTGTTGACTGAGGGTTTTTTATGTTAGTAATTAACACAAGTGTTCCTTCAAATCTTTACGGGAGGATTATGACTCAAGGCTTCAGTAGAGTAAGGAGCCAATGCAGAGCATCGATTGAAACGATGGGATCTCATCACAGAAAGGAAGCAGGATCTCCAAGTGTGATGCAAACTTCAATTCCTCCTCACCTGCAGTTTCTCCCTCTGCTCGGGGGTCATGACCTTCAGTGCGGTCATTACCAGCCAGCTGCACTTATTGTCCTGGATGTCTGTACCAATCTTGCCTGTTACTTTGGGGTCACCATAGCAATCTAAGTAGTCATCCTGGAAGCAGCAGTGAGATACATCGGCATCTCAAACTCATCCGTCTCCACCCGTGCTTTGGAGAGTCACTGTCAAAATGCATGAATACCTGTATCTGGAAGAATTCGCCCATCTCCAGCAGGATGCATTTGGCATTGTGGTGCTCCTTTTCACAGTCGATTCCCGCCTAGAGCACACGCCACATAACAGCAGCATAAGGAGCTGGGCTTTTGCAGTCTCCCACATCCATCCCATAAACATCACACACTCACCATGTACATTGCTGCAGCCACAGGGAGGTAGAATGAGTAGAAGGCGGTTTTGTACTTAACTATGGCCTTATATCTGAGGAAGAGTGAAAGAGACCGGGACTAAGACCATATCGCATGGGCTACATGAACCCAGTAAAATCCACACCCATTTGATCCATCTTCATTAAAGTTAAATTTCACTTGGTTCCCATCACATGCGGAGTCCTAAGCTCCCCGTGCTGAAGCATGTGGCCCCTTCTCGCCCATAGTACCTCTCCTCGGTGAAATGGTTCAGATCGACCTTGTTGGGAGGCGCCGTCATCAGGTCTAGAGCCTGACCCAATTCTGTCTGGAATGAGGTCTGAAAAAAATCAGGGGTTTTGTATTGGGGTGGGAGAGGGACAAAGCTTAGCAGTGAGAAGAAACACTGGAGTAACAAGCAAAGGTGCATATAGAAGCAGCATAAGGGGCTGGGAGGAAGATAAGAACATAAGAACTATACAAACGAGAGGAGGCCATTCGGCTCATCGAGCTCGTTTGGGGAGAACTCAACTAATAGCTCAGAGTTGTTAAAATCTTATCTAGCTCTGATTTAAAGGAACCCAAGGATTTAGCTTGCACTACACTAACAGGAAGACTATTCTATACTCTACACGCTGTGTAAAGAAGTTTTTTCTCAACTCCAGATTGAAATGTTCTCCCACTACTTTCCAGCTATGGCCACAAGTTCTTTTATTTGAACCAATGTTGAAGCTTAAACTAGGAATAATAGTGGCCCCAAAATTGAACACTGCGGTACCCCACTATGAAAGCAGGCCCACCGAGACATAGTGCCCCTAATAACTACTCGCTGCTTCCTATCTGTTAACCAGTTATCAATCCAGGTTGCTACAGTTCCTAAAATCCCTGTCGCTTTGAGCTTAAGTAGGAGCCTCTTGTGGGGGACAACATCAAAAGCCTTTAAGATGGAGGGATGGTTTGCTTACAGTACATATCAGGCTGCATGCTCAGCGCCAGCTCTGAGATTTAGGGTGGCGGGGCCAGGAGGGTTATGTTGTAACTCTTAAAAAAGTTGCCTTGTTTCCTTCCTATAAATAATTCTGTGACATTTGGTCACTTGGCATTTGGTCTGGTTCAAGCCCAACAGTTAAAACAGTGCTTGGTTTTTTAGTTTCATCTGCTCCAGGTCAGAGACACTGATCCATTTGAACTGACCAAGTCTGGAGGACAACCCCCTATCTGACTGGCCAAATGCTGTATTTGTCACACCTCTGAAAGTCTTTTCCCCTAACAGCATACTGAAAGGCGTGGGTAGACAGTAACAGCTCGGTGTAATGCTCCGCTCCTGGTTTGATCAGCTCCAGCAGGTGGTAAGTCCTGTTCTCCTGCAGTGCGCTGTGCGTGTTTATTTATGTGCCGTTATGTGCATATTTACTGCATGTCTGTGTGGCCGCTACCTCCATGAAGAGCTCCAGTAGGTGTGTGTAGTAAGGCTGCCCCCTGCAGTGGCGCCGAAGGAGGCGGTAGATAGTGCCCTCAAGAAGAAAGGCGTCGTTGATGGCATCCAGACCAACTCCCTCCTGGACGACAAGAAGGTTTTGTTTTAAAAAGCAGAAAGGTGAAGAAGGTCTCGCGAAACAGCATCCCAGCAGAACCCGATCGCTGACAGTCTATAGAATGCCATAGAAATGTAATTTACTGAGGATATTTTGTTTTTTTCTTTTCCCTATTTCACCTTGATTAAATCAACCATAAAGACAGCTCTCTGCTGCTGAAAGGAGAGGGGAGCCCTACTCTTTACTTGTTATGGCTAAAACAGTAATAATGTTTCTTGGATGGTACCTTCTTGTACCAGCAGAGTTGTCCTCTCCGCGTCACAGATGCGTCCATGATGTCATCTGCTACCAGGAAGAAGGCCTGGAGCTATCGAGGAGGAGTGAGAGAGAGAGTGGTCTACAGTGTTAGCACATGTGGGTGGCTCCTGACGCCATCATGCACAGCTCCACAACGTCTACAGGTCACCCCCTTCTCCAGGTCAGCTGCTCCCCTCGCCCACCCTCTCCATTCCCACTTATCCTTCTCACCAGTTCAATACACCAGCCAACCAGAAGGGCACGTGTGATGTCATCGGGGGAGAGCTCAGAGGGCGGCACCAGCTCTCGCAGGGAGCCAATCACAGACAGGCCACGGTTCCTCTTGCCACCTGGTGCATTGTACAGCAACACCTGCAAGATGTCGAACAGCCAGAAGGCTATGATCTTCCCCTGACTCATGGCCTTGTCCTGCCTATGCCTGCTCTCCATAATAATGTCTGTGAGACATGAATATTACAGCTAATCAGTATACCAGAATCACTGGTGATCACCTCCCATAAAACTGCGGGCAAACTATCTTTGACAATATATTTAATGACTAATTGTAAAAATACCACAAAACAACGCTCTGCGTGGAAGTTGACTGTGCAGTGTAACTAATATTTTCAGGCCTGTCTTTTTACAACTCTGTGCGAGTTCAAACCTCTCTCAGCCTGCTGAGGGCATCTGCCAGGACGGGGTCCGTGAAGTCTCTTTGGGTAAGTTCAGACACCAGCTCTTCAAATTGAATGTCGAAGAGCTCAGCATCCGTCATGTCTGACCGCTGCTGTTGGGCGCCATTACTGCGGCTGCTGTCAGTCTGAGGTGGAGAGCGTATCCAAGGCACAGTCAGACAGTGGAGGAGTGGGCAGAGAGGGATGGGAGAAGCAGGAAGTGAATGGCATGGCACCGGGAGAGAGACATACTCCAGTATACGGGCAGTGCAATGAACCCGGGCTGCCAGCTTGGGTCAGCTGGCTCCAGTGAGATTGTCAACTCGTGACACACACATTTACACATGCACTCAAGTCTGAACACACATTTACATGTGTGTAACAGTTTTATTGCCTTGTAAACAGTCTGTAGGGTTTACAAACTACCCCAATGCATTTGATGTAGCTCAGTTTAGGTTTGTAATAGAATAACATAGATTTGCCGTAACAAAGATTTTTTGCGCGAGTGTCACGCCAGATGCGTGAAAGCTGGCAGCCCTGTGGTACCGATATGCACAAATAACACAGTACAGGTACCAGTAACACCATCAGCACTGGGTGAGCGATCTCACGAGCAGCTACATGCGGGCATCATGTGTTAGAGATACTCCTGATAGTAACAGCAGTACTTAGCAGCGACATCGTAACAGAATCCTAGCTTATGCAACAGACAGTGAGGCTTAAAATGTCACTTCCGTCAATAATCATGCACAAATATAGAAGATGGATTCCTATTTTTAGCTCAGAAAGTCACCGCCTGACAGTGTATACCAACACTGAGCAGCAGTGATCTATTCAATCGTATGTATTCCCATGCAAAAGGATAACACGGCAACAGTTTTTATGACATTACGTGCAAATAAAAAGCAGAACGTTTCTGTATAAAACGTGCACAATTACTGTCTTACCATGTCTTTCCAAAGTTCTTTCCAAATGAGATTAGCTTTGCTAGATGGGCATTACTATTTGACTGAAAACACAAGTACCGACAAAATTGCCTTGTGGACATTGTAGTCTTTCACTGCGATTCCCCAGGTAGAATAGCAAAATGTCAGAACTTCAACTCCCATGATCCATGGCGAGCGGGATTCAAAGGCGAGGTTTCGGAAGCTTCATATGACATCGGCGTTCCTTATTTGTCGCCGCTATCGAACGAGGATGGGCTTGGGTTGTGCTGACCAATGAGGAGGCCGCAGAGGACAGATCCAGCCCAGTGGACCCATCTCACGAGGAGGCGGCGTTACTGTGGAAACAGCCGAATGTCGCTTTTATTACCTAAGAACTTGGAATAGCAAATATTACAGAAGGTACTAATGAAATCTAAATATGTAGTGTAGTAATACAGTACCAGTATCTAGGGTTTTAACGGTTACCATACTGTGATATTTTAGAATATTTTATGTATATGTTAGTGACGTAACTATATATTTTTTCTCATTTAAAGTAAAATCCTGTAAATGTGGTTTTGACGATTCACAGCATACAATGTTTTGCGATCTTACTTGATATTCTCTGCTTTGGTTCCCTGATATATTGTGCAAACTGCAAGTTTATTGGTGAATAAAGTTTACTGAGCTCCAGACATTTTTTTTTAATACATCAATCCATTTTCTGTACCCTGCTGTCCTACTTATGGTTACTGGGGGTCCGGAGCCCATCCCAGAAGCTATGGGTGTAAAGCAGGGAACAGCCCAGGATGGTGTGCCAGTTTATTGCAGGGCACACTCACACACCATTCACTAAGGCAGGGTTGGGGAACCTGATCCATGGAGGGCCGGTGTGGGTGCAGGTTTTTGGGATGACCTCTCAATCAGCCTATAACAGTAGGTCCCCAGGATTGGAATTGAGAACCACTGTTTTATTATTGGCTAATTGAGAAGTCATCCCAAAAAACCCACACCCACACCAGCCCTCTATGGATCAGGTTCCCCACCCTTGCACTAGGGTGATCAGATAATCCATGTCATCCCGGACACTTTGAGCTAGGACAGGATTTGTAAACTACCATTTCTATTGAAAGGCCCTGGATTTCACTTAAGCACTGCGTTCTTGCTGTGCCCTGATTGGTCAGTCTCCTACAATCCTGCATGTGTCACTAATGTTAATGCGAAACGGCTGGATGAGTCTTTGGATCAAGGAAACAAACCAGTCAGGTCACAAGAAGAACTGAACTATTTGGCCAAGCAAAGCCTTTTAGGTTTGTAAAACCTGAAGTAGCTCAAAACATCCTCGATGACAGGGATTATCTGGTCATCCTACCATTCACTCACATACCATTCACACCTACAGGCATTTGGTAACTCCAAATGATAGTACCTGAAGGAAACCGACAACAACACGGGGAGAACATGCAAACTCACACATGGAGCCATGGCGGAGACTAGAAGTTGCACAATAAATTTTTCATATATTTATCTACAATAAAAAAAAACAAAGACATGCACCTGAATGTGAAGATATGAGAGAAAAATGTACCTTTGCTAGAGAGAACATAAACAGCTCCCTCATGCACTCTCGGACTGCTGACCCACTGGCCTGAGGGGGGGTCGGGACGATGGAGGTGGACAGGCAGCTAGCTGACCCACTCCCAATGAAGTGCATCCTACTCGTAGAAGTCGGACCCCCAGTGGAGCGGCCGCCTTTGGTGAGCTGTGACAGGAGCAGCGACCTTGTAATCTAACACGGGAGTATGGGGTAGGGAGCAGGGAGTATGGGGTAGGCAGTAGGGAGTATGGGGTAGGGCAGAGGTGGGGAACCTGAACCATGGAGGGCCGGTGTGGGTGCAGGTTTTTTGGGATGACCTCTCAATCAGCCAATAACAGTGGGTCCCCAGGACTGGAATTGAGAACCACTGTTTTATTATTGGCTGATTGAGAGGTCATCCCAAAAACCTGCACCCACACAGGCTCTCCAAGGATCAGGTTCCCCACCCCTGGGGTAGAGAATAGAGGATAGGGGATAGGGAGTATGGGGTAGAGAGAGGTACTGACTGCCTCACCTAGTGCTTTTTCCATGCGGTTTTATATCAGATCAGCAGGACTAAATTTGTAATATTCAAACGCGAAATACATGAGCTATTCTACGGAAAGTGTGGACATATAGGTGTGTGCAAACATGACATTGGTGGCATGCATAAGGAGAGCAGAAGGCTCGGAGCGGGCAGTGAGGAGGCAGAAGGCGCGGGCAGTGAGGAGGCAGAAGGCGCGGGCAGTGAGGAGGCAGAAGGCGCGCGCTCGGAGCGGGCAGTGAGGAGGCAGAAGGCGCGGGCAGTGAGGAGGCAGAAGGCGCGCGCTCGGCGCGGGCAGTGAGGAGGCAGAAGGCGCGCGCTCGGCACGGGCAGTGAGGAGGCAGAAGGCGCGCGCTCGGAGCGGGCAGTGAGGAGGCAGAAGGCGCGG
>JAODKM010000126.1:1201763-1219351 GCA_026780845.1 Petrocephalus sullivani | reverse complement strand
CAGAAGGCGCGCGCTCGGAGCGGGCAGTGAGGAGGCAGAAGGCGCGGCGCGGGCAGTGAGGAGGCAGAAGGCGCGGGCAGTGAGGAGGCAGAAGGCGCGCACTCGGCGCGGGCAGTGAGGAGGCAGAAGGCGCAGGCAGTGAGGAGGCAGAAGGCGCGCGCTCGGCGTGGGCAGTGAGAGAGCAGAAGGTGCGCGCTCGCCGTAGGGGTTAGGGAGTAGGCGGCAAAGGGTAGGGAGTATGGAGTAGGGAGCATGGAGTAGGGAGTATGAGGTAGGTGGTAGGGAGTAGGCGGTATGGGGTAGGGTTAGGGGGTTGTGAGTAGACAGTAAAGGGTAGGGAGTATGTGGTAGGGAGTAGAGAGTGTGGGGAAGGGAGTAGGCTTTAGAGGGTAGCGAGAATGGGCTAGGGGGTAGAGAGTATGGGGTCTGGAGTAGACGGTAAAGGGTAGGGAGTATGGAGTAGGGAATAGAGAGTATGGGGTAGAGGGTAGGGAATATGAGGTAGGGAGCATGGAGTAGGGAGTTTTGTTTGATTTATTTGTACTGTGTTTGTAGCTTGGCTGGTTTGCACTAAATATATATTAATCTGTGTATACACAAGAATCTAAAAGTAGGACCAAAAATGCTTGCCTTATGTTTTATTAAGGTCTGTGCTTGTAAGAAAGTCAATTCTGAAGTGAATTTTAAGCATTATTAGGATTTGTATTATAATTCATAGCTCCTCTTAGATGCATTTTAAGTAAATCGTTAGTAATTATACATGATACACTCCCCAGTCCATGTTGTTTATGCTACACAAACACACAAATGACCACACAACACTCCAGCATCATATTCCTGATATTTATAGGTGTTGGTATGTGTTTATATATACACTGTGTGTATATACAGCATTTGCTTTCAGATTTTTTGAAATAGAACCATTTTAAATAATTTTTATGCATCATATTTCTGAGAGCGACATCCAGGGTCTACCTTGAATAGCCATACAATTTTTAATTTCTCTTCAGTGTGCAAGACAGGAGGTAGAAACTAAAGGTCCATTTTAACTCTCCCAAATTCACCCTGGTTAAACCTACAATAAGAGGGCGCTCATTGCTAAAGGCTGCCGCAGGTACAGTGACCACCAGCAGATGGCAGCGAGTCCAGGAAGGAAGACAAGGTGTACATTCACCAAAGTCCAACGGTGACCCTTATCAAACAAAACGCCATTTTGCTGTACTCTTTGGAGACTCAGAGATGTCCATACTGACAACAAAAAAATCTTTCACATTGTAGTCCTGAAAAGCATTAGGATCCAGTTGCGTCCGTTCCCAGATCCCAAAACACAGATCTTCCACTCTCTGCTGTGGACTTCCTAAATTCTACTTTGATTAGTAAATACTTACTGCCACAGCTTTGGATTTCCAAGCAGACGTGCACTATGACACAAGGTGCCACGCTATTTAGACCACAACAACAGACCATCCCTCTACACAACAAGAGGACAATACATTTCCCTTTGATTGAGTGCTAGTAGAAAATATATATATATATATATAAAACGTTACAACACATGCAGAATCATTCTAAACATAATACAGTCCAACAGTAAACTGACTGGGACCAGTAAAACCAGAGTGGAATGGGACCTCCGTTTTGTGGGACCTCTTCAGATTTACATAGCATGCATTTGTAAAAGGAATTCAAGATACTTTATGTTCCAGACTGCCACAAATAAAAGTCATTCCCAAGGTGCAGATATCAAGAAAATTGATGTGTAAATGTTGCAGTTTGTTTAATTTTTTGGACTGTTGCTGAAGACTGCCAAGGAAGCTACTGAATCCTAATCTCCCTAGTAAATACCCAGGTGCATGACTGGTAGTAGGCTAAAGGCCAGCCGGCTGATTCTTATATGAAGTTAGGGTAATCTACAGCAGAGCGACCAGACCTGATGTGCAATGGGAGTTTTCTTACAGAAGCTTTCTCGCTACCACACCCCTGCAATGAGAGCAGGGTCTCACCCGAAGAACTTTTAATTATAGGGACTAATTATAGTAACCTCAGCCACAAGGAAGCAAAGGAACAACCAAGCCTCCTGGGCTTAGATTGATTAAAGTTTATGTAGTCTTTTTAAAAGGATTAAAATTAAACTGAATACATAATAAATAGAAATAAATATGTTAAACTGTGAAAAACAGAGAATGGATAAAAGAAGCTCTTTTCCTCTAAAAAGAGTGACTATCACTCCTGAAGCAGTTGAGTAATGATCCGTGGAAGTTAGCATCCCAGAGAAACCCTAAATACGTCACTATGTTAGGGTTAGTGGCTATAAACACAGTTCACACTATATGTATGTGTGTGTATATATATATATATATACACACACACACACACACACACTTCCTTTCCTCCATGGTGTCAGAGTTCACAGCCCTGGACAGTCAGGTGTCTCAAAAAAGAATCCTACAGCCCCCTGCCACCACTTTGGGCAGAAGAGCTTCCTTTGTACATGGAAGACGATGGCATGTGCATGTGGGTGAGGGAATGAGCCAGGCAGTTACAAGGCAGAAGTGTGTGAGCAGCGTGCTTTTGTGTGCGTCACGTGCTCCTGGCTGCCTGTCAGGTCTGAGGGGGAGGTGAGGTGCGGTGGGCGTGGGCGCAGGTCATGCACACGGGTCGAGGTCCGGACAGGAAAAAGCACCACGCTAACTGGGTGAGGTCTCGTGCATTTTCCTCGGCTGCAACTGCGAGGTCCGCAAGGGCGTCTGCGCATTTGGGCCTACTCCCTTCTAATGGGTACTATCAGGGACTCGCTCTTCTTTTCCGCTGGGAACATCACTGCCAGTGACCCGTCCATCACCCCCTTCAGTGCAGCCCTGGCTGCACGTCTCTTGCTCCCTCGACGTCCCTGCATCTTTTCCGTTTCTTTGCCAAGGTAAACGCTGAGGCTCTGACATCCACACCACCAAACAGACACGTTCTCTTCCTGGCACCCACCCTTCTGTCCCCGCCTCCCCTCTCGCCTTCCTCATGCTGCCCTCCCCGCCCCCAGGTTCCATCAGCCCGCCCCTCAAAGTGCAGACTCCGCGTACAGTGTTCCTGCGGAGCTGTGCGGCCGGGAGAGGAGCCTGCGCAGGGAGGCTGCTGACGATGAGCTCAGGTCGCCGCAGCTGCGCAGATGGATGCCCTCCAGCTGTGCTGGGTTGTTACGGCGACGGTTGTGACGGCTGTCGCTATGGGAATGGTGGCCACGGTGATGCTGCTGGTACTGCTGACCCCTGCTGGACCCCCATGAAGTGCGCAGGACCTGCGCAGCAGCGTGGAAAAGGCAGGAGGGCTGTTATCCTCACCATCAACATCCTTCAGCATACATGTGCTAATTTACCATGCTACATACAGGCACATCACTTATTCCAGTGATAAATTATTTTCATTATTTTGATTTTCCCTGCTTTGTTGTACTTCAGTTCACATGAATCACACAAAATCACTCTGTTTTTCCAACACCAGGAACCGCGCTTGGAAGCATGCTCACATTTATCTTGCCACATTAATCAAACCTTTATTCAGTGATATTAGGCCTGGACCAGAGGCTCACCTGCTCGAAGGGGTGACCTGCTCCATTGGCCTCTCCAGGAGGCTTAAACTTCAGTGCCTGGCCGCCATTCCCAGCATGGTCACTAGGGGGCGCCAAATTGCGTTTGGAGCGCTGAAGGAATCGGGCCACTAAGACCCTCGTCACCTGGCCAGAAGGAGAAGAGCAGCCGGATGAAATTCCTGGCCACATGGAGACGGGAGGGATGGCGGGCGTGTGGCGTGTCGAAGCCTGACCTTGAGGTCCCCGAGAGAGCGGGCACAGTCTTTGGGCAGCCGGAGGGATGTGGCGGGGGGCAACTTGGAGGGCAGGGGCCCGTTCACCGCTGCCTTCATGCTCCCCTTCCTGGGGAGGGCGCTGAAAATTGCCACTGAGGGCCGGGGCAGCAAGCAGGCCTCTGAAGAGGGACCTAAGCAGTGGGAAGCAGAGGAAGGGTAACAGAGAGAGATAAGAAAAAGGAATGTGGAGAGACAAGTTACAGGAGGAATATCAGGCTGGTCCACCCGCACAACGGAGAGACGTGGCGGAACACGCCAATCCCGCCAGAAACAGGCAACATGATCAAATCCAACCATGATGACTGTGCCCTGAATAACCAACCATCACAGCTCAGAACGCAGCCACTACAGCTGAAATATGCCAGTAAGCCAAAAGGGCGGTGAGGGGCCGTAGCGCTTAGCACTGCTGCCTTGTGCCTGTCGGACCAGGGTTCAAGTCTCTGTCCAGGATACTTGTGTGTGTGGAGTTTGCATGTTCTCCCTATGTTGTTATGCGGCTTCCTCTGGGTATTCCAGTTTACCCCCGCAGTCCAAAAACCTGCTGAGGTGAATTGGAGTTAGGTGCCCGTAGGTGTGAGTGGTGTACACATGGTGTAACTCATGCGATGGGTCGGCACCCCCTCTGGGATTATTCACTGCCCAGAGGTCCTGGGATAGGCTCCAGACCCTCGTGATACTGCATAGGACAAGCGCGTATGAAAAATGGGTGGATGGATTAATAAACAAGCCAATAAACAGTGGGTCTTATAGGCCCTTACACGTTCTGCCTCATTTGGCCTGGGGGTTAGGTCACATGGTCCGTGAGGGTTAAGGTTAGGGTTAGTGTTGAGCTCACCAGTCTCAGAGGAGGTCTGGGACACCTCGTCACTCACACCTTTGCTGCCCGTCGAACTGCTGAGGTCACCTGTGTGTAGGGAAACTGGCAGGTGGGCAGGGCTTGTGCCTCATGACGCACATGACGTAACAGACAGCTAGGGGGCGCACTCTCTCTTACCCGTGTCAGTCGACGAGTTCAGGCCCGGCTCGCTGTGTGACCTCACCAGCGGGGGGAGTGAGTCCCTGTCTCGGCGATCGCGCACGGCACCGCTGCGACGGGGAGGCGGAGGCAGGAGCAGTGCCGGGGGGCCATTGGCCGTGGAGGTGGCGGCGGTGCCCGCGGGCACAGGGGAGGAGTCGGAGCTGCGGTGGCTCGGAGTACAGGGCCGCACACGGATCTCCGGGATGGAGGAGCGAGGGGAGCCGGAGATGGCCAGGAGCTCCAGCTGGGAACAGCTACTGGCCAACAAGGCCTGGTGACGGAGGACGGGGGACCTGGGAGGGCGGAGCAGAAAGGGGGAGAGCTGGGACCCAGCCCGCGACTGATACAGCACACAGCGGAGGCAGGTACCGAGCCCAACCTGTAGGTGGCGTCGGCCGAACTGCTGGGGGACGAGCAGGAGTTGGAGCGCTCGCCTCTGGTGAAGCGGTGGGGTGGCAGGCAGACGACAGGGCTCTCGGGGGGCTGCTGCCCTTGGGGGGGGCAGTGGAAACTGACGTACTCGCCGCCGCCGTCGCCCCCAGCACCGGCCCCAGCCCCTCCCCCACGTGCCCTCATGGCCACGCCCACCTCCAGCAGACAGGAGTCCTCTGACGGGGAGCTGTCGTCAGGGATGTCCACAATCTCGGACATGAGGAGTGAGCCGCTGTCCATGGACACTGGGGGGGGGGGGGGCAGGTTGGGGTCACAAAAGCAGGGCAGCCACCCAGCTTCCACTTTACCCCCACATGCAAATTAACCAAATTGATTCAAATCTGACCGAACGATTTCAACCTAAAATAAAGAAACACAGAATAAACCAACCAAACGAAACAAGAGATTAAAACTCATGCAAGAAACATCTACATTACACTATGTTTTTAAAGATGGCATATCATCGATACGCAGGCTGAGCGATACTCCCCACCACAGACGGCAAACACGATCACGCACCCTCACCGCTGAACGCCGTCGACGTCCCCCTCTCTCCTGACAACTCGGTCACATGCGTGTCGTACACCGTCGCCTAGACAACCACAGTTTACCAGACCTGTTACAGGACACCCAACTGATGACCAGTTAAGGGTGACAGAAACTCATGAAGTTGTGGGCTTGGTAAGGACAACAGACAGAGGAAATAAGAATGAGCAGGATAAAAAGCAGAGAGGTGCAGACCAGAATACAGGACAAATACACAGTATGCGGGGATTATGTATGTTTGGGAACATTCACTGCACCTTCATAATGCATTCATAGAATAAGCAGCGCGTAAGTATACCGTAACATCATAACATACCTTAACAGCTTTAATATACGTCAATAATCAACATTATATGATTATAATGTTTGTTATTAATGTATATAACAGCTGTTATGCCTTGTTCATTGGAAGTATTATGAACGCAATGCTTTAAATGTTGTGGTATACTTTTATGCTGCTTATGAATGTTCTATGAAGGCATTAATGTAGAGCGTTACTGTAGCTTTAAATATGCGAAAACTGGCATAAACAAGGCAGAGGACCAGCAGGACCAATGGGAGAAAAGTGGGGAGATCATGTGACCAGGTCACATGGGATCTGATGTAGAGGTCTGCGACTCGACCCAAGCCCCGCGGGCCATGGCATAGTATTGGCTTTTGGGCTGGGTTCAGCATTATGTTCAGCTTTGGGCCCAGGTTGTGTTCAGGTTTTTTTTTAATGCACAAGTTGCTTTTTATGCTTGCTGGGTCCTTCGCTCATTTGCACTTTTCACTCTCCTCTGAGGAGGACACTCAGGGGGGCTCGGGGCACAGACAGCAGGGGCTGGGGGCAACTGCATGAGAAGCTCACCTGGCTGCCTGCCCGCTGCCCCATGACGGCCTCGTAGGGAGGGGGGCAGTCGGTGGGATACAACGGCACAGGACTCTCCATGGAACCATTGTAGGTGATGCTGCAAGGGGGACACACACACACACAGCATGCACGCACAGACAGACAGACAGACACACACACACACACACAGCATTCACACACGCACAGACACAGACACACACACACACGCACACAGACACACAGCATGCACACACAGACAGACACAGACACACAGCATGCACACACGCACAGACACAGACACGCACACAGACACACAGCATGCACACACAGACAGACACAGACACAGACACACAGCATGCACACACACACAGACACAGACACACACACGCACACAGACACACAGCATGCACACACAGACAGACACAGACACACAGCATGCACACACACACAGATACACAAACACAGACACACGCACACACAGACACACACAGGCACACATACAGCATGCACACAGGCACACACACACACATGCATAGACAAAACACATGCACACACACACACGCATACAGCACGCACACACACACACACACACACACACACACACAATATAAACGGCTGGCTCATCACACCCTGCACACACTCATGACTGCTTTCTATGAGCACAGTGTCAAAGGTGGGCCAGTGTTATCAAGTGGGCCGCAAACAGACTGTCCCGGTCAGCACACAGCAAAATGGCCAGCATGCCTCTGGGTATCAGTTTACCAGAGCGTCTCTGCCAAGCAGCTGCGAAGTCTGTTCCGCAGTGCTGGCCCAAAAACCGTGCGTTTAAGCAGGACTGTGTGCGTCTGTGAGTATGTGTGAGGGTCAGTGTTTGAGTCTCTGTGTATGTGTGAGTGTGTAATTATTACTTTGTGTGGACCAGATTTCCCCACAATATGATAAAACCTGTAACTTTTTACCTTAGGTATGGGATAAGGTTATCATTGTTGAGTCCCCATAATGACATAAATGAGTGGACCGTGGTTGTCGTGTGTGTGTGTGTGCGTGCTGTGTGCATGTGCCATGTTTGTGTGTGTGTGTGTGCTGTGTGCATGTGCCCTGTTTGTGTGTGTGTGTGCTGTGTGTGTGTGTATGAGTTTCTCTTTTTGTGCCGTGTGTGTGCCCTGTTCGTGTGTGTGTGTGTGTGCTATGTGCATGTGCCCTGTTTGTGTGAGTATGTGTGTGTGTGTGTGCATGTGCCCTGTTTGTGTGTGTGTGTGCTGTGTGAGTCCTATGTGCATGTGCCCTGTTTGTGTGTGTGTGTGTGTGCTGTGTGCATGTGCCCTGTTTGTGTGTGTGTGTACTGTGTGTGTGTGTATGAGTTTCTCTTTTTGTGCCGTGTGTGTGCCCTGTTCGTGTGTGTGTGTGTGCTATGTGCATGTGCCCTGTTTGTGTGAGTGTGTGTGCATGTGCCCTGTTTGTGTTTGTGTGCTGTGTATGTGTGCCCTGTTTGTGTGTGTGTGCTATGTTTGTGTTTGTGTGTTGTGTGCATGTGCCCTATTTGTGTGTGTGTGCTGTGTATGTGTGCCCTGTTTCTGTGTGTGTGCTATGTTTGTGTTTGTGTGCTGTGTGCATGTGCCCTGTTTGTGTGTGTGTGTCCGTCCTGTTCCTGTGTGTGTGCTGTGTTTGTGTGTGTGTGTTGTGTGCATGTGCCCTGTTTGTGTGTGCTGTGTGTGTGTGTGTGCCGTGTTTGTGTGTGTGTGTTGTGTACGTGTGCACGGGACCACCTCTGAGCGTCCGTCTCGGAGCTGCAGGTGTACTCCGGAGGGTAATAGGGTGGCGGTGGAATCGGGGGCACAAACTCCTCGAAATCCACCACGTTGGCGAGGAAGGCGTCCTGTGGGGTGGAGCACTCCGGATTCACTGAGCGCGAGCGGTGAGGAACCAGCTGAGAGTGAAGGGGAAGAACAATAGAGAGGGGAAGAGGGGAGAATCGCGGTGTCACCACAGTAGCGGACAACTAAGGGCTCCTTACCGCACACTGACGGTGTTCGGGTTGAGTGTGAGCATCCATGGGTGTGCAAGCTGACGGTCTTCCGTGCGAGTGTGAGCATCCATGGGTGTGCACGTTGACCGTGTTCTGCGCAAGTGTGAGCATCCATGAGTGTGCACGCTGACGGTCTTCCGTGCGAGTGTGAGCATCCATGGGTGTGCACGCTGACCGTGTTCTGCGCGAGTGTGAACATCCATGGGTGTGCACGCTGACTGTGTTCTGCGCGCGTGTGAGCATCCATGGGTGTGCACGCTGACTGTGTTCTGTGCGAGTATGAGCAGCCATGAGTGTGCACGCTGATGGTCTTCCGTGCGAGTGTGAGCATCCATGGGTGTGCACACTGACTGTGTTCTGCGCGAGTGTGAGTAAATGTTCTGAGTAAATGTGAGCGTGTGTCGGTGTGTACAGACACCCAGCTTCCGGATCCCGGCTCACCAAGTGCAGCAGGTCCAGTGAGAAGATGTGTATGCTGCAGGTAACCGTGGAGAGTGTGCAGATGATGGTAGACAGGATGCTGAGCCCACAAGCGCTGAACAGCAGATCCTAAGTGAGCAGAGACACTCAGCTTGACCGCCGACCCGCTGAGCAATGAACCGCCCCCATCACACGGGCACTGCGCACACCTTTAGCTGGTGGCGGACAGAGTGGCAATCCGCATGCTGATACAGGACCAAAGACTCCTCCGACACGGAGCAGGTGTTCCCCGCTTGGCAGCACCAGCACAAGCCCTTCTCGACCTGCAGGACAAGACCGAGCCAGATTCAGGGCCCAAGAAGGACAGCTGGCATGCAGGACACAGAACCAGAACAGACACCTCTGTCTACATCAGTGTTTCCCGAACCGGTCCTTGGGGACCTGCAGACAATCCATGTTTTTGCTCCCTCCCAACTCCCGATAAGCACCAGACCACAGCAAATACAAATGTTTGCCAGGGAGTCAAATCCGGCAGTGCAGACGCTGCGTGTCTACAGTGGTGTGATGCTCATTCGGGCTGAGGGATGCACACAGTTAGGAATCTCATTTTACTGTAGTACATACACATAACGGTGATCTACAGAAACATAGCTACGTAACAGGTTTTCAGTTTCACAAGTGCAGTGTTTCCGGGGGTCAGTAAAACACTTGTGCACGTGCGTGTGCCTTTCTGTGTGTGTCTGTCTGGCTGTGATGGGGAAACTGTACCTGGCAAGCCTGCAGGGACTTGACCATTTGGGCATTCTGGCAGGAAAGCATGGAACCCGCAAGGCTGAGGATGACACACACTGCCGACAGCAGCATGAACAGCGACACCTGCAGGAGAGCGGAGGAACGGCATGTGACGCTGCAGGGGGGGAAACACAGCAGGTCTAAAAATAGAACGGTATTTATTCAGGTAACAGGGCTCCTGACAGCTTGTTCGAGGCGTGACTATGCAAACTAACGCACTGCCAAGAGACGCTAAGGAGGGCCGATTAAACTGACACAAACCACAAGAGTGAGTGGTCTTCTCCAGGAGACCACGCCGACTAGTCCCGAGGCTACCACCTAGGGACAGAAGGAGAAAATGAAATGGGGGAGGAACAAAAAGAAGAAGAGGAGAAGAAATATGGCGGGAGGAAAAAGGAAAAAGACGGGCCAACAGGGTCATGTGACAGACACTTAAGAGAGAGATTTACAAGCCAGGCTCAGCTAAATTTGGCCTCATACAATTCTAACATTCACATGCCGCATTTTGCCAGTGAGTACTCTGCAGTATTATGCTAAAATGAGTGTATTAAACTACATGGTGCACTATGCTGGCAGTGAAATTATACTTTTCTTGTAGTCTTATGCACTGTTAGAACTTCGGCTGATTTTTATAAATGGAGACTGAGAATACAGTATGAGGTATACTCACAAAGAAGCCGGCCCAGAAGGGGCAGGACTGCCGCACACGCGCCGAGGACGTGAAAGCCAGACTGGTAAAGCTGAACGCCAGGACCATGGCCCCCAGGCCCAGGTGACACAAGCCCAGGTAGAGGAGGAGCCGTGCCCCACCCCGGCCGGAGATTCCCCTGCGGCTCCCCGACACGGCCCTGGACCCCGAGGCTGAAGCCACACTGCTGGACTCGGACAAGGAGGGCATCCCGGCCCGGCGAGGTCGCTAAGCAACCACTAGTCTGAGCAGGGCAACTCTTAAAAGAGGAAATGCGGGGCAGGGAAGAATGGCTTCGAAACAGAGTCAAAACTGCACAGCAGATCTCCACTTAACGAAGTTCATAAGTTCAGTTGACCTAGGAGCAAGTGCTCATGCCGTAAATAATGCCACAGCACACTCCCAACATGGTGACACAGGAGCAGAGGAAAACCCTCACGTGCTTTCTAAACTCCTCACTGACATTTCTGGCTTTTATAACATCACTGCCACAGCTCAGTCCCAATAGCTCCTGGACTGAGTGGCGCACGCATGCAGGCGCGCACACATGCAGGCGCGCACACGCGCGCGCGCACACTATTCCTACACTATCCTAACGCAGTTTACTTAAACCACATTATGCTCAAGACAGAGTTTCGCTGCCGAGTTTACGGCCATTATCCGCAGTGTCCGCTCACACTTACTACAGTGCATATTTACGAAATGTAGCAACGAAATTAAGAAACATGTCGGGGAGCGAAGAGCATCCCGCCTGTGTGCGCCCGTGCCTCCCTCCTAGCACCTTAGCACTGCGGTATCGGGCCGTGTCGGGGCAGATCAGACTCACGGCCGGCGCGTTAGGCCTCCCGGAGGGCTGCCTTCTCTCCTCCGCGTCCCCGCATTTCAGCGATCATACCGCCGCCTATGAGACCCCGGGCGCTGGTGCACTTGGCGTGGGACGGCGCTGTGGGAAGGCGGAGAAGCCAGCCCGGGCATGTGCACCAATTACGAAGGTTGTCTTCATTTAGATCCGACCCCTGAGCATCCCCGCTGTCTTCTAAAAAAAGGGGGGAGGTGGTGTAAAATAATCAAACTGAGGTTATAGGTCCGGACACCTTGGATTTTAAGTTGCAATTGATTTAGAGAAAAAAAATCTTCACATGCTGAATTCAGATGCTGATTTTCTGCTGATGAGTGGCTTTTGGATGTGTCTTTTGCCCGCTTCCTCCGTGGGAGTTTGGCGGAGCTCTGCACACCCCCCCCTCCTCTCTCCCCGAGCACACATCCCCGACATGCGGCTCACTGCGCCGGCCCCTACGTCATCGGGGGCTCGCGGCACCGTGCGCGCACACGCCCCGTCCATCCACAGCGGCAGCCTCCCGCTCCCTCACTCTCCGCCGCGTCCGCAGCATTTGCGCTTTCTACGCGTGCGCAGCCTGATATGAATTAAGATAAGTGGGTAAAAAGCATTCAAAACTGGAAATTGGCTGTAAATGTAAAATGCCACTGGGGACGTGAGAGCCGCTCACCCCTCTCGCGCCATGCGGCTCGGGATGCGGCAGTCGTTAGGTGCTGATGCTGCAAGGGTGGGGGGCGGGGGGGGTGTTGCCTGGTTACTGACTCCAAGGGCAACGAGAGACAGCCAATCGGACAGGATTTGTTATAGGCACCTACAGGAAGTCCACACTGGCTTGTTGTTATTGTAGTTTATAAAATGGAAATTCAAAATATTTTATATGTTGCGTTAAAATAATCAATATTCAGTTTGATATATTGTCTTAATTTTTTAACCCTGTCACCTCCAATACAATGGCATTCGCTCTGTAAGGAGAAGATATGGAAAAAACAAGGTAATACCTGCTTCTAGTCAGCAGTCAATGCAGCCACACCCAGCCACGCCATGCACTCCCTCACCAGAATACTAGTCACAATACTGTCCATTTATTACAGGAATACTGTCTTGCTGTCCATTTATTAAACAATAAACTGAAGACTTGTCTAGTCTACTGAGGGAACCACTGCCCCTGGTTTGCTAATCAGGTACTTGAGCCTGTTCTGGATGGGATTCAGTTAAGCCCTGCAGTTAGCAGTTAGCAGCAAGCAGTGCTTGGTCCATACAGTCTTCGTCACTGCTTGGTCAGGGGTTTGTTTTATGAAGTTGGTCTGTTTCCTCTGTGCTTGGCATCTGCCAGCAGGTACTGGCCTGTTAGTGTGGGCGGCTTGGGGGGAGGGGGGGTCATGGTTGTTACTGACCCGCATCTTGTTTTGGGCATCTTGTTTAGCCAGGTTCTGGTTTAGGGACCCAGAGTAGTAACATTCCACAGCTTATGAGCTGTGCTGCTGATGTCCTGTCTTTGGCGGTTTTATGAATATCCTGCTTTTTGAGTACTTGCCCCATTTAGATTCCCTGGTTCCTGGTCTGGGATCTTCAGTCCTCTGTGTCTTAGTCTGCTTTCTGCTTCACCTCAACCTGGAGCCATCCATCCAGTCTGACTCCTGGGTACATGTCTCCAGTATTGGGACTGTTTTGTGAAGGCTTATAAGCATTTTACCCAGTAAGCTTTGAGTCTGAGTCTTTTATAAAATGGGGCCCTGCATTTTGCAGGCATAGAAATACAATTATAGATTTTCTAATGCGCCCTAGGAGTTAGGTAACACCTGGTCATATCATGCAGAAAGGGAGAACTA
Source organism: Petrocephalus sullivani (assembly GCA_026780845.1). NCBI lineage: Eukaryota > Metazoa > Chordata > Actinopteri > Osteoglossiformes > Mormyridae > Petrocephalus > Petrocephalus sullivani. Next base: position 1,206,075 of record JAODKM010000126.1, on the reverse strand, counting down.
CTTGTCTGGAGTAAATCGTCTCACTGAATGCATAACTTTCCTTTGTTGCTCAACTTCTGATAGGAGTCTTCAGGAAAACAACCACTGTGATGGTCCTGGTGGAGTTCCAGGAATTCCTGGTTGTATTCTGTGAGGCTAAGGTCATTGCTTTACCTCCTGTGATGCGGTGACCCACCAGGAATCCACCAATCAGCACTACACAGGCAGCCAGTGACTGATTTCCTCAAGATCGGCCCCAAAGCGACCCTTGAGGAATGCTAACGGGTCAGAGCTGGCAGTTAATGATTACCCCAAAGGGCAGGCAGGATGGTCCCGCTCTGCTGCAGCTTAATGGCGGCACTGGAGAGAGAGTCAGGGAGAAGGTAAAGACTAATGTTGCTTAGGACTGTATGTAGCTTAATCTTCCTCGGCCCTTTTCCATGCCAAGGGCCGAACTGATGTCGGAATTTGCAATGTGATTATTGCTGCAAAAAATCTACACACATTATCCTGAATGAGAATACATTTATATAGCCTATTTTGCAAGCAATACTTAGTAATGTCGGTTGTTATAAATGCCCTTCAATCAGTGGTGTACCACATACAGCTTCCAGTATTGGGTTCACACGTTTTTGTAAAAGGTAAGTTTCTAAGTCGCAGGACAGAGATACTGGGCAGAAAGATTACAGTCTCACGCGGGTCACAGCCCTTTCGATCGTGTGTCTACAAGTCATGGCACAAGTGCATAAAGTCACCTTTTTATTTCCACCAGGAGTAGGAAATGTCGCAGAAACAAACAGCATGTCGGCCGTGGTCATTATTCTATAACGAGAATAAACTTGGCAGATTGTGCTCATCACAGAACTGCAAGAATTTTTTTTTCCATGTTTGTTCTTAGATGTATCTCAGTGAAAACTCTTTACACAAATTTTCCAGGGTCCCTACCTAGCAAGGGTGGCACGAGCTGCAGGCCACTCACTACGCCACCCTGAAGAGGTCCTGCTCACATTGTGCTACATCACACTAGCCTGAGCCTCCAGCCTCTGGGGGAGTCCCTTGGAGGGCCCCCTACACCTCGCCTGTGTACATGGAAGGATGACCTCTGCCACTGTACGCATCACGGGCCAGTGCAGAAGTGGCCCATCAGTTCCTCCTGAGGGGCATGCCAAGGGGAACCGTGCCCAGAAATGGCAACTTACCCCACAGCACAGTAGTCGGAATTATGGGTATTGATGAGGCTAGCAGGCAGGGGGAGACCCCCAGCCAGTAAGACCTACCCTGAGGTACTTGGGCTGTACACTTCAGCATCCCAGGCTTCACCCATTTCATTCATCACCACATTGAAATGCTTTCTGAAGTCATAAGGCAAATGGATCCTGGAGGCACAGGAACATGCAGTTGAGGAAGTGGGATTCATCTGAAAGTCTACACCAGAGGCTGCAAGGCATTTCTTCTGGGTAGAGAGGCATGATGGAGGCCTGTATGTGCCTGTATGGACTGCCGATTCAGACGACCACACCCAAAGATCCTTGTGGCTCTAGAACAAGTTTGCAAGGCTACCGTGACGCATGGAAGATGACACTGCCACAAGGAGGTACTAGGGCCATTTGGTAATGCCATTTGAAATAATAAACACACCTTCAGTGTTTCAGTCATTCATTTTGTGAATGGGCTTCGTTGGGACATGGTAAACCAGTTTTTTTCATTGTACATATAGATGACTATTCTGTTGGTTGTGCTGAGCATGGTGTCTGCATATGAAGAGCTAATTTCCAAAACTCACTCAGTCCATTTTTTGAGTTTTTTTTAGATGAGACTGCCGATGACCTAAAGTCAGGCTTCTTCATCATAAGTTACAGTATTGGGAACCAAAACTCAGTCCTCACAGAATCCACAGAACAACTTTTGTTAAAATTTCCAAACCTCAAAAAAAGTCAAAAGTACTTTTCCTCTAAAACATGGCCCATAGACTGAGTGCGTTCTGGAAATTTGCCCTTCATATGTAAGTATTGCTGCATCTTCTGGAAGAACACGTGCACCTCAAGGCGGATGTTGAATCAGACTGATGATTCATTCATGGGCTGTGATTCCGGACCAGATGAGGGAGTGGTTCACCTATTCGTGCGCTTCACTGGAATGGGTCTTGGGGTTTGTTCCTGGCACTCAAGCATCCCACCACACTTGTCTACCTTAGACAGAGCGTGGTTCTTAATCCAAGACATTCAGCTGGAGAGTTATATCTGACTCCATGAAGAGAATGAGATATTCAGACCAAAACACATCAACCTCACCCAGCCGGGTTTGGACAAGCCCAGCACACACTTCCTGCATGCAGAAAGAGCCAGTCTAACAGGTCGTAAGTGGTTGTTTGCCAGTTATTTTTCTCGGCACCGGTAATGGAGGCTAAATTGCAGTAGTAGCCACATACATAATCACAAACTCCCCAGATAGTCAGACCACATTAATGCTCCCATTAATAAAACAGGACTACTTGGGTAAATATACTTGATACAGAAACTTCCTAAAATGAGAATAATAGAACAGAATTTTCTGCTTTTTGACCAGTTTTAGCTGACGTCTTTTGAATTTCTGGCTGGCCTCATGCTAATGTTTATTGTTTAGAAAGCGGCATCTGTGTGAGTTTGCCTCGGTGAAATTATGGACCAGTGAATGATAATGCCAGAACTTTCAGAGGGATGTCCTCAGACAAGCTGCCAGGAGGCCAGTGGCCAGTAGATCCCCACATTATGACAGGCAGATTCCCATACGATGGTAGGCAGACCCCACGCTATGGCAGGCAGATCCCCACATTATGGCAGACGTCACGAGTCAGAGAGAATAAGGCACCCCCTCAGCATGACTACCAGGGGAGACGGGTGAGGTCACGGGGCCCAAGGGCTGCGGCCCCCAAGGACGAGGGGGGGGGGGGGATTCCACAAGAAAGCTCAGCACCACAGAGCCTTCAGGGGGTCACACCCAGAGCAATAAATAGATTTTAATGCTAACTTGCCAGCAGCCTCTCTTCAGAGGCACTGCTGATACATACACCTGCACACTGTCAGAAACAAAAGTGCCAGTTGGTACTTTTGAGGGTACAGTTACTTGTCACTGGGGCTGTATCCTCAAGGCTCTGCCAATTGTACCCAACCCTCTACCCTAAGTGTCGGTAAATGTACCTTTTAAGGTACAGAAATGGACTCTGAGGAATGTTTTTGTACCATTGGGGGACCATACTGTACCCGGGCTGTACTGCTTTTGTTTGACAGTGTAACAGATTAGCCACCTTACTCAAAGGATGTATATCTAGATAATGCATTCTTTTTAATTCATCCATCCATCTTTGAACCACATTGGGTACAGTGTTAGCTTGGAGCCTTTCTCAGGCAGGGAACACCCTAGATAGGTTGCCAAATGCAAACACGGCTAATTTGTTATATAAATTATTTTATATAATATACTGTAGATCTTAGCAGTATGCAGGAAACAGCCTTCAGAGACTCCTGGATCCATACGGCCACTGAAGCCCCTGGTGGCCAATGTCACAACTGCAGTATTGGGTCAGAACTGCTGCAAAGGGTAACGACGGCATGCTAAACCAACCATACCATACCCCAGAGGCAAGAAAGAAAGGAAACAACTACAGAGGGAAACGAAAGAAAATGAGCAAAAACCAGGGAAAGGGACATTCTCCAGTTTCAAAAACTAACCTAAAAAGATCCCATTGTAGAGAAGCTGAGAATTATCCAGCATAATTTAAGAAGAGTCTGCACAGTCCCCAGCAGGAAGCTGCCCTAATACACCATCCGCACACGCAGGTGCAACAATATCATTTTGCTGAGCAAGTGCCAAGTAATCAACAAAACGGAAATAGGCAAAAATGGCCCGTTGCTGCATAGGCAGCACAGCCTCCGGGCCTGAGGGTGCGAGTCCAGTCCCCAAACAGCGCCCCCGTGTGCCAGTCCCCAAACAGCGCGCCCCTGTGCCCTGTGCCAGTCCCCAAACAGCACGCCCCTGTGCCAGTCCCCAAACAGCACGCCCCTGTGCCCTGTGCCAGTCCCCAAACAGTGCCCCCGTGTGCCAGTCCCCAAACAGCGCCCCCGTGTGCCGGTCCCCAAACAGCGCGCCCGTGTGCCGGTCCCCAAACAGCGGGCCCGTGTGCCGGTCCCCAAACAGCGGGCCCGTGTGCCGGTCCCCAAACAGCGCGCCCATATGCCGGTCCCCAAACAGCACGCCCATGTGCCCTGTGCCAGTCCCCAAACAGGGCCACCACGTGTCAGTCCCCAAACAGCGCACCCGTGTGCCGGTCCCCCAACAGCGCGCCCGTGTGCCGGTC
>JAODKM010000126.1:1177337-1195393 GCA_026780845.1 Petrocephalus sullivani | reverse complement strand
CCAGCATCCAGCTGTTTTCCCACTTGCTGACCCCCCCTCAGACCCCCGGAGTGGCAGCGCGTATGGGACCCCCGGAGCGGCAGCGCGTATGGGACCCCCGGGGGGGCGGCGCGGAGGGCGGGGGGGCTTCGCGTGAATGGCAACATTGGCAATACATCAGCCCCAGGCCGGGTCAGTCCCCCGGGCCGAAATGCTGCGAGTGCCCTGGAGCTCCTCTGGCAAGGCGGATGCATTTAGCAATAATTAGGCCAGACTGCGATCGGGAGGGACAGGCAGGGGTAAATATGCCAGGGCCGGGAAGAGAGCCATTATGTGCGAGCAGGGAAGGAGTGATTGCGAAGGAGATAGAGGGGGTCGCGGGGGGGCCGCTGGAGGTAAAGATGCGGAGAACTTGGCAAGAAGGACGCAGAGGAAGAATGTCAGATGGAGAGATAGAGAGGCTGTGTGCGGAGAAGCGGACGGGCCCCGGCATGCGGGGGCGTCCGGGGGCCGCCGGGGGAGGCAGATAGTTACCGATGGTGGATATGTACGTGGAGGTGAAGTTATCGTCCGCGAACCGGATGATCAGACACGTTTTCCCGACGCCGCTGTCTCCGATTAACAGCAGTTTAAATAAAAAGTCATACTTCTTCGCCATAGTTGTGTATTTACGTGTTTCAGCACGAAAATAAACCCCAAACTGATAAGTACAACTATCTCCAAGCAAAGGTACTCGGTGAAATATTGATTATTCCCCTCCCCGGACACAGACTGACTTTGTTTTAGCCCCTTTTTCTTATTCTTGAATTTTATTTTTCCATCAACGATGTCAAGGGAAAAAAACCTCGGTCCTCCCAGTGGGTCCGTCCTTCCGAGCCAAAAGAGAAAGTTAAAGGCTGCCGCGGTTGTTTCTGCTCATTTCCAACTTTTGCTTATTTTCCACATAACTGCAGTCCAGCGTGGCCGAAAAGCGACGAGCGGCTCCGTCTCAGCGCGCAGCCATGCAGACGCTCAGCTCCGCAGACGCTACTTTCTGCGTTCCGAGTTCCCCAAAGTTTACGTGGAAAGGGAGAGGTTGGCAAATATTTCGCTTTCGGAAAAGGGAGTAGGGCTGCGGGAATGGGGCGCTGCGCGCCGGCGCCGCCAGGGGGCGACACACCGCACTTCGGCATTCGCCTTAATGCTCTCTTAGTTTAGCCGTATTTTATATAGGCATTTAATATAATACATTGATAGTCATACTACAGCCTCAAAAACTAGCATTATCACCAGCTGTCGCCTCAGTTTTAAAGCCCACCTAACGGATAATTTATTTTAATATTTAGGGTTGAAAATGTTAGCCCAATAAAGCACATATTCTAAGGAATCAGTGGCTTGTCAGTTTATGTGTACTGTGGAATTAAATGGTTGCATGCTGGATTAAGTAGTTTATTCTGTGGCTACCTGTTTAGTCAGTCTTTCTTAACAATAAATACATGGCCGATGTGCTCGTTTTACATCTTAGGAGATTTTGTATAAAAAAGTGTCAGCTATAATCAGAAATATTTCGACAGTTATATTGCTCCTTAATCCATCGAGCATTGAAATGAAATGCTTCCATTCCGAAACTTCAAGTTAGACAATGGCGACCTCATCAATATGGCCACACGGACCTCCCTTGTCGCTGTTGCTTAACACGTACGCTTTCAAAAATGGCGGTTCGGCCACTTCCGGCCCCTGCGCACGAGCCCCGTTTATATTAGGAGGCCGCTTCCGGTTCTTCCTTCTTTTCGGCAGCGGCTGCTAACTCGCCAACATGCCAGTGAGTGTGTTCACCACATATAAACCGCCGGATTCTCCCTGAAACGCGTACCAACGAACGGATTAACGCGTCGTAGCGAGCTATTGAATGCGTTTGCGTTGCTTTGAAGAAATTATTGACCAATATCCACTGATAAAACCAAAGAAAATAGAATTGTAGAACATGTTGTGAGCGCCACTTGGAGAATAAGATGGCGCCGTACACGAAGCATGCAGCGGCGTAGCGGTGCTGTGATAATCTGCGCTGGCGATTGTATTTGAGCGCTGTTTGTACGGATGCTTGTCTATACGGTTTGATTATTCGTTATACGACGCGATTCCCGATCGTTCACATCTTTAGGTGTAATGTAATTTTAAAGTGAAATTGTTCTGACGCATTAGGAAATGGCCCTTCGGGATCAGCGTGCGTCCTGTATTTATCTGTATGACCGTGCTATATAACACCGCCAAACACACGGGAAGGCAGATTGTAATGTATAATTAGTGGTTAGTTTATTGCTATTTAGTAAATAAGTTTTGGTTTTGATAATGAGAACGATTTATCAAATATTTGCTGTAGTTTGGTCGCACTTAGTTGTCCGCTTTGTGTAGCAGCAGGTTGTGAGATTTCCCTTTGGTCTACTTTCGTTTTTCGACATTTGAGCATTTAGAAATGGGAGCATGAATGCTTGTTAGGCCCTGGTGTGAAGGTTTTTGGAGGGAGCTGTTAGCGGTAGTGAGACATGGACAACTGATGGCATGAATTCACGGCGGTTACTAAGTGCTGCGTTTCCTCCTCAGCTCGCAAAGGACCTGTTGCACCCATCCCCTGAGGAAGAGAAGAGGCGGCACAAGAAGAAGCGCCTGGTGCAGAGCCCCAACTCCTACTTCATGGATGTCAAATGCCCAGGTTAGTCCTTATTGAGCATCCATTATCCAGGTGTCTGTGCTTTACTGGGCATCGACTGTCCTGATATCGGTGTCTGTGCTTCACTGAGCAACGACTGTCCTGGTGTCTGTGCTTCACTGAGCATCGACTGTCCTGGTGTGTGTGCTTCACTGAGCAACGACTATCCTGGTGTCTGTGCTTCACTGAGCATCGACTGTCCTGGTGTCTGTGCTTCACTGAGCATCGACTATCCAGTATTTGGACTGTCACATGACACCATTGTGGACTTCCCTTTTCTGTATTTCTTCTTAGGATGCTACAAGATCACCACAGTGTTCAGCCATGCGCAGACGGTGGTGCTCTGTGTGGGCTGCTCCACGGTGCTGTGCCAGCCCACTGGTGGGAAAGCCCGTCTCACAGAAGGTCGGTCGCCGCAGTGCCCTGTGTGCTCAGTGGGCTGCCTGTATGTCAGTATGAGAAGTTCGGTGGAACTGACATTCTGAAAGGTTTAGAACATTTCCGTCACAGCAGATTTTGCAAGCTTCTTATCTATTGGGGATGTATGTTAAACTGTGCCTCTAAACTCATTTTCTTGTGACATGCTGATGGGTGTTTTGGTCTTGGAAAATGAATCAAAACACATGAATAGACACAATAGAGGGAGCATCCATTTCATCCCTGGAGGATGAGAAACGTTCTTGGATATGCCTTAGCTGAAAGTTGAATGGACGTCTTGCATTGTTACATGTAACAACCCCGTACTCTATTGTAATTAAAACAAACCAAGGATAAATCTTTCTATCTGAAAGTTGATCTGCAGGTTCATTTAAAATGGCTTGCCAGGGGTATGTGGTATGGGAAATAGGGCTTTGTTCTGCTTTTCACACGCTCCTGCTAACCTCGCCATGACCCGGCTCTCCGTCCCTCCGTCTGCCTGCAGGTTGTTCATTCCGGAGAAAGCAGCACTAGGCACCCCTCCCTGAGCGGCGGGGGGGTGGAGGTGGGGGTTACATGGCACGGCTTCACTCCTGTCCCTTGGCTGTAACCTGCATTGTGGATGTGGAGTTCTGAACACCGGAGACTGAGCCCCTTACACAGAAGGAAGAGCCTGACGTCCCGGACTGGCTTGCTGTAACTCCAGCCTCTACCTGTCTCTCTCCCAATAAAATATTTCGGTAAAGGATTGATAAAGCATGTCTTTCTCTGGCTGTTTTTTTTTCCTTGTACAATGGTGTGGTGAGTTTTTTTTGTTCGTTCCTCAGTATTAAAATATCAGATTTGGGCATTTAAGGCACTCGCTACTCATTTTTAAAAGCTTCAGTGCTGATTATCTGGTGTTGATTGGGCCTGTGTGCCGTGATGTATAAGCATCAGTTTTAAGCTTGACAAACCAGGCTAAGGTCAAGGCAGCTATTTTGTATATTTAAAAGGTTTTGGAACCTTCCTGGTAAGTTTTTATTAGTGCATTAGAGGTAAGTCTGCAAATGAAGGCAGTGCAGGCTGGCTGGACGACTGTGGTTCCTTGGGGGTGTTTGACTTTTAGCTGCCACAGTTTGTCTCATCCTAATTGGCCAGGAGGTTATCTTCTGTCCTGCTGAGTACAGTGTGTGCCGTGGACACTGCATAGGAGCCCATCCGCCTTTGCTGTTGCACGTGGTCTGCACGTGCGATGCTGCTGCTCTCTACATGCTGCGTGCAGTGAGGGGCCCTAGGGTGAGCTGCTGGGGGCCCATCGCACCCCTTGGTGTGCACTGAGGGGCGGGCTACTGAGATGCTGGGGGCCCATCGCACCCCCTGCCGTGCACTGAGGGGCGGGTTACTGAGCGGCTGGGGGCCCATCGCACCCTCTGGCGTTCACTGAGGGGCGGGTTACTGAGCTGCTGGGGGCCCATCGCGCCCTCCGGCGGGTTACTGAGTTGCTGGGGGCCCATCGCACCCCTCGGCGTGCACTGAGGGGCGGGTTACTGAGCTCCTGGGGGCCCATCGCACCCCCCAGTGTGCACTGATGGGCGGGTTACTGAGTTGCTGGGGGCCCATCGCACCCCCCAGCGTGCACTGAGGGGCGGGTTACTGAGTTGCTGGGTGCCCATCGCACCCTCCGGCGTGCAGATCACACTCCGGCTGGAGCGAATGTGCCGATTTCCCTGCTCACTTGTCAGGTGCCCCCACTCTGCCCCCAGCGGACTGACCTCTGCTCTGAGCACATGCTATGCTAATCACGCTACATGAATATATTCCCCCTCCAGGAGAGCAGTAGCTCTCCTGGAGTCTGGATGCTGTGTGTTGGGCTGCTTGATGACCTCAGTGGTCCTGGGCTGGTTTAGCCCCTGTACCCACAAGCTTTGTCATTCGCTCATGAGAACATTTTAAAAAGCTCTGGCCGTATATATATAATACATGAGGTACGTAGAGGGGTTGGGGGTGGAGTTGGTAAAATTTGCTGGGGGGGGGGCTGCTGATGGTTAAATTTATCAGCTTTGGGAGGGGGGTGTTGATTGTAATCCACTGAAGGGTTATGGTAATGTAAATGAGTGGGGGTGTCTGTCGTCCAGAGCTGTGGGGTTGGGGAATACAAGGGTGTGGATCAGTTTCCACAATAAGTGGGACTAGTGTAAGCCAGAGATTTATTTTCCTGTGAATTTGTATTTAGCAGATGATTTTGTCCAAAAATCATTAGCATCCATAAGCATCTGGGGTTAAGGGTCTTGCTCAGGAGCCCAGTAACGAAATGACTCTGTAGGCTGTGGGATTCACAGATATTGAAACGCCATCAATTCCGCACCACCGGCACCCAAAAAGCACCCACTAATGGGTCTGATAAAATGTTCTCAGGAAAAATACACTCCGCATAAACGGCAAGTCCAGACACGAAAACCGCCGTCTCCATTCGCCACTTTTCTAAACGGCGCTCATGTCGTAGAGCGCGATTGTTATATCTTGCCACCAGGGGGAGCCAGATTACAAAAAAGTAGCAACCGTGACACTGTTGGAAGATTTTCTCTCTGGGTAAGCTGGCATTGAACTAAAAAAAAAAAAAGATCGTTAAAAAAATCTACCTACTGATGGAATTCGAAAGAAAAACAAATACTACGCCAACGGCTCTGCCTTCATTTACACGGTTCAAATTGCGCTGATTTGGTACAAACCATAAAATCAAAGGGCTTTTACCACAAAGCAAAAATTGGTGAAATAATGATAGCTTATTTGTGTCGTACTTTGGGCTGGAGAGTTCCCCAGTGACCATGTCAATATATAAACGAGATTGCCATCTATGCAAAAGCAGGCATGGGCTCCATCTCCACTGACACCCGTAGAGAACAAAGCATGTCAAATTAGCATCCTCAAAAGACAGCATCCTCAGATGTTGAGGGTTCCTGCCTTTCTCCTGTACCTCTCCAAGGGCCTGCTGCTCCCTTTCTAGCACGCTGACCTCTACCACTATCCCAGCATGCTTTGTAAGGATAATTGCAGGTCCAGCATATACCATCCAGGGGGAGCTATAATCCCCAGGCTTGAGGGCAGGGGGTGCCATGGGGTCTCCCTGAAGCCTGGACTAGGATGGAGTGCTGCGTGTAGAATGGAGTGCTTTCTGTTGCCTGGAGTGACCCAGAGCGGGTCATCTGGGAGGAAGAGGAAAGGTAAGGCAGCGGAATGCAAGATCAGCCGGCAGAGGATTTCGGAGACAAGCCTTTCGCGCCAACTTGGTGTCGTCGCAGTGTCATGTTACCGGCTCGGCCTAATGGGGCTGTCAGCAGTGATGGCAGCGTGTCTGCTGTTAGAATGGAACTGCTGACCTAGATCAGAGCCCTGACGTGGATGGTTCAGCAAAAGGGCAAGGCGAGGACCCCCCCCCCCCAAATACACAGATCTAACACCTACCCAGTACTCGAGTGACCCCGCGGGGTCCTCCGGCAGCTCTGCGGACCCCCATTGGGGCCCCATTCTCAGCACAGCCAGATGTGCGTGATGCTCAGAGCAGGTGCACATGCACAGTACTGGGAAGCACGTGCTGCCACGAGGGGAATGGCGAGCGATACAGGGGCTGCACTCTTGGGGGGTGACGTCCACAAGTCCCCCGTCACCCCTCCGGCCCCAAAGAGACCCCCACTCCTGTAACCTCATGATAAGTAGTATCAACTTCTTCAATAATCTTATAAATCCATATTATCAGTCTGCGACACAAACAAGCAGCATTAACGACATTTAAAGAGCACAGACCTGGTTATGACTCAGACCAGACTGGCTCCCAACCTTCACCCTGTCAGAGGTCAGAGGTCAGTCACCAGGGATTTACAGACAAGCCAGGCCCCTGAGTGCATGCATGTCTAAATGTGTATGTGTGTGTGTATATGTGGCATGTCTATGGCTATAGACCCACTTCTCTCTGAATGTCTCAAGAATGAAGATAGAAGTTCGTTTTGCTCCTGTTAAATGGAGAAAAGGTTTTTATAAAATGAAAAGTGCATTAGAGTAATAATCAAACAATTGTCTTGGCAAGATTGCTACCCTATCTGAATTTTGCCAAATTGGATTGATGCTTCTATAATCCTCACAAGGACTTTGGACAATTCAGCAGCCTTGTAGCATTTGGAAGGCCTACTTCAGATATATCAATTAAGACACATTACATGATTCGCCTTTTTGGTGCAAATTTGTTTAACATTGATTTTTAAAGCTCTTTATCATAAATGCAAGCTGTAAAAAAAGTCAGAGTGAAAGGATGGTATTTGGAGATAATCATTTTCCACATGCCCAATACTCGACACTTTTGAACCTTTAATAAAGAAATGTACAATATACAGTCTGATTTTCTGATTAAACACATGTAGCTGCTATCAAAGGGTTCCGTTTCCATGGTGATATAGATGGCGATAATGGGGGCTGAAAGCCTGCTTCACACCGGGCTGCCCAGATGAGCAGCAGGACAATTATCATCACCTTTGGCTACAGAGTAACAGTGATGGTAACAATCACTCTGGGCAGGAATGATCCCCTTCCGGCTTGTTGCCAGTAACACATGAAAATGAGGGGCTGGGGACTGGAGGGCTGTGATGCCTCAGCAAACGATGGATCCGGCAACTGAGTGGAGAATCGGCAGATAATCCATTAATGTCTTCTGGAACCCAACTGCGAGGCCCATTGGATTCTGACTGGAAAGTGTGGTGTAGGTACAGACAGAGATAACTGAGCTATACTTTAATTAAAGGTAAGGTTCAGGGATAGACAAAGAGATAGCTGAGCCATGACTAATTAAATGTGAGGTGCAGGCCAAAGACTGATAAGAGAACCCTGATGTAATTAAAGGTGAGGTGCAGGGACAGCAGAGGTCACAATGTAATTAAAGGCGAGGCCTTGTCAGTGTTCTTTGGGAAGGTGAGCCGCATCCATGTGTCCTTAGTAATGGTATGCAGTAGCCCGCATAGCCTCAGTGTCCCAACAACCCATCCGCAGACCAAACTCGGTCACCGTGGCAACTTCAGTTTCAGCCACGCTGGACCAGGGTGCTGACCGCCCTCCCATTTCATCTGAAAGCAAATGATAACGAGTTATAATACCTTTCAGGAAAGACACAGAGAGCAATGCACAGGAACAGACCACCTCACGTAACATTGTATCAAACCAGACAAGGCCCCATATTTGTAATTCAAAGGCACATTATACTGATTTATGGTAATGTATGAGAATCAACAGTCAGGGTTAGCTTGGCACTATCTAGTTCAGACAGAGATCATATAATGAGAGAAGCCTTTAGAACAGACAAGGCCCCCTCAGTTCATCCATCCATCCCTCCCTCCATTCTTCCATCCCTCCATCCGCTGATCCTGGTCAGGACCATGGGGAGGCTGGGCAGATAGGCAGTCCATCATGACGTATGGGCACTCCCTGAACAGCCTCTGCCGTGTCACACGCTTCCTTTCACGTTCCAGCCCAGTTGTCACAATTGCTAATAATGGAAGGGATACCTTGGCACGCCGGGCTAAAGACATGAAGCCCCACTGAGAAGGTATCCGTCAGCCTGGGCAAATATGCAGTTAGACTGGCATGTGGCCATCGAGGGGGTCTGAGGGTGCCTGACTGGACAGCATCCATGAGCGATGAAGGGCCATAGGGGCAGATCACACAATCAATGGCTCCATGGGGTCAGGGGAGGTCAAACCGAGGGCACACATCCACGGGGATGACAGGCGGCCTGGAGCAAATCCCGCTCAGCCTGCCCGCTGCTGGCATCTCCTAGGTGAGCACACCTGGAAGTCTCCGGACCTGTGGACCAGAGATCAGTCCTCCTACACAGGATGTGATGAAGGGAAAACACAATGGCGCAGTGGGCGGGGGAGGAACGCTAGAAGACAAGGCCGGAACACACCCTGAAGGACAGAAGCTTTCGTCTTCACCCTCCATATCGTGACTAATGTCGTTCTCACACAACATGACTCTGCGGCTCTGAGGAGGATTAAGGAATCTGGCCGAGGAGATCATCACAAGAACAATCGACACAGGATGCAGAGTGCTGGCTGCAGCCTGCAATCTTCTCACAGGAGATCCAAGCCTCCCCATGGATACTAGTGCTGTTATATTTAAATATTATTCTGGACGCGGTCCCCTGGAGGCCCCCGCCCACAGTGGGACTCAGCGACTGCCGGCCATCTGTCTGTCTTACACGTCTATGTTGGGAACGTGGTTGTCCTGGTGTAAAGTGTGAAAAGGTTACTGCTTTAACATGCAAGCAGCCAAAACGGTTAATATTTCAGGCTGCAGCCCATCGATGACACCATCAGTATGACTGAGCGACGGGCATCTGCCCATTAATGATGCACCGCGATCTGTTATCCGCTTCATTCTGGATTCGTTCCTGGTCCAGGGGTCCCCCTATGTAACATCCACCCGTCGTCCAACTGTTTATCCAGTACAGGGCCCCAGGGAGTCTGGAGTCGGTCCCAAACTGCACTGAGCCCAAGGCAGGGATCATCCTACTCAGGATGCACGCAGAATCACACTGTGCGAGGCGTTTTGGGCGCCCTTTTATCTGTCTGCCTATTCCCTGCACCCACGAAGCTTGGGGAGACCAGGCAAACTCACACATCACAAGCCCTCAAATGGTATTAATGTCCTTTTCAAACTTGAAAGCAGCAAAGACTGCCAGCTGGTATGACGGACCCTCTGCGCGTTAACCGAACGGCTGATTAACACTTAAGACATCATCACCCCATGACCTCAGCTTCCAAAACTTCCCCGATTTCTCAGGAACATGAGAGACGAGAGCAGCTGCGAGCCACCAGTTAGGGATTATTCCTGTGTGCGGCCTGTCTTTCAGCCTGGCTGAGAGGGTCTCTGATTCCTCGCCAAGTGACACTGACTTGACTAGACTCTCCACGTCACTACACCCCCCCGTGTTTCCTGTACCTCAGAAGAAGAGCGATCACATGCCCGCCTCTTCAGAGCTAAGCTCCCTGTCTGCCATTGGCCCGCAGCCCGATTGTGCCCGCCCCCTGGTCGTGACTCTGCAGGAACAGGGAACAGCTGAAAACGTTGCTGGCTCTCAGGGGAACCAGTGCCCAAAAGCCTAAATGAAATGCATCTAGGAGGCCATTTATTACAGCCGCAGCTTTACAGCTGGCAGCAAATGCTACCCCAAATCACAGCAAAACCTTTCTCCCGCTTGGCTGCCATACCAGTGTGAATATCCTTTAAAATGCACTTTGAGAAGGTTATTAATAGTGCCCTCTGCTGGGACGCCCTGCAGTGTGTCGGGAGCCCGCCCTGCGGGGTTTTCTCCGCATCACGGTTTCCTCTGGCTGTTCTGGGTTCTTCCCCCAGGACAGAGACATGCATGTCAGTCAGTTGGTGTGACTAAATTACCCACAATGCCTATCTGTCTCCCTTGATGGATTGGCATCCTGTCCAGGGTGTACGCCTGCTCCTAGTGTTCCTCTAATGTGACTGCAGGGGCAGAGCGACTTGGCAGAGCCAGAGTCCCACTGCACACATCCAGCAGCGTCTGCTCCATTCCCGCACTCATTCTCCAGATCATTATAAATAATCAAAGGCCTGGCATACCCTGAGGGGACTGTGGGCTGCCAGGGCTGCCATAACGCTGATGTCATTCAGGCCTGTTACCACGGCGACAGTAACGCTACTGCATCTTTCGAGACTGCCTTCAGTGTCACCCAGGCCCAGGTTCAAGATGCTCAAAATGGTCATGTGACATACAGAAATGTGACACCCCATATCAGTGTAATATAAGTAAATTCTGACCGAGCTGGATAATACCACAGCTATTATTTTTTCCTGCTAAAATCATTCTGGAAATGAACAGTATCACAAACAATCTGTGCTTCTATATACTATCGCTGTTCGCTTGGACAATCCATTCAGCAGCTAATGCAAATGCTCGCATCCCCAAATATAAGCATTTTTTAGGAGGGCAACAGTGAATCGTTTTGATGCCCTCGACAGTGAGTGATGGAGCTCATAGGAACGTAACCCTTAGAGATGACTGGTAGAAGCTGACGATGCCAGAAAAAAAGCACAAACATGTCCTCCTGTCACAGAGATTCTCAACCTTGGCAACCTCCATTATTCTCCAGCTTCTAAAAATGGGCATATAAACAGTGAAGCAACATCAATATCAGCGCAATCTATTTTGGAGCCGCAATTAGCAAGCCGAAGTTCCTACAGCTTTGTGCCAATTTCACTGTCCTCTCGTTCACTCCAGCAGCAGTAAATCACATGATATCGTCCATCTATTAAATTAGTTTAAAGTAATGGATGTTTTACGACATTTCTATTACCGTAATTGATCAAGTCACATGCCTAATTGATCGAAACAGGAGGACTTAATTCATTGTAGCCCCTGATTATGAACAGGCTCCTGGTAAACTGTGCGGAAGAACACGCACTTGGTTACTATGGAGACAGCGATGCTGCTCTTACATGTGATGGGTACCTGGAAAACCCTGAACTTGTTGTGGCACCTCTGGCATGTGTCAGGGATTTCATGCATCTATGGCCTTAATCTCTGTCATCCTTCCAGTGCCATCGCTGCCCCATTCGCCGTCACCATGGCAACTCCACCGGAACAACAAGGGGAAGAAACTACTAAATTTGTCAGCCCAAAACAGATTTATGTGACTCCCCAGTCTGTCAGAATAGCTGCACCTATATTTTATTCTGGGAGATGATGTCACCCCCGGTTTCCATGGAAACACAATGGCAGCAGGAGTTAGGACTAGCAGGTCGCTGATCTCTACTTCCTGCTACAAGCTGATTGGTTTCCAGGGTAGTCCATCCTGCAGAAGGTGCAATAACTGCACTGTACAATAAGTTTCAAGTTTGTGGGCACTGTATTACACTGATCTGGGGTTTATGTGAACTATTATTACCTATTAACTATTATTACCTATTAACTATCAAGGTTACCTCAGTTAGTAGATGTATGTTAAACCAGAGAAGCAGGAGGTGAGAAGAATGGCTGATGGAATTCTACAGAAGCTTAAAATGTCCTTTTCTCGAGATTTCAACCAACATCAGTTCATTCTGTGAGATGGGATGGAGGTTTTGTTCCAAGTCACACAGTGCATGATGTGAGGTGACTGATACCTGTGACGAATGAAGGACATGGTTCACCTCGTCATGGAAGGCTTCGGTCAGATAACACCATCTCCTGGTCTCCAACACCCACTTGTCCCTCCCCCACACCGGCGCCCAGCCGTCTCAGCATTGACCACACTACAGTGTGGGAGAGTAGATCCTGGGTCTGCTTGGAACGCCTGGGTGGAATGGGTTCTGAGGAATGTCACGGCGGTTGACAGACTGTGACACCGGGACAGAGCGAGGAGATGGCGGCTGGGAGCGAGCCTGCCAGAGAGGGTAACTGCGATAAGTCAGGGGCAAGACGGCTTTCTGCCACTGTCTCCTGGTGCTCAGTGAAGGCCTGTCCATCTCCCACCACCACAGACTCATGCCCTCCTGCAGAAAGGATCATCTCACTGGAGACATTGAGGTCCAAGGCTGATGATGCACAACCTGAAAATGCAAAGCCTTTTTATTTTCATGCACAATACAAGTGATGTCTATGCACAGGCATTCTACCACAAGGTATCGAGGCCACCTAGGTCTCTTAGTAATAAATGACCTTGTAAGTCTGATCTTCTCAGGTGCTCGCTAATGTGGAACAGATTCCTGTCTTGAGCAGTTTCACAATCTGCCAAACTCCCTTTGAGCCGAGTACCAGATCTAAACAAGCATAAATATGAGATTCATTACCTCAATAATGAAATTCTACCCTAGACTTCCCTTAAGTCATTAGATTTGCTCACTTAATTAACATCAATAGGTCTCGGTTACTCTGCAACCAGCTGACCGCAATTTCAACCCATGATTGTAATTAGAAAGGGTCTGTCCGAAGTTTTATTATGTGATGCGGTTTCCAATTGCAAAGTATCGTAGTTTGGTCAAAAGAATGGAGGAATTATCAGCGGCACCTAACAACCTTCATGGTGGAGTGCATTAACAAGGAGGACGCAGATTCAGAGCATAACGTCTCTGCTCTGCGTTTCTTTACAGTGTGCTGGAACATTGGAGCAGTTTACTAATTATACTTTAACGTCCAACTGAATTAATCGCGTGTGCAGTTCCTGTTAACGTGTCGTAAATAATTCATCTGTACTTTGAGACGCCTCTCGACAGACACTGCGATTATCGATAAATCATTAGTACTGAAAGCAGCGAGGGAAAATAAATCTAGAATTTTTTAATATCACTTTACTGCTGGAAATATGATCAAAGTTATAAAATGTCCGGTAACCTTAATTATTCATTAGGCTTCACTGTATACATAAAACACAGCTGGACTCTGTGTGTGTGACCCCCCCACACCCCCATCCTTGCCCCTAATAGGCCCCCAGGCCCCCCTAATCCCGTCCATCACCCGGAGTGTCACACGGGCTGAGGCCCTCTGAGTATGGAGGAATCCGGACCGTGCCCTCAGGAACGGGCTGGTGATGGGCACTGTCACCCTGCTGACATGGTCACTGAGCCGGGCTTTCAAACACAGGAGGCCAGGGAATGTGACCCAGGAGCCCATCTTCCTCTATTTAGACATGCAGATTTGTTTGCATACATGTCTTTGGAGCATTGGGTCAAAGCCATGTAACGTGGAGAACATGCAGGCTTCATACAAGATGCAGGGGCTGTATTCAAACACCCAAACCTGTCTGGGCAGAGGTGCTACCCACTGAGCCCCCATGATGCCCCATTTATTAGATGTCAGCCTTCTTTCTCCGCTTAAGTTCAGCGGTGCCTGAAAGGCCAGCGGGCCTGGAGGTGGTCTGCAGGTGGTCTGCAGGCAGCAAGCCGCCTTTTCTCCTCTCTCACTCTGGAGCTGCGAGAGAGACTCAAACCCTGACATGGAGCAGAGCCAGGAAGAGTGCACTGCTTTGGCAAACATTTCCTGCTGGGAGGGAGACACTGGCAGGGCGGGTGTGCACCGCCTCCACAAGGAGCACAGACCTGAAAAATAATAATAAAATCACAAGAATAATGCAAAGCCGTCGAAAGAAAGTCACAATCAAAATAGTGAGGTCCGCCAGACGCTGAGTGTTACCTCCTCATGTCACCTCTAGCCTTCCCTCAAACTCCTGTCCTGCCGGGCAGCTCAAAGTGCTCCCAATAGGAGTGTAGGTGGAGGTTTGGGGGGAGGAAACTGAAAGGCTGGTTAGAAGTCTAAAATACTGCGAAAAAAACCACAGACTATCTGCGCAGCTCATGCATATGAAGTGCCCTCACATCAGTTTCCTCCACTTTGAGTCCTGCTCGAAGGAGGTTCGACTAATTCCTTAGGAATTACACAGGCCGGCTAATTAAGGAGCTGTGACTCGTCACAGTGCAACAGTCAGGAATAAATACTGCCAGCCTCCTGAAGATGGACAGTGCAGAGGGCCTCCCTGTGCATTGCTGGTGGGCCGCGTGACCGTCCATCTCGCTGACGGTGACGTCACGGCACAGGATGCAACTGGCCACTGGAGAGTCTCAGCATAAATTGCAGAGCGCGGCAGACAAACTAAAATATGGGCAAATAAAATTCTTATTTTATTTCTAGGTGGTACAAAACAATCAGTGCAACTATCCATCATCATACTATTTATCCAGTACAGGGTCATGGACAGCCTGGAGCCAGCGAAGGCAGGAAACGCATGGCACGAGGCTGGGGACAACCTGATCAGGAAAGCAGCTCCTCACAGGACACACTCCCAGGGGCACATTAATTCACCTAGCTGCAGGTTTTAGACTGGGAGCATGTGCAGACATCCCCACACAGAGTGGGCCTGAGATTCAAACTCCCAACTTGCCACTCACCACATCCCAGAAGCTACACAAGCTCCACGGTTCCCTTTTCTGATCATGACATCATTGTGCAGAGTCATGGATCCCTCCTGATTCAATACCTGTTCCTGCATCTTACAGTGATCTGGAGTCTCAGTCACGGTGGGAAGAAATGTGAGCTGAGACAGGAGGGTGTGGGGGAGAGGGCCCCACGCTGGCTGCCTCTAGCCTTGAAGACACCCTGAAATAACACCCCCTCCATGGCAGCTGAGAAGATGTCTGTGCAGACCAGCCTTCTCTCCCAAGGCAGCGCAATTTGTTGTTTTCATAGCTGTTAACATTATTAAATTAATTTGAGGTTAGCTACATTAACAGAATATATATCACTCTGAATAGACAGAATGTATCCACCAGATGGCTTAATTTTATTGAATAATAAATGTAGGTTCTTCAATCATGTAATGTGAGTTACGGTATCCAAAACTATCCAAGAACATAGAGCACAAACTATTTGTGAAAGATTAAATAAAGGAAAAACATAGTTATTTAAAAAATGCATGTTGTCGAAGTGTTTTGCTGAATATGGTGATAATATTGTTCAAAAATCATAAAAATCAAAAATATCCATCCAGCTAGCCAGCCAGCCAGCCTTATCCTGTACAAGGCTGCAGTGGAAACACAAGAAGCAGGGGGCATGAGGCAGGGACACCGGGACAGGCGGCTGTGGGCAGATCAGAGATGCCGGGGGGTTAAGCCTAGGCTTGGGTTAGGTTTAGGGCTTGGGTTAGGCTTAGGGCTAAGGCTATTGGCTTATGGCTGGGGCTAGGCTTAGGGCTTGGGTTAGGCTTAGCCCTTGGGTTAGGTTTAGGGCTGGGGTTAGATTTAGGGCTGGGGCTATAGGCTTAGGGGCCCATACAGCCAGCTGAGAGCACTATCCGACCGCTTACCACCGGTAAAGAGCTCGGGGGCATTTCATTTTGCGGACTGCCTGAAAAAAATGGCAGCTACATTAAAATTTAAAAAAAGCCCACAAGTGAATCCAAGACATGAAAAGTTAGCAGTAAAACTTCTAATTAGTTCTGGTTAATAGAAAGCACCAGTCACGCCTACCCGTTCGAATGATTATTAGCTTACTAGCTAACTAGCTATTATCATATCAGTAACTAAATTGCGTACATTCATGTGGAGCGTTTAGAGAAACAGCAAGATTAATTTGTATCATACTGCAAGAGTAGCTGTATAATTAAATTACATGGTATTACATTTATAATGACGTGAATGAACGATACAGACATTTTTTTCAAATAGTCAGGTGTTGGCCTGTTGATTTATATAACAGAATATGAACTGGAGAGAGTTTGTGGGTTTTAATCTTACAAAGCATTGGCACTCAAAGACAGAGATGTTATATAGATATATACTTTATTAATTATCTCTGGTAAAATAAAATTACAAAATAATTTCACCCTCAAACAATCCTCTCCTCAATCCTTAAAGTCATTGTGAGTTATTAATACATGTATCATAATTTTAATTACGAATGAGAATAATACTATAGTTTCATAATCATAAATATCTGCTATAACTGCGGTAGTAATATCTTAATGGTAAAAAAACTCAGCGATACAAAGCTAGATTTTAGTGACAGTACAATATTCCAAGCGGGTGTAATTCAGTTTTCCGGCCACAGAATGTCGCTAAAAGACAGTTTTTAAAATGGTCTCCGTATAATGGGGTCAGAAGCAAAAATAGTGTCTCTAATATTCCAGCACGCCATTATAATGTCTCTTGTCGTATTTATCTTTTATTCCCGTTTCCCAGGTTTACAATTCTTGGCATCCAAACATATCTCACTTCCACTTCGCGTCTATTCCAAAATTTGCTTGTCATTCTCTTGATTAGGTTTGTTCATTTAATCGTCCTTCTGATCATTCTGCCTGTAAAAATTGTAGTCCACATTGCACTTCCAAAACTTCCTTTTTCTGTCTCCCCAGATCACCAGGGAAAGGCATAAGTGTCCGTTCTTCCTTCCTCTCCTCCCTGATTTGCTTATTCTACCTTTCTTTGTAGAGTCCATTTTAGTCACTGAGAGAGCACTTTGGTAGCAAAGATAGAACTAGAGAATGTGTGTGTGTGTGTGTGTGTGTGTGCATGTGTCTGTCTGTAGGGCTTAAAGGTCTGCATTTATGTAAACGCTCAGTACGTATCATCTGTGCAGGCATGGACAACATGCAATATGGCTGTTTTCTCTTTTGTGTATATGCATGATTTCTAGTTACTGAAACTAGAGTTCTGTTTGAGTTCTGTTCGGTGTTCCGTGGGCAGGCAGACTGCGTAGCGTCGCCTAAGGCTCGTCTCCGGTCGGCGTGCGCGTGGGGTACGTCATCTGCCCGTTTTAACGCAAGGCAAACGCAGCGTCGCGTTTTAGGTCAGTGTGCTCCTCCTGCAGCCTGTGAATGTGTAGTGTCCCGTGAAGTGGTTAAAATTCTTATTAAAGGGATGTTCATCAGAGCACAATTAGCAATTAGTAAGAAAACACATCATAAGGATAAAAAGTCACTGTCATTAATTCCTGATACAGAGGGAGCAAATATTCTGGTAATTAGTGCAGACTCGTTTAAAGTATTCAGTATCCATGTAATTATTTCTCTGGTAACAGCCCGCCCCCTGACCACCTCCCCCATTTATTCCAACCCCCCACTTCACATTCGTTTCATTTTTGCTTTCCGCCACTGGTCTCTGTCCCCCAGCCCTCCGCTCGCCTGGGGGGGTGTCGGCGCGCCTTCTCTCTCCCTCAGCAGCTGGAGGAGCTGGTATCGGGGCTCCCGTCGGCCGCGGCTTTGCCGTCCCGCTCGCGCAGCATGTGCAGCAGAGCCGCGTGCTGGGCGCTCAGCGTGGCTGCCAGGTGGGCGGGCAGAGCGCTGAATCCCGCCGTCAGCTGCTCCACCCGCTGCTCCAGGCTCAGCATCTGCCGCTCCAGGTCCTCGCTCCGGTCGTTAAGCTCCGACATCAGCTCGTACATCACGCTCTGCATCTGTGCAAAGGCGGGAAGGATGTGATAAGATGAGGGGAGCGACGAGCCCATGGG
>JAODKM010000126.1:1154534-1166242 GCA_026780845.1 Petrocephalus sullivani | reverse complement strand
AGACAGACAGGGGGGGGGAGAACACAGCAGTGGCAAGGGGGGAGACAGAGGAAGACGTGAGGGGGTATAATCAGATAAAGAGAGAGAGAGAGAGAAAGAGGGATGAAGCAAAGGAAACGGGCAGGCATAGAAATATGAAGAGAGGCAGCATGGCAACCCCAGAATCCTGCAGGACCCTAACAGAGAATGAGTTTTGCGCTTCATAAATTACCCAGTTGATACAGAACTGCTAAAGATACTAGTGAAGTTGGATCCCCAGCTATTTAAAAGACCGATTGTCTAACGCCCCCCCCCCAAACTTCATTTAACGAAAAGGAATTAAACATGGGAGATTAATGGAGGGCCAATTTTATCTCTCCCCCTCTCATTCTTCTGTCCCTCCTTGAGTCCGCAAACCCGATGCAGCACAGTGTGTCCCTCCCTGGGAACGCCGTGAACACCAGGGATGCCGGGCTCTGGGCGCTGCTCCCTCGGGGGGGCCGGGGGGGGAATTCCCTCTCGAGCTGCCGGGCATCAGCGTGGCCCATGGGGCCCCCAGGGACGAGGCAACATCACAAAGTCACCTGGTTCACTGGTACTGGGAGCTCAGGTCCGTGTGTCTGTGTGTGTGTGTGTGTGTGTGTGTGTGTGTGTGCGTGCGCATGTGTGAGAGTGTGCCTGCATGTGTGTGTGCTTGTGTGTGTGTGTGTGTGTGTGTGTGTGTGTGTAGGTTTGTGGTAGCCCTGCCTGGGGACAGCCCATAATGAGATTCCCTGGGCTCTGACATCACTGCACACACTCAGAAAGATTCCCAGAGTAGCCATCCCCTGGGAAGCGTGTCAGGCCGGCCGCCGCAGGGATCTTACCGGTGACGGCATGTCTCGGGGGGGGGGGGGGGGTTACCTGCACTTCACGGGCATGGTAGGCGATGATAAGGCCCAGCAGGATCACTGTCGAAAGGCTGATGAGACACTTCAGAGCCAAAGAGTACATGGAGCTCTGTAAGAGAACAGAAACGCACACACGCACACACACGCACACACAGACACACACACGCGTGTGTCAGCTCTGCAGCAGCTCCCACATCCGCGCTAACAGCCCTCCTCTATATCCTGCCCCTCCGGCTTTGCTCACAGCTAGTGCCTATTTCTGTTCCTATTATTAAACGTTCTTGTCCTGTTAACTAACCCTAACACTAACCCTAACTAACTATGACCTAACTAACCCCACAGACGGCAATGAAAACCTTCATTCATTCAAGGCTGTGATGGAGAGTTGACTCTAATTCACACTCTAATTTGCTCAGAAACATTCAAAAAGGAAGACCTTCTGATTACCAGTCCAAGCACATTAAAAAAAAAAAGGAAATTATCATTTATTCCCCTAATTACCTAAATCAGAAGCCATTTTCACGCCCTGGTGCCCCATAGATGCCACACCTCCACACCCTGCCTCAGGTTCTACATATTACACATATTACCCCAGCCATCTTATGCTATCATTTCTTAGCCACTAGTGTTTTTAACTGCAGACCAACAATGAAATCTGATTCCACTGAGCTTCTCTGTTATCCAGGGGATACAGGGAAGAGAAGCATGCAAATGGGAGCTATAGAAAAATATATATATATGTCTATGTATATGTCTATATATATAAAAATATGGGTTGGTATGGACGGTACTGGACGGTAACTGCAAATACTGAGGTCATCTGAGGAGAGATTTAATGGCACACTTTGATAAAAAAATCATAGTTTTACACCCGCATAAACCTAATTTAAACATCATTTTATGTGGCAGCCTAAGACTTTTGCATAGGACTGGATACACACACACAAACACACACGCCCTGTGTAATATCCCTCCCCTGCTGAAAAAGCCAGCCTGACCTCGTTAAGCAGCTTGACCAGTTTGTGATACTTGGCCAGCTTAAGGTATGGTTTGACCAGCATGGCCAACTGGTGACCCACCTAGTTAAACCATCAAAGAGCAGCAAGAGCTGATTCCACTGAGCTTCTCTGACCAGGGAAATCTGCAAACTGTGTTGAATTCTGGCCCTCCAGGACTGGAGTTGGGCACTCCGATCTAGGACCATCTTGGACCAGCATATGCTGGGTTTTAGCTGTTATTTTTAACAGGGATGGAGGGTTGGTTGATGTATATATAGCTGCTCTGACTTATTACCTTTAAGCAGGAATTGTTTAGGTGCAGGATTAAGGTCACAGTGAGCGCATTTAACCCTGCCGACATGAGTTACACCTAAAGCTAGGCCAGCTTTGCTGGGGATGGGGGCTGCTGTCTATTGTTCCAGAAATTCCACCAGACAATAAGTATCCTTCCTGTGCAGAGAAAGGCCAAGGACCTGCAGAGAGCCAGTCCCCCCTTAGTTAGCCTGTGTGCCCCTGAGTGAACCTGCATGCCCCTAAGTCAGCCTGTGTGCCCCTGAGTTAGCCTGCACGCCCCTAAGTTTGCCTGTGTAGCCCTGAGTTAGCCTGTGCCCCTGAGTTAGCCTGCATGCCCCTAAGTCTGCCTGTGTGCCCCTGAGTTAGCTTGCATGCCCCTAAGTCAGCCGGTGTAGCCCTGAGTTAGCTTGCACTCCTGAGTTAGCCTGCACACTGCTGAGTTTGCCTGTGCCCCTAAGTTAGCCTGCACGCCCTTAAGTCTGCCTGTGTGCCCCTGAGTTAGCTTGCACCCCTGAGTTAGCCTGCACGCCCCTAAGTCAGCCTGTGTAGCCCTGAGTTAGCTTGCACTCCTGAGTTAGCCTGCACACTGCTGAGTTTTCCTGTGCCCCTGAGTTAGCCTGCACACTGCTGAGTTAGCCTGAATGCCACTGAGTTTGCCTGCACCGTTTGCCTGCTGTGCTCCTTAGATAACCTGCGTGCCTGTGAATTAGCCTGCACCCCTGCATTAACCTGTTTCCCTGAGTTAATCTGTGCCCCTGAGGTAGCCTACACATCCCTGAATTAGCCTGCGCGCCCTTGAGTTAGCCTGCACCCCTGAGTTAGCTTGCGCGCCTCTGGGCCCCTCCGGTTTGGCACAATCGGTCTCTGGGGGAAAGGGGTTTTAGACACATGACTAAAAGTCATACACTCAATTACATGCTGGACTGGGCCATTAAGACCCCTGACAGCTGCTTATATAATGAGAGGCAACAGGCCACAAGAGAAAAGGCTCCACGGTCCACAGAGAGGCACGCAAAGAGATATTCTGTCGTGTTAGGGTTAGGCTTATGGCTAAAGTGTACAGGCCACCCAAAGGTCAACAGCTAACTGTCAGTCCCTCGGCTTAAACAAGACAGTTTTCTAAATACAGCAAAGTCCTTGCCAGTACATAGTTCGAGTTGTAAATAGAAAATATGGCTGACACCTCTAAGAAGCTGGCCATTCCTGAGGGAGCATTCAGTCTGCCGACTCTCCGGTGAAAGACGAAGCTTCAAGCTGTCAGCTGACGCTCCCCCTCGGGGTAGGGGTGAAATGTGCAACAGATGCACATTCCCGCGCATGAAACATGCGAGCTCGCCGGCCGCTCCAGTGTGGCTGACGCCCTGTCTGACCGGCGGCTCTGAGAATGTCCGATCGATGTGGTGACTTTTTAGGTCTGACGTCGATGCTTGGATGTCGGAAGAGCGCCGATCGACACGGAGAGCGGAGCAGGTGAGAGCGGCGCGGCAAGACCAAGTGACGCCTGACTGTACATCGAGAAGAGCAAGGAGCATCTGCGGGACACGGGCGCTCCGCGGAAAGCCCTTCTTTACAGGAAGAGACGCAGAGGGACAGTGCCATGTCTTTCATCCCTCTTTACTTTCCATCCCTCTGTCAGTTGCTCCCTCCTTCTCTCCACATACCTCGGTTCAGTCCGCTATTTCGGGAAGTCGGTGCATGTGCTGCGTTGGTGTGAATGAACCAGAGATGTCCCACGGTACAGCAGCTGAACACGCTGCAAATATAGAGCGGTGCGGGAAGCGAGTGCACGCCACACTATTTCCACGGGCCGCTCAAGGACTCGCGGCGACAAGGGAGGGAAATGTGAATGGGGATGCGGCGGCGGCGGTGTCCTTTTGTCGCGGCCTCTCACAAACAGCTGCCAGTCCTACCGAGCCTGCCGCGCGCGTGTCTCGCGTGTGTGTCGCGCGCGCCAGCCTGTGTATGAGATACCGAATCCAGGAGTTGGCTCACCGGCTCACCAATAGGCAGCGACTTAGACAACAACCCAACAGCACAACATTCCCTTAGCTGTGAGTCTGAGGCTTCAGCCCGGACTGTGTCGAGCTTCATTTATTAGGTGGAAGAATCTGGCATCAACTAAAAGCATAAGGACCTGTCAAAGGATATCCTGTTAAATAGTATTATTTATCTCTTTAATTTTTGTTTATTATTGTCTTTTTAATGGCTTGATTTACTCTGATTTTCGAATCAGAAAGAGAAGTATTTTATTTGGCCTTTGAAATCTCCTTCTTTCATTTCTTTTCAGTGTCTCATTTTTTTTTTCAAATAACACTCCCCCGGTTTGCCGCCCACTGAAATAACAGTTGAGCTCAGTGAGAGAGGGAGAGAGAGACATACAGGCACAAACAGCATCGATATTCATATCCAGGAAAAAAAAAGCAGACCAAATTTCCCTTCAGGAAGGCAGGTTGAAAAATAAGTCAAAAATGAGGGAGACCAAAATTTTAGAGACGGCATGTCTGTACATACAGTACTCCATCACCCATAATGCTGCTATCACAATAACCCACATATGATAACACACCTTTTAGCTAAACACCCCTCACCGCTCAGCATTAATAATCTCGGGAGACAAGGCTGGCTGTTCCCTCGAACACACTGGCCAGCTTTAAGTAGGAAAGCGTCGCAATGATGGTCTCAAACTGCCAACATCACATTGACATTCATCAAGGCCCGCATGTGTCCTTCATGGATTTGGCCGTGATGCCACTCATAGACCCAACAAAGCCTTTCAATTAAAGACGCAATCACGTTGACAGATGCCTCGCGATCGCCTGTCAATAATCCTGCCCCAAAGGTGGCTCTCGGTGCGACACGCATGCTTAAAGCTGCCAGATACCAATCCCTCAACACCCGTCAAAGCACTCAACCGCCAATTGAATCTCCTTCACGTTGAATTGGGTTAGACTGATGCATTCCGTGCTGAAGGGCCCTTCAGACATCAACAAACAGCTCAGACTCAGGTGGCTCACCTTGCTGTAGATCCCCCAGGACAACTCAGTCTCGATGACCATGACCACGATTCCAAACATGCCAAAGATGAGGGCATAGTCACTCAGCCGCTTCCTCTTCTCGAACAGTGCCCGTCTGTGGCCCAGCTTGTAACCAATGTTCTGGTTCTTGCGTTTTGGGGCCTTGGAGAGGCCGGAGCCCCTGGCTCGCCCACTGCCCCCGCGGCTGTTACCCGCACTGCCGCCCCCACCGGTACTCCCCAGAGCCCCCCGGCTCTCAGACAGGGCGTGGTTCTGGTGGTAGATGGACATCTGGTTGGAGGCAGTGTCAAATTCATACCCGTACGGTGAGTCCTCTTTGGAAGAGATGACAATCTCGGGGGGGTTCTGGGCCTGGACCAGGGTGTGTGATGGAGGCGCCGGGGCCGAGTCGCGCTCCCTGTCCCGTCCGGCAGCGCCCCCTCCCTCTTTGGTGTCGCTCCCGCTGTCGGACTCGATGAGATTCCTCCGGGAGGCGCTCAGGCGGCTCAGTGGCTTCATGACGCCGCCGCTGTACTTACAGGAGCTCATGGCGATTTCGGTGAAGGGGTTGCTGTCTCGTCGGTGCACCAGGGGACTGGCCTGTCTGTGCTTGGACCCCCGGTCCCGGTCTCTGTCCCGGTCTCGGTCCCGGTCCCGTTCAGAGGACGGTGAATGCGATGAGTAGAAGAGAGCATTGTAGACAGGTGAGTTGTCGCCACTCAGACTGTGCTGGCTGCCCAGACAAGAGGACAGAGGCGTGCTAGTGGGGTGCAGGGCGTTGGGGATGGCGGGGGGCAGCTGCTGGCCGGAGGCCAGGGGCAGTTTGGGGAGAGCGGCCGGTGGGAGGCTGGGGGTAGTGGGCGATGGCGAGTTGCTGAGTCGGTCCATCGTGGTGCTGCCCGTGTGGTTGGAGTGGTTAGCCCCGGGGTAGCTGCCAGCCAGAGGCGAGTGGGCGAGGCCGCTTGACGGACCGGCTGGCCGCTGCTCCTCTTCCTCACTCCCCGTGAGGAGGGCCAGGTTCAGAGAGGGTGGGGGTTCCATGGCAGAGCACCACGGGGGGCTCCAGTGGACGTTCGGCTCTCTGGGGGCGTGGAACCGGAGGGAGCAGCCAGATCACGGGGAGGGGAGGGGGGGCGGGCAGAGGATTTAACTGTGCGGGAATGAGAGAGAGGGGAGGTGGAAGGAGAGGGAACGAGAGGGAGGATGGAGGGAGAGACGGGGGGACGGCTGGGGAGGATTCGGAAGGGGGTGCTGGGAGAGACTGGGGGAGAAAGGGACGTGGGATCTGTACAGGGCTGGAGGAAGAGAAGTGTTCAGGTCTTACATCTTCATCTAAAAACTGTCAAACCTCTCCCTACTTTTTCAAGCCTCTGTCTCACTCGCAAACACAGACACTGTCACACACACAAATTGATCCTACCTAATACCCCGTCTTGTATATTTGAATATGCTATTATTGAACACTATAATTTACATGATATTTGAATTCATCAAGATATGAAGTAATAATTAGGCTGTAGTTTGCATGATTATTATTTCTTGTGAAATATTTTGTGTTGACGTTTCCTTTCCGTCAGATGGTGGCCCGAAGCCTCTCACATTCGTATTCTTCTGCCCGTTTCTGTCGCGCTTTTGCGAACACCCTCCTCGCCGTCTCTCCTACCTCCCCTCTCTCCGTTTTCCTTCCCAGTTCAGTTGTTGATTCTAACGAAAGGCAAAAATATTCCACAGCACTTTTTCTTTTTCATGTTGTCAACGCCATCCCATCGCCCATCTTCCGATCCCTTCCTCGTCGACAGGTTGTCCTTTGGAATATAAAACAGTATTTTTCTATCAAATTTCCGACTCCCTCCAATCTTAACCTCGTCTCACTCAACAATATTTTTCAGTGCTGTGTCTCTCTTCTTTTCTATTCCATCTTCCATACTAAACGCGAAATTTTATATTATCCCGTTGTTTTACCAAAATCAAAGTGCGGTAAAATACATTTGTTTTGTGTTATTTTTCTTGCCCCAATAGTTCAGTTATTATTAATATAAACGCCAATACTGTCATTCAAATACAAAAATTTAAAAAACTACAAAAATAATACAATTTTCATAGAAATGTAAAAATGATAGATGTTTTCTCCTAATCATAGCCTCTCTCCTGTCGTCCTCTCACTCAGTGCTTCTCGCTGCCTCCTTGCGAGCGCAACTTCTCTGCTGTCCCCGCCCACCCCCTCCTCTCCTGCGCTCCTATTGGCTAAGCCGCCCGAAGAGAAATAAATAAGCATAAAAAACTATACAGAAAATTTATCTAATCAAAAATCCTCCCTTCCCTTGCGTCTTTCCCTTCCGGTGTGGTTATCATCTACTTAATGCTCAGTCATTATCACCGAATATTAGGCTGCCTAATGCTGGCGATTTGGCTGCTTTTGTGTTTTTTTTTTTATTTTTGGAACTTATATATTAAACTATCGATTACATTACGTGCCCCGAGTCATTCTGTTAATAGTAAAAGGACAAATACTTAACCAGCAGTTAACCGTTATAATAAGTTAATTGCAGGATTGTCGTTTACTTCGTTCCATACGAGACAACATGTATGCTTAATGAATACAAGTATATATAACTTCTAAAATGGTTTAAACATTTAAATCATGTTTGACCATCGAGGTCAACAGTCAATAGTTATGATGTATTTTAAAGCAGGAAGCATACAGGAAGCAGGAGCATACAGCCGAAGGACTATAAATACGGTACAGAAGGGCAGCAATATACCGTATGGATGGTTTAAACGACAGGTCTATTTACGCGATTGATCTGTAACATTGACACCTCAGAGCAGGCCTCGTTTTATCCCTGTACACAGACCTGATGCTGACCGCACAGCATTGAGAGGGATCTGCATCACGGGCCGAAGCTGGAGAAACCACTAATCTGTTAGGAACTTGGCAGTGACGTCAGCTAATGGACAGCGGTGCGCCTGAGAGCCAGCTGTCCATGTGTGATTCAGGTCTGGAGAGCAGGGGGAGCCAGTCAGGCAAAACAGGTCAGGTACTTCTGTGGATAAGCTACAGGGATGGATGCCCTCTGACAGGTGGCAAGTAACTTTGGTTGCATTTTTTATTTACCTGATGCTTCTCTGCCTTTTGCAATTAACAGTTAATGGAGTCACCTATTTACCAGGGGTAAATAGACTTTTGAAGGACACTATTGGCAGGTTCCTCCTGGGACTTGACCTGGCAGCCTTCTGGTTGAGAGCTGATGTGCTCCATCGTGATGCCGGGACTCATGTTCTGCTCCAGTGGTGCTAGGGGGGTTATGCCTGCCCGATCATCATTCACTAGGTGACGTGGCTGTATGCAGTTCAGATACTTACCAAGGCTGGCTCTGAACTATCCTGGAAACCTGGATAAAAGAATCTTTGTTGGGAGTTGTGGAAAATTCGCCGGTTTGAAGAATTTCTATACTGTTCAAGGCACAACAAACAGAGCTTTTAACAGCAGAGAGAATCATCTCATATGAGCCAAGGAAAGCTTTTTGTACGAGCGTCGCATCGCAGCCCTCTAAGGTTCCAAGGCCACATTAATGCTTGTAGTGGCTGAGCGCCATGAACCAGCAACCTGTGTTTCTCATCAGTCACCCGCCACCTTCGGCGCACAGTGGGAAGGGAAGAACAGGCCATTGTTAAGGTGGCTCCATGATTCTTCAGATGTTGGTGGAGTTTATGCTTGGCAGGGGGCCCTTTGCTGCCTCCAAGAGGCAATAAACTGGACTTGTTCATCCGGCAGCACACAGAGCCGTGTGAGCAATCACCCATGCTGCGTGTGCTCTAACATGCTCTAACATAACAAAGAGGAAGTTACCTAGAAACACACAGATACTCAGCAGGTGGAGCCATTAAGAAGGACTGACTTTGAGAATGAACGTCCAGGGGGGTGTTCCACAAAGCAGGATACCTTGCTTAGCCAGAATTAAGCTTGCCTGAGCTACTTGTAACTGCAGAAGGATAAAGTCCATTTACCCAGACTACCTTAAATCCAGCAAGTTATCTGGCTAAGCAAGAAATCCTGCTTTGTGAAACACCCCCCAGATGACGGAAAAGGGGTGAAATATGACTCAGCGGAGCATTTACTTTTCCCCATTGCCCTGGGTTCCAGGTTTTCTCCTATTTACAGCAGCTTCTGAGTCTTTGATCATTGGCCTTGGATACTAGTGGTTTCCCAGCACCAGCCCTACCTTGAATTCCTGCTTTGTTAGACTCACAGTTTTTGTTGAGGCTGGGTCACGGCAGCGCAGATGCAGTTCTGTGGTAATTATTGATGACATGCTCTTGCAGTGTTCAGGATGATACTGTTCTGTCCCCGTCAGAGAGCTTCGATTCCATGCCTCATGCCTCATGGCTGATGCAGTTTCCCACATATCTCCATGATCTCTGAGGCTGTTCCCGGTGACTCGATTAATTATTTTGCAGCTTTTGTAGATGATGCACCTGCTATTCAGGCTCAGACTCTGGATTATTTATAACATGTTCATTTTCTCACGTTCCTTAGAAAATGTAATCCAGTGCTACATGACAGGCTGCGCGTACAGCCAACACACGTGGCGCTCAAACTAATTGGCGTCCAAACTAAAAGGAGTGTGCCCTTAGTAGCCACCTTCGCAAATTAGGTGCTTCAAACTTAAATTCTTTCCCCATGTAATGCTTCAGTTCTATTGTGCATGGGCTGTACATTAGTGAGCATTCTGCTGTCTATGCACTGCGGTTGCCTGGACGCCAAGCTTCATGGTGATCATGGTGATCATGGTGATCATGGTGAACATAACTTACAGAACAGGCACTGAAGGGAGGGACAATATCAAGATCATGAAGCTCCCTTAATACCCATTTTTTTGGCTGCTTTGTGACCTGCTTTGTGCCCGTCGTTCTTACCCTTTTAAATGATATGACCAAGCCAAGATAATTCTCATAATCAGTGATGATGTGGTGCATGGATGAGATCAACTGGCAGCTAGTTTGATATTGGAGCAAAAATGCTCTCGCACACGAGCCCCCAGGACGGTACAGCTGGCCCTCATCCTAATGAAGCACTGTTTGTCCAGGTTTTACTTTCCATTACACGACATTGTGTATAAATAAAAGGTACACCGTGGTAAAGAAGAAGCCGCTTTGTTATTTAGGTGCATCGCCAGCTGTAAATCACCAGCGGCAGCATGTGGCCACAGCTCACAGCTCCATAACGGCGTTCAGCTCGCCGTTGACCGAGTGTCTCGGTGGCTCCCCTGCTCTCAGCGTTCTCAGGTCACATGTCGCTGCCCAAAGTGTGTGGCCGCTCTCCACATACGGATGCCCCGTTCCACGACGATCCTCATCATTCCACAATTCTTTTTAGCACATTCTGTACAATTTAAATAGACGGGGAAAATTTAGTGAAGGTGGAGGGGGGAAGCAGATGGAAAGGAGCTGAAGACACAGGACTGTCACTATTACACGTTCACGGCAGCTAGACGCACTGGTAGCTGGTAGGACAATGCCGCTAAACTCGCAGAGGCAGACGAAGGGGGGCATCGGCGTGAGGAAGCACACGGCTGCGTGGCACGTCCATAATGCTGAGCCATATTGCCTGGACCAGTCAGGGACACGGTTAAGGATGATAGGCTCAGGGGAGCAGGAAGAAAGGAGGGCTACAGACAGGGGCTGACAAGGATGAGCAAGGTAGGGATGAACATGAAGGCGTCAGGGGGGAAATGGGGACACACACACAAGCACATTGACACATTCCCCAAAACCATATATATATCTGTATAATAAAAAAGAAAGGTGTTAAATAGATAGATAGCAACATCAGTAGTTGCTATGCCAACAAGAAAGTATACAGATGAATTGAGAAAATGCTCTTTAAAAAAGTGCTATACGAAAAAAAATGCTTATTCCCGAGAAAACGTTTTCCACAGCAGTAGAGAGTGAAAGGGCCGAGGCTGGCTTAAGTTATGACGAGGCCGCAAGCAGGATGGGCAGCTCCACTTCAAAGCCAATGCATCAAGCTCTCAGGGAAACTCAAGCGAGGCGGACGTCTTGTGTATGTGCATAACCCGGGACTTGCACATCATAAAAAAACACAACTCTCCCGGTTCAGCTGACAGGGACCCGTATCTACTCAGTGATAGTTATCTAACACGCTTCCATTTAAAACCTTAATCAGACAGCCTTTCTGGGGCGGGGGACATAAAACATGGCCTGAGAAAGTGCCACAGTGGGTCATTTGTCCATTAGGCTGGGACAGCAGCAGCTCTAAAGCCTGAGAGAAACAATGAGCTGCTAATAAGACGCCGTTAATCACGGGCACAGAGCCGTGTGGCATCGGAAGGCTGCACTTTCCACAGCCTTGCTCCTGTAGGGCCCTCGTGCACCAAGGGCTGCCTGCTCCTCTCATATAACCCGTACATATACCCTACACACTCAATAGCCGCAGCTCCTCTCATATAACCCGTACATATACCCTACACACTCAATAGCCGCAGCTCCTCTCATATAACCCGTACATATAC
>JAODKM010000126.1:1126898-1150948 GCA_026780845.1 Petrocephalus sullivani | reverse complement strand
CCCCCCGCCCCTCCCGCCCATGTCGCTCACCCTCCTAAGCTCCGCCCTCTGCCCTATTCGCCGCCACCACTGGCACCCGACCCGGCTTCAAAGCTCTTCTCCTCCAGGGGCTTGCAGATCCAGGTCCCATATCCATGCCCGTTTAGCGCCTGGAAGAACTGGGCTTTGGCCTCCTGGAAGGGCCTGGAGGCCATCTTGGCATGAGCATAGGAGGGGAGGGCCAGCAAGTCGGAGCGCCCCCTCAAGTGGCATAGGGTGTGGAACAGGCGGAACATGTTGGACTTGGAGACGCGGGACACCTCTAGTGTGAGGCTGTGGGGGAGAGGAGCGTCAGGAGCACCATGCAGGCCGGGGCGGGCAAACGACGAGGCTGCAAGTGCCGACCACTCACCCATCCACTTTGCCCTTGGTCCCGTCCAGCACCTCCACACTGGCCTGATCCGGCTGACTCCAGTTGATGCTGGACTCCTTGGTTTTGCCCGTGTGGCGCGAGGAATCGTACACACTGACCCGGCCGACCTGGAGGTCCGGGATGGAGCGGGTTATTTGGGATCACGACATAGAGACGGAATGCCAGTGAGAACGATTAATCCCGGGTCAGAAGCCTGGGACACGGGCACGCAGGTACCTCCGGGTGGTTTAGCGTAAAAGAGGGGGGAAGACTTTTTGCGAAGTCTGGCCCATCTCTGGCCATTCGGCAGCAAACGGCCCGGGTCAGGTGACCATGGCTGTAAAGGTATCCTGTTGGCAAACAGAGAGCAAGTTCGTCTTGCGTCATCATGACATTCATGAAGGGAATAAACTCTCTTCTCCTACGAGCAGAAAGGATGGCACAGCAAGATGCCCCCGCAGAGCTCTCACCCAGAGTAATGGAGCGGAGGTAGACTGGGTGCAGGAAATGGCTGAGCAGCGCCCCCTGCAGACCCAGCACATTCCAGCGGAGTATCTTATCACTGCAGCTCATGGTGCGTAGCCGTTCCCCATGCTGGATGCCGTCCCACGTGGGCACAATGTCGCTGGACTCCACAGGGATGGTGCCCTCTCCTGGTGGGAGGGTGAAGGTGGTTACGAGGTTAACCTGCTAACGAGGGTTGGCGCTGCAATTTGTGGACAGCAGTCAGCAGGGGGGGGTGGGGTGGCCTAGAAGCCCTACGGTGGCCAGAACCCATGACCTGCCCCCCCCCCCCCACCAAGGCTCACGCGACTGGCTCAGAGCCGAGACGGACAGCGCACTTCTGCAGATCTGCAATCTGACGCCGTCTGATTTATGAATGCCATCATAACCCTGACGTCTTCCACGCCAATGGGACGCGCCAGTGAAGGTTTCACGGTGGAGCTCCTCCCCCAGAACCTGCTGCTGCCAAAGCGCAGAGGAGCGGGCCTGGGTGCCCAGTGACAGGCTGCCAGGAGATGAACTAGCAGAGTATCAGCATCATAATCATGCCGGTGGTGGGGGGGGGTTCCCTTGTAATGTGAGAGCCCCCCTCCTACTCCAGACAGCCAGCTGCGGCCCCTCCGAGCCCCGCCTCCGCGCGCGGGCACACGCCTCACCGTTCTCCACCTTGGTACGCAGCTTCCCCTGCTTCACATTCTCGAAGAGAGGCTTGTGCCCGCCTTCCGCATTCTCGGCCGTCTCGCTGCAGGACTTGTCGAAGAGGGCACCGTCGCCGCAGGGGGCCGTGCTGAGGGGGCACCGGGGATGGCATTCACATACATGTACGTATCAGAAGGAAGAGGAGGGGGGCATGACCAAGGCCGGGGGGGGCACCAACCTGATGTAAAGGTGAAAGGTCACATCAGGCTTTACTCGAAGTCTGCCATCTTCTGCAGACTCAAAGATGCTCTCCTCAGAGCCACAGTCCTGCTTCATCAGCTCGCTGTACAGGAACCTGGGGGGCAGACAGGAGGTGTCACGCTCCGAGATCCGGGCCTTTCCGCAACTCCGGGAATAACAAACCCGGCATACAGATGCAATTCTTCCTGGCAAAAATGAATCAGCAGCACGTTATCTTGGGTCGGCTGTGTGTATATCATCTGGACTTTACGATACACACAAATCCCAGGCTTTTAAAGGAGCACTCACACAAATTAAAAAATGTAAATAAGTCACCAGCAACGGAAACACCCTGAGCAATTAATCTGCACATATACTTTTACTTAGCATTAAATTCTTATCTACGTTACACACCATGCATACATTAAGAGTAAACGATTAACGTTAAACCATTCCGAGTAAAATCCCCTATAAGACGGGGAATTTTCAATTCTGGCGCATCCTGGGAAAGACGGGCTTGTCCGATTCGCCCCCAACAAAGAGCAGAGGGGTTCTATTCAAGGCCGCTGCGGGCTCTCAGTGGGAGCAGTCCTTCTGATTCCAGCCCACTGCTGAGCGAAAAACTAAAACGAAGACATTAAAATTAGAAAGCTCCGTCAGGTATAAAGGGTACGAGCTGCAAGGACAGAGAAGTGAAAGTTCGAAAAGATGTAGTCCTGATTCTGCTGGGCCCTTTCATGGCATAAGAGCATCAGAATCACTCCCCGACATCAGCATCACTGTTAAAGGAAATGGGAGGGGAAAAGTGACAGTACCGAATGAAACCTCTTCTGGAGATGATTTCTGCGTGGCAGTCATTAACCGTGTCCCCTTTAAGGCTCAGCTCTTCCCCTTTAACGCAGCGGTTGCCTGGAAACAGGAGTGACATGCACTGATGAGGTCATGCATTCTCACCTCATAATTCTAATGTCACATATCATCATGAAGCTGGCCCCACCCTCCCACCCTGCCCCCCCTCACCAGAGCCCATGCTGACCACAACACCCGGACTGTCCCCAAATGACTCTAGGCCCTCCCCCTGGCCCTCACCAGTGCCCGTGCTGACCCCTCCCCCTGGCCCTCACCAGTGCCCGTGCTGACCCCTCCCCGTAGCCCTCACCAGTACCCATGCTGACACCTCCCCCTGGCCCTCACCAGTACCCATGCTGACACCTCCCCCTGGCCCTCACCAGTGTCCATGCTGACCCCTCCCCCCTGGCCCTCACCAGTGCCCATGCTGACCACGACGCCCAGGCTGCCCCCCTTCCTCATGACGATGGTGGCGAGGATCTTGCGGCCCAGGAGGCTGTGCTGCATGCGGGCGGTCAGCGCGTTGAAACGCTGGTGACTCAGCATGGCGATCTGGTCGTGGAGGGTGCTGCCGCTTACGGGGAGCTAGAGGGAGAGGTCGTGGTGAAGGTCAGGACCATACAGCAGCAATCGGGCAGTACGTGGGAAGTGGGGTGGGGTTGGCGTGTACCTCGGCAATGAGCTCCCCCATGCGGGCCGCCTTCTCCGCCTCCCCTATGAGCACCCTGAGGGCTGCATCCGCAGCTTCCTGCTTGCCCTGTTTCTTGCTGCTAGCACAGACGGGCGGAAACCAGCGCCCCCCCAGCTTCGCCTGGTATGTGAATCTTGGGGGTTTGGGGTGGGGGGGGTGGGATAGGGACACAGTGAGCAGTGTACCGGTGATTCTCCCAAGTCACATGACAGCATGTCAGGAGCGCACGGCCCGGTACCGTGGGTCGTGGGCCGGACCAGACTGGCCCACCAGGTGGATTTCGGCGGCGAAGCCCCGAGCACGGGCATACTCCAGCAGACCGGACACAGCGTTGTTGTTGAGGTGGTTGATGAGATCGCCCACCCCAGCCTCGTGGGCTGCCTGCACCTCGGCTGCCGTCAGGGTGAGGCATGGACCCGGGCCCTGGCCCGAGTCATCATCCCCGGAGCTCAACTGTGACGACAGCAGCGCAAAGATCCGCGGGCCCTGGGAAGACGGAGGCAGGGGAGCCAGGCCTGAGCTTGGAGCAGTGCACAAAAACAAAGCAAGCAAACTATGCAGAATGGGTCAGCAAGAGGAACGCTGACCCCTACAGGAGGAGGAGACACATGACGGTTACAACTGGGCCGAGACATCGGGAGAGAGAGCTGACACGACAGCGATGGCGTATTCACAAGGTAGCAAGATGCCGGCGCATAGGACACCTCCAGAAAACTGCACATTCCAAACAACAAAGGAAATCAGAGAGGTTCCAGAAAGCATTGCGATGCAGATATATCTAGGAATGTATCAAATACATCTAAGTATTAAATACGATCTACATTCCGCCAAATAATCCTCTTCAGACAAACAGGCCAAAAAACAGCAGTTGCCAAGCAACAGAAAACAGTTGTCAGGAGCGCTAGACTGTGTTCCGGAGCCCCATTGGCTACCTGGCAGAAAGCTAGCATCGAGACCGGCCAGCCCACCGCCACCTTATTTATATTCATCCTAACTTCCCATTCATCGTGCGACAAAAGAGCTGTCCTGTTTCCAGGTTCACTCAGCGCGGTCTATGTGTGTCATCAGCAGGAATATCATTCAGTTTTATCACCTTTACATTTGACCTCCAGCAGCTCGGTAAATCCCCTGATTTATCACTGCCAAGAGAGAGCTTCCTATAAATGCACAAGGGAGGCAGTGAATCATTGCTAATCTAGTAAAGCATATGTTTCTTTATATTTACCTCACCAGCAGAGTTATATTATGCACAGTAAGTTTTCAGCAGAGTAAATCATCAAACACACACACACACACACACACACACACACACACACACATCAGGAACTCCAAATTAACCAATCGGCACAGACGAGCAGAGCTGCCCTCTTCTTTTGACGGTAACAGAGAGAGGAAAGGCATCTGTGGTGACCGTCCCGCAAACCCTCCGAGACGGCAGATTCATTTACAGGTGTACAGAGCTGTCACGCGATATTGGGAGCGTCACACAGCAGCCGAGCTGACCCAGGATACCCTGGCCCGGCTTTCCCTCGGGACTCCGTGAGTTCAGGCGGAGTAGAATGACACCTTGGCGAGATCCCGGCACCGGATCGAACGCGAGACCGGCTGGCGGGTTCTTCCGTCACCTTGCTGGGCGGCAGCTTGCCGTCCACCAGCAGCTCCTTGACGGCCTCCTCCGCAGCCAACTGGCGCGCCGACTTCTTACTGGGGGCCGAGGCTTCGGCGAAGATCTGGTGGCCCACCTTCACCCGAAACATGAACCTGGAGGGGGCCCAGAGAGCAGACCGGGGGGGGAGGGGGGCTCTGAGTGGGTCTTAACCTTCAAATAAATGCAGCAGACAACATTGTCTCACCCCTCCACCCCCTCCCAAATATAACCAATCACCACGGATGG
Organism: Petrocephalus sullivani; assembly: GCA_026780845.1. NCBI lineage: Eukaryota > Metazoa > Chordata > Actinopteri > Osteoglossiformes > Mormyridae > Petrocephalus > Petrocephalus sullivani. The sequence goes on along the minus strand of JAODKM010000126.1, from coordinate 1,145,740 downwards.
AACCTGACCCCAGACTCGGCCATCTGACTGGGAGGCTACGCAGAAATATGGAAATGTACGACGGGAGAAGTCTATGAATTTTCATACGCTGGACCCAGACTCTTACATTTAGGACACAGTCTTGCTGCGATAAGAATAGCAGCACAAAATCCCCATGGTTTACAGGTTCAGTGGGTTTCAAGGAGAAGGTGTGAGAAATGGCAGAACAAACGACGGAGAGAGCCGGTCGCTGCATGGCGAGCACATGCCATGACAAGGGGAGGGGGTTACCGTGGGTCATGGGGGGGACCCTCCTGCCCCGTGTTTATAAACTCGATGGGATATCCGCTGCGCTGGCTGTACTCCATCAGCATAGACACGGGGTTCTTCCCTCCAGGCAAGGAGCGCGCCAGTGGCTGCTGTAGGGCCCCAGCACTAGCCCCCTGCAAGGGGGAGAGCAGGATGAAACCAACTGCTACTCACTCTGCCCCTCAGTGCACAGGACCTGCGAGAACAGGCACACTCTCACACACGCGTGTGCGCGCACACTGACACAATGGATGACAAGACACTTCAAAACGGAAAGACTGATTCAAAAAGTTCTGAAAGCCGATAGTCGTTCATTTAAAAAAAGCACTTGAATTGTGAGTCATCGATAACTAGAGCCGGAACACTCCTCACACATTCATCTTCATGAGAAAGAAACCCTGCAGGATCGTTTACTAGGCCGCTGATATTTCCCTAATGCCTGGTTCGTTCTGACTGATATTTCACGCTTAGAAACCTAGCATGGCGATTGTCTAGAAATTAAGACACCTAAGAATTTAAACAGGCAGAGTTTGCTGTCAAAGTTAGCTGCCATTTCTTCTGACTTGAATGTGTGGCATTAGTTTGTCTCAAGAAGGTTCGCCCCCCCCCCCCCCAATATTTTATTGGCCAGCTGTAGACGAATGCATAAAATCTTCACAAAGAAAACCTTTAATAAGTGTGCATATCCTTCAAACAATTAAATGCTTATTAGTAAAGTACATTTCCAACCAATGTTACTTCGCTCATTTGTCCTGCTGCCATGGGTGAAGGACCTTGCCCCTCTGTAAAGCCATTGCATTCACCCGCCTTTTAGTAAGCAGCACAGGGGAGTAACCCTCTATTCTTTAAATGTTGGTCCTCTGTTCTCCCTCGTTGCTTATGTCCCATTTCCAGCCCTGCTTTGTACCCTATATAAGCTACCGTGTTGTACAGTTACAATGTCAACACACTATTATGCTTTACAGCCTGCTCAAAGTAGTGTCGGAACCCACTAATGACATGGGCGACCCAAATGGGCCACCCACCCTCGAGGCCCCGGACACTTACGGTGGTCTCAACTGCAGGATCATTGGCAACATCTGTCCCTGCCATGTTCCCCTGCTCTGCCTCCTCCCCCTCCTCCTCCTCCTCCTTAGCATCCTCAGTTTCCCATCCAAGCTCTCGCAGAAGAGTCTTCAGCGTCACAGCTGCCGCATCCTTCTTGGCCGTCTTCTTGCTGGACGCCTCTGCCACGGGAAACCGGCGACCGTTCAGCATAACCTGCATCCGGAACCTTTGGATGCACAGACGTATAATAGAAATGCAAAAGAAACAGGGTTTAGGATGGGTGATGATAAGCAAGATGAACTCTAGGCAGCTCAGGATTCAGAGTCTTACTGACCTTGGGTCATGAGAAGGTCCAGATTGGTCAAGAAGAAGAAACTCGCAGCTCTGACCCAAATATTGGGAAAACTCCATCAGCCCACTCACAGGATTTTTGGAGCGCACCTCCAGAAGCTTCTGCAGGCGGCTGGAATCCAGGGACTGAGGAGCTGCGGCGACAGACACAGCCACCGTGCCTTCAGACACAGGCTGGATGGCATTAAGGAACTCCGGGATATCGTCGGACACCCACTGGGAAAGACCTCCATTCTTGGAATCTTCCTGACAGCGGAAAGGAAGATGGCAGGAAAAGGGGGCAGGGGTGCAAGTCGCAGAGTAGGGCAGCTCACTGCTTTCCCGGGGGATGGTTTCCAGTTCTGGAATGGGTATACCATGAGTGTCTGAAGCTGGTTTGGCCATTGCTGGTTCTTGTACTTGACTTGCCTGGCCAGATGACACCATGTTACCCAACCCACAGTCCTTAGTTTCTAAATTTGCAAAGCGCACTGGCTCACAATTTGAACGGTTGGCAGGCGTGAGTTCACCACTGACACATCCAGCTACGGTCCCCATTACACTTTCTCCAGGAACTGGTTCAGCTACAATTGCCCCCAGCGGCAGGGTTGACCCTTCGAAAGTGATTCCCTGCGTGGCCTTCTTGTGCCTCTCCATGCGCTCTCTCCTATGATTGGACAGTTCCCAGAGGGGAGGTGAAACAGACGAGTCTCGACAAAGGTCACCTTGCTTCTCCAGAGCATAGAGGGTTGGGTTGACCTGCTTTGCGCTTTTGAAACCGAGGTTCTTAGCCAACATAAGTGCATTGGCCTTGCCTGATTCATAGAGGTACTGTAGAATTCGTTCTTTGGTGTCCGTCATATTGATGGAGTTCAGTGTCTTACAAGACGTAATAGGCTGGTCCTGCTCAAAATCAGACATTTCCGAGGAGGAGTCAGATTCTTGTTCTGGAGGTTGATTTGGCACGTCAACTTGGTCACTCTGTCTTTCAATTTTGGTTTGAAAAGGAACCTCAACTTCTTGCTCCTGCTCCCTCTCTTTTTCCACACTGCCTCCTTCAGGTATTGCTAGGCTGCTGTCACTAGTATGCCCGTTCCTCCTTTCACCCAATGTACCCTGCCAAAGAGTCCAGAGAGGAGGATTTTCACCCTTCCTTTCCGCCTTCTTTGCCCGGAGCAGTGCGTACAGTGCCTGGTTGACTACTTTTTTCGGCAAGTGGAATTTTTTGGCAAGAACTTTAGCTTGAACCGACTCCCCTGGGCTTAACAATGTTAGGACCCGGAGAACCTGTTCTTGGATCTGTGGACTTGCTTTAGTAGTAGAAGTAGGTGCAGAGTGAAAACTACCAGTGTAGGTGCCGCTACTAGGACCTGGGGACAATCGATCCAAATTGCTGTACCTAACAGGCCTGTCTTGTTCCAGAGACAAATTTTCAAATTGGTCTATAAAAAATGAGCTGCCATATTCTGAATTCAAACTTTGGTACCTTTTCTGGTGATGGTTTAAAGCTTGGGGCCTTGCTGGCTGATTCCAAATGACTTGCCTTTTGGGGCCTGAATGGGAAGGAGAATTCCCGAAACCGCCGTGTCCTCTGCCGCTGTAGCTGTAGCCCTCTTTTTTCCTGGGACTGTTAGCGTGGTTTCTGAAGTGCTCCGTCTGTCGCTGGCTGAGGACACCTCCACTTCCACCTCTATCCTCAGTCCAAACGCCCGAACAGTGGCTCCCACCTTGAACACACGTTCTAATCTGAGGAGCTTCTGGTGTATACCCTCTAAGGAACTGAATCTGTTGCTGACGAAAGTCTGAAATATTTTGGCCCTCTACTCCATTTGGAGCTGTGCTAGGAGGAGGCTGGTTTGGGGGTGGAGGGTCCAACGGCCGAAAAGAGTGGGGATCGGTGGCAGTGGTGCTTGGGGCAGAGGGGGCCGGGAATCTATTAACAGGAAGGGTATTATCGGGGAGTCGTGTGGCCCATGGACGACCGGTGCTCACAACAAAACCAGGCCGGTATTGACGTTTACCCTGAAGGTAGGGAGGGGTAAATTGGTAATACTCTTTGGAAGGGCCGCCTCTACCTCTGCTCATATCGCAGGGGTCAGAGTCAGGGGAAGGGCAGGGCGCCGGCTCCGTACCAGCTGGACATACAAGATGGCGGTTATGTCATTGACGGGTCGTCCGTAGGAACAAGGCGGATGGCCACTGCAGGTGGCGCTGTACCTGAAATGAGGGTTTGGAGCGAGTTGGCAAGAGGGAAGTGAGGAATAAGATGGATGACAGATAAATTAGGGGCACAAACAGGCTGGGGAAAAATGCCAGAAGAAAAGAAAGGATTGTGGAGGAGAGAAGAAAAACAAAAGTCAAATTGTACCTCGTTACACTATCATACAACCGTGTCACGGTGCCACCCGTGTGTCGGGCAGTTGGAGTTATTTAGTCTTGGCGTCTCTAACATGGCTGCAACATGATCGCTGGGTAAGAGCCCTAGATGAATTATTCATATCTGTTGTGACAAAACCATTTTATTTCTGGCTGGGAGAGATCATTTTCAGACACTTAGAGGAGAAGGGGTAAAATGAACCTGGGTGAAAGAGCAAGGCGGAAAATGCTGTAATCAACCAGCAGGAGTATGTTAATAGGTCTGGATTATACCTCAGATTCAGCCATGAAATGGCCAGGATCACGTGAGCGAAAACGCACCGATGGCAAACAGACCGCATACCTAATGACACATCTATAAATAAAGACCCTCAGAAGAGTAAAGAGTAAAATTTCTCAGACCCAAGTGTTTCATGTAATTATGTTAAGCAATACTCTATACATATGAGGGGCATAGAAAAAAGTTACTCATGTAAACAACGCATGTCCATGCATAAATCTGTAGAGGTCAAATAAAAAGAGGACAGGAAAGACCAGATTAATAGGCAAAAATTATACATCTCAAGAAAGTGGGTGCAAATCACGGATATAAAAGACGAGGCTCGTCTTATTTGCGGGGAACATTAACATGAGGAGACAGTGTCTTTGCCTTGAGAAAAAAAAACCGGCTGCCACTGACTCACCCTGACCCTAATACAAGAGCACCCGACTGCCAAAATAACAGCTCCACACAAATAAGCTTTAGTCCGCGTAGGGCCGCGGCCGGCTTTAGGTACATGCATGCATATCCCCTTCATCAGACGGGGTCTGCAGTAAATCGCAGACATACAGTATGCATGTGTGTTACATACGACAACTATGCATGAGTACATACCAAATAAATAGGCACGCTATCCTGCTTGACTAGTTACAAGAAGGCGATCCTCCATGACCCTGGCACAAAAGTAATCCACAAAGAAAACTAAAAACGTCGTTAGGTGTAAAGCAATTATAAGGGTATATATGCAATTAAACGTACCTGCTCAGCCTCGAATTATCCCTTTTACAGTGAAGTTATTTTCGCAATAGAACAAAAAAAACACGTGCATGCCAGCCGTATACTTTCGCTAGCTCAGAAGTTTTTCTCTTTTAATTACGCGCTTAGCTCCTCGTAGCACGTGAATGCAAATAGCTGATTTATCACTAAACTACACTGCCGTCTTCAAAATAAATATACCCCAGAAAAATGAGATTCAACCATATTATCCCTTTATGGAATTTGTATCGTCTACCTTATACCGTGCCAGAATCGATCGGGATCTAATAATAGTGAAAGTGCAGACGCTGCCGATATAAGCGCGCGCGCGTCTCGTGCGGGTCTCGTGCGGCCGGGAGCCGAAGCGCTTCATTTTGGGCCGAAAGGTCCGGCTGCCGTCACGGGGCCGCCGACGGGCCGCTTTAGCTTTCGCTTTCTGTTCTGCGGAGGCGCGTCCGCTTCCCGGCAGCGGCGCGCCTGAGACCCGCGGGTACCACGCTCCGGCCCGGTGCCTCCCGGCCGGTACCAGGCTCGGGTAGCAGGCTCGGGTACCAGGCTCCGGCCCGGTGCGCCCCTGTGACACCGCCATTGCATCAGACAAGCAGCCCGCGGCCCGCTGCCCCCTGACCCCCCCGCCAAAGGCAGTCACTTTCGCTAAGGACTGTAACCTATTTCAGGGCAAAGCTCTGCTTGTTCCACGTCGCCATACCGGGGGTTCCGGGCGCAGTGCCCATTTGTTTTCTTCGTTTGTTTCGATTAAGTTATTTAATGTTATTCTCCAGCGCTTTAGAGACGTTGCACGGCTGTTGCATCTTCTACAAGAGGGGGCCGTATCTTACAGCCCACTTCGCAGCTGCAGGGCTCATGCCGGGTCCGGCTGCTTTGCTGTCGGCCAGCTTGGCCCTTGCAGCCCGCAGACCTGCACACTGCCACCTTCGCATCGCCTGCGACGTCTGCACGCCGGTGACCTTCGATGGGGCGCCCTGCCGTCCGGGATGCGCTCCAGCCCCCGGGACTCCGCTCGCATACAATTAAAAGTTCAGATGACACTGGGAGGCATTTGCCAGGGCAGGACGGAAAGCCCCTCGCCCAAAACGCCATTTCTGGGGATGGTGTTCATACTTGCATACCTCTGTCCTTCCACACCGTGCCCCCAGGGCGAGTGTACCCTCCGACCCTGTCTGTAGCTGCTGCTCCAACACCCACGTGCACTTCCGTGCAGTTAATAAAGTCCGCAGTATCTTACCTCGCCCCGATTCTCCTACCATAAGCGACGCAAACCTCCACACCGTGAGATTTAACGAAGATCCGAGACGCTTACAAATGTCAAGGTGTGCGAGTGTGACCGAGCTCGGTGCACGGAGCTTTTCCTTAGGTGCTGCGATACAGCAAAGTCAGCTGGCAAAGCCGGCCGCCTGCCACCCACGAAACAAGGGCTAAAAGCAACTAACAAACAATAACCCCGCCATTCATGGATATGTGTAAGGCAACGGGGTGAGGGATTCTTCGGGTTTAATTGAAAAAGGTAATTAACTTGCGTAAGATCCCTTTCCCTAACTAACTAGCCTATTTAAATATTTAGCGATTAAATCCTCTGAAGAAGATTCAGATTTCATCAGACAGGCTGAGCCCTTGTTGCCATCTATATAGGAGCCACTTCAAACTTCGGCTGCTTTCATTCCACCATATTCTATTTCACACTTACATATGTTGACATAAACTCCCAAATAAGTCGGATTTCTTGTCGTTATTTAGCGTTATTACACGACACTACACGAGAAAACATCCTCTTCATTTCCTCATTTGCAATGTGATCAGTGCTTTATCTGTCTATTTAACGACTGGTAACTGTGAACTACATAGCAATAAAACCAACAGTTTGTCCGGAAACAAAAATACACTATGCAAATATGATTTTGATCGCGCTCCGAAAAATACACAGCAGACGGGTTAGCATAAGCGACTCGGAGGTTAGTTACTGTTAGAAAACAACAAGAAAGCTCAGGACGTGAGAGAGACAGGAACACTTCGGCAGTGCCTGCAGCAGCAACCATCTCTCGCTGCATCACTTTTCCGGCCGCATGCACAATTTCACAATTTACAGTGGGGGGAAAAATGCACAAAGTAAAGCTGAGGAGACGCCAGGTTACCTGCAGTTGCAGCCGCGGCTCTCCTCGGTGCAGCTAGACTTGCGATGCTGGATGCGATGCCGTCCGTCCGGTGAGACACAACGGAATATGCACGCAATGACATCAATAGCTCGCGACAGCGCTCGCGGTGGCTGCGCGCGGCTCTCACGCGCTCGCCCGGCACAGAGAGCGCGCGCAGAGTAGTTCCACTTAACCCCGAAAACTCGGCGCCTGTAGTGCGGCCAATAAAAGTGGCGATCTAAACTGTAGCCGTGTAGGTATTGTTTCTCGGACACGTTATAATGTAAGAATATAGAGCCGACTTTTATTTTCCAAGACGTTTAATTAAGAAAGCCTGTAGTGTGCAGTATAATAAATGCAGAAGGCATCTCCTGTTACACGTACTGGTTCAGCGGGGATACCATCTGACATTCGATATGCAATCAAGTGTTTACACTGTATGCAGATTGGGGCAGTGGAGCTCCGCAGACGTGCACGCTTATGTGCGCCCAGCAGAATGCTGCTGCAGTTTTACAGATTGTTAACCTCAGTGTATTTTTGAAATGTTTTCCTTCATATCACACCTATGAAATAAACATATGTATTGCTGTTTTCGTATTTGAACAATGTTTTGAGATATCATATTTTAATAACAATATATTTCGTTATTTACCGATGAGCAATCAATTTAATTTAAAGATCCCATACCGACGTTACTTGTCCCCTAAGAGTCACAATGTTATGGAAAAGTACGACCGTGCCTGGGAATCATAACGTACTGTGGGCTATCTAGGCCGTCATCCCCTTTCGTCATTTCTCCACAGCCTCCGCGTACAGCGTCTCCTTTATCTAATGTAGTGCAACCTACAGCTCGTCGTATTTTGTTTTAAAGCGATCATATGAAATAGCAATGCCAAGAAATGTATGCGCCCCCTTCCCAGGGTTGCTAACTTCGGTTAGCTGGCTGGCGTGAGGTTTTCAATCCGAGTATGCGCACGCATTTACATGCATGTAACATTATTACCTTGTCAACAGTCTGTATGGTTTACAAACTACCCAAACGTGTTTGATGTAGCTACATTTATAATGGACAATATAGATTTTCCGTAAGATGTCCTGCGACCGAGCGCTTGGCTGGCACGCCAGATGGGTGAGCCGGCATGCAGCGCTGCCTTCCGGCGGCCTGCACTTCCTCTGTCTGCCCAGCAGGTGTCAGGCCGCCCGGCAGGCCTGCAGCGGAGTGCGGCTTCATAAGGAGCGCTTGATCCACAGCGTGGGAAAGGGTGTAATGTCCTGTGGCTTGTATTGTTCGGAAAAATTGGTTTTCGGGAGTTATAAGTCCAGATAGCTGTATGTAACTTTGATTGTTGCAGTTTCTGCGTCTTAGCTTCGTACTTGCATCGTTTACTGGAATAATAACGTGTCCTTCAGTTTAAGACTGGGATATTTTCCTATGGGAACAGTCGAGTTACTTGAGGGAAATGATAGCCTTTAAGTAACTGGTCATTAACCTCATGCTAAGAGGCTAACTTAATAATTCACTAGCTGTGTATCTCACCTCATGGGTAATACTATATGTCTGGATAGGTGTGAAATTGTATATAAGCAATATACTCAATATTCCTATATATACCAAGCGTTTTGTAGGTATGTGCGTATAAAATAATGATTTACGCCACCTTCCCCATTGGAACATGATGCAATATACACACATTAGGAGAACTAAGGATTGCGAATAAGCGAAACAATACTTCAGGGCAGCTCGATGGATGGAGATACCACCCCGCACCTCGGGGTCGCGGGTTCGAAACTTGCGACCGGCTGTGGTGTGTTCCTCGTTTTCCTCGGACTTGCCACAACTTTGCATTGGACATGTTGCTCTGGAAAATGGACGAACAATATAAGTAGAGAGAAGCTTCACTGTTTACTATTTTGGTTTTACCATAAAACTTTATTGAAATTACGTTCTCACTGGCAATTGAAGTGTGGAAAATGTCTCTCATTATGATGAAGTTCACATGGTATTTTAAATGTATTGTGTATCCTGATCAGTTTTGAGAAGGAAAATCCTTCAGACGTTCTCCTTCTGCACCACGCGCGCATGCGCATATACAAACACACACACACACACACACAAACACACACAATCTTGCAGCACATCTGCCTCATTTTACAAGAAACTAGCCTGCTTGCTTTCTGGACCGGAGTCTACAATTCAGCTGCACCAGAGCTGTCGGCATGAACGTATGCCCCCACCCCCACATATACACACACACACACGCCTGCCTCTGCATCCTTGTTCATTCCACCCCACACTGTTCTCTGGCTCCGCCCCCACCTCTTTTCTCATTGGTAATGAAAGACAGAGGTGGGAGGGAGCGGGGAGAGGCAGAGAGAGAGAGGGAGAGGGCGAGAGCTTACTTACATGTTTAGAATCGAGCAGGCTCTCCATGCATCACTTCAGGCAGCGTGTGATCCCCGTGACGATCTCCTTCAGTGCATCAGTGAGCCTTAGTGAAGAGGTCTGAGAGTCCCCCACTTCTCTCCCCTCCCCATTCAGGCAGAGCCGGAAACATGCTTCATCTGTTTTTCCGTGTGGTTGGATTTGCAGCTTTGGTCCCAGGTAAGTGCTTATCTTTGTGTGTGTTCACCTGTTTGCACTTACCCACATTTCGCAAAGGGCAGATATACTGATGGAGAGGAGAGGGGTTGTAAAGGAGGGACAGTGATGCACGCACAGCATGCTGGAAGCTTACAGGCTGGATTCAGACATGTGAGGGACGTGTGATATTCGGAGGGCAGAGGGAACCGGGAGGCTGCCTGACTAGCTTTACCAGGAGAAGTAAAGAAAATGCCCACCGATGGTCTCAGCAGTGACACATTAGAAACCACCTCTCTCTGCCATAAGCAGACAGGCACACAGTGCCTCTACCCAAGCAAACAACAACAGTCCGCTTACTGTTGAACATGACCACTGATTATTGGATGCACACTGGACATACTGCAGTGCTGGCAGACCCACGATATATTTTAAAAAGGCACATCGCTACAAGGGGCCAGAAATGCCCAGAAAAATTCAGAAGTGGACTGTCCTTTGTGATGCGGGTTTTAACGTTAATGTTACACGCTGTATTCCCTGATGTTTAGGGAGCTAATAAAGTGGCTGGCTAATGTCGGCCGGCGGGTCCTTTTCCTCCTGACGCTCCTCATCCTCGCTTTATCAGCAGTCACGCTGCAGTCCTTTCCGCTTTCTAACTCACGTTGTTCCCCATTTCTAAGCCTAACCTTTTTGAGCTCCCTTGCCTTTTCTAACCTCTCGTATTTATCTGTTCCTCTCTCCCTGCACTTAAACACCCTCCCCCCCGAACCCTTCTCTCTCCATCCCTCACTCCCCCTCTCTCAGGGTCAATGCAGGGACCACACCAGCGATACTTGTTGAAAGAGCTATTGAAGGACTACAATCCTATGGAGAGGCCAGTGGCAAATGACTCTCTCCCTATTACCGTCAACCTGTCCCTGATCCTCATACAGATAATGGATGTGGTAGTTGGCTTCTTTCTCTCTAATCCCCTGTGTGTCCGTCAGACTGTTGTGCCAAATCCTCATTTATCTGTCCAGCAGTGTCCACTCTCTCACCAGCTGTTTGTCAGTCAGGCTGAACGTGGGGGTGTAAATGTAACACATTCAACAAGGGCACCTGTGAAAATCGTTATGGGGGCCGGGGTGGGTTTGAGCCCCTGCTGAAACGACTCCTTTCCACTTTTTTCTCAGGATGAGAAGAATCAGATTCTCACCACCAATATGTGGCTCCAGATGGTAAGCAGATACCCCTCGTTACATGTAAAACTTTGTTTGACATTAAATATTTATTCACGGCATGATTACTTATACAATTCACATGCTGTGTTTAGGGGACAGCTGAGGGTATTAATGAGAGAGAATGACTGAAATCTCCTTCAGAAACAGCATGCAAAAGCAGAAAGCTTCTTGCGAATGAATCTGAACTGACTGCTCCACAGCACTGGTATGACCACTACCTCCAGTGGAACCAGTCTGAATACCCTGGGGTGAAGAACCTGAGATTTACCACTGATCAGGTGTGGACACCTGACATCCTCCTCTATAACAGGTAGCATGTCAGCGCGACACTCAGACTCACCGTGCACCTGTTGCAGCACCCTTTACCAGTCGTAGGGGGCACTCTCGTGCACACTTGCATGGTGACATTCCCACTGCAGGTCCTCCACAGCACCGCCATTGGGATCCTTCCCCATTTTCCTTAAACTAATCCTCTAACACACCCATGTAAAGCACCCTGGGACAACTCTGTTGTGAAGGGCGCTATATAAAAATAAACTGAACTGAATTGAACTAATGCCTCCCTGCCTCTCTGTACTCTCTTCCCTCAGTGCCGATGACAAGTTTGACTCCACCTTCAAGACTAACGTGCTAGTCAACTCCAGCGGCTTCTGCCAGTACCTGCCACCTGGTAGGTCTCCAGCCTTCCTGCCCTCTGTAACCCTCCCTAAGGGTGCGGTAACTACCTGCTCTTTGGGGCTCCCACCACAGCGAGATCATGCATCAAGACATGTGTTCTTCCTGTTCTTACCACCCTAAATATGGCATAAGCATGGTTAAGCCCTTTATGAAACAGAGAGCACCTGTAGCCATAGCACAGTCAAAAAACACTAACAATCCATCCATCTTCCAAAAAATGGCGTCGTTCAGGGTGACGGGGAGTCCTGGAGCCTATCCCAGGAGTTACAGGGGAAAAAGGCAGGAGATAGACCATGATACGAAGGTCCTTCACCCAGGGTCATGCTCGGCCACTGCACGGTGACTGTGTGCACCCCTGCGGATTCCTCAAACATGGGAATCTCAAATGTGTAATTTCTGGTAGACTGTGTTTACGCTCTCCCCTGATATTTTAGTGAGGGGTGGTGAGTGGCCCAGCAGGCCAAGTCTCTGTGCCTGTGACCAAAAGGTCGTCGGTTCGAGGCCCAGGCTTGGCAGAACAGCCACGTCTGTGGGGCCTTGAGCGTGTTGGCTGACCCTGGGCTGTGACCCCCAAGCTATGGAAAGCTCGATGGGGCAGTAAAGAGAAGCATTCCTATGTACTTGTGCAAATGGCAAATAAAGGATTTCTCACCCTGGGTGGGATGTCGTCGTAATGGTAGTAGTGTGTTACTACCCTAGCCAGGATAAGCAGATGGACGATGGGTGGATAACAGCATAAACTATGTAATTGTAAAAGATGCATCTCCCAAGGCTATGAAGCAAACAGTGAAACAGCTTCTCCAGACAGGCTGGAACGAGAAGAGGGATGGTAAGAGGTTGAAGGAAAAGCTCCCTTGGTGGGGGGGGGCAGAAGCTTTGGAATATCTAAGGGTAAAAAAGGAAATAAGATGGGATTTCATGGCTTGGGGTGGACAGTTCTCCCTCTGGGCCACCACCAAAATAAACGTCCCCACGGGGAGGCGAGGGACAGGGGTGACTCTTTACATTGTGACCTGGGCTGGCTGTGCACTGTCAAGCCCCCCACCCATATATTCTGTACTATGACTGTTTCAGGAAGCAGGTAATGGTTTTTAAAAGTGGCACTACCCTGGTCTCTGCTGGCCCGGGGTGTTCCCAAACAGAGACCCCGCCTTGGTCTCGGCTGCCTGGCCCGGGGTGTTCCCAAACAGAGACCCCGCCTTGGACTCGGCTGCCTGGCCCGGGGTGTTCCCAAACAGAGACCCCGCCTTGGTCTCGGCTGCCTGGCCCGGGGTGTTCCCAAACAGTTACCCCCGCCTTGGTCTCGGCTGGCCGGCCCGGGGCATTCCCAACAGTGATCCCGCCTTGGTCTCGGCTGTCCAGCCCAGGGCGTTCCCAACAGTGACCCCACCTTGGTCTCAGCTGCCTGGCCCGGGGTGTTCCCAAACAGTTACCCCCGCCTTGGTCTCAGCTGTCCGGCCCAGGGCATTCCCAACAGTGATCCCGCCTTGGTCTTGGCCGGCCCGGGGCATTCCCAACAGTGATCCCGCCTTGGTCTTGGCCGGCCCGGGGCGTTTCCAACAGTGATCCCGCCTTGGTCTTGGCCGGCCCGGGGCGTTTCCAACAGTGATCCCGCCTTGATCTCGGCTGTCCCGGGGCATTCCCTGATGGTGACTCCGCCCTGGTCTGGCTCCCCCCTACCCCCCACCCAGGGATCTTCACGAGCACGTGTAATGTGGACGTCCGCTGGTTCCCGTTCGACATTCAGAGGTGCGAGCTGAAGTTCGGCTCCTGGACTTTCGACGGCTGGTTGCTGGACCTCCAGATGAATGAGGCCGACATTTCAGGCTACATGCCGAGCGGGGAGTGGGATCTAGTCGGTAAGTATGGACCCTTTCCTGATTAGAGGTCGCCCTCTCTCTCAGCTTCTCTTATTGGCCAGAGCATGAACAGGATTGAACCTCCCTCAGTGGTTAGAGGATGGATGGATTTCCCTTTGTCAGTTTTTTAAGTCTACATTCTGAACTCTGCCTCGTTAACTGGAAATAACCATTGTACCATGTTCTCCATACCTTTGTTCCACCCTCTGAAGGGGTTCCAGGTAATCGGAATGTCGTGTTCTACGACTGCTGTAAGGAGCCATATCCTGATGTGACGTTCATCATAACCATCCGGCGTCGCACACTGTACTACGCCCTCAACCTACTGATCCCCTGCGTGCTGCTGTCCTCCATGACCCTGCTCATCTTCCTGCTGCCCGCCAACTCCGGGGAGAAGATCTCTCTGGGTGAGAGAGGTGGGCGGCAGCGGAAGGCAGGTGTGGCGGGGGGTGGGAAAGCAGGGCCTGCAGTTTCAGCCAGGAAGGAAGGAGGCTGCTTAGAGCATGGGAGCAGCACCAGGGCTGGATAACAGCCAGCCCGTTCCGTGTAGCCCGTTAACATCTGCAGCCGCTGTGAGTTACACTGGCTGCTTTTATCAGCCCTGACCACGTCACCCTCTGCAGCCTTATTAAACTTTGGCTGCTCAGACACGCAGAATAAGCATTTCTAAAGCGGGAGTAGAGGAGGGTTATGGGTCCAGAGAGTGAAGGCCCACCCTCTGTAGGTATCACAGTGCTTCTCTTTCTCTCTCCCCCCCCCCTCTCTGTAGGTATCACAGTGCTCCTCTCCCTCACCGTATTCATGCTGCTTGTTGCGGAGATCATGCCGGCCACCTCAGACTCCATACCACTGATAGGTCTGGGGGAAAAAAATTCCAGAAATATTACTGGCAGAATAGTTCCCTTGTCCCCGAGTAACTGACTGACACGCCTTTGCGCTTTGGCCTGGCAGGGCAGTACTTCGCCAGCACCATGGTCATCGTGGGCATGTCGGTGGTGGCCACGGTGGTGGTGCTGCAGTACCACCATCACGACCCTAACGGAGCAGACATGCCTCAGTGGGTAGGGTCTCCGCTTGGCTCGGGGGGTCATGCTCTGCCCCCTTACTTGGGGGGTGGGGGACAGCGGGGGTTCCTCCTGGCCTGTGGCCAGATTGTGTGAATAAGCTGCTGATGCCTTCCTGCATGTACAGTATACAGTGCAGCCTCCGTACCATGGTGCCCTCGTTCCTCTCCCTCCTGCCTTTCAGCATACCTGTCTGTACTGAGCCCCTGTCCCTCTTCGGTTCCAGGTGCAGGTGATCCTCTTCCAGTGGGTCGCGTGGTTCTTGCGGATGAAGCGTCCAGGCGACCGCGGGAACCCCAGCAGCCACTCCTGTGCCCCCAACCTGCGGCGCTGCTCCTCCGGGTCACAGAGCAGGAGCATTCCCAACCCTCCCGACCCCCTGCACACCCAGAACCTCTCCCAGGCCCACAATTCCCTTTCCCACCTGCACGGCCAGTCCAGTACCAACAACAATGGCAACCTGCTCTACATCAGCTTCCAGAACCTGGATGAGCCTCCCCTGCTACCCGAGCAGACCCAGAGGATGGGCACGGTCACACGGAAAGGCGGTTCCGTCAGCATGGTCAGCAGTCCGCCCCCACACATGCCTCCGCAGTTCAGCAGTCCCCCTCCCGCAGCTGCCAACCTGGATACCATGGGCTGCTCCAGCACCCTCTCCAGCAGCTTTGGTCTGGGGGCGGCGGCTGGCTGCCTCGGGGTGTCCCCGCCCACAATGGGGGACCCCCGCCTCCAAGCTATCCTGGAGGAAGTGCGCTTTGTGGCCGACCGCTACAGAGAACAGAGTGAAAGCGAGGTGGTGGTGGACCAGTGGAGATTCGCCGCTGCAGTCATCGACCGCCTCTGCCTGGTGGCCTTCAGCGTCTTCAACATCATCTGCACCATCTCCATTCTCATGTCTGCACCAAATTTTGTGGAAGCAGTGTCCAAGGACTTTGTCTGACTGATGAGCAGACAGACGCTGCAGCTCACAGAGGAATTGGAAGAGAGGAAATGAGCGTCGTCATATGCGTGTATGCCTGTGTGTGTGAGGGGGGTGGCCTGTGGGGGCTGAAGTGCTTCGCTGAAGGGGACTGAGAAGGGCAGGAGGACTAAGCTCCCCTGGGAGTGATTCAAATAGACAAAAGGTTACATTCCTGCTTCTTATTCATATTGTGAAAAGACCTCTGGTGTCATGCAATTCATTCATCTAACGGGGGAAGACAAAACGATCCTCCTCCTGATCTGTTCAACTGATGTCGCAAAGAAATGAATCCTCTACTCGATCAACCCAATCAGAGGGACGATGCAGTCCTGACAAGGGGCTGCGTGTCCAATCAACAGGAGCATCGGTTAGGTTTCTGGAAACCTGCATGGCTGTGTTAATGTGTCCAGCAGCTCACCCAGCCGCTGACTCAGCTGTATTGGATTGTGTGAGAAAATTTCCGTAGCTATGAAACATCTGACAACGAAATCAATCATCTTTTTCAAAGGAAAATTCTCTTTTTTCAATTACTTGTTTTTTGAAAAGAAAGCCAATCAAACTTCTTTCTTCCAACAGCATCCAAAAATAAACGCAGTTTTTGCAGGAGTGCTGCTTTTCTCTTCCAAATAATTTTAATCCCAAAAAAATAAAACTGCAAAAATCGCACTGCAGACAGAAATGGCCATGAAGGCAGAGAGGACAGTGATTTATTCCCTGTAATGCGGGCAGTAGCATCTGAAAGGTGGTGTAATAAGGGCATGGGAAGCCAGGCAGTCAGAGCGCTGGGCAGAACAGAATCATTCTGCATATCTGTCTCCATGCGCTGTACATTGTGCTTCCAGCCCATTATACCGAATGTGTTAGTCAGGACAGCCTGCAATAACTCACTTTTATGAGAGGAGGGTCAGGGTGACAGCCTGCACTTTAGTCATAGAAAATTACGATGCTTTTTCCATTTTTGCAAAGACAGAGCATTTCATAACGTGCCATGCATCTCAGTCCCTCAGATTTATGCGCCAAACACTCGGTGCAGAAGGCAGATGTCTGTATCATCAGCGAAACCCCAATTACTGCTCAGGCAGAGGTGCGACTGCACGCAGATTTAAGGCGTCTGCGGAGGTGTGGAAGGGCTCCGGCTCGCCGCTCTGCACGCTTGCAGCCGTGAACGGTGCTTAAGACGTGGATATTAAAAGCTGCCCAAGCGGAAACATTTCAGAACGACGGCCGTGGAGATACGACTGTGGGGAGGGGTTGGGTGATGGGGGGGCGTATTTATGCTGGGCCTCTGGCCAGGAGAGGGAGTCGGATTAGATGTCACTGCGGAGAGCGGCAGCACATGCAGGAGAAAGCTGGAAGGCTGGCCACTGAGGACATCCGGGTCTCGCTGGTTCCCCCGTGTTTTAAATCCTCACTAGAGAAGCACTTTGCCATTTAGGCAGAAAGAGTAATTAATGCATCAGAATTCATTATTCGAATTACATTGGAATCCACACTCAGGTTCTGTACTGGCTTCTAAATCATTAAAAACCAATCCATTTCATACAATTCTCACCTCAAAGGGCATTCTTCTTTCCAGTTAGAGGGAAAAACTCATCCATTCATTCAGAAAGAGAGCAGACAAGCAGTGATCGATACCATTTAACGCCGGGCCCTGGAAAAATGACCATGAGGATCAATGCGGCGGAATGGGGCCAGTTTAGATGCTGATTGATAACCTTCTGCTGTCTTCCTAGGGGCTGCATCACTGCGATATGCTCGATGAGATGTTAGGCCAGCGCACATTGTTTATGGAGCTCACTTTTATTATACGATGGCACAGAGTTGGTTATAATGGAGTGGAATGGCGCGCAGGGCCTCTCCTGCATTTCCGGAGGCTAACCGCAAGCCTGCACAGGGTTACAGGCTGGATGAATGCTGGGGCCACAGGACAACGGCAAACAGGAGGAGATACACAGGCAACAGGGCATGTGCAGGAGCCATGAGACATATTAACTGATGTAAGGACCGCAGGTGCGGGAGAACGGGTAGCTTTGCGAACTTGAAAATGTTTGGCAGCTGTTCAAATACTAGAGGAAAAAAATATATATATATTATAAAAAACACACGGAAATACAGGAGAGAAAAACAATTGTGCAATTAAGCTACCAGTGAATATTAGTTTCAGTTTTCAGAGATTAGTTAAGATACAGAGCTTCCAGAAAATTACATTAAAACCCACAAATTTATTAAAGTCAAATTAGGCATTCATTCATCCCATTTGGCTTTCATGTTATGTGTTTAAATGCTAACATTCTGGGAAGTCCAATTTCCTCCAACAAAAACAGTAAATTTTCCAATCCTACATCATTATACACCGATCAGCCATGACATTAAAGCCTCTGAGAGGTGAGGTGAGTAACACTGACTATCATCTTACACTGGCACCTGTCAAGGGTGACGTTACACATTAGGCCAGTGTTTCTCAAACCAGTCCGCAGGGACCCCCCCCAGACGGTTCACATTGTCCTCTCCCAGTTCCCTGGGAGTCCGTGACGACTGGTTTGAGAAACATTGTATTAGACAAGTGAACAGTCAGTTCCTGAAGTTGATGTGTTAGAAGCAGGAAGAACTGGCTAGCGTAATGTTTTGACAAGGACCAGATTATGCTGGCTAGAAGACGGGGGCAGAGCATCTCCTAAATGGCAGGTCTTGGTTACCAAAAGGAGGGCAAATGGTAAAGCAGTGATGGGGTCATGGGTACACAAGGGACACGGATGCGGGTGGGGAGTGGGGGCTGGCCGGCCTGCTCCTACAGAAGGGATACTGCAGCACAAGCCACAGGCTGTGATAGAAAGCTGTCAGAACACAGTGCATGGCGGCTTGCTGCGTATGGGGAGGGGTAGCCACAGCCCGGGAAGAGTGACTGCGCTAAAATATGCCTACAATGGGCAGAACTGGACCAAGGAGCGACGGGAGGAGGAAGCCTGGTCTGATGAGTCATGTGGACGGTCGGGTGCGTCGTTTATCTGGGAAAGAGATGGCACCAGGATGCACTATGGGAAGGGGCAGTGTTTTGCTGGGAGGCTTAGGGTTAGGACCAGCACCAGGATGCACTATGGGAAGGGGCAGTGTGATGCTCTGGGCAGTGTTCTGCTGGGAGGCTTAGGGTTAGGACCAGCACCAGGATGCACTATGGGAAGGGGCAGAGTAATGCTCTGGCCAGTGTTCTGCTGGGAGGCTTAGGGTTAGGACCAGCACCAGGATGCACTATGGGAAGGGGCAGAGTAATGCTCTGGC
>JAODKM010000126.1:1100633-1112456 GCA_026780845.1 Petrocephalus sullivani | reverse complement strand
GGCTAGGACCAGGGAACGGCAGCCCAGCCAGAAGGGGGGGAGGAAGCGGGGGGCGGGGCCCCCCCGCGGGGGCGCGCCGGGGGGGGGGGGGGGGGGGGGGGGGGGGGGGGGGGGGGGGGGGGGCGAAATCAGGGACAAAAGGCACCCTTCACACTTCCCCAGTGGGTCGACCGGGACCTGTGAGCTCTGGCAATCGTCCAGGCCATGTCACCCAACCAGGCCTGTCCTGGTGAACTCTTACTACTTTGTCACTATCTGCCCCCAAGCACTTTGGCCCAGGGAGGCTCCATCGGTTTGTTCCCCAACCCATTACAGTCATGAACTTAAGAGAGGGGGCTGGAGCCCATCACAGACAGCACGGGGCACACGGCTGAGAGCTATACCCTGAATACGATACCAGTCCACCACAATTCATGCTACTTTTGACTATTTTTGCTAAGCAAGTCACAAATACATATACACCCATTCCCACTGAGGCAGAGCAACTAAAAAGCAATGGATTTCTAATTCACACATTATACACCAAGCTACAACACGCAGATAATTCTAAAGACTGCAAATTACACTTTTTTCCCCCCCAAAATGACAACTTCTGGGTGCATATTTACAACATTTACTGAAAACCTCTGTTCTGAAGAGCATAGCTAATATCAGAGGGAGACACATTCTACTGTGAGTCAATGGCAAGACAAAACACAGCAAATGAATAACTGCAGAACACAATGTCAAAACAGCCCGGGGTACATTTGTCAAAAGCATAGTTGCTAACAATGTTAACAACTTACATAACTGGAGCCATGCATCTGAATGGGCTCAACCATGCCAGTTGCTAATAGGAAATTTTGGGAAACACACCCCTGGCTGAAGGCAGCATTAAGGTCCTGTTGGTTCTGGGTGTGAAACAGAGCCGGAACATTAAGTGTCACACAGGAGATGACAACAGAAAAGCACAACTTTGTGGCATGTCTATCGTATAGCTCAACAACCGAAAAACTTTGGGTGAAGGCAGTGGCAGGCCCTCCTTCCTCCCTAAAGCCATGTCGAGGGCTAGCGGCCCTCCTGAACAACTTCCAGCAGCATGCGAATCATTAAATACAGACGCAAGTCATGGGAGAAGCGAGGCCAGGGGCCACACCCTGTACTGGCAAACCCGACGGAAAGGGGCTTTAACAACAGACATGGTTGGTGGTGGTTACACTAGCCATTCATGCATTACAAATCTCCAGACTATTATATCCTCCACACAATCACACATAAACAAACATACAAACACAAAGATACACAAACACAGACACGAGAGAGCACCGCTGTCTTTCATCAGGAAACTGCTTCAGTCGCAGTTTGACTGATGTGAATCCACTGACTAGCCAGACAAATGTGTGCGACTTCAGCACGGGCTTTTGTCAGTAAAACTGTTTCTATTCTTTTCAGGGGAAAAGGCTCTAATTGCAGTGCAATTTTTAGCCACATCTGAACAATTGCCCGCATCAGGTATATTTCTGAGATATTCCACTGTATGCATGTCTCGGGGCCTTTAAAGACTAAACGCAATAGTGATTGATTTGACTGTCCATAATCAAATGAGGGAAACATATTTATAGTACAAGGGATGAAATAAGATAAACAATCAGTGTTTCCCCACCAATGGCATGGCAATCTGCCAAGACTACAGTTTACATCACAAATCCAGAGTTTCACCTACTGCCTAGTTCACAATAAGAACAAATGAGAAATAAAAATCAAGCCTAGTTGATACCCTCTGCATCCATAGGTTCTGCATCCATGGACAGAAAATATCAGGGGAATAAAAATTCCAGAAAGTTCAGAAAACCGAGCACTACCCAAAATCCATGAGAATGAAGCAATACCCTGCTGACAGACCCTCCGTCTCTGTCCAGCACTTCTTGCTTGAGCATTGTTGACCTTGCATCTTGTTTGCAACTTGTGATGACTGTGCACCCTTTGTGTGAACAAAATAACTTTATATAGCATTTGCACTGTTTTAGGTACTATAAGTAATTTAGAGATGATTCAAGTACACAGGACAACGTGCATAGGTTATAAGCTAATATTATGCAGGACCTTGGATTTTGGTATCTGTGAGGGTCCTGGAACCATCTCCCATGGATATCTAGGGCTGACTGTACAGTGACGGTACATAATGGGAAATATGGCTGTACAGAGAAGAGATCTACAGAGATAAAGACATGCAAAGAGAATTAAACATTTTACTGACTGCTTCTAGCATTCCATACTCGTTCTTTAACTCTACACTGTAACAAAGGCCGCACCTGAGAGGCAGGACCACAGATCCATGGCCAAAACGCCTGTACAGAACTTTCAATTACTAAAAATAAATAAATAAATAAAAATCCCGAGCACAAGTCACTAGTTACAACAATTACAACAAGGATTGCAGCTCTGTGCATTCTTACGCTCAGTGTAATTTATATTAGTGCAAACCCACGTGGCAGGAAATTATCTAGCAGCAGCCAAAGCTACACTTAACAGCTGCCTTGTATCGTGCTGTTCTGCTGGAGGGAGTTCTGTGCCATTTCACCAATTCCTGGCATTCTCATCATTTTGATGAGCATTAGAAATCTGGTCCCCAAGCATAGTTATTAATGGCAGCCTCCAACATGTATCAGGGCAGTCTCAGAGCACCTCAAACTAGCTTCAGATCCTCTTAGAGAAGCCAACGTCACAGCTGTATGTAGTTGCCAACCGAGTGAAGAAAACAGCAGGACCAGACTGGACCATTAATGATGCTACTGAGGCCGGAAAATCGGGGAGCCTGCAAGCCGCCGGGCCGCGTCTCAGGGCTGTCACCCATCTGCATGCTGATGTTAATCTGGCAGCATGTCACCATCTCACAATTAGGAACCAGTCCTCCAACATCCCTGGTCACATCAGTGCCTCTCCGAAAGAACCCCCTCGTTCCTGATTGGACACACCGGAACGCTCAGGCATGTGTCTCGTGTGCCATTTGCACACTTCGTTTCCACCATTAGCCTCAGTGTACTGCGAGGTCCAAGGCCGCGCTACCCAGCCTGCCGCCTGCCAGTATAAGGAGGACCCCGCGGTTACATAATCGCGCGCTGTGACACTAGGAGCTTTATGGCAATTAGCGGCTTTTTATTATTAAAGCAGCATCCGGCCGCAGATGAGACGCCGTGCAGAGGTCCGATCCGGAGGAGAGCGCGCCTGAGTGCGCGGAGCCCCGGCCGAGGGAGGCGGATGTGACCGGAATGGGCAATGGCCGAGCGCCCCTACACACACAGGCCGCCCCTTCATCGCGCCGCGGTCCGGTCCGGTCCGGCCCGAAGCTACCCGGCCGCTTTCACAGTCCCGCTTATTGCATTTGTGTGCTGCAGGACGCAGCTCGCCACCGCCACCCGTGACCCAGTTATAGGGAGCCGGAGCCGGAGCCCACTGCAGGGCTACCCAGCGGGGACCGGGAGCGCTAACCGAGGCGCGTCTGCCGGCGGAGCTCCGGCGCACGGCTAAGGCAGCGTCCCGCCGGCCTACTGCGCCCCGTCCGTATCCGGGCCCGGCTGACCTGCTAGCTGGTTACCGGCGACTAGTTACCCAGCGCCCCCCGTCCCCCGGTTACCGGCGACTAGTTACCCAGCACCCCCCCTCCCCCGGTTACCGGCGACTAGTTACCCAGCACCCCCCCTCCCCCGGTTACCGGCGACTAGTTACCCAACGCCCCCTCCCACGTTACCGGCGAATAGTTACCCAACGCCGGGTTACCGGCGACTAGTTACCGAGCAACCCCCCTCCCGGGTTACCTGCAACTAGTTACCCAGCGACCCACCCCCCGGGTTACCGGCAGAGCGCCGTGCGGCTGCCGCGGCTCGGAGGCTCATCGCCGGACGGTCACTGAGCGCCGGCGCGGTGCTGCCAGGACTAACCGGGGAGCGGCGACACCTCAGCCCGGTCAGGCGGCCCCGCCGGAGCGCGAAGCCGCTTAGCGCGTTAGCATGCACGGGGTGTCCGTTAGCGGCGGCGGCCCGGCCGGAGGGGAGGGGGAGCGGGGCTCGGGGCCCGGGGCCGGCCGGCGCACTTACACCTCCAGGATGCGGTCCCCCTTGGAGATGCCGGCCCGGTCGGCCGCCCCGCCCGGCAGCACGGCGCTGACGTGCTGCAGCGGCGCGTACAGCTCCCCGTTGATGCTCCGCAGCTGGCCGCCTTCGCTGACCTGGCCGCGGACGTTGAAGCCGTAGCCCGAGTCCGACTTGACGATCCGGACCAGCCGCGGGCCTGACGTCACCGTGGTCGCGGCCGGGCCTCCGGTACCGGCGGCCGAACCGACACCGGAGCCGTTCCGAGACGACGGCTGAAGGAGCGGCGGCGCCGCAGAGCGAATCTCATCCCCTTCGACTTCGGCCATTTTAATAGTATTTAGCCCGGCTCGGCTCGGCTGCTGCTGCGCGGCGGGACATTAAAGGCGGCGGCGCGAGACGGGAGCGAGCGGCGCCGTGCGAGACCGCCCCACCATCACGAGACCCCCGGCGCGCTTCCCTTTTCGCCGCCGTCACTTTTTTTTCCCCGCGACGGTTTTTTCCCTCACGCGTTGCATTGTGGGAATTGTAGTTGTCTCAATTTGTCCGCCCCTTTCCTGTATCCCTGCGTTTTATGGGTTCGCTCTGTAAACATATAATATACAAAAATGCGAGAAAGCCCAAAACCCGGGTTTAAAGACAGCTTCTGCAAGTAGAGGGAACTGCTATCTGCTATCATATTTTATTTGCATACATAAAAATATGCCACAAATATTTTAATGCGGCATCTTCAATTAAGCGTCAAATGCAAATAAAATAAAAGGACCTCCGAACAGTATTAAGTTCGACCAAATTAAGTAGACCCCTTATATAACATTAAAATGTATGAAAATATGCAAACATTACAGAACGTACATTCAATACTTTTTAAATGTTATACTATTTTATTTAATGATTATTTTAAATCATTGTTTGTCGCATGAATTAATTTGTCATGGTATAATGAATACCCAAGACCCTTTATGATCTAAAGGCATTTGAAACTTGTTCCGCCTATATTTTTTAGTATCCTGTTACTAATCTGGACTGTAGTTACAGAAAAGCGACACTAGGTGGAAGCAACTCCTTGCAAATGTCCGGAAATTAACGCAAATCTCTATGGGCTGATATTTGTGCCACTAGAAACTGAATCTGAATCGTGTATATTTGAATCTGAATTGCTGAATAATGCTATGCTCTTTGCTTACAAATTCACTTCTCCCAATTCAATTTCAACTCTCACAATTCATTTTCAAACCATTGAGACGGACAATCCGGGTCCGTGAGGAAAAGTAATCGACCGCAGATTCACAACAGAACTCACTTCCACGTTTATGTCAGTTCTGTAGGTCTTGGTAAAGTGGAACTTCGTCTGGGAGAAAACATTCAAAGCGTGTGCCGGGATGTCGCCAGACCAAATTCGGGATTCGCCCACGAGTACCTGGCTGCAGGAGGGGCTTGAGAGTGCATGTGCTCTGTCAGGGCCCAGTGCACTCTCGAGCCCCATTAAGTCATTCCCAATACACCATTCTGTAAGTGCGTTTTCCAAAAGCTCCTGTTACCAACTAACATAGCTAGACTCATTTAGTTGCATGGTTCCAACTATGCAAGTTCCTAATGTAGTTAGCAATTATGCATTTGGAAAACGCTCTGCCTATGGCAGATTCGTTTTAATGTGCCTGACTGTAATTATCTAAACGTGTGAGATGTCTGGTGTAATAATTTATAATTATATTATAATAATTATATAATTATAAATTATATAATAATTTATAATTATTACATCGTAATGTACATGTGCCGAACAACTCTCCGTACTACAAGAAACACATCTGTACCTTAAAGTAAACGTATGAATAGTTATAGGTGACATAACATCTCATCCTGAAGTTATTACTTTGCTCATTTTATCTTGGACGAAACTAATACATTGTGTTAATAGCCAGATAAAATGCACAGGTTATTCAAAATTTATTATATATTCTGACTCCATTCCATACGCATGGATAAACTTTTTTTAAAAACTTGACTTTGATAGCCTGCTGCCTGTCGTGACAAGACCAAACTGGAGACGGGAAAAAGGAGCCTTTATTAAGCTCAGGGAAACGTAAAAGGACACACACACACACACACACACACACCTAGGAGAAACAGGTGACAGTTAGAGTGATCCACATGAGGGCTGAAATGAGAGGAGAGACGAAACAGGCAGCAGGTATGGCTCATTAGCCACTCCCCCACCCCACCCCCCAGCAAAAGCGGGCCGCCAGGCACAAGCAGGGGAGGGAACCAAGGGCCAGACCGGACAGGTAGATGGGACCATGACAGCAGACAGGACAGGGCATGGGATAGAACAGACACCACCAGGACCTTCGACTAGACTGGGGATGACTCAAGACATGCAGGGGTTAAAAAGCACCATATCAGGCAGATGGACAGAGGAACCAAACAGGACACTACACACAGGACCACTGGTAACAGGGCACAGACATTCAATGGGGACTTAGGAACAGAAGGGGCAAGACACAAAAAAACACCTTCTGCAAATAAGAGCTCGTGGACCCAACTCTTCCTGCATACAGGGAGAGAACAGCATTGGCTGTGATACCCCATGTTCCTGCAGGACCTCCTATGCTATGTTTTTGGTCATACACTTTTTACTGGTCCACATTCTCGCAAACCCCGCAGCCAAGAAAGAATCAGAGTTATTGTAATTAATGAAAACTTTTCTGCAGCTGCTTATTCTATTTACTGTCACAGGGGGTCTGGAGCCCTTGGGCACAAGGCAGGAAACAACCCAGAATGGGGTGCCAACTCATTGCAGGGCAGACTTATATGTACAATTTAGTAACACCAATTAACCTCTGCATGTTTTGTACTGGGAGGCAGAGAACCTGAGTACCTGGAAGAAACTTATCAAGCAGAGCATGCAAACTCCACACAAATAGAATCCAAGCAGAGACTTGAACCCATGTTGTAGAGGTATGAGCTAACAGCGCTAACCACTGCACCACCATGCCAGCTCTAAACTAGCGTAAGATAAGAAACTAGAATAAAAAAAACTATATCCAAATAAAATACATTTTTTTTAACAAAAAGCGAAATAGCACCTGTAACTCACTGAATTTTTTAACTATAATTTTCAAACTTTTACCTTAAGAACTCACATTTGTTAACTACAAATGGCACCAATTCAAAACTCTGCAAGAATATCAGAGACCTTGCGAGTTGATGTCAGATACATAGTGGCCCTTTGTTACAACCTACCCCACTACCGGGACAGGTTGTAACACATGCTGGGCTAAATTACAGCAATTAGGTAAAAGAAAATAGAACCCACACCATGCAATATGCTTACAAAGAGGTTTATTGAAATAAACAGACAACCCAGAACAATGTCTCTCTCTGTGACTGACCATAACTCAAATCCATTTTCTGTTTGATGTTATATATTACTGGCAGTTGATATTCAGTCTTTCTGGCCTAAAAGAATGTGGATTAGACAACCTGAGTACATAGACACAACAAGTTTTTCAATTTATCTGGCACCTATGCAAGTATTCAGTTTTACTCTAGTCTCCAGTGGCTGACCTGTCAAACTAATACAGGTCTGCTGCCTGAGTCAAGCAGCCAGCCAGCCCTTCCTGCTGCCCACTGCTGCTGCTCCAGCAACCTACACTGGGAAGCTCACTGGACGTCTGGTCTCTCGGTTTCTGCAGTGATCTGCAGGATCTGCTCGGTGTTACATGGCAGATCCCATATGCCTTCACATACCTCAAACTCCATTCTTTCTTTAGAGAATCTGCATGTGGCTGTTTCCAGCTTTGACGGCCACCATGTGGGATCGGGGAGGAAGTGGGTGAACACTGTGATGGTCACATGACTCCTAGCTTATCCCTGATTGCTGGACCTGGTGGAGTCACTTCTCTCCTCATGTTATATACCTGGTTTCCCCCAAAATGAAAAGAAACATCAAATACTTTCCATTACCAGTTTTAAATATGGTTTAGCTAAGGTAATGGAACACACCCTGTGATCCCCATTTTTAAAAACAGACTGAGTATAAACAAACTGTTTATACTCTGTCCAGTGGAGTTTCACCCGCCTCACTAATACGGCACGTCACCCATGTCACCCAACAAGAGCCATCGCTTTTTCAGACATGACCTTTCCATCTACCCCTGCAGCCTTTCTATCATGTAAGTCTCCTGTCACCCACATGGAGGCGATAAGGAGCCGTGCCATTTAGAATGAACCAGAAGGACCGTTCAAAAAGTCATCATGGTTTTTAGAATCTTAAGTTCTTTCTCTCTAACTGTAAGTTCGTAAATGAAAAATTGATATTATGTAGTTGCATTTTTCAGTAGTTGTAGCAAAGAGGAGGTTTGGGAAAATCACCAACCAGAGAGCAGAGCTGAGAACTTCTGTGGAAGGAACAGAAAAAGTCAACAAAAATAAGAAATGAATTGCATTGTGGGTCAGGGTTAGAGTGAATTGCATTATGGGTTAGGATGAACATCACGTAGTTGTTATATGTTAAGAAAGCAGCATTTGCATTCATTACATCCATCATCAGTCTTGTATATCTTACAGCTATTGAAAGGTAAAATTACAAGTGTCATCGTTTGAGCACCTTTGAGCACATGATCCCACTGTGAACTTTAACTGTAAGGAGGCATGTGACACATAAAATGTACACGGAGTGTGAATGTGCTGCTGCACATGTAAAGATGCAAGAGTGTGTGGTTGTCAAATGTCACCAGTGTGCTGGGTCTTGTGTGTGGCATTCCGAGGCCTTGGTGATGGCTGAGTGAGACAGCACAGGCGGGTCTCACTGAGGCACGGCCATCCACAGACACCAGCAGATCCAAGTCCTGGGCTCTGAACCCAGAGGAAGGCCAGGGTGTAGCGGGGTAGGCCTCAGGCCCATGTGCAGAAAGGATGTCAGTGAAGTGCCTATATAAAGACAATAGGAGAATGGTAGGGGGCGTAGACTGAAAAACGACTAGGGCTTCCTGATCAAAACTCAGTACGTTGCCACACAAAGGGGCTAAAATAATAATTTTAACAACATGTTTATGTTGTATTTTAACAGATAGTTTTAGTATGATAGTATGATATAAAACTGTAATAACAGGGCTGTATCTTTCAGTTTATAATAGTATGGATAACTTTAATACATTATGCGTCACTTAACGTCCTTCTGCACAACTTCCGAAGACGTGTACATCTGAGGTGCCAAAAGGTTAAAACAGCTGAAAAATCCCGATGGGGGAGCGGGACACAGCAAACATAAGCGGCCGTAGGGCACCACATGTACCTGGCGTAAACAAAGCGACCGTGCCACCAGTCTGATAATGCTACGATAATGCTGCGCCGCCAGCCCAATAATGCTACGATAATGCTGCGCCGGCAGCCCGATAATGCTACGATAATGCTGTGCCGCCAGCACGATAATGCTACAATAATGCTGCGCCGGCAGCCTGATAATGCTACGATAATGCTGACATACAACACCAATAATACTAGATGGCGATAACAGACATGTATTTTGCACATTTATCATTTACTGTAATTTATCATTATTTTTATGTTTATTTTCTCTAAAATATAAAGTATCTTAGCTTTTTAAGGGAGTACAGGTACAGTGTGCAGTAGATGTGGTATACCGTATATGCAGTGTGTATGTTGTTTGCCTGGACATTTACAGAATAAAACTTGTTTTCCCCCAGATCTCTCAGTCAGAGGTTAATTCAAAGGTTTAGTTCTTTGCATGCTGTACTTCAGAGAGAACAGTTTGTATTTGTAATGTTCTTTTTTGTTTGTTTATACTCAGTCTGTTAGATATCCACCAATTAGGGTGGGTCAGGGCCGTGTACACAGTGTTCACACAGTTTAGTTTATTGGTTTGAGTGTGGATTAGGAACTGAGTGTTATGTTTTAAATTATGATGTTTATGGTTATACATGTTCATTATAATAATAACACTTAAGTGTATTATTGATTTATGGTTTTCATAAACCCAACAATATTGAAGAAAACATATATTAACACTTTAATATCCTAAAATCAGAAGTGTAATAAAAACAAAAACTCGATTATTACATTTCTACATTTATTTGAATACAAATACAAATAATATTGCTGCCACGACAAACACAGACAGAAATAATAAATAATATAATATATTATATTATATGATAAAGCCCAGTGTTACGCTCAGCCCCGCCCTTCATGTTTTTCCCCTGTTTTGCCCTCTGGCGGGGCTTGATTCGTTGCACCTGACCCTCATTGTGTTTGCCTCGTGTGAATTCTCTGCTTGTTTGCCTTGATCAGCTGCCTCTTGTTTGCCCCTTAATGTGCTGCCCTATTTTAGTGAGTCTGTGTCCTGTGCCCCTTGTCCAATATTGTTCATGCCTTGTATGGTTGTTATCGCGCTTTCCCCCGTGTTCCCTTGTGTACCCGCTAATAAACGCCCCTTTGAAGGGCTCAACCTCGCAGCTCGCTGCCATGGGTCGTTCATCCAGCCGAAAGCGTGACAGAATACTGGACCTCAACAAGCGACCCAGCGGCTGCCTGCCGGCACCGCCTGCACCCCCGTACCTGAAGAACGAGGACGGTCAAGAAGAAGGCTTCTTCCTGTGGCGGGGAGACCTGCTCCTCACTGAGGAGGAATACATCTGGGCTGAGGCTACGGAGCAGCTCGAGCGCCGCCTCGCCCAGACGGAGAAGGAGGCGCAGGAGGAAGCCGCGGACTCCGCTCCGCGCCGCACCTCTCCGCAGAACTTGCCGCCGGCAGAGGAGTTCCTTCCGCTATGGCCCCATGCGCCCTCTGGGGTCTTCGTGGGCTCCACCCCTCTCTCCGCAGGCAGCGCCGCTGCTTGCCGGAAGGACACGTCCACGAGCCTTTGCTGGGAAGCCTGGGCAAAAGAGTTCTTTTCCCTGCAGGAATTCTGGTGGAGGTTGGCAGTGGACCCGGTGTTGCGGGAAGATCCCAAGGCCACCTGGTCCCTGGATGCCCTGAAGGTGTCTTTGGAGAAGACACCTTCTCCGAAGCGGCGCCGCCGCGCCCCCGTCCGTTCGGGGAGATGCCGCTACTGCGCCCCTGATGGATCCCGGAGAAGGCACCGCCACACCCCCGTCAAGTCCGGGTGAGATCGCTGCCACGCCCCCGGCCGGATCCAGGAGAAGACGTGTCAGCCCTTCCGCTTGTTCCCGTGCCGACGGCTCCCGTCTCGCCGCCTGTTCTGGGTGAGATCGCGCCCCTGTCCGTTCCGGGAGACGACGCTACAGCGCCCCCCGACGGACCCCGGAAACGATGCGGCTGCCACAGCCCCGACGGACCCCGGAGACGACGCAGCTGCCGCGCCCCTGAAGGATCCGGGAGATGACGTGGCAGCCCCTCCGGCCTCTGTAGTGCTTGTTCCCGCTCCGGCGCTTCCTGTTCCCGCTCCGGCACTTCTGCCCACTCCTGTGCTGCCGGCATCGCCTGTTCCTGTCCCGGCGCCCCCGCCCCCGCCTCCGCCTGCCCCGGCGCCTCCGCCTCCCCCTGTCCCGGCGCCGCCGCCTGTCCCTGCCCTGGCACCGCCGCCTGTTCCTGTCCCGGTCCCGGCGCTGCCCGAACCTCGTGACCCTGCTCCCTCCTCTGAGGAGGAGGACCTTGCGTGGGACCCCTCTGGGCTTGCCCTGCTGAGCCCTAGGACCTCAGTCGGGGAGGGGACTCCACCACGCCCGCCGAGAGGCAAAACCCGGCGGTGGCCCCGCCTCTCCAGATCCC
>JAODKM010000126.1:989375-1004181 GCA_026780845.1 Petrocephalus sullivani | reverse complement strand
GGGAGCCGAGAGGGCGAACATGAGAGGGCAGGATGGGAGGGGAGGAAGGGGAGGGGGGGGTGCCAGGGGGCGATACAGCAGAAGGGCCTGGGGGAGAGGAAGGGGGCGAATCAATGCAGTGCAGACATAAACAGACAGATAAGAACGCGGGGAGATGAAAGCTGGCTGGGGGACGGAGGGGGGGGGACAGGGGACAGACACATGGACGTGTGACAGAAACTTAATGGCCCCCAAAACACAGACAGGTCGCCACATATCATATGGGATTAAAAAGGCAGCTGGGAAGGTGTAACGATACCAAGGGGCAGGTACACACCCAGAATGGAGGGAGAGAGAGCGATAGAGAGAGGGAGCGAGAGAGAGCGTGACAGACGGATACCACTGACAGGGGTGGATTATTCTGCTCAATAATATAATTCCCTGAAAGGAGAGACTAACAAAGGATTCCACTGATCAGCAACTGACAAGCAGCCATTCCTCTTCTCAGACAGGCAACTGCGAGATAAAACGTGACTAAAAAGGTCAAAATTCATTTTACTGTCCTAAATGTGCTCGTCAGATTGAAGGGGTACAGAGAGCCGAATTGTCCTTTTGATTTTCTAATTACAGGAGTGAATGCAGCTAAAAGGTTTCAGACGTGACTTTTATATGATAGCTTTAATAACATAATTCTCAATTATGGTCTGATTCTCTTTACATGACATAATTATTCCAAATGTTTCTTCCTGACAGGTAAATTCATGACTGTCTCCAGGCAGACGCGGCCGCACCGCACCACCGCGCTCATCCGGGGCTCTTTAAGCCACTTTCTTCCCTTTCGGCAAATTATCTTCACTTCTTTGTAGCACTTTGTAGTGAGGCTGGTGTGACCTCCCCTACCCCCACACAAAGAATTCACACAGCAAAAAAATAAGCTCCCCCCGGGGACGAGCCACAGATCTGTACTGATTCATTTCAGCAGCTCTGCAATATTCATTTGGCATTTTTAACATGGAAAGTGGGATAGCAACCATACATACACAATAAATATATACCTACATTATATATTACGCACATACATTATAAATATATTTTGTGTATATGAAAAATATTTAGCATGGCCGGCGCTGGTTTGTAAGAAGCCCAGCGAAGCCTGAGACCGACATAATGCTAATTAGCTGACTAGCATTTCTCAGTTAGCAGGGGTCGGGTTCTCGCGAGACGCAGGTCGCTGCCCCGCCTTCGCCTCGGATCCCGCGCCGAGGTAACGTGAAAGAAATGAAGGCGCCTTATGAGGTTTACTCGTGCTCCTCCTCGTCGGCCATTTAATAAAACGGAAACTTAAGTAAAGCTCCCTGTAGCATTCGCATGCTATTTGCTTCCCAAACAACAGGTGGTGTCATTATAACCAAATATGAAAAGTGATGCAATTCGTAGATAATGGATTTTTCTCCTTCCCCTCCTTTCAGACACAGAGCAATAAAATATTTATTGGTTCTCTGTGCATACTGACAGCTCATCACATGAAAACTCACGTGATCACGGTGGAGAGTCTACTCTTGAAGAGGACCGATGGTGGGGTCCCAGAATACCTCTGTCACAGACAAGGCGCTATGAAGTTCCCTCTCCGAACGACCGCCATTTCTTTGACCAAACAGGAACAAGTGGGGTCTAGCTACTCTTGGATAGTATCTGGGTGCCACTGAGTTCAAACTGTGTGACTGCTAAATAAAATGAGAACTCTGCCTGGGCCCAACCCCACTAGGGCCTAACCCATCTTGGGTCTAATCTAATTCAGGCCTAACCCCACTTGGGCCTAACCCTGCTTGGGTCTAATCTAATTTAGTCCTAACCCCACTTGGGCCTAACCCATCTTGGGTCTAATCTAATTTAGGCCTAACCCCACTTGGGCCTAACCCTGCTTGGGTAAAATCTAATTCAGGCCTAACCCCAATTGGCCCTAACCCTGCTTGGGTCTAATCTAATTCAGGCCTAACCCTACTTGGGCCTAACCTGGCTTGGGTCTAATCTAATTTAGGCCTAACCCCACTTGTACCTAACCCTGCTTGGGTTTAATCTAATTCAGGCCTAACCCCACTCGGACCTAATCCCATTCAGGCCTAACTCCACTGAGGCCTAGGCCAGCTCAAGCCTAATGCTGCTTGGGCCTAACCCTAATCGTGTCTAATTCTGCCCTAGCCTACCTCACTCGAGCCCATCTGCAAGCGCATGGAAAAGGCAGCAGACGACCGGACGGAATCTTCAGTTTGCGATGGATACCCAATGTCATGATGATCCGTCTGAAACAAACAAGTAGATGGTCCACCACAAGCAGTTATTTCCGTATGGAAGCGGGTGGGGTAATAAGAGACTGTAGCAAGTGCTGTCCGATAGCGAACGGCCAGCATGAGGCTGGGGAATAATGAGCAGAGAGGTTAACGAGGTGGGCTTCTCTACTCTGACATCATTATCCCACAACAGCGTGACTAAGCGTCTGTGTCACGGGCAAATGATCCCACACAGGATGACCAGGACGTCCCTTAAAAGCTCACGGTGACGGTGACCAGACCGGCACTGCACCACACAAAAATACAGCTTAGTTCTGCTAGCCTGGTCCATTTTAACTACAGATTACAGTCTGTGGAGTTTTACTATTATTTGAAATTACCTGAAAAAATGGATGGGATGTGATCGGACCGTGAGGCAAGCTCTGGGCAAAACAGACAGCTAGCAGTTTGGTACGGAGTGACAATCTAGTGATTTTATTTTGCACACAATGTCTAGTGATTTTTGGCATATTGAGTATATACTGGAATATTAACTGACATAATGACAAAGAAATGTAAAAAAGGTGACACAGATGTATGTGAGAGCTGTATAACTTAATCGATTAGCAATCCATAACCTTAACTGAGCCAGGAGCTCCACGTGATTATTCCATTAACAGCGTGACGGCAACAGGGCAGCCGTGCATGGCTAATCACCATGACAATCAAGCAGCAGTAACACCCGTCGCAATTTCACCACCGCGCGGCCGTGTCAAACGCTAAGCTAACGCTGCTGTAGCAAGGCATCCATGCATCTGTGCCGAGGATGCGACCTGCTGCTGGGGTCTTTCGGGGACGAAAAATAAACCAGACACGCACACAAGCTACACCAGCTCCTCAAGCCAACTGAGGAACTGGTAACATCGGAGACATGTATCCATATTGGTGCATTTACAATGTAGAGCAAAAAACTTAAGTTTGCTCGTCTTTCATTTGCTTTAAAAAATTGCCGGAAACTGACATAATTGAGAATTGCGGTTGTGTGCAAGATTTGGGCCCACAGTGGATTGTGGGTACAGTTATTATGCAGAAGTTCATTAAGGTAGCAAAGTCATCACTGAAGTCAGCCTGGGAATGGTTCAGAGCTGCCAGTTAGAAGTACCACCGCCTCACAGAGGAACTCTGGTTGTGCCGCACACTTTGTATCTAAGAGAAGCTTGCTTGAGCAAATCCTTAAAAATCACTTACACATTAATGGCCACACAAACACACACAGCTTCCAGTTTGAGGCAAAAAAACACTCCAGGAGTCTCGCCAGGAAGCATCAGAGTATGCATTATTTAAAAACGGAATATACATTTCATTTTTTAAATTGCATTATGGGAGGAGTGGGCTCGCATTGGCCCAGATCTTCATATGGGGCTAATAAAAATATATTCTAAACCCTGTATTTTTCCTCTACCTTAGGGGTGTACGCATGAGGTGAAAACTTCGTTTTTATAGTATTCACAAAGGATTAGGCACTGAAGCACACTTAAAAATCCAATACAGGACACGGAAAAAAACAATTATTCAATAGCCCACCCACCGCCTATTCCGCTATATACTACTTCACTGTTATGTAGCCTACTCTATCGAAAAGAAGAAAAAAAAAACAAAACAAAAAGAAACCGTCAGAAAGCGGCTTCATAAATCTAATAATGCATTTAATAAAAATCAGCAGGCAGACCAGCAGCTATACACTAAGTGAAGGTGCTCGAATTCACACAAGCCTCTATTGCAAGTTGGTATGTTTTGACACTTAAAGCACATTAAAAGTGAAACAACTGGACTCTAGGCCTACTCAAAATATTTTCTAATACTGCATAATATTATTATTTGGTGACTAATGCTTGTCACCAAATAGCCTCCAGCGACGTGTTTAGCAAGGTATAAACTGTTCCGATCAAAACAAAAATGTCCGGTCCAATTGCCGTTCTGAAGCATTTTAAATAAAACCATCTGCGCGATCATTTTTAACACTATTACAATTATGGGCCTCATAAAAAATAATGGTATATATTGCACTTATTAAGGGAAATAAGGCAGCCAGGTTCTGGGTGGTACGCCGAGGCGTACTGCCCTTATACTTCGCCCTTTTACTATGTACTTTGAACTTCACTTTGCTTGTTTGGGATTTTTTATGAATATTTTTGATGTCTTTAAATGCAGTATAGTACGGAATTATCTAGGCGTTTCCGCCCGAACTGCCAGCAAACGCGCAATCGGCGGCTCAGCCGCGGAAACACGGCGAGTGTAAGCGGGGCGGCACAGGCCGCGCTCCCTTCCGGCAGTCTGCGCGGTGGGGGGAGAAAAAAAAAAGAATAATGTCACAAAGTGTCTTATTATTTGGCGGTGCGCGGTGATTATGCGAGCCGGCCGGTGGGTAGGGCGTTCTTCCGCGGAAAAGGCGTCCCGTTCATCCCACCCGCGCCACCGCCTTCATTAGCTCCGCGCCGGCCATTTGCGGGGGCCGCCGACATCGGGCCCGGAAAGCAGGCTTTCGGGGGGGGGATAGTGTTTTGATTTGCGGCTCTGCTCAGGATTGCGGGGGCTGGACGCCGCCTGCCCGTTTTGATCTGAACATCAGAAGCGTCCGATCGGCTTCCTTACGCACAAGTTGGTGCTAAAGTGCGAAAGCCGGGGACCCCGAGAGAAGCCGGTCCGATTTACACAATTTCGCCGCCGGAAAGTAATTATCCGACCCCGCTGAAGCGGTCAGACAATGCACCGGCCAGCCCGGCAATTACCGCGGCGTCTCATTTCATTTCGCTTAAAATTATCCCTACGTCCACCGTCACATTGCACTAATAGCTACGTATGAAAAGAAACAGTAAACCTCAGCATGCATAAATAACTAATTTATCAACGGATAGCAATTTTACCCCATTAATGAATTCCCTTACTTTCACACCAGCCAGCACAGTAATTAACACCCTCATGTATGGAAGACCAGACATAAGGTATTTGATCTTGTCGGTGGCGGACTTTTATCGTGAGGAACGATTTAGGAGATTTATGGTGTAAATTAATTTTTGAAGTTGTTCAGAAAGGCAGCATTCATTTGCATAAATTGTTGCGTAGATTGTGCAGATAGACTCCGGTGTAATCTGCTTGACTTTCATGTTCCAGGATTATTGTTTCTGCGAGTAATCCTCTGGGCCTGGATTAGCATTGGTCAGTGCTTATTAATACTATCTCTAGCAACGGCAGCTGTGAGTCACCTAAATTGCACCCAACAAAGTGCACCTTTATAGCTGAAACCCTCTAGTTTCTGGCTTAAACTGAATGGTGCACCCCTCCTTCGGCACAAGACACCCCCACCCCAATATATGATAATTCAAGGGGAAGACTCTTTTCATCCAAACTACTATTCCGTTCCTAGTCCGCAATCCCTAAAGCCTGTACCGGTCTAATGAGATGCTTGAATAAAACATGGCTCTCTTGTGCATTGATCAGGGACTACCGGCTGTCATTTGCGGAGAGCTGGGCCTCACACCAGCGTGATTATTTGCTTTCTGCGGTGGCTGGGCAGAGGTGATGCCGCACGAGGCCTGCCCCGGTGCCCCAGCCGAGTCTCTGAGTCGCACTGCCCGACTTCCAGAAGGAAGGGCGTGGCGACGCCGAGGCGGGTCCATTCATCCGCATCTCCCCGACCTTCCTCAAACGCGCATGGTCCCGCGCAAGCACAACCATTCTCCTTTCTTCCTTAATTGTCAGGTGGCCTCCAATAAGAGATAATTTAATGGACCAGTGGCTTTGTTTATGTTGAAGTCAGCCGTCGGTACACAGGGACATCTGTGGTGAAGCAGACTGTGGCGTGTGCGCCCCGTCCCGCTGAGCTCGTCCACTGGTTTCTCTCCTCCCCTACATGGAAAAGTGCAATCGTTTTTTTTTTCTCTCTTTTTTTGGACAGGGTATAATTTTTTAACCACACCAGTCACCTGTAGGGGTCTTCGGTATAAAGATTAGAACCCAAGGCATAAAGAAAAAAA
Source organism: Petrocephalus sullivani (assembly GCA_026780845.1). Classification (NCBI taxonomy): domain Eukaryota; kingdom Metazoa; phylum Chordata; class Actinopteri; order Osteoglossiformes; family Mormyridae; genus Petrocephalus; species Petrocephalus sullivani. Next base: position 997,901 of record JAODKM010000126.1, on the reverse strand, counting down.
ACACACAGTTAAGCTATTATAATACTTTCTGCGTATGAGACGAAATATACATAACAAGCTCTATAAACTGAAATCTCTCGAAGCCCACAAACCATATAAGAGCATTTAAAGAGAGCCACTTTAAACCTGAACTATCCATATGGACAGTAAAGCTCGATCCATTATCTTTGCCAGAACACATTAACAATAATATATTATTCAATTAAAGATGCAAAATATAGTTCTATTATTAGTCCCAAGGCTCACGATCGGAGTATAAATGTGGGGTGAAATTTTTCCGAAGACCAGCGAAGCGAGCAGCCGTCCCCGTGCTCAGTGCTCGCACGGTGGAAAAGGTGCTCCTCGGATCCTGAATGGAAACGTGCAAGAGGTAGAGACAAAAGGAAGACTTGGCAAAGTGGGTCAGAGGCCCGAGAAGCCGGGGTGTCTTCATGCCGCTCCAAAAGTGTAACGGGGATCAGCAGTGCCAACCCTGTGAGAAGCACCCCACTTTCATCATCGCTGCTCGAACAAAGGAAGCGATGCTGTAATTCTCAATGCCCCCCCCCCTTTCTGGGGGCAAAAAAACACCACAGTGAAGCTTTTAATTGGGCACATTTTTAATTTGCGATGTAAGGAAGGAACCAGAATCGTTTTTCGAGTATTTTGCAAGTGCCGTGATCGTCGAGATGATCTTTACTGCGAGGTGATGCGAGGTATTCAGTTAGATTCAAAAAAGTTTATGTATTTGAAAAATTAGTATAAAATTGTCCATTTTATCAGAACTGAGCCCGATCTAACCATCAAACGTCTTAAAAATTAGTGTGCCTGTGTCACTGTGTTTAAATCTTATTTCAGCATTTGTTTTTGTTACTATGAATTCCAGGTACACTAAGCTAATGCTTATAAAGTTCATTTGAGTTAAAATAGATGGGTGCATCTTGGCTGCGTGTCACCCTGCTGAGGACAGACACTGTAAGCCGCAGTTATGGACTCAGCTTCACGGCGTTCGCTACAGTAATTTAACAAACTCCGCTGCACATTATCAGCTCGCCGAAACACATTTGCTGTGGGGTTATGTGCTGTAATACCGGTAAATGGATATTGTATTGAATCCCATCAGCACCGTAAATTGGCCACACAAGTTAGCCTGCTACCTGCAAACTAGGTCGATTATGGCATTATTTCAGAGATTTTATCAGAGATTAAGCACAATAATGACGAGGCAGGCGGTCACACGCCAGGAACACGCTAAGCCTGGCACACCCTTCCATCCTGCACCACCAAACCAGAGAGGAGATATACACTGATCGTGGCCAGAGGCCCCTCCGTGCTTCCCACAGAGCCCCCCCCCCCACCCCAAACCTGGGCTTTGTTACACGGAAAAGGCACAAGTTCAAGTTTAAACATCAGAAATGAATGACCAAAAATGAAGGCCCATGTTTCTGCACTGCCTTAACACACCAAGCAGAGACCAGAGGGTGAGGCTGGAGGCAGAATTGGAGGGAGAAAGATGGGGTGGTGGAAAAAAGGAGCGGTGAATAAAGGTAAAGGTAAAAAAACGAAAAATCCGGCGAGAGGCCGAAAGGGTTCCTGCAGGTGAGAGAAAGCCGGGCGACTTACACAGGGCTGTGTGAGAGGTTCCAGGAAGACAGGACAAAGGGATCGGGCAGATCACAGAGGCCACGGCAGAAAGCAGACAGACAATGAGCAGAGGAACATTCATGAGGTAAAAGAGAAAACAGGGAGACAGCAACCAACGCCGAGATCAAACGAGCAAATGCGAATTACTGCACATTCAAAAAGAGGACAGGTAGAGAATAGGGCCAGAGAGGGAGATGCGGACTGCTGTGGCAGGAGGGAGGCGGGCTAGGAGGGAAGCAGCCCGCACAGCGCCGAGGGGGGAGAGAGACAGCCGCTATGCCGGCCTGCTGTGATTAACGGGCCGCTGATCCGGTCAAAGTTTTGCTGGGAGCTCACCCGTGCCGGCCGGCCTCCACAAACGTGCATTTTCAACATCACACTCACGGCTTTCACTACCACACAATGGCTTTCTGGTTAATAACCAACTATACATTCCAAACTTTATACTAAAGTGCAAACAAGAAAATAAACACATGTAACCCCCTAGCCATGAAATTAGGGGGAAAAAACTCAATGAATCAAACACTCAAAACATGGGGAAAAATTACACAGAAGATTTCAAAATAAATAAAAAAATATGAGCCACCAATTGGTGACATACCTTATTATACCAAGTATTATCACAAGGATCACAGATGTTACCCAACTTACCTGCTAGTCATATACGGAAAACGGGCAAACGTGATAGGCACGGCACTTGAACGACAGCGGTGATTTAATTAGCGCAGCTACGGCGTCCCTCGCAACTCACTATGGTCGCACGCGGGTCACACGCGCACAGTCACCATCGCCGTGCAGCCACGCGCCGCCAGCTCGCGCGCGTGCAGGCGCGCGACGGGCCACTTACTTTATGTTGGAGCTGTTCCAATGCACGGCATGCCTGTTGGCGTGCACCAGGTATACGTCTGCACAGGTGAGCGTTACGAGGCATACAGATAGCGCTGCGAGAGCCATAATCCTCCGGTCGGGCTGCCTCCGTGCGTGCTCGGTCTCTCCTGCCCACCTCCTCCCTCTCGCCACCTCTCACCCCGCAAACATCCAGGTGAGGAGAAGGAAAAAATGTTGCAAAAAAAAAAAAGAGCAACGTGCTGCCGCAGGCACCGAAGAGTTCAGCTAGCTAGGTAAGTGATGAAAAACTCCCCATTCCATTTTTGAAGACCCCCCTCCCCCCAACCCCACCACCTCCGGCCCCCCCAAAAAGAAAATCTAATTCGCAGGCTGCAGAGATTCAAAGCCGACCTTTATAAACAGGCGCGGACCTGCAGCAGCGCTCTGTGCCACTTCTGTCCCAAAGTTGCCGCAGTAATATAAAGGATGGCGGGAGGGGGGGCGGCTTCTGCCTGCGATCACGGAGAGTCAGGGGTCGGGGCTGCCCGGTCCTGGCAGCGCAGCATCAGGCGGCTGACTTGCCGCGGCGATGCGCCGATAGCGGCAGAGGCGGCTTCACTTCCTCTATGGCTCCGCCACTTACGAGCATCGCGAAGCGGACGAGGTGCGATAAAAGGCGCTTTAAGGATCCCGGCCGGCGCAGTCCTGCCGCTCGCCCCCCGATGCCCCGGCTCTGCTCCCCTCGTGTCCGCGCACACGCTCCCCGGCCGCTTCTCTCCTCCCGTCTTCCCTCTCTCCTTCTCTCTCTCTCCCTCCCTCCCTCCGCCCGCCGGTAGCACCGCCCCCCGCCGCTGACAGCAGCGCGCCTCCGGTGAAGTTGCGTCCGCCTGGCTTCGCCGCCACTAGTCTATCAGGGATGTGCGATCGGGGTGTCCTTAGCTGTTCCTCTACCAAAAAGTTGTGAATGTAAAAAGTACCATGCACAAGGCAACAACAACAATATCATTATTATTATTATTATTATTATTATTATTATTATCATCATTATTATCCTTATTATTAATAATAATGATGATGATGATGATAATGATAATAATACATGTTTACCATCTACTCTCCCTTTTCCCGCTTCTGGCCTCTCCATTATTACATCTCTGTGCATTCCCTCTCACGGCAAACCCTTGGACTCTGCAAAATCTACATCTTGTCTTATTCCGTCTCGCCTCCCACGTCGTTTTAATTCACATCCTGCCAACCAGGAAATCCCAGGCGGCGTAATAAAACCCCGTTAGCTTTGTGGAGTCATTTCATGTTCAGCTGCCACCTTAAATCTGCGAATGCTTTCTTTTATCTGGTCCCCGCCTGTAATTATGGATTGAAACAATGTGCACCGGTGTTGTGTAAATTGGTACCTGATTTCTAAACGGGAATATTTCCCAGTATTCTGACCAGGTGTCAGAGGAGCTAGCCGGTGCTCGTGCCATGTTAACATCACATTGTCTCTGCACCACCGCCCCGCCACTGTGGTTTTTTCATGCTAGTGATGGCGTCTCACTTGCGTCCCCTCCAGGCATGTTGCCGTGGTGATTTGGGGGGGTGGGGGGGGTTCTAGATATGGAGGGAGAGTGTTACAGCTTGCTTCTTGTCTGCTGGGATTGAGTTGGTTAAAGGGGAGTCAGGAATGATTTATTGGGGGGGAGAGAGGAGGAGAGGGGGTGTCATTGGGGAGTCCCTCCATCGCGCTCACTGTCTGCCGCTGCTGTCTCTCATTAACTGTCTCTCTGAAGCTCCACGTCGCCCTCTGCCTAACTCCTCTCCCAGGTCCCCCCCACACTCAGCCTGTCCCCCGCGTCCGGCTGGGGTCACAAACGCCTGGGCGTTCGTGTTACCTGACAATATGCTGAGGAATACACTGACAAATGAACAAATGAAGAATATTAATCTATCAGTCGTGCCTAATTTTCAGTAGGGGTATTTCATTCGGAACATAATTTTGAAAAGAAAAATTTTTGAAAAAAAAAAAAGATTTTATTTAGTGTGTTCTATGATTTATGTATTGTGAATATCAGTTTTTAAAGCATTCCCAAACCTTCTTTGTCTCATTGTTGGGGAAAGGGGTTGTTTGTAGAGAGTGTTGCCCTTAGTCTTGAAGTTAAATTAAATTTGCGTTTGAAACAGGGCTTTGTGAGTCCTATTTGAAGTATGAGACCAATCTCCTTGACATCAAAGCACCCCTAACCTTGAAGCCCTGACCAGAATTGTTTTGATTCTATGAAATATTTAAAATTCATAAGCTATTAACAAGGTATATGTGGGCAGCATTTATACTGAAATTTTGTAATGAGGATAGACCATTCGTGCAAGAAAAAAAATCTTTTTATGAATAACATTAGCGGTAGAACAAAATTAACACAAATCAAATATAAGTAAATAAGTTTCAATGTCAAACGAATTCTCCACTCTCAAAAGAGCTGAAGCTTAATGCTCCCAGTTTATTTCCTTCTATAACAGTCTTTGTTTTGCTCCAGTCCCTGAACAAAAATAATCCTTCTTTAAAAAGCCGCTTTATTTATCAGGCTACACCTCTGCATATTTTCAGCTATAAGCAAGGAGCAGGCGCTGTGATAATATCCCTAAGTTTCGCGTATCCCTGCCGCGTCCTCTCTCGCTGCTCCTGCTCTGGGTGTTCAGTGTCGTGTTAGTAAACTGTACTGACATTACCCCCCCGCCTCTCTGCCCTGCTCCCTCGCTCTCTCACCCCACTGACTGACATGAATTTTCAATTTATCTGTTTACCTTCCGCTGCTCTGCCTAAAACAACAAAGATAAATAGTGAGAGAGAGGTGGGTGGGAGTGGGGTGTGCTGGCGGGAGGGGGGCGGAGCAGGGGTACGAGGCGCGGAGGGGCGAGGCGCACAGAGAGGGCCGAGGGAATCCGCCTGACATTTGCTAAGCCATCGCAGGAATACGGGCCAGAAAGGAGGGATGACTGAAAGAGGAAGTAGTGAGCCGAGCGTGGCCTGAGCATCACGATGGGAGAAGGGAGGGAAGGAAGAGGGGGATGAGGGAGGAGGATTCATGAGGATGAGGGAGAGCGAGAGACAGAAAGAGTGATGTGGAAAGGAGGGAGATTTTTTTAAAAGGCGGGCGGGGGGGGGGCAGCGGAGAGGAGCGCGAGCTTAGAATAGATATGCTCTCAATGGCATGAAATATTGAACGAGAGGGCCTGTAAAGCAGGAGAGGAGGGAGGAAAATGGGAGAACTGATAAAGATAAATAGAATAGGGCTCTCTGTGTAAAGGGGGAAGAGGAGGGGGGGGGGCGAGAGACAGGGGTAGGGAAGGGAGTTTGGGGGAAGAGGGCAGGAGGATGGGGGAGAGTGGGATGGGCAGCAGGAGTGGCCAGCTGAGGGAGGCGCCAAAAGACCACTTCAGACACTTCAGCATTTTTCCATTGTTTGTATTTGATCATTATTCCAGCTTTGTTGTTAAACTTTTCTTTGGTGAAATCTGTTGGAAATGAACAAAGGTTTCCAGGGCCAGTGTGCCAGCGGCGGCCTGGTGAATCTGTCAAGTTTTACGGGACTCTGGCTGCCTGCGATCCCCTACAGAGACGCTCACCTGCATTTTCAGGTCAGGGGCTCGAGGGACATATTGATTATCTGGTGAGTAACACCTTCGCTGAATACAAGAGCTTCCCTCGCTGTTCCCATCAGAAAATGTCACCGGGCCTGCTGACGTGGCTGAAATCAGACATCTTTTGTGTGCTGCGGGTCTGGCGGTGAGAAAGACTCTGGCCGGGCGTTGGGACATTTTGTTTGACCTGTTGGGGTTCCGCTGGGAATTTACCTGGAGCAAGCTGTGTCTTTCATCCTGTCGACAAAGCGGTGATCGGCGATCGATTGAGCATGCCTGGGCCACATCGACCGAGACCCCATTCACTTACATTGCGTTTCTTACTGACATAAATCAGTAAGACAGAGAGCTGGGCCAGAGTAGAGAGGGCTCATGAAAAAAAACCTTACTGCAGTACTTTTAGAGGGATAATACCACGGCATGGAGGGATCTCATGAACACGTTTGTTTGTCGTGCCTTCAGCCAGTCAGCAGCTTCCTTGTGTTTGGACCTACCAGGCATGAGTTCTTTCTTCGCCAATCCGATTTCCACAAGAGGCAGCCATCTTTGTTGACTTTCTGTGTATCATATGTCTGCCAGTCTGTCTGTCAGTATACGGATATACAGATTTTAGTGCACTTTCTTGGCAGAAGTTCATTGTGAAGTCATGGCACGTGAAGCAGGGAGGGTTATGCTGCAGGCGGAGTGAAGCTGCAGGGCGTGTGGAGAGTGTAGGGCTTCGGAAGGAGGGGCCTTTAGGCCGCGCAGTGAGCTGCCCACACGGCGCCTGTGGGGGGCCGGGCCTGGTGGCTGGGGCCGCAGAGCGGCCTGCCTGTAAATGGTGTGATATTGTAGATGGAATAGCGAGGAGGAGGCATGCCGTGCGGCCCCAGAGGGCCTCCCAAAACCAGGCTTCACGGGTCTCCTCACATCCCCTGTGTCTAATTCAATCAATTTGAGGATTAAGAGTTTTGTGAAGTGGAAAGGAGGCTTCAGGAGGCTGCGAAAACCATGTGTGTGTGTCTGTGTGTGTGCGTGTGCAGCTGTGTGTGCATGTCTGTTTGTGTGTATGTGCGTGTGTGTGTATATGTGTGTGTGCATGCATATGCCTCTGTGCACATCAGTGTGTGTGTATATTTGAACACACATACCACGGTCTGTGCACATGTGTGTATGTGTACACACGTGCCACTCTCTGTGCATGTCTGTCTGTGCGTGTGTGCATGTGTGCCTCTGTGCACATGCTTGTGTGTGTGCGTGCGTGTGTGCACGTGTGCGTGTCTGTCTGTCTGTGCATACGTGTATGTGCATGTGTGCGTGCGTGCCTCTGAGTGTATGAGCGTGTGTGTGTGTGTGAACATGAGAGGCTTGCAGAGGCAGAGCGCCCCTCACACAGCCGTCAGGGATGCGCATCTTGCCAAACTGGCCTTTCCTGGTGACGGGATTTCGGCCAGCTGCGAAGCAGCCAGCCCGGCTCTTTCCTGGCGCTGAGGAACCCTGGCAAGCCAAAAAGGCAGCACTCCACATCTGCGTGTGACCTTGCCACGGCTGACTCGCCCTCGCATCGGCTGTGACCCGAGTGGTTGTCATGGTAATTAGTTGCCCAGAGGCAGTCGATTGATCAACAGATATGGTGTGTGGCACTTGTCTCTCGTTCGGCTGGTTAATCCGCCCGGCCCGGGCCCGGCCCATATGCTCATCACTCATCTTGGTACCTGGTGCTTCTTTCCTCTCCCTCTCATGTTTAATTGATTTTTGTATGTATCTGTTCATCTGGAAAATGTGCGCTGTTGTACGATCTGCCCTTGGTCTTTAGACCTTAGAGCTGAGATTTGGAGAGCCACTCTGCGGCTTCGGTGTCCCTGCATATGTCGTGTTATGACATCTTCTGTTTGGCTCTTGTTACAGCTCCCGCAGTGCTCGATATCATGTGACCCGCCTTGAGAGAACCTAAGGGTACAGATCCGGAGAGGCACAAGGTTGTGGCAACAGAACCCCTGGCATTAAGTTACTTCTGCTTTGACTGGCCTGTGACGAGTCTTCCATGCGCTTCAGCGTTCTGTAACGACGTCGAATGCAAGGAGCTCGTAGCTGTGAGCCGTGCTGAGCAGGGGGTGCGAGGTGCCGGGCTTCCTGCCTTCCCCAAAAACCCGGGCCGGGCTGCCGACGCTGACCACTAATGACCCAGATGCAGAGAACACTAGGTGTTTGCTTGAGACGCACGATCGGAACTTCGTCATAAATAAACCACTTGTTGTGTGATATCCAAAAGGAAGGTGGTGCAGAGGGTGCTGACTTCAGGCCGCCCCTCCTGCCCTCCTCTCTGTGCACGCCCACGGCTCCAGGCCGCCCCTCCTGCCCTCCTCTCTGTGCACGCCCACGGCTCCAGGCCGCCCCTCCTGCCCTCCTCTCTGTGCACGCCCACGGCTCCAGGCCGCCCCTCCTGCCCTCCTCTCTGTGCAC
>JAODKM010000126.1:941228-955377 GCA_026780845.1 Petrocephalus sullivani | reverse complement strand
CCGTCCCCTCCCCGGTGTGGTTTCTCCCCCCCGACCCCCCTCGTCCGCGTCCCCCCCCCCCAGGGGGGCCGCGGGGGGCCGCCCCAGCGGGGCCCCCCCCCCCCCCCCCACTGCGAGATGATTCTGCTGAATTGTAGGCTTAACATGCAGTTTCCTCGGAAATCAATGCCGTAGTCTGGAGTTTACAAGTTATGCGGGGCGAGCGCTTGAGCGGGGAGCCCGGCGCCCTCCGTGGGCCGTGTCGATACCGCACCTCTCTGATTAAGCGCCGACACCAGTAACCGGGATCCAGCGTGCTGCGCTTAACAAGAAACATTACTGGATGAGATGGGAGACGGCGAGGGACCATGCTTGAGGTGCAGCACATTCGCACTTTCCTAGCCCCCCCCCGCCCCTCGTTTCAGCCCCCCTCCTCTCCCCCTCTCCCTCCATTATTTCCTTTTAGTCTGACCCCCGCTGTGCCAATGACACCCAGACATAAGCGGCCTCCCCTGCCTGTCTCTTTCTCCCTCTCCATCTGACCTTCTTACAATCTCTCCGTCCCCCCCTCCTTTCTCCTTCTTTTTCTCACACTTCTTTTCCTCTCCTCCTCCGTCTCCCTTCCTTTCTTCTGTCCCCTCGTCTGTCTCGCTCTGTCACTCTGTCTTCGTCTCTTTGTGGGCCGGGCTCCTTTTTCCTGCCTCTTTCTCCCCTCTTTCATTCAGCAGCTCCTCGCACCCTCTTTCTGCCCCTCGCCCCCCGCCTCCCACCACTTCTTAGCGTTTCCCTCCCCGCCTGGCATTTTACTCGCCCCCCCTGCCCTGTGGCCCTATAAGTTGTCCTGTATTTATTGGTTTTCCTGCACACTCCCCAGATGCACATTAAAACACAGATCAGCAAAGATCTGAATAAGGACTTCATAACGTGACTGACCGTGTGTGTGTGTGTGTGTGTAACCTCCCACATGGTAGGCGCGGGCTGATTTCCTGCTCTGTTGTTTCTGCTGTCTCTGCCTTTTTTGCTCCTCATGCAAACTACATTTACTGAATGAATCTCCATGACGCCGCTCTCCGCTGCCCCCTCCAGGCACCTCGGCTCCTCGCGGCTCCGTCTCAACGGTGACCCCGCGCCTGCTCTTCCTCGTGCCCCTTCTCCTCTTCCTCCCCGCCACCTGACCCAGCCTCACCGCGGCAAGCGCCCGACCCGACAGCCATTCGGGGGCGGGGCCAAGAATACGCCGGGACCGCCAGCACTGGTCTTGCCGACACACAGGGACGTGAGCGCCATGCAGACGTGCTCTCTCTGCATGCCGTCTAACTCTAGGCACATGCCAGTCTTGTTTGCTCGTCGTTGCCTATTATAAGTTCTGCACGCAGGCAGGTGCATAGTCCCAGCCCCCATCCGTTCACCCTTGTCACCGTTGTCATTTCTGGAGTGGCACTAATCCCTGCCCGTATTTCGGATAACTCCCCACCCCCCCCCCCCCCGTCCCTCTCCCTCTCTGCCCTTCCAAGGCCCTCGAGGTCCTGCATTCCCTTCCCTGATAAAAGTTTGCCCTGAAACAGACGGACAGTAATCTCTGATCAAAAGGTGCCTCCGCGCCAGCCGTCCTCCTCCCCTTCCGCCCGTGTCCTCCAGCTCCCGCTCAGCCGGGCCAAAGGGGGCAGAGGGGCTGGATCGGGCCCGGCACGGGGAGCTGCACCGCAAAGCCAGACTGTCTGAGATCATGTGGTATTTCTGTACGTTGACTTCAGCTGGCCTCACAGGGACGAGACGGAAATGTGTAATGGGCAGAGGGCGGCCGGACGCTACCTGTGACATACCTCCGGAGGGAGACGGGCTGCTGAAGTTTGTCAGACAGCTGAAACATCACAATGCAAAATGGCTAGATAATCATTCGGTGAAGGTCTCTGCTCTTGTGTTTTACAATACGGACAACGCACAAGATTAGGTAAACTGTGCCTGGACAAAATTAACGGTCCCCCGTCCCTTCAGCACTGGGGCAAAGCTACACGAGTGGAAAAGGAGATTGATTAATGATAAAAGCTGCTTCGCACTGCAAGTTTCTACACTGGTGCCGGGTAGCGGCGGGCAACTGCGGGCTGAACGGGCCCTTACTCCTGTGTGCAGGGCTGGTAGCACTGCTTTGCCAGTCCTTTGTGTTTGACATGGATTTAATTAAAGCAAAATTTTAAGTTTAGGTGCTTTGGATATCAAGGAGGTTTCGCATATGGATTGGCACCCCTTTGATGTACCGAACGTCTTCTGTGAACACTTTCTCTTCCCCTGCCTCCATCTTTAATTTCTTAAAATGTTTACATGAGTAATAGAAATAGGAACTTTTGGAATACAGTTTAATTTGATAATAAATATTGATGAAGGCATCACTCAGAGGGGCTAGAATGGTATATAGCTGCAAAACAATAATATTCATTATCTTGAGAGCCTTTCTGTTATAAAATATTAATTCTCAATTCTCAGTCATTTTGGAATCAAAGCTGAACTTCTCTGGTCTTGGAACAAAATGGTTTTTTGTTTATGGTTCTTTTTTTTTACTGTTAACATTGTCATGTCGGAATCATTTTATAAATAGTAGCTACACATAGAAACAATGCCACATGTAAAAGGAGCTTGCCTGGGTGTGAAGCTTTAAACTACTTTAACTCCTGATTCAGACTATATCAGAGTTCGCCTGTAGGAAAATGTATTATTTTTATAATAAATGTATATTTTTTCACATTTTAGTGAGGAATTTAACATCTTCTATGAAGAACTGCAATTGGGGTCCTTAACAAGGAATAAGAAATGTGTGGTTAAATAAATATGATTCTAGTACGTGTCTGTGTATATGTGTGTGTGTGTGTGTGTGTGCGCGTGTGCGTGCATGCATGTGTGCCTGTTTGCTGTGTCTGTGACTGTGTGTGTGTGCCGTCTGTATGTAAGTACCATTTTATGTTCCTGGGGTGTGGGGGGGACAGAAGGTTCTGCTCCGGCGTGTTTATTTAAAGCGATAAAATGCATAGTGCTTCAATAAAGGAAATTAAGCACAGCACGCCACCACAACAAACACACTTAATCTGTAAGTGTGGAATTAAAACCCCGAGCTAATCCTCGAACTGTATTTTTAGGAATTACAGCTGCTTTAAACAACCAGGATGAAGATTTCTTGTTAAGCATTCATTTAAACGCTGTAATCTTGTGATCTTATTCTTCACAAAGTCTTTTCCCCTGAAACCTTTTGTCTGCTTTCTTGGTTGATTCATTTTGTGCTAAAATATATATATATATATAGACAGTGTAAGCAAAAAATCTCTCACACGTTTGCCTTTCAAAAGTTAGGGCTGATCTGGTTTATGGGACTGAATCAAGCCAGAGTAACGGCAGGCGGTGGCCTCAGAGGAATGAAGCACAGTCTCATTAAGACAAAGCCATCCCATAATGCACCACATCCCATACGCCTGTAGAGAGCCCGTTCCATTTATTTTATTTCTTTACGACCCTCAACAGGCATGGTGTTCGTCCCGGGCAATTAGTGTTCTCAGGAAGCCTTTAGTCCGTGCCCGTATCTTGTAATCTACTGGATATGGACGGCACTTAAGCCTTATTACAAGAGGACGTTATATTTACGTATGAAAAGCTTAATCCAGAGCACTATGGCTTTGCGATAACGACACCGTAACACTATGCTAGTTGAGCACGGCTTCCGTTCCATGGTGCATTTGAAGGCCTGGGTGTCATTTGGGGTGGGGGCAGGTGAGGGGGGCATGCGTGGTGTCAAGAGCGGACCTTCCCAGTGGATCAATGTACAGAAAGTGGAATCCCTCAAGAAAAGTTTGACGGAACGGAAGCTTACTGAATCAGCCTGTTAACACAAATAATTGTGGTGTTGTGGTTTAGTTGCTTTAATGTAATATTTTTGATTTCATTAATTTTCCATTCAGTGCATGAAGTGCATTTTGGGATATTTCCCGACAAATCCAAGCAATTTAGTAATGAAATAGCTTTTACAGTTTAAGTTAAGCGTGATTAAAAAATAAAAATGGCCCTGAGGGGAAAAGCGATATTATGTAGTTAACGTGTATATAGCATAAGTGGCATATTTTACTTGTCATCTTTTCAAGCTAAAATGTGTTTAATATCGTCTTGTGAGAATAGCTGCAGCCATTTTAATTTGATTCTAACCAGTTAGGAAGAAAAAGCGTTTTGTCCAGAAAAATCTAGTTATAAGAAAAATCTATGCTATAATTCTATGACGTGCACAGAGTTACTACTTTTATTATTGCAAAAAATCATGAATAATCTACGCTAGTTTTTTTATTGTTATTTTGATACACCTTATTCTGTTCTTAATTTTTTTATTCAGATAATTTGTTGTGCAAAAACAAATACACACCAGTCTTAATAAAGGAGTTTCCCAGGAATCACAGCTTGTGGTCCTTCTAATATTCGGGCTTCAAACCGAACAGAAAGATGGCCTACCATCACTGATAATCCTGATGGCGACCCTTTCACAAAACGCCCCTCTTTAAAAAAAAAATGTCAGGACCACTGGAGTCCTGCAATATCTTAGTTGTTCAAATTCACAGTTAATTATGCCTTTTTTGTTGAGGAAGGGATTTATGATACAGATTAATGAAATATAATGATAATTATCTCTAATCAATATGATAAGTAATTATAACCCAAAGACTTATAAGCTAATTCTATTATATTTTCTGATGAAGACTGCAATTAAATTAGATTAGGATATTTTTTTATTATGTTCTTTCATTTCAGCCTGCCTACAGTACAAATGGTCCGGAGCCCATTTTATCTGTTAATGCATAAAAGAAGGCGCTTCAAAGAAAGAGCGATTCAAAGATTACAGAAGATCATAAGAGCTCCCCGATAAAGGGCCATTTCATGATTCGCATTAACATTCTCGACACGCCTCGACTACACGTGCCGTGGGGCGGGGAATACAGGGGTCAAAGGGCAGAACACGACTGGGCAGCTTGGAAGCAGCGTCCCGAGAGTGCGTCCTAATAGCCGGCCTGTTCCGCTCCTGTCCATCTCCCAGATGAAGGGGTTTCTGTAAAAAGCGCCAAACTATTGCTTTGGCTGAAAGACACCTCGTATTCACAAATACTTTTAATATTAATGCGTCTCTTATAAAGAAGGCTCCGGGCTCACATGCAGACAGATTGCAGACAGTGAGATGAAGGAAAGATAACTTATGTTACTCTCTTTAACCAGCTTTCTCTTACTATTCTTGGACTGCATGGGTCTGTTTTTTGAGCCTTCAATTACCTGACTGAAATCTGTTTAACAGTGCGGTATATCCGAGCCACCCTCGTGGTGTGGGAGTAGCACAGGTTTTCCTTAATGTTTCCATTTAAGGTCCGTGATAGCTGCTAATATATGAGCGACCTTTTTCGGTATTTGGTGGCCAAGTCTCTTCTTCATCTGAATCACGACACGTAGACGAGACGTGCAACACGCACTGAGCAAATCCTAGCTGCTCTGGAAAAATGCGAAGCGTTCACCATTCTTTTGCTCCGACGTTAAAAAAAAGTTCTGCATAGACTCATCATGAAATGTGCATGGAAAAACTTAATAGTCAGCAGGAAAGAGAATCAACAGCCCAACTATCACCCAATGGAAACAACAGTAAGGACCAGAACCATTAAGCAGTAAGAGGCACAGAGACACGCTTGGCTTGACACTTACTCTAAATGGCTGGGCCAGTAGGGATAGCTGACTTATTAGCCAATGCTGGAGTCTTAATGAGAGGTGAGACAGAACAGATGGTTAATAAACACAAAGCCAGCCCTGTATGTTTACGCAGAATGAGCAAAAATACAAACAGCAGGCACAATATTAGACCCCGAAGTATCATATGCTCATATGAAACATTCCAAGTTCTGTAGCTACCCAAATATTGCACCTCACCGACTCTCACTGTGAGATACTGTTCCTATTTATTTAGCAGATGATCAAAAGCACCATGTAGTCGAGACAGCAGGGTCACACGGTCCCTGGAGCAAGTGGGCTTAAGGGCCCAACAGCGAAATTATTCTGCTGATCATCAGATGCACAGAATGCTAACCGGTCTTCTAGATAATGCCAAACAACGCACAAAACCCAAAAACGGCATTTTTAGAACACCTTCGCGAGCAGGTTTTATAATCTGAGTCGTATAATGTTTCTGTGCCACAATGGTGTTGTTTATCCCCAGTCATTAATCAGGTTTGTCAAACTCACAAGTGTGCCCTGGAAATATTGATAATTACGAAAGTGGACATTAAAAATTCATCCGAGGATATTGCCCATTTGGACGTGTTAAAAGACAAATCCCAAATGTGCAAAGTCATTGTTCAGATTTCAAAAACGCTAAAAGCCATTTAACCAGCTGAAGACCTACAAGCCTCTCGATTACCACCGTCACTCGATGTGGTCATGTTTGCTTTTTTGTCTGCTTTTCTTAGACACTTGTACCACCCCACCCACTCTACACACAAAGCACGGACAAGACCCAGGAGTTTTGAGACTTTCAAGAGACTTTTAAGGATCCTGATTCTTGTTACCACCCGCAGAGGAAAAAGATAATACCACCTGCAGTCACCTTACCCATTATTTCCCAGCACCTCCCTCACTGTAATTTGATCCCATTTGCGTGCGTTACACAGAATAGTGTTTCTTCCTCTACTTCTGGAAATTCACACCTGATTCCTTCCAGTGGGGGAACACTGTTAGTGTTTTGTCTGCAGGTTTTAATCGCGAGTTGTGGCTGTCTGTTCTCATCAACATTTTGACCTTGTTGCTGCCGGAGAGTTGACACTGAACTCCAAGCATCCCTTGTAGCTCCTCCACGTGTTGCCATAATGCGACTGTTTCATATAACGTCGTTTAATCCATAGTCAATATATCAATGATCAGGGTAAGTCTATACCTTGTGTCTAAGCTGTTCTTTTAGATACCCTCAACACATGATATTCGTCCTCGTGTTTAGTATTCTCACTGTTCCGCACTTGTCACCGACGTTAGAATCCTGTGTCTTGTTACATCTCAGCAACTGTTAGCAGACGCTAACACAGCTCAACTCGTCCCGTGGGCCTACATCAGAAGCTACCTCACATAAAGAGCAGGATCACCAAGCAAAGAGGACATCTGCTACACCATGCTGCCTGTATACCGCACCTCAGCCGCAATAGCATCTCACCGCATGCACACACACACACACACACACACATAAAGGCAGAGACTTAGACTTAGGGGTATATGGGGAGGGACACACAGCCACTGAAGCTCAGGGTGTATAAAAAGACAAATGTTTTACAGGTGGTAGGTTACAGGAGCGAATTCTCACATTCACGTTGAAATGTTGTGCAGACAGTGATGCATCAGTAAACCCCCAGCCCTTACCAAGATCCACACACACACACACACC
Source organism: Petrocephalus sullivani (assembly GCA_026780845.1). Taxonomy (NCBI): domain Eukaryota; kingdom Metazoa; phylum Chordata; class Actinopteri; order Osteoglossiformes; family Mormyridae; genus Petrocephalus; species Petrocephalus sullivani. The sequence goes on along the minus strand of JAODKM010000126.1, from coordinate 947,969 downwards.
CACTTTTGTACCCCATAAAACACACACACTCTAGGGGGCTGCCTTTATTTGATATGAAGGGGCACTGTTATTGCAAACCCATAAAAAGGTGGTTTGAAATTTTTGAGGGCGATAATAACAATGTTGAAACATTAGCTTGGGGATGCCCTTAAATGGCACGCCCCCCGAGTCTCCTATAAACCAGTGCCTACGCACACACCCCCACATGAAGAAGGCTCACTGCACGTGCACACACGCTCTGCCATGCAAGCCCCGCGCATTCACGTTTGCACAATATCGCTTAACACATGGAAACGCGCTGACCCCATTTCACGCATGTGCACACACAGTATCATAAAGTAAGCACTTCTCTATGCACGTCTTCCGTATAAGCCAGGGGCCTTCAAATACATTTCCTGGAGGAATAAATACTGCCTATCTGACCATCATGCCCCTTGTTAAAGTGCTCCCACTGGAGCTTAATTATCATTCACACTCAGTCTCTCTCTCTCTCTCTCTCTCTCTCACACACACACAAACAGAGATAGCTATAATGTAAAATATTTAAACAAGTGTTCCTGATACAGAGATGCAATGCCTCCATCTCCAGATGTCTTTAACAGCTGTCAAAATCAGTGCCGAAGAAGCAGGCTAAATTACCTCAGCTAGGGAACTAATTATTTCAATCAGGTGCTAAAGAGCTGGAACGTAAGCCCAGAAGGGCGGCAGGCCCGAAGGCCCACGACAGGGATACGATTCCGAGCATCAAACGATTGTACTAACAGAGGTAAATAGAAGGGACAAAACGCGCAGAAAGCAATGCAAAGCATAGGTGCCCATGGCCATTAAACGCTGTTGTCCTGCAGGCAAGACCCGCACCCGCCCGTCTGCTGAAGGTACTGATCCTGTTTAATAGATTCCATCTAGCTGTATATGTATATGTGCACTGACGCCGCTAAAAAGCGAGGAGTAACACATTCAGATTTCACGATCAAATAGATTTGTGTGTATACGTCACTGTATTGGCTTCCGTGTGGTTTGCCTAATTGTTATCACTGCTGCCGTCTTTGATGATATCGCCATTAACCTGGCTTGGAATGGGGGGGGCGGCTCGGGTGATGTATGGAAGGACGGGGTGTGTGCTGGTAATTGGAGGTGTAAGACGCCGCGCATCCCGGGGCGTCGTCGGCAGCCGCCCGTTTTATTAGATTGCCCCGTATCGATCCTTGTTGCCGGAGCGTTGACTAATTTCCAAGCGGGGAGCAGCGATCGATTCAGCTGGATTCAATCTGGCCCGAAAACAGGCAAAGTAATTTATTGTAATGATGATGTTAAATGTAAAACGGGGCTGCACCGCCGCCTAGAGGCCCGGGATGGGAACTGCAGGCGCTTCTGCTGTAAGCGGCTCAAAGCGAATTTGCTTTTAAATAATGGTAAGTAAAACGAGGAGGAAGGGCTTACGGGGGCGCCGGAGTAGGGTCTGTGCCCCCCAAACCGAGATCACGACGGCTTTTCTGCGCTTCGGGACCAGAAGCAGAATCGTCACCTGCTCGCCCGAACAATGAAATGCAGTAAATCGATTTAACACAGTTCGTTCATCTCGCATTTAATGCAATATGCCTCTTTTATTTCATTTTCTGTGAATAACAGGGGCAGAGTATTCTGCAAACAGTGACACGCAGGCTGCCGGAACAGATGTGAATCAAACCGTTTAAAACATTATAAAAACCATAAATCGCTTTCAGAAAAAAAATCATATGACATATTAACGGTGTATATAGATGCGTTTAGTGCATCGTTGTACAGAATCTGGTTTCACTCTTCAGGGATGAGGTTTTTAACAATAGGTGTGTAATTTAACCTGGTTGCTTGCATACAAACAGGGTTTTTGGTGGGTGTCCCAGCGGTGCGCTTCTCCTCCTCTGACATGCCTTCCCTCATTCACCCAGAATCTCATTTCAGGTCGCGGGGGGCCGTATGTCATTTTTTTTTTTGAACGAAGTGGCCCCATGGGTTAAAAAATTATAAAGACAAGTTATTTCTAATCACTACATGAATCTTCTGAACATCATTATCATTAATCAATTCCAGTGCAGGTTCCAGCAGGAGAAATCTGAATCCAAGCTGAAATACAGTACCCTGGACTGATCTCCTTAACATGCGGGTGACTTATTATTTTTTTCTTTCCAGTATTAACGTCAGAGGGCAGACTTCGGCCCGTCATGCCGGGCCTGGGTGGTGGGGGGAAGGCGTGTGATCTGCCTCCGCTGCCAGCATGGGCGGCTGACACGGGCAGCCGCGGGGGCACGGAGGCGCGGGGGAGAGTGAGCGGGGGCCACGCTGAGCACCCCGGCTGTGTCAGGAGCATCATTAGGGACATCTGCCGGTGAGTCACGCCTGCCGCAGCGTGGGGCTGCTCCTGTCCTCAGCAGGCCCAAACGCAACACTCGCACCCACCAGCCTACCAGGAATTAGTCGTATAATATATTAGTATTTAGTCTGTCTTCCAACAGTTGCTGATCCTCATCTTCGAAACAGAAGATGCACAAATGCATTCTTTTTGCACCAGTTTTAGTGACCATTCTGGGTCGGCCGAGTAAGCGGATTACTCTTATTCAGCTGTGGCATTTCCATATTTTACTCCAGCAAAAACGGCGCCCCCTGCAGGGACGCACCTGCATCGCAACATTCACATGTATGTGGGTGCGTGGGGCCCCGGGGACACGTGCGGGGTCCCGGCCCCACCATCACGCCCTGGAGTTGCGCTCCTCCTCGGCGTTCTCCAGCTGGTAGGCGGGCCGGTAGCGGGTCACACCCCTCTCGTCCATCACCTGCAGCGCTGGGTTCTTGGCCGTGTTGTCCATGCTGCCCAGCGAGGTGTAGCTGTGGGGAGGGGTGGGACAGTCAGCTGGGGGGGGATGGTGACCGTACAGCAGGACGCAGCGCGGGCGGCGGTGGCTCACCCTTTGTCATACAGGATGCAGTAAGGCACGTACAGCGTCCTCAGAAACAGCCAGATGTCATGATACGTCCAGTCCTTGGAGAGACAGTCAGCAGAGTGCAGCACAGCCGGTGCCGGGTTAGGAAAGAGCGCTCCAAACCGAAACTATTTATTACCACAAGAAAAATGTCAGGAGTCTCCACACGCGGCCACAGAGGTCTCACTGCACGGCGGCCTGAGTGACGGCCCTGTGTAGCAGCGAGAGGGATCACATGGTATTACTGCGGACGACCGGGCTAATTCCAATTTAAGGCTCAAAGGGGATTCTGTAATGAACTATATTTAATTTCCTATAATCTCACATCATTAGTCATATTAAATTGTAACTGACATAAGGCTAATGGCTAATTATGGGATTAAAAATAATTTTTTTTTTTGGTACGAAGGGTAATGCTGATGGAGGCGCTGAACACTCGTAAGGGCCTCGCCCCCTGGTGTAGAGGGGCTGGAATTGGGACGCTACACTGATCTTGGATGGATTACACTGGATCACAAGAAAATAATTTCTGTCTGCCACTTTGTCTAATACATGTGTCCTACACTAGATCCAGGGTGCTGAGGTAAAAAAAAAAAAACTACAAGCAGAAGCTCACCAAGACATATGTGAGGGAAAATTAACTATGCAAGGGACCTGGACAGAGAAAGGGGCGAAGTCCATGGAGTAAGCTGTGATAATCTGCGCTTAAGCTACAGCTGTGTGTGTGTGTGTAGAATAGGATAACAACATGCAGAGGGTGAGCTCGTACAACTGGAAGGACTTGCTTTGTTAGGAATAGCATTGGATGGTGGAAGAATTCACCAGATAAGGAGAACTGGAAAATAACTGCTAAGGGAGAGGCTCGCTTGTATGCCACTATAAAAGTTTGTAACACACAAGAGTACCGGGAACAGCGCACAGGATGCATGAGAGACTGCTGAGTGTCTGTTCCTCCAAAGCTTTGCGGTAAAGAAAGTTTGTCGGACTCTTAGACAATCGACTCTTGTCTTCTACGCCGCATACTGTTCAAAAGTGCTTTAGATACTTGCTCTTGCGCGTGTGAGCGCCCGCTGTTGCCCGCTGCAGAAACCAACAGTAGCCGCCCATCATGTTTGGGTTACGGTGGCCTGTGGCCCGTCTTGACTTAACATACGAGCCATACACTGGGCGTGAGCCACGTGCGAATCTCCCCGAATCTCGCCCTACATCGTGTGCTCTGTGGGAATGTGCACAGATGATGCGGAAGCATGAATGCAAGCAGGAAAGGTATTTCAAACGAGGCAATAGTGGGCACACGCGTGACAAAAACAGCTGTTATGTTGCCATGCAACAATACGTGTATCAAAGTAACAGAGAAACGCAAAACAATACTATGCCTATAACTTAAAATCTGGACTTGCTAGGAAAACTGAGTGCAGATCTGGACTCGGCACAGTCGATTTCATGTAACTCACATGTTTTACTTCCAGTAGCAAAATCTGTGTTTTCCTGTGCTATCTATCCATGCATTTTTTGGGGGGGGGGGCGCACCAGAGACTGAGCCTTCTCACCAGGAGGGGGTTGACCCGCATGTAGTCGGGCCAGCCAGGGTCGGTGGGACACAGCGGTGTCAGCGTGTGGGAATATGGGTCGCTCCGCCGTGTCCCCATCAGAACCGCACGCAGCTCCGGTTTGCTGGTGCGGACCTCGCTCAGGGCCTCTCTTATACTCCCCTCCACTGAAATCAGCTCCAGGTCGTATCTAAGATGAGGAGCAAGCAGAACCGCGCTTAAATAAACATGTGTCCCCAATGGGAGGGGGCATGGGGCCTCGAGAGGGGTCTGTCCTGCACAGCGCGGCCTCGCCGCAGTGACAGACGCAGGCCAGGAGAGGGCACTGTGGAACACCAACATTCAGGGCTGGCAGGGGAACAGGGAACACCATTACACACTGCATGACCTCAGGAGTGATGTCACAGGCCCGGCTACTAGTGTTCAAAATGGGGCGGCAGTCTATAAAACAGCCCCTACCCATGTGTGCTGGAAAAAAAGTATTTGAATGCAGGGATACATTTAATTAGTGACTGAAGAGATCAGGGTTCAACAAGCTACCACCGCCCACCGTGGCTCTGGAAGTCTTCTCCCTCCAATGGGATTTAACCAAAGTCGCGGTGTACTTCTGTACAGCCAATAAGAAACTATGCACTCTGTAACTATCATATGGATGCGAGTTCTAATTTCCAAACCTGAAAATGCTGTTTTAAATCTATTTAAATTTAAGGGAAAAGGAGACACATTGCAGGTTTGGTTCATGCATGTTCATATAAGGTGTATGGTTTGCTGTATTGGCTCATTTAAAGTCGCGGCATAAACGTTTAGTTAACAATGTGTTTATTCTTACAGTGCGATGTTTGGAGTCATTATTGAGTAAAGGACTGAGCTTTAGAGGGATGGAATGAAGGCCTTCCACAGCACAGTACTGGCTGGTGGCAGCCGTCATCTATTCTCCTCCAAAGCCTCACGCTGAACAGCCAGGGTCTCTGACCCCGGAGGCGTTTATCCTTGGTTTTCAATTCCCAGTCATTTAACATTTCTCAGCTACACAGCTGTCCCCGAGCGGAGTGATAGGGAGGGGATTACGGCATTACCGCGCGGATCCGGAGCAGTGCTGCTCAGAACAGAATAACCTTGTGCCATACACAGCTGTGAGGAGGGAATGAGCGCGGGCGGGTGGGGGCTGTGTGTGGGGGCTGTGTGTGGGGGCTGTGTGTGGCACGTTACCTCCTCATTGTGTCCTGCAGGAACCTCTCCATCTCCGGGAACGGGAAGACAATGCGGATGTATAGCGCCTTGACACGGTCCTTGCCCTCTGGATACTTCCTGCAGCAGAGGAAGTCTAGTGAAAACCTACTTGTGCCACGTTCATTTGTGTGACCGTCAAGATGGATTCGGCGGCCAACCACCGTCTCGCCCGCAACTGTGAATCTGGGTCGTTCCCACTAACTCATTACCGTGACATTTTCTCTAAATTTTAAAATTGTTAAAGTTGTTAAAACTATAATTTCTTTAGTCAAATCCAGGGCAAGAGATGAGGAACGAAACGAGCAAAACGAACAAAACAAATTAGCAAAAATATCATGTTAAAATTGTGGGTCATATGCAGTAAAGTTGAAAGATTTTGTCTAGTTTGATTTGATGATTTGATTTAAGATGATATGGTAATGACATTCTTGGCTACCTATTTGGGGAAAGTGGTTAAAAGTCAGTGACAAATGACAATTTGAACATAGCCTACCTAAAAAGTCAAGGTTATGTCAACTGCTGGATGCAACAAAAACACGCAAAACAAATTCTCCAGTAGGAATGACCCATTTACATTTCAAAATGTAAAAAATGTTCCTCCTGTTCACCAGATACACACCCACCAGCGTGCTGCTGAACATGCGGGGCATGCGGATTGGGGGGGGGGGGTGAGTCCATATCCATCCCTTATCATTTGACAGCAAAAAAAAAGCCAAATGAGTTTCTCAAAGACACTGATAAGGCCACCTGTGCAAACTGCCTATCGTACCGCCCACCTCCAGCCCCTCACCTCCGTAGCAGCACCATGCAGTCCTTCCTCCTCCCCCACCCCCCCCCCTCACCTCCGCAGCGCTGCGTAGTACAGGTGCAACAGTACCGTGCAGTCCTTCCCCCTCCCCATCCCGGCCCCCCCCACCCCCGCCCCCCCCCTTCGTCCATGCGTAGCCGTGACGGCGAGTCGCTGCCCCGTCTTGCGTCGGGCCCCCCCCCGCCCCCCTGCGCGG
>JAODKM010000126.1:928418-939703 GCA_026780845.1 Petrocephalus sullivani | reverse complement strand
GGGCAGTGTGATGCTCTGGGCAGTGTTCTGCTGGGAGGGTTAGGGTTAGCACCAGCACCAGGATGCACTATGGGAAGAGGCAGTGTGATGCTCTGGGCAGTGTTCTGCTGGGAGGGTTATGGTTAGCACAAGCACCAGGATGCACTATGGGAAGGGGCAGTGTTCTGCTGGGAGGCCTTGGGTCCTGGCATGCATGTGGATGTTACTTTGGCACGTGCCACCTACCTAAACATTGTCTGCATTCCCTGATGGCAGTGGCCTCTTTCTGCTGGATAATGAACCCTGCCACACCACAGAAACTGTTCAGGAATGGTTTGAAAAACATGAACAAGAGTTCAGGGTGTTGACTTGGCCTCCAGATTCCCCAAATCTCAATCCGATCGAGCATCTGTGGGAGGTGCTAGACCAACAAGTCCGTCTCCCAACTTAAAGGACCAGCTGCTAATGTCTTACTACCAGATAGCACAGGACACCTTCAGAGGTCTTGTGGAATCCTTGCCTTGATGGATCAGACCAGTTTTGGCAGCATGAGGGGGGCCTACACAGAACAGGGCAGGTGGATTTAATGTTATGGCTGATCGGTGTATTTCAAAGATGCATGTTTTCATGATTTAATCTAAAAAATGGAGGCGATACTTCCTCCTTTACCCCTATGGACCAGCTGCCTCTGACCCCAAAGTGACCGTTTATCATGCAGCCCGTTCCTCCCCCCCCCACCCCACTCTTACCTCTGCTGGCCAGTGCGTACACCTCCGTGGAGGCCATGGACACAGGGTCGGTCACCAGCGGCACCACGCTGCCCTTGGGGAGAGCCTCCAGCAGCTCTGCCCGTGCCGCATCCACGTCGGTGCCGCTCTCCGAGCTCAGGACCAGCCGCACGCGGTGGTAATTGCTCTGCCAATCAGGATAGGAGCCCAGGGAGACCTTTTTGCCCCAGGCTAGCTGAAGCTGGGTAAGGAGTGGCGCAATCCGGGCCTCGTCGGCGTCCGCAAAGACCTCGCGGGTGTGGAAGGTGGTCTGCGAGGCAAACAGGTGCCGGAGGCCGTGGAAGGCGCGCTCCAGGAGTGAGGGGATCCCTGGGAAGATGTAGACATTGCGCACGCTGACCAGTGGGTAGCGCAGCGGCTTCCCCGTCTGAAGGTCCTGAGGGTAGTTCAGCTTGGAGCTCTCTGGCACCATCGCCAACTTCATGGCGCCGCTGTCCGGCCCAACTGTCCCAAAGGACTCCTCCACCAACCGGGTCAGCTCCGGATGGGGTTGGAGCCGCTCGCCGAAGGCCAGTGCTACCCCCTCGAAGGTGACGTCATCGTGGGTGGGCCCGATGCCCCCCGAGGTGATCAGGTGGGTGAAGAGGGGGGAAAGAGTGGCCACCTCCTTGGCGATCATCTCCTGTTGGTCTGGCACCACCACGATGCGCTGCACGCACACCCCCAGCTGGCGCAGAGCCCGGCACAGGAAGGCACTGTTGGTGTCCTGGGTGTGGCCCTAGCAGGAGAGCGAGGGGCGGGTTAAGAGCGCCGTGCGAGGGTGACGGTGAGCGGCCGAGAGCCAAAAGGGCTGGAGAAGATGCGGCTGGCAGGCCAGGAGCAGCTGCCAACAGTGAAGGTCAGTCAGGGCTGCCAACCCTCTGGAAATTTATAGACAGCCCCTATTAAATTCCCCCTGTCCGTAAATCCGTAAATAAATTAGACTGTCTGTAAAAACTGGAAAAAGGTGAAAATAAAAATAGAACAGAAATGGGGCATCAGTAAGGAATATGGCATGTCGTAATAAACCGAGTGTCTTGTCAGTAAAATCACATTTAAGATTGGCAAGCCTTAGGTCAGTCCATCTCCCATACGCTTAAGCTGGACAGGGTCGCAGAGGGCCTGAAGCCCAAGGCTGGAGACACCCCACACGGGATTCCTGTCTGTTACAGGCCAGGTGCTAACCGGAGGAACGCCGTGCAGCATAGGAAGAAAACACAACCTGGGCGGCGTGTGGCAACACGCCACCCCGAATCAACAGCGCCACCCCGAATCAACACGCCACCCCGGATCAACGCGCTATCCTAATTTGAGTATCAACTCTATAGCTTATATACCCATGCTGTTCTTCAAAAAGAAAAGCAGCCTATCCAAGGGTTTCAATCCATACCAGACTGCGGTACAGGTTGGTGATGCGTTGCTGAGCAGCACTGAGCAGCATTCCTATTCGTGGCTATGGCAGCCAATGAGAGAGCACAGCCGTGCAGCAAGCAGAACAATGTTGAACCTGCCCAGGTTCAGGCCGAGCATGGAGCTTGAGGGAGTCTGGGAATTTTCAGACCAGGTAAGGAAAGGTAGAGAGGCTGTAAATGTAGGTAAAGTTGGACCACGGTCGGGATTGCAGAATGAAGATGGACTGAAGATGTGAAGCAGGTGGCACAGGGTTAGGTCATGGTAAGCAGACGACTGCCCTAACGAGCAAGACTTCGTCAGGTTCTCCAGTGCAATTATCTCAATGTGTGAACAGATTAATTTATATGGGGGAAAAGTGTCAGCTAAGCAAGGAGAGAATCTTCCTGGTTACGCTCACTGTCACTTTAAAAACACAAGTCGCACTCAGACATCCATCTAACTTATTACAAACAATGCAATATTATCAAATGGCAATCATATGTGCTGATTGAATATATTACAAAAGTTATAAATATAAAATTTCTTCCACTTTCGTATTTTCCACAGAGATTGTGCGGCATTGCTTTTGAAAATGCAATTTGGAGACCCATTAAACGGTGCGTTTAGCTCTGATAACATGCTACCTGCCTCCCTAACACTTACCTTAATTACTTGCCATCAACAATAAATAGCAATTTTGTAAGTATTTTCAGTGTATGATATTGTAAGAGGCTTCTGTAAAATTGCATTTACTCTGAATGTAATGAGAAAAATCTAAGATTTTCAGCATTTTAGGCAGACGGGGACTTTGTACCCGTTTTGATAATTTACACATTTCATATTCCCTATACATTGGTAAAAATATAATATAAAAAAGTAATGTATTATAATTGATTAAAAATACTTGATTATAGCTTATGCCTAATTTCACTATAGATGAGCACCTGGTCATGCTGAACATACCAATCAAATATACCATACATAACACAATTCTGTGTAATTTATGTTTATCCCTAGATATGAGTCATTATTCTATGTGTGCTTTTTATTTCGATCAAAATAAGCCACCTTAGCAAAGTGAGTGAAAGTACTGAAGGGTAAAATAAAAGATACTGTTGTACTAGAACAATGAACACAATGATGGCAAAAGAGTTAAAGTAATAGCAGAGAGAAAGGGCAAGAAAGGCACAGAAATAAATTCTATATTAGTGTCAGCTCAGGGAGGATGCAAGACATCAACATGAAGAAAACCACTACAAACTAAACTTTATGGTTCCCTGACAGCTGCAGAGAAATGGCAAGCTCCTTCAACTGACCTTCAGTATTTCATCCCCGATGATGACGATGGCAGCGGTGGCGGCGCCCCCTTCAGGACAGGGGGAGTTATTGCAGCTCCCATGTCCCTGGGACATGGCAGTGACCTGGGCTCCTACTCGCCTCACACGCTCAGCTGCTCTTAACAGTCTGTGCAGGGACTGCAACATCCAGCCGAGACGACGAGACGTAAGGGACGGGGCCAAGGCTGGGAAAGGCAGAGGGATAAGGCAAAGCAATGGCAATGACACCTGGTCCTACTGGCACTGACCGACTGTCACGGACAGGTGGCTGTTTCAGAATTAATCGAGACTGGAAAACATCGAGGAGCTTTTTGCACAGAAGGAAAAAGGGAAATTAGAAGATGAACTACGTAACTACTGTATCGATAAAAACGTTGGTTTATTAGATAGCCTAGCTGGACTGAAATTGTTATTGTTAGAGCTCTCATAATAAATTACTATTCCACAGCATGAACAAAAGTGACCCACAATATGGCCAGCTTCAGGTTTACTTCTGGGTACTGACCAAGAAGTTATTGCATGAAAGCTAATTATAAGACGTATGCGTGACTTTCCAAATGACGAGTATACTAAACTGGAAGGTTAGCATGAGAATAGCTTTTGTATAATGGTCATTGAGCTAGGTAATCTAAGGTCGCTCGGGATATACCTCCATATTACCGGTTACAGTAGCAGTCGTCTCAGATAGCGATCGGCTACATTTATATACCCAAGCGCAACCTAAAACTAACATGCACTTCTCATACTGAACCTGAACGTAAAAGTGTGCGCGATTCAGAACTTCATTTACCTTCCAAACGCCTGCTCTTGCTCTATATCGACGATACAAGTCATCGCTCAGGGAGCCGGTGACAGAATGTGACCAATCAGAAATCAAACAGCACTGTCCGGTCGCAGAACCAGCCAATAAACTGGCGAGTGGGAGGGGTTAAAGCGCCGAATCACCGGCATGGCGGAAGTGGGCGAAAGCGAGCGCTGTGTCGCAGCGAAAGCCGACCGCGCCTCACTCCCGGCACGGAGATCCGGCTTCGCGTCCTGGCCCGTCTCGCTAAACACGTCCCACTCGGCGTTACACACGACGACAACACGCGATCATCTGCTTACGCTCAGCAAGTCATGGAAGTCTACAAGTCGGGAAACATGTCTGCGTGAAGTGTGTTCAACAACTTTCACCTAAAGCCACACGAGCGCAACGCGAATACAGCCACACTGTAAATGTTTATATTAATATAATGCAAATGTTTACACTTTTTTATCGGCATTTATCGCAAACTATACCTACCAGATGAAAAGGCGAACATGCACTACTCAGCAGATTAAGCGTGATACCGACAGGCGGCGCTAGCGCGCAGGAGCCCGTCGCTGCGGTCCTTTCATTAAGGATTTACGCCAGAATCAGAATCACTAATTAATAAATAAGTAAATAAATAAATCAGAGTCACCGTATTTGGTCCTAGTGCACGTGGAACTAAAAGGCTAAAACAAAAACTAAGGCAAGTTATTAAGACAAACATGAAAGTTATGTGTTGTAACTAAATAAATATAATTTATATAGCAAAGTGCTATATGGCAGTGTGACAGTGGTGCAGAGGTAGATTGCGGATCAGGTGCCGAGTAATGCCCCCGCTGTTGTCCTGCATGTGGCGGTCTGATGGCCCGAACCGTGTCCCAGGGGGAGACACTGAAGGTCAAGTGAGACTAACAGGCATATAAGATATTCAAATTTTAGTTTAGCATATAGAGCTTTGGCGAACAAATGTTCGGTTTGTGCCTATATCTGAGCTAAGGTATATTTACACTTAATGAAACATCAAATAATTAAGTCTGGATCTGAGCAGAGGTGTTGCGCACAAGCAGCTCTCGCTGTCACACTAATAGACCCCAAAGTGTCGCATGCTGGAGGCGTAAAAGGCTCCGAATCACACGGCGGTCACAGCGGGCTTCTGGAGGTCGAAACCTTTTAGCCGAATCTTCCTTTGTCTGAACACAAGGCCGTTTTGTCACCTCACTTCCTATTTTCCCCTTATTTTATTTTTTAAGGTCATTTAGAAGTGGTTGGGGGGTCGAGAGCGTATGTGAAAAACAGGATGTGGGACCCCACAAAGAAGGAGGGACACAGATCGAGACGGCAACCTGAGCGCCGAAGCGGGACCCGGGTACGAGTGCTGGCCAGCATCTGCAGTAAGCGCACAGCCCCCCTCCCTGCTGCTTCTGTACGGCGTGCACAGGCCACGTCCGGCGGAAAGTCTGACGGCATGCCAATCTAACCTCGTCCCACCACCATCTACCAGGCTCCGGTCAGCACTACGCACTGCTGCGTGAAACAGCCTAACCCATAATAATGCTTTCAGAGAAAGCACAGTTAGTGATCAAACATCAGGTTTTTTTTTTCTATGACCAGTTTATATGCATTTAGCACAAAGAAGTACAGCAATATTGAGCACAGCCAGCAGCAGGGCAGAGTTGTGATGTTTCAGCCATTCATGAATCGAAGTTGGGCTCTCCCTATGAATACGTAAACGTGGCAGCAGGCTTTCTGCAGAAAGATGAACATGAATATAAGCTGTTACCACGCCAGGCAGCCGCTCGGGCTGTGCGTGCTGGGCTCTAAGCCCATCAGCTCTCTGACATACTTTCATATGAAACACTGTTTTTTTTTCTCCCACAGATTATACGCATTATACTGACGCTATTCACTTATACAAGAATCACCTCGATCATATTTCACAATGTGAAATATTTCTTTTGTGATCAATTTTTTATTGAACAACTATTTATAAAGAGCAGAAGACAGAGCAAAACGAAACACTACCCCCCCCCCATAAATGTTAAATATTTGATTCTAAAAGTGACAACGTTATAAGATGTTCAATCATCCGTTGTCACTAGTGCTCTCTATACTTACTAAACAGCGCTGTTTAGCCGACACGCTTCTGCGCAATAGTTTGCCCCTTTACTCCGTACTATTTGCGGCATCACCGCGCGCATTGCCGCGCGCGTCCCGACGGTAATACATCGGCGCGCGACAGAGGCCGATTGCGCAACGGCGCAGGGGCTGCGCGAGCGGGGCGGCCAGGTGCGGGCGCCGCGAGCTCTGACGTAGCGGCTGGCTCGCGGAAGTCGGCCTCGCGGCGGGGAGGGGGGGGAGTGGAGAGGCAGAGAAGGAAGGGAAGGGAGGGGAGAAGAAGTGAAGAGAAGGAGGTGAAGAAGAGAAAAGAAGAAGAGGAAGGAGAAAAGTTTGAGGCGGCGCACTGGGAGCTGCGGAGAGAGGCCCTCAGCGCCAAACTACCCCCAACTTGGGCTAGCCGCCGGTCTCCTTCTGCCCCCGTCGCCCCGCGCCGAACTCTCATGGTTACGCCGCGGAGGCTGTGCAGCTGAGACCCGGGCGCTCGGCGGTCGGCGGAGAGGGACGGAGGCGGAGCGCACGGCGGACAGCTGGTGAGTCGGCGAGCCGAGCACACGTCCCCGCCTGAGCGTCGGCCGGCCCGGCCCGGGCCCCGTCCGCAGGGCCGGCCGGGCTGTATCGCTAAGGCCCCGTGCCGGGGCCGCCTTTCGGGCACCCGCAGGCGGGTCTCGGCGTTACAGAGCTCCCTGAGTATGGAGGGATGGCGGTGGTCGGCGCGGGGCAGGGGGTCCCCGGACGGCCATGTGTGCGCGGCGCCCCGGCCCCCTGCCGGCCAGCCCGCACTCACTGCCCGCCTCGGCACGGAGCTCCGGGCGCCTGCGGGTTACTGAGCCGCATCCCGCAGAGCCGCCGCAAACTTATAACGTCCAAGACTGTGACCCGAAATAGTGCCTCTCTTTTAAAGTGAACGATTCGACACTTACCGAGAAAAGTACGCTGCTAAAAGGGTCACACAACGCGGCGCTATCGATTGATCTAGAGGAAATTGTGATTATGAGCGTCGCTTGGTAATTTTGTAATACGAAGCTCTGTATGCGCGCTATGATGATATTGGTTCTCACGCTTTTTCATCCGGATACTTTCACCACGAATCTCTTTAGCCTTGTATGAGTGTCTTCCCCCGTAATATTAAGTAACTTATTTTTTTTGGATTGCAGTCTCAAAAAGTTTTCCCTCAAGAAGTCGCCTACTCCTGTTAAATTTCACCCTTCTCTCCATGCCTAAGGGTTTCTTAAAATCTAATCTTTCTTAATGTACATTTTGACATCAATAACCGCATCCTTAAAATGCTAATATTTTTAGATTGACCTCTTTTTTTCTGTCGTGTAACTGCAGGGCACCCTTGTGGCTCAGCTATTTGAAATGCAGTTTTGGACGGGAATGCAGTGGTTTGGATTCACTTTAGTTTCGCTTCAAGCCGACAATCACATACTGCTTCTTTTAGCAAGACTATACTTGCACTGCTCGATCTGCCAGAGAGATTTTTATCACGCTTTGCTCACTTTTATGAAAATGATATGGAAAATGCTGATTTTTATTTTGTCTTGCATCACATTCTCTCTTTTTTTTACTTTGTTTACCCCAATTGTATCTTCAGACACAAATGGACTGTTCTTCAGATTCCAGATCTGTAACTTAAAAGGTACATTTGCCTACAGTTAAGGTACAGTTCACAGACCCCTGAGTGTACACCCCCAGTGATGAGTAATTGTGCCTTCAAAGGTACAAATTGGTACTTTTTTCTGACAGTGTAAAACTTATTTTTGGACCTCAAGCCTTGTATCGTAAATAGGTAGATTTTCGCACTGTAGAAATGTCTGGGGCTGCCAGTGAAACATTGTTGACAAGCATGGCTGCTGGTCTAGTGTGAAGCAAAGTCACCCACAGCTGAATTTATTTTTGTTGAAGTCTACTTTTCTCTGCAGATAAAGGAATGTCTAGTCAGAATAAAGAACTAGGAAGTTCTGGCCCAGTGTCCCTGTTGTCTTGCTCACAGCTGGTCCCATCTGGTCACTGTTCTCGATCTACCCAGAGGACTGAAATGTGTAGTCCTCATGCCAGACTTCCTGTAATGGAGACAGAGGTGCACGCTGTCAGTGACGCGTCAGGAGTAGCTGTTGGATCAAATCCAGATCCGAGAATGGTGGCGGCAAGTGGCAGAAGCTTTTCAGGAAGCAGTGTTTGGTAAGGGTGGATGTGTTTCTCTTGGAGGGGTATCAGAATGTGCTTTATACCCGGTGTCTTGGCATATCAGTGCTGCAGACGACGGCTGTGTTCTGTTAGCCCTGCTGCTCTGCTTGAGGGAATTATTATGGCAGCTTGCATTTGTTACTGTCTGGCGGACAAGTGGCTGGCAACTGACGTTCTGACGGCTAGCCTGATAGTGATCAGATGGGGGCACCGCAAAAGTGCTTTTCTGAAGGTGCTTGACCAGCATTTCTCAACTGGGACAAGTGTCGGGTTTTTCCAAATGAAATAAAAGGAGCTGCCGTCATGAATTGATTGATGCGAAGAAGAGAAATGGGCTGAGTGTGGGCCGACTTCCTCCTCAGGGCCAGTCGGCAGCTGTGACTTTGCCGGGTCAGAGTGTTCCGTCCTGTCAGCACACAAGCGGGGATGTGGTGACTGCTGTGTGGTCTCTGCTTCTGCGTCCGCTTCTGTTGGAGACATTGCTTCACACCCTGTGCTTTATCAGATGCATCAGCCCCAGCTAAAGCCCCTTGTCTGCCCCCTGGGTTCAAACACGGGGCCCTTTGGGGCTTCGGCTAGGCCTCTGCTGTGGCCACGTTAATTCCCACACCT
Source organism: Petrocephalus sullivani (assembly GCA_026780845.1). Classification (NCBI taxonomy): domain Eukaryota; kingdom Metazoa; phylum Chordata; class Actinopteri; order Osteoglossiformes; family Mormyridae; genus Petrocephalus; species Petrocephalus sullivani. The sequence continues at coordinate 930,521 of JAODKM010000126.1, read as the reverse complement.
GGCACATGGGTCCATCTCTGTGCTGGTTGTGAATCCCAGCCTGCTGTCAACTGCACCCTGTCGGTAATATCCATGAGTGCAACCAGGTAGATGTTGGGGGGTGCTGGCAGTGTTGAACAGCCACAGGGAGATGTCCAAGTACTGAATTTTTCAGTATGTTAGTTTCTCTAATATGGTGCATGATTTAATCTTTGAAGGTATCCATTTTTAATTTCAGCACTTAAGTGCAGCACAGGTAGAGAGGTGGGAGTATATTGTACTATGAGTGCAAACAGTCTGCTTGGTAGCTGGAAAAAAAACCCAGCGGCTGGGAGGCCTCCTGACATTACCAGAGCGTCTCTTAAAGGCAGCTTTTTCTTCGAATTTCAGGCTCCAGTATGTATAGATTTAAGCATGTGGAGATTTACAGCATTTGATGCGTGAATCGTTCTGCTATTTGAGCTTCTGGCACGACTCGGCCGTTCACTGGGAGCAGAGAGGCCCGTGTCAGTGCTACAGAGAGTGCAGGAGACAGCTAGGCCGCGTATGACTGCGCCTGAAGTCCGCGTGTGGGTGAGAGCTTGGAGAAAGAGCAGTGGAATGAATGTGGGGAGAGGGAGGGAGGGAGAGAGAGAGAGAGAGAGACCCAAAATGGAAAACGCATGCTGGCTTCATAGCAGTTGGGCTTTGTTAAGTTACATTAGGTACAGGGGTCAGGGTAGCGAAATGAGATTAAACTCTCCATTCAAAGAGCAAGTGATGAATTTTGAGATTGCCTCTATCTCTATAAAATTGTTAAACAACGTGTGCCTTCTACACGCTGTTAGCTGAATTGTGTGTTTATATTAACAGTACAGAGTCTGCAGGTAAGATGATACATGTATGATATATGTTATGAAAGGGGCACATTGTCATATAGTTGGTCAGCGTGGTTACACAGTGTGCAAGATGGATCCCCGGTAATTTCTGAGCTTTTGGCCTAGATTTGCAGTGTTGAATTGTACTGTAAATGTAGTGGTTTTGGTTTAGCAGGACACACGGACAATGGTAGACCTTCATCCTGTATCTGGTTTTCTGTCTATGACATATAGTAATGTTTACTCCCTTTTTTTTTTAGCTACTGAGTTTATGGTGTATGCCCAGCAGTAAAGAGTGCAGGGTCTACTTTTTCGAAACCCATCAGCTTGGGTTATCTGCTTTTCAGCCTTTGTTACTATGCCACAAGGACAAATGTGTTCAACAGTTGACTCCAATAAATCCCGCGAGTCAGTTTGGGTTGTGTGGTGAGACCGTGTCTTTCACATAGTGTTTAACTAGGCTTTGGGCCCTCAGCTTTAGAGGAGAGAGTGGGGAGGAAACTTGCACTCTTTGGGCTGATCCTCAAAGCCTAGTGCAGATTTTTGAGCAATAATTGGGAGCTAACGATTAATCCAGGTTTTGCCACATTCCTGCATGTCAGTGCTGGATCTCAGAGCGAATGGGTTTCACCTGCTCAATGACACTTCTCAATTTTGATTAACTTCTGTTTATTTTTTTTATTCTGCTCCTTTTGAATAACTCTGCTTGGATTCCAGAGAATAAAATGTACCCGAGTCAGTGTGTCTGGAACAAAATGTAGCCCAGTAACACGATGACTAACGCTAGGGTACACAGTCTCTGCAGAACCAAACAGGTGGCCCGTCTGAATGGGAAATGAGACGAGATTGAGTTCTCTTTTTTGTGGTTTTACAAAGCAATCAAATCACTTTGTAAATTCTTCGTGTAATTTAGAGGGAAGCACAGTATTTTTACTGTACTGATGATGCATCAGGGGTATCAGTTATTTTCCAGATCTCTGTGGCAAGTCATTCTTCAAGCTGAAAGCGCCTGACACTCCAGCAGCACTTTGGCACTTCACAGTGAAAGGGGCTGAATATTAAATTTTTTTTAATCCCTCTGCATCCCCCACCCCCCTGCAGCTTGTTTACTGCTCTGTCTGTATTTCTCACTGGGGAATGGGCAGAAAGGCAAGGAAGCTTCTTTCAGTTTGGCTTTAGGTATTGTGTGTTTAATTTGAGAGCTGGTGGGTGTTTTTTTTTTTTTTGGGGGGGGGGGGGGGGGGATTGTGTGATGCCGTTCTGTTCT
>JAODKM010000126.1:892471-917861 GCA_026780845.1 Petrocephalus sullivani | reverse complement strand
CCCAGTGGAAAACCCCCCAAAAGTGAGCTGAACTGAACCGTGTCGTGCCGTACTATGCAGTGGAAAAGCGCCATAAGTGTTCAGGTCTTTGACACCCTCTACCACCAACAGCTTTAGCCACGCATGCTGGCAGCGTCCCAATAGCGTGCTCTTCTCTCATTCTGCCCCCCCCCCCACCCCACATAGCCTGTCACATCCTGGAGTGCTCTGAGGGCTTAGCTCAGGAAGTCATCAGCACCATTGGTCAAGCCTTTGAGCTGCGCTTCAAGCAGTACCTGAAGAACCCCCCGAAGCTTGTGACCCCCCACGACAGGTGAGCCGCACGTGTGCAAGTGGGCATGTTTATGTGAGTTGTGCAGTTGTGTGTGTGCGAGCCCATGTGTGCTCCCATTGGTGGCGCTCTGAGCTGGCCTGCCCCCTCCCCACGGTGCAGGATGGCTCCGTTTGATGGGTCTGCATGGGAGGAGGACGACGACGAGTGCCAGCCTCCCCCCGAGGTTCCCTATTACAACAACTTCCCTGGCAAGCAGCCCCCCCCCGGCGGCCTGGTGGACATGCGGGGCCGTGCCGGCCACACCCCGGGGGCCACATTGGTGAGATGGGTCCTGCTTCCTGCCCCCACTGCTTCACTCTCACGTCAGTGTGGCTTGGCGTATATGTGGACGTTTCGGTGATCGTTTGCTTATGTCTGCAGCCGTACGGTCAAGCGGGACAGAATGACGTGCACAAGCAGCCCCTGCCGCCTCTCCCAGGTTTGTCTTCTGTCATTCCTGATTGTGCCTGAATCAAAGACAGTTCTGCACGAGCATTTGATTGACGGGGCCTCTCCCTCTGCTCTCTCCCTCCCTGTAACATTAAGTGGGGGTAAAGGAGGGCGGCCGAGACCTGTTCGACGACCCGTCTTATGTGAACGTGGACAAGCCCCGCCCACCCGTGTCTGCCGCTAACGGCAACGCCCACCGAGATGCGTTTGACATGAGTGGGTGTCGCTTCGCCGCCGTCCCGCCGGTGCCGGGCCCCGGACGTCAGTAACCCCCCTGTCCGCCACTCGCCCCCCCACAGAGCCGTTTGACGATGCGCTGGGCGTGACCGGGCCAGCACTCCCCATGGCCGAGCAGCTGCAGGCCGAGCCTTGGTTCCACGGCAGCCTGAGCCGACGGCAGGCGGAGCGACTGCTGGCCAAGGACGGCGACTTCCTGGTGCGCGAGTCGGGAACCACGCCGGGCCAGTACGTGCTGACGGGCCAGCAGGGGGGGCAGCCCAAGCACCTGCTGCTGGTGGACCCCGAGGGAGTGGTAAGGGCCCGTTCCGCCGGGGCAGGCGCCGTGTGGTATGTGTGCTGCCCCTTTGTAAGACCCACTGGCTGGGAGCCGGAGATTTGCAGGTAATGATGGTTAGATTGGATAATGTAGGTTAGTGCTGGGCTCGCTTCCTCATGCTGCCTCATTTATCGGCCCCTTCCTCGGGCGTTGCTTATTTTTTTTCTTTCTCTCCCTCCCTTCTCTCTCCCTCCCTCCTCCATCCTCGTCCTCTCTCTCTTTCTCTCTCTCCCCAATCATGTTCTCTCTCTGTCTCCTCATGTTCTGTCTCCCTCCCTCTGTCTGCATGTTTTCCCTCTCTCTTCCCCATCCTCTCCCTCCCTCTGTCTGCCTGTTCTCCCTCTATCCCCCATCCTCTCTCTGCCTGTTCTCCCTCTATCCCCCATCCTCTCTCTCTCCCTCTCTGCCTGCCTGTTCTCCCCCAGGTCCGCACCAAAGACCACCGTTTCGAGAGTGTAAGTCACCTAATCAGCTACCACATGGACAACCGCCTGCCCATCCTGTCCGCAGGGAGCGAGGTGTGTCTGCTGCAGCCAGTGGATCGCAGGTCCTGACCTGCCCGGGTGCTGCCATGGATCCCAAAGTGCCCCTCCCCGCCCCCCACCCCTCACCCAGCATCACTTAAGTTTCCAGATCACCATTTGTAATTAAATCGTGACTCTCCCATCTTACTGTCGGTTTGCCGCTGGGACAAAGCAATGCCCCCCCCGTGTCGTCTGAACGGATTCCAGCGGCAGTGAGCGGCAGAGTGTGGCCGGGTGCCGTCGCCATCCCAGCTGCACTGTCGGCAAGAAGCTCGTCTTCAGAGGACTGCGGTGCGGCGGGGGAGATGTGCGGCGCGGCGCCTCCTTGGATGGTCTGTCTGCCATGTACTCTTGGGCTCCGTAGCAGTTGAGCTCAGGGTCGATTCAATCTGGGCACCCCTGGAATGACTCCAAAGACTAGTGCTAAAAAAAATGAGAAATAAAACCGGCAGCATTACTGTAGTGGGAGTGTCAGCCTTATATAATCCCTGAACAAGAAGGAATGGCTCCAAAGAGGAAATATGTGCCAGGTTAGTTGGAATGAGTTGGTAGGGGTGCTACACATTCACTGTGATGAGCTGAGATTCAGGGTAAGATGCCCCCGCATGGCAGCACGTGGGAGTGCATGCAGCGTGTCTAGCGGCACGCTGGGCAGCGCCGTGCCCAGTGGCTTCCCTTTAATGCCCCGAGACACCTCTCTGGATGAACATGGCCCTGGGGCACGCACAGGCCCCCCACCTTTGGTCTAATGAAGAGGTGACCACCACCCAGTCAGCCCGGTGTGGATGGATGCCATAAAGGACCCCTGGTAGCCATGGCGATGAACACGGGCTCAGTACAGCGGGACCTTCTCTCTCTTCACTGGGTCTCTGTTGGGCTCCATTGTGAGACTTGACTGGGTTTTGTTTGATTTGAACAGGAACACTAAGTTTGTTTGGACCTCAGGTTTGCCCCCAGGGGTGGTGTGTGTGTGTGTGTGTGTGCGCGTGCGTGAGAGAGAGAGAGCTGCCATGAGCAGTTGGCTAGCCTGCTTTTGGAATGGCCTGGAAATATATTCAGGATGGAGTCTCCGGCTCCACTGCACAGGAACTTCTGTATGGGCTGGTTGTCTCTCCATAACCCGGGCAGCCCAAAACAGAGAGAGGCTGCTATCTACGGTGAGTCCTGTAGGTCTGCAGAGATGCGGGGGCACAGTGAAGCCTGCCTTGGGGATCAGGCCTGCCTTGACGCGAGGCTCCCACGGCTACGTGTTAGTGCTGCGGATTTGATGCCTGCCTCTGGTGGAGAGCCAGGCTGCTGAAGCCGGCAGCTGGAGGCTTTGTCTGCTCCGCATGCAGCACATTTGCTGACAGTTGCTCCCAAAGACAGCTGTGTGTTTGCCTGGGTAGATTTGCTCTTTTGCTGGCAGACCTGTGTGTGTGTGTGTGTGTGCGCCTGGAAGCTGTAATATTAGGAACCCTAAATGCGCTCCCTGAGAGCACAGCGTGAGCGCTGGGTTGGACGTACGCAATGACAATCTGAGTTTTGTCCCTAGGATGGGACGCTGAGCTCTGTGCAGTATCTGTGGTATGCAGCTGTACGGAGAGGTGAGGCCCTGGCTGTATGGCCCATTGTGATTACCCATCTAACACTCACTCCCTGCAAGGGCAAAGGGGGTGCCTGCTGGTGATGCTGAGATTGGAGCAGTCATCAGTTTTTATATGCATATATTTTATATGACCTGATATATATGAAAATGGCAGAAGCTGATGGGCGGTGATCGCGGTCTCACCCTGAGCAACTGACAAGTAGGTGGTCTTGTTTTCAGCTTAGAGATTTCGGAAGACTGTTTGAAGGCTGAGCTTTCGGCCTGTGCTGTATATGCAGTTTGAGGATGGGGGCGGGGGCAGCAAAGCCCACTCTGTCATCCTGCTCTTCATATCTTTTTCTGTGCCTTGTCTTGTAAGTAAAGCCACATCAAAAGCAATCATTTAGCCAGTCTGTTGTCAGCTGCACCCACTAATGCACCCAATAACGTTCATGTTTTGTTAAACCCTTTAAGACAAATTCTGTCACTGGTGTAAATTTCTTTGAAATGTTATGCAGTTTCTCATTGGTCTTTTCTGTACTTCGTTTTTCAATACTGATGAGAAAACTGCCATAAACATATACTTGTAATTATTCTTGATTAAGTGGGTCATTTTGGAAAAAGCCGACTGCACCCTTCATGCTTTACAGGGATGGCAAAGGACCAGAGAGGGCTGTGACAGGTAGTATGCCTGTGTTTGTAAGGCTGAGAGAGGAGAGTTTGTAGCTGCACTTATCACACGTACTCGATTGAATGATTCGTACCAAGATTAAACCCAAAAACGTTAGGTTTTCAGTTTGGCTGATGGTCCTGTTTGGTCTTTACCAGCGTGTGTGTGTGTTTTTTTTTTATGTGCCTATTTGTAAACGGTCATTTTCTCATCAGTTCTATTGCAGTAATATGTCCATTTTGCGTGCCTATGTGTGACTTACTTTTGATATTGCACAAGGGAGGGGTCCGTTTGTAACTTTGCGAGGCGCCTTGTGGGTATACCCTGAAGTGGCAGTGTTGCGGGAAGCCTTATAAAGGGCACTGCTCTCTAGCAGCCAGCGCTTGGCACGGAGGCGAGTCTCGGCTTCCCAGTGTCCGTCTCCTCCCCATATTATCAGCCCTCGCTTTCTCCATAATGGCTGCCTTCATTGCATGTAAATCCTTCATAAATTCTATACTGTGTTTGTGTGCTTTTGAAAGCCAAAGTGTTTTTGTTTTTTAATCTTTGGGAAAATACATGTTTACACCTATTTAGATTGCATAAATATAAATATCTATCAACCTTTCGGTGGGCTTTGCCTTCAGTTATTTCCGTGCACTTTTGTGTGATGGGATGTTGTTGCCTTCCGAGTGTGACTGCATAAAAAAAAAAATATATATATTTTTTATTTTTTTAAACTTGGTCTGTACTCAAACTTGATTGGAACTTTTCATAGTTTCACTTTCTAAGGTACTAGTAAGACTCGGGATAATATCTAAGAGTAATGATTAAGGGAGGACTTTACTATAAAACAGGATCGCCATTCTCAGTGTTATTTTATAAGTAATGATATAGGCTGGGAACACGGAACCTGGTTCTGATCATTGGCTAATGAAATTTGGAGGGTGGTTGGGTTTAAATTCTAATAGCGAAGATGCAATGGATATCTTAACTGCAACCTTTGTATTCTTGTAGGACACGGCGCGTAAATCCCGTCCAGCTGGATTACATGGAGCACATACTGGTTAAACATCAGTAGATGGCCAGCTAACCTCAGCCAATTGGCCAAGGTATAGTGTGATGCCATGTTACAGCACAGGTTGTTGCAGAGCTATTAACGGATGTGTAATAATTCTAAATTATAATGACGGTACAGTGTATGTGAGCAGGTTCGCATTGAATAAGAATGGGCGCATGTCTGCTTGATGACATGATTCCGTGTTGAGTAGCTGTTCTAGGTCTGCTTTCAGCAGGTCTTTGGAGATTCAGGAGAATTGTCCGGTTGGTTTATGAGAACCAGCCCGCTAATGAAACGCAACGTCGTGAGAAAACGCTTTAAAGTGCACGTTTATGATGCTGCTCCATGTCCTCTGAGGACTGTGCGTCCTACCCCGCCGTCAGTACATGAATGAAACGCTGTGATGGATAATAGCGAATGGTCTTGTACGGTTTTGTCCCCTGAACCTAAAGTACGTTTATTTTGCTATCTCATAAAAGCGATTCAGTTATCCAGGTACAGCTGAAAATTAAACATTTGTTTGGTTCCTAGATAATCTGCGCATTATATTATATTGATAGGTTTTAAATATATACCGTCTAACACATTATACAGGAAAACATTTCTCCATATAAATAGTGTTATAGTATTTCGTACACTAAAGGAACCATAAACAAGTGAAAGTGACCGTAGTATAAGGCAAAATTTAGATGACGGTAATTTTTACAGTTAAGGTGTTATTTTAACTTAATAGAAAAATTAAGAGACTTGAATGTAATTGACGCAACACCGTGCCAATCCGAGTGAATGGTCCCATTAGAATAGCACTGGTAAGTCCCTACAAATATAGCAACGCAAACGTGTCGCGAAGCGTCTGGCCGCACAGGCGTGTGTGTGTGTGTGTGTGTGTGTAATACGAGTGTATATTTGCTTTTGCTCGATGTTAAGGCGTCGCCTATCGATCGCCTGTCACTCGCACCTGCCTTTGTCGCTCAATAGCCAAATGTGCTTATTGAGTGACACGACACTCAAATGTGGTTGGCTGTGGCCGCCGAAAAGAGGTGGGACTTCGCCGAACGCAGCCACCCGATTGGACAGAAGACGCGTCGATTAGACCGACGTGTGCAGTACCTCTAAATATCCGAAGTTGGAGAAAAGAAAACGTAGATACTAACGTGGAGTCCGGAGGAGCGCAGTGCGTGATCGATGGTAAGCGCGACGCGGGTAAGCGGCTCTCGGAGTCCGGAGTGGCGTGTCATCCTCCGGCGGCCTGGCCGAACTCTGCTTATTACGGTGTGCGGCGCCTTTCGTCGCATGGGTCAGAATCCCGTCGTCCGGATCGATAGCTGCGCGGCTTTTGGGTGTAAAGTGGCCCTTGGGAGAGCACGGGAGAGCATGCTGGTGCTCCGTCACGCAGCGCCTGCTTGGGCAGTCTGTGCAGGCTGCAGTGCTGCCCACAGTGCGGCATGCGGGGGTGCGCGCCGTGGCACGCGCGGTCCCGGTCCCGGTGCCGGGGCTGGGACGGGGGGGGAAGTCGCGCTTCTCTGCCATGGCCATCTTTGGTCATTCTTGGGCCGAAAGAAAATGACTTTGAGCGGCGTATGCACGGACACAGAGCTCCCGGAACTGCGCGAGGATGTGCCTGCATGGCGTAGCGCAGCAGCCTGGAATAACAGGGCTGCCGGGCCGTTTTGCTACTTGCATGCCGAGCTCTGCTTCTCCGGCTTAGTCTGCTGCTATTCAAGTGGGCCCTGAACTAGTGCACTTAATAAGTGGCGCTCAGCATAAGCTCCACTCTCGGTGGTAGCTGATGGCAACTGCCTAGACGTTTCATCAGCCTACAATACTGTCATTCACTACACTGATGTAAGCAGTTTCCTTCGGTGACATCTATATCCTTGGTAACGTCACTCTTTGCCAAAGTATTTGGAGAGCCTGCAAAAGCCGGAGCGGGCACTAGTACGATGACTAAATGTTAATGAAGTAAGGAAGAAGTTTAACAAAACAACTCCTGCTTGGCTTTTCGAGCTGGCTTTCTTGAAGTTTTATTGCCTAATTTTGGCTTGCCGGCTTTCGTTATTCCTTTAAACATACAGGAAGGAAATGAGCGCTACAAATTGCATGTAAATAACGTCTGAGGCGCTGCAATGTTTTTATTCCCCTGTGTTATACAGGTACGAGGCCACTAGAGGGCGATGTCGGACCACAGCGTCAGTACAAATAGCACCGGCTCCGGCAACAGCTGGACCGTGCTCAATCCGGATGCAAATGTAACTTTCTGCAGCGTGGGAGGGGGGTGTACTGCAGTGCACAGACTGATGAATATGGGGGAACACTAGGATTTTTTTTTTCTCCACTCCAGGGGGCGGCAATTGAAAATGTTGGCCCACAGGAGGATAAGAGAGGGAGTCTCACTGATGTGTCCAGCATTTCGGAGGAAGTGCCTGGTATGTCTGTCTGTCTGTCCTCCTGTCTCACTCACTGCCATGTTGCATTTAGGGTACCCTGTCAGTGGCTCAGGCAGACTTGCACGCCGTGGCTTTGGCGAGGGGCACGGTGTGTGCCGTGCCCGGCAGGGGCAAGGCCGGGGTCCCGTGGGTCGGGCTGCCAGTAACCATGTGCTCCTGTGACAGGGGCTGTAGCGGGAGGCGAGGTGCCGGGGGAAGATGGCCGGTCTGAGGAGGGTCTCCAGGTCAGCTTGCTGGACCGTCCCTCTCCTTGTGTCCTTGTGCGGGGGTGCCCTACATCTGCTTGTCTGTCCATGGACCACGGAATGCTCCTGAACAAGGGGCAAGGGACACAGTTTTGTCCATTTCTCATCGCCTTATTCGTAATAATACTCCAAGAGTCACACGTGGCCTGGGTGCCCCCATGTTCTGTGGCCCCTGTGTCTTTGTCTGCCCATCTAGTTTTAATTAGAGTAGAAGCTAAAATAGCAGCACCTGCTTATTCTGGAAGCTTGCTCCTGGGAGAGGCTTCTTGGTGAGTTGACCTCTGCTTCTGCCCCTTAGGTGTGTCAGGAATCCACTCCCGAGAGCGCCCATGGCTCCGCCCCTCCCAGCCCCACCTGCTTAACTCCGTCTCCCTCCAGCCACGTTCCGTTACTCTCCGATGTTGGGAGCTATGGGTCTATGGCCCTGGAGCAGAAAACCCATGCGGTCTCCGGTCTCGACTCGGGGAGCTGGACCGCCCCCAGCCGCTGTGCGGATGCTTACGCCGACGCCTACTCCCACGTTCCCGTGGGCTCTTTCCCAGAATCCCGCGTCCTGGTTACTGGGGAGGGGGTTGAGCAGTCGCAGGAGAATGAGCAGTCTGAGCTGGCTAAGACGGTCTCGGAGGTCGGAAAGCAGGCAGGTAAGCAGGTGGTCCCACCTGAGCTACATTATTTAGATGCATAATTTTAGTCAATGACAGCCTTAATTTTCTTTGTTTGATTAATGGGTGGTGGGTAGGGTATTAGTACGGTATTACATACCGTACTAAAGGGGCATCCTTGCAAGATAACAGATCGCTGGCCTTCTCTTATTCAAGCCACTAGAAGTCCTTCAACCAGTCAGGGTTAAATCGGTGCACCTTTACTTCACCAGTGGTTCTGATCATCTTCTTCATTTATGTTTTTATTCTCCCGCTCCAGCGTGTTTGATTGGGTTGCTTTGGGGCATGTTTTGTGTCCTTTTTTGATCACAGAGCACCATCTAGTGGGGTCAGAAAATACAGCAAATGGTTCATGAAGTGTCATTTTGTCCACCGCTAACAGTATAGCTTCCTGGTGTTCCTGCATGTACTCTTGGGAAGTGTAAACTTATGGTGAAGTGTGACTCCTTGGTCTCTTCCCCTTAGTCCCTGTCCAGTCAGGGTAAAGTTCAGTATGTTTACATTTAAGTGCGGTTGGTGGACCAGCTGGTAGAGGACATGTTCCTCATCTGGGGAAGGAGGCTGGCTGGCCTGAGAGTCTCTGGTATGGAAGTCCTCTCGGGGGCGGCAGCATGCAGACTGATGGAGGAGTTTAGCTTGGATTTGGGCTTTTTGGTTTTCTCCTTCATGCATTTGAGAGATGAATTGCTTGTTTTGTGTAAATGTAACATTTTTTGCAGCTTCTTTAGTCTTCCTTCTGCTGGATGTGTGGCTGGATTGCATTGGTCACAGGCAGTGATGGCCGACTGAAGCTCCGCGAGCCATTCGCTGCATGCCCCAATGCAGACTAAGAGTGCCATCCTGTGGGCTCACATTGCACAGCAAATGGTTCATGAAGTTTTTCGGCCATAAATAGTCACTGGGTTTTTTTAATCTGGGCAAATGCTTTGCTATGCTTTTTGGAGGCCTGTGAGTGCCTCTCTCCAATCTGCTCTGCACCTCTCATAAGCGGCAAGTCTGATGATGCCCTGAGGTGGCCCCTGGTGGTTCAGTGTCTGCCGCTATGCTAATCTGCTGCCAGGAGCGTGCCCCTGACAGTCAAAGCCTGCCTCTGTGTTAATCGGCTCTAGTCATAGGGGTTTGCCAGCTCTCAGTGATGGCATTTCTCTCCCTAGCATCCCAGTTACGTCCAGTGCTGCCACACACGGACACACTCTCTCACACACACATGCACTGCCTGTGATCAGCTCTAAATGGTGTTTAACCAGAGCAAAGCCCCTGTAGAATGTGAGCTTCCCATGTTGTATCCTTTCTTCTGTACAAACAAAATCCCTGATCTGCATGACCAGATACACATTACGACTCTGAGCTGGGGGAGTCTGCCCAAATCGAGGGGGACCGGCTGAGGAAGAGGAAGGTACACCCCCTTGGTCCCTTGGACAAAGCGGACGATGAGGAAGAGGAGGAAGAAGAGCTCAGGCCCATCCAGAGGGACCAGGAAGGTGGTGGGCTCTCGCTCAACAAGTGCATTGTTGGTGCCCTCCTGCTGCTTGGCATGGGCACTCTGCTGTTCTCAGGTCAGTTCATCTGAGTATCGTCAGTAATTTCCATATTCTCAGGAAAAGCTTGTGTTCTTTCTGTGGCTGTGCATTTTATTGTAAGAATTTTATGCGGCTGGATATTTCCATAGGGCAATAGATGACCATGGACGGCAGCCTTGTAAAACAACTTGACTTTATGATGGGGGAGGGGTGGTTTGGGTAGTGATAGCCGAATGAAGCTTCATGAACCATTTGTGGCATTTTTTGACCCCACTAGATGGCACTCTTGGCACCATCTAGTAGGGTCAGAAAAGAAAGCAAATGGTTCATGTAGCTTCATTTGGCCGCCACTGGGTCTCGGCCCTGCTGTACTTGCCATGGCACATGTAGAAAATGCTCTGTTTTGGCCTGTGCGGAGGTGTCAGGGTCTAAGGTGTGTTGTACCAACAGGTGTGGTCGTGGACCTGGAGGACGGTATGTGGAGGGGGTGGGCAGTAGATGGCAGCTTAACCCCCCCCCCCCCCTTAGGCAGCTCGCAGTCATTGCATCCTCACACGCTGCATCATTATGATGCACAGTGCTTCACACAGGCTTTGGCCCACATGTTACTGTGCCATCATGCGGCGCTGTATGTCACTGTGCCATCATGTGGCGCTGCATGTCACTGTGCCATCATGCGGCGCTGCATGTCACTGTGCCATCATGCGGCGCTGCATGTCACTGTGCCATCATGCGGCGCTGCATGTCACTGTGCCATCATATGACTTCGCCCGCCAGGGCCACGCCCACTCTTCATATTGCTGCGTCTGCTCTGAGAAGCGTGGGGAAGGTGCCAAAAAAGCCTCCAAATGACCCTTTAAAACTGAGCTCCTTTGTTTTGATGATCATCCTGAAATAGAGCTCGGTTTCTCATTGGGTCACATGGCTTATGTGCCATATTGTGCTATTAACAGTTTAATTTGGCTTTTCCTGATCCAATACATCAGACCTTGAAATGAAGAGTGACATTTTTCCCTCTTGTGCTGAGGGAATAGTCTCATTAGCAATATTAATAATTGTGTGTGTGTGTGTGTGTGTGTGTGAGTGAGATGTAGTGTTTCCCAGCATGTCCTTGCTTTGGCCTGGTTCATGGACAGTGTGATGTCACTCGCATCCTTTATTAACGGCATGATCAGCATGTCACCTGGTGCCTGTCATGACGTTTCCCCCTCTCCCTCCTCAGAGGAGAATGTGGAACGCAGGGAGCTGACGGACTCAGAGGTGCCTTCGCTCCAGGTCAGCTGGCAACCATATCGCTGGGAGCTGTCACTTGGTGCTGACACACTGATGTACACACACTGTCGCTCTCTCTGCCCGCAGGAGTTGCTGAGCTCAGAGGCAGAGGGCTTGAGGAGTCAGGAGATGGCACAGCTGGTAGATAAGCTGGCCCAGGAGAACCTGCAGATCACAGCCCTCCAGGCCCAGCTCCAGGTTCAGTTGGCTATTGCACAGCTTCCCCTGCTTTCTCTCCATATGTTGGTTTGATGTTACCAGCTTGTCTGCGGGTGTTTCAGGGGCCATAAAGATTAAGGCCCTGGGAGTTTTTCAGAGCAGGGTTGCCAGCTGTACACCTAAGATTGTACCCAGTTCTGTTGTGTGTCCAAATAAAACTCCCATCTTTCTAAACAGGTAACCGTTACTGACGGCCAAATTAAACCATTTGTGTTATGGCCATTTTTTGTGTATTTGGTCCCCAATAGATGGTGATCTTGGTTTGCTATAGGTCATGCTTTGAGCTTTTTAATTAACCATATAGCACCATCTAGTGGTGTCAGAAAATACAGCAGATGGTTCATGAAGCTTTATTTGACTATCTTAGTTTATGTTGAAGCAATTATGACCTTGTAGTGTTCCATACACACTAGACTGTCCGCATATTATAATTTTCTAGTATTCAATTAGTGTCATTTAACAAGGTGGACAGCTTTTATTTCAGCCCCTGCCTGTCCCATGTGATCTACTTCCTGCTTAGTGGTAGGAGTAGCTAAATTGGGCTGCTGTATCCTACAGAGGGACACAGCCATTGCTATGGTGGTAGCAGTAGGGATTATATTAATATGGAGCTGGAGGCTCCATATTAAGTTAAGTGACAGGTATATGTGTCCCAGTAACGATGCTGGGTTAGCTTTGGCTTCAGCCTGGTTTCCCACTACATCCTGACACCAAAGTGGTGGCTTGATGGCTCTTTCTTAGCATTTGCTGTATTTCTCATCCTTTCTTAGGCTCAGACGGAGGATCTGAACCAGGCACTGCGGCGGGCAGAAGAGGGAGGTAAGGAGCTGGCCAGGAAGGAGGAACTGGAGAAGGAGAACGAGAGGATGAGAGCAGAGCTGTCCAATCTGCCCAACCTGCAGGAGGAGCTGGAGACCCTGAGGGCCAGAGTGAGCGAGCTGGTGCAGATCACAGGTATGGAGCGCAGGGCCGCCCGGCATGCTCGTGGCCGCCTTTCTGATCGTGTTGTGTAGACCTTCATCAAGCCTTCATCACCTTGTTTCTCCACTCCCACATCCCAGCTAGGTCTTTTAGGTCCCTGGCCCAGATGCTGCTGATAAGACTTTTTCTATGGCAGCCCCTAAACTTTCTGGATTTCGCTACCCTTTCACATTAGCACTGCACCCTCACTGGCTACTTTTTAAATCATTACTCAAAGTCCATTTCTCCTCCTTGGCTTTTAATTAGACTATATATTTTGCTTTCATTTCCATTGTTTGTTTTATTATTTTATTAAAGCTTTTTACTTATTTTCTGCAAATGTGTATAGCATTTTAGTCACTGTTTGTTGCTTCAAAAGTGCTTAATAAATAGTTGACATTGACGTACCTTTGCTGTTTCTGCAGCCCACAAAGATTCCACCCCGGTCCCAGTCTCAGTACAGCCCCCTACTGGCCAGACTGACAACAACTCAGCGGTGGGTGACACAGCTGGAGCAACAGAGGCGATGACGGGCGACAGGCTGACTGAGGAGCTGGAACGACAGAGGGTTTTGTTAGAGGAGAGCAGAAAGCGGCTGGAAGGAATCAAAGCCGAGGGGAGAGGGGAGCAGGTTGTGAGAGAAGGCCTGGTGCAGATGGAGCGGAGACTGACGGAGCAGGTGGAGAAGCTAGGGCGGCGCCGTAGAGCAGCCAAGAAGGATGGAAAGCCACAAGAGGAGGGAGAGATGGGGAGGAGAAGGGAGAAGGACCGATGGGGTCCCAATGCCAAAGGATGGCAGGAGAAAGAGGGAAGAAAGGAATGGAGAGGAGACAAAGAGTGGCAGAGTGGGAGAGATGAAAAGGAGTGGAGGAAAGGTAGAAATGGTGAGAAATATAATGGAAATTCCTGGAAGAAGGGAGAGGGCAAGGAATGGGGGGAGGGGAGAGATAGGAAACCAGGGAGTGATGGAGAAAATGGGAAAGCATGGAGGCCGAGAGAGGAGAAAAGGAAGGACTGGACCAAAGACGGAGATCGAAAAAGGGAGGGCTGGAAAGGGGAGCCGACGAATGGAGACGGGAAGGCCCATAAAGAGCGGCGTGGAGAGGGTGGCCTAGCGAGCCCTGATGGGGATGCCGGGGGTAGGAAGAGCCGGCACTGGCAGGGAGCGGCGGACAAGACGCCCCTCGAGCCCACACACCGCCACCACGAGCACAACGACTACTGGAAGCAGAAGAAGCAGAAGCTAAGGCACTACTACCGCCCTGTGGAGGGCTGTGAGGACGTGGCCTCGTGTGCTAAGGCCGAGGGGCTGGGCCCGGTGCAGTGGGCCCACTTCCAGCCTCTGCTGGATGGCTATCTAGAAAAGCTGGGAGAAGGAGAGTCCGCAGGCAAGGAGGAGATCGGCGGGCTGGTCAGGGACTTCTTCGTGGATGGGGTCTTCAGCCATGACAGGATGTCATTCCGAGACTTTGTGGAAGACGTGGCTGAGATGCTGGAGGACATGGCGGAGGAGCAGGAAAGTGACGAGATGGAGGACGAGATGGAGAAGTTTGAGAAGGAGGCGTTGAGGAAATTCACGCCAGATGGCATGGAGGACGGTGGCGAGCTGAAGAGAGCAAACGTTAGAGTGCGAGGCTGAGTGAAGGAGTGAGGAAGGAGCCTGGGTGTGGTGGGGAGCAGAGTGAGGTTCCTCAGGAGGCACTGTCCGCAGCGTACTGCTCTGGGTGGCTGCTCTTTATATCTGAAGGCCCTTCTGCATGAGATTCCAACATCCCCACCAGCCCCATGTAATGTAACGTACACCTACTGCAGTAAAGGGTTTTATCGAAGCGTCTCCTCCCCAAACTACAGCATAACCTGTAGCAGATAAACCCCTTCCTTGTAACTGAAGCCTTTTTGATTGGTATGACTCTTGAGGAGAGACTCATGGCATCATGGGAACATGGGAGGGATGCAGGTCCCATAGACCCAGTGGGTTTTGGCGGGGGGCAGGTTACACATGCAGATTAGCGCACATCAACGGACACCAACGGGCAACGTGTGTCTGAGTAACGCACGATGGGGGCCCTGGCTGTGTGTCCCATGTCTAATGTCACTTAGTGCCAATGTAACGATGATCTTAGCTGTCTGAAGCTGTAATAGTGGTGGCTGCATCCTGAATATAGTCGGCACTGTAGAGTTTCACTGCTCAGTTAGTATTGGTGTATCTGCCTACGCACCTGGTACTGTGTTTGGTGACGGTTATCTTTCATGAGGCTGTAAAGGTGTTTGGCTTTTTAGTACTTTTGTCACCCGCCGTAAGTAATATATCGGGCCCTGTACGCCGCTTTCTAAACTGTAAAAGCTCTTACTCACTCTCTGCAGTGTTGGGTGTGTGTGTTCTGATTTTTCCACATCGTTCTAAGCTAATGTATTTAATAAGACTTATCTTTCAGAGGAATGTGTTGTGCTACAGTAATGAATGTTATTACACGTGTGTGTGTGTGTGTGTTTTCCTGATCTCTTTGCAAATATGTGGTATGATTAAAGGAAAATATAAGATGTGGAAGATATTTTAAGCACTGTTTGTATAGTGACTTGGTTTTAGGTTAAATTAAAGTTTTAATTTGTAAAATCTTAATTCTGTGTGGGTTGATCCTTGTCTGGCTTTGCTGTGGTTTCAGATGCATTTTTGTAATAATCACATCCATAATTCTGTGTTTTTTTGCATATCACTGGTCAACAAAAATTTGAGTATTAAACAACCAGGGGTTGTCTTTTTTGCCATTTTTAATGCCGATGTAAGAAATGCATTCAGGATTGTGCTCTCACCCATAGTTTTTCAGTTATGGTATTTTTAGGCTATATTGACAATATATAATTCCGTATGAAGAATGTATGGGCATATTTCACAGTAATTTAGGAAGATTTATTAAAATTTTATCTCTGAACATTTTAGGACTTTACAGAAGGGAGCGAAGTACTGCAAGTTTGTCTTGCCTGAGTTCACAGGCTGTAACATGTTTGGACATGTTGAGACGGGGTGCTGCTCTCTCTCTCTGATATGGAAAAACCATATCAAGCCAAGTGGATGCCCAGTCTGCCTGCTGACTTTTGCTAGACCCTCAGGAGGGATGTTTCTGCGGCCAAATACAGCAAAAAGTCACTTGCAACATGCACATGTACTGTAAATATACGTATAGTGTAAGGTTTAACTGCGTAACACTCACTATCCTTGCATGATGGGTAAATTCTGTTTAGATATTTGAAATCATCACAAGCAATACTGTAAGATTCACCTATTTTGATTTGTGAAACAAAAAGAAAGTAAAAATTTGTCGACTAGTGAAATTAGCACTAGAGAATACTGAGTTTAAAAAAAATAAATGTTTCCTGTTGCATTTGCTAGTTCTAGTGAATTTATCTAGTGAAATTGGTTGAAATCCTCCATTTGAACCAGTTCCCCAGTTCTAAGATTCCTGACAGCCTTGTGTCCTGCCTTGCATCATGTTTTATGTATTGGGTCAGTTAAAATATTCAATATACTCCCTCGACAGTTAATTACGTTACACTAACCAAAAAGCTGACTTTGTCAGAAGAATATTACTTAAATTGTTTGAATAACAAAGGTAATGTCAGTTTTTCTTTTATTTCATAGTTATGCGATGGTAAGTAAAAATAGTGCTGAAGTGAATGTTTCCCTGGTGACTGCAGTGTTGCCCTTCTGCTCACGCAGATGTGCTCGGGGCACTTTGGTCACAAGGCTGCACAAACAGGCCATCATTCCCACGCCCAGGCCTCTCTGTCCCTCGAGGTGCCGCCCAATATGCTTCTCCGCATACGCTTGCATCGCGCAGCGCAGAATAAATGCTAATGTTTTCTGCTGTTATATATCCTGAATGGAATAATGGAAAACAGATGTGTGGAATGGTTAGGGTGATTTTTTTTCTTTTTTTCTGGAAGCAGTGTTTCCTCTCAGCTCCAGGCTTCTAGATTTGCATCTAATCTGTGGTGTCTGCCGTTCAGAACAGAGACCTGTAATTACTCCATCCAAACACCTTCCACCTGCTTATCTGGTGTAGGGAAGGGGTAGGGGCTGATCCCACAGGGTGCAAAGCAGGGGTACACCATGGGCCTGCTCGTCACAGACCCTGCATACTCGCAAATTATGGGCGTTCAGAGATGCCACCTGAATGCAGGCCATTGTCTTTGGACTGGGAGGAGAATCCAACAGGACAGAGGGGTAAGGTGAAGTCTGGTATCCCCAGTGGTGGAGGTGTGACATTGCATTCCATTATGACAAACTTCATTAGAATTATACATTTTTGAGTCTTGTAATGGACTCTTGAACCATCAACGGTGCATAATCTGTAGCTTCCGAGACAATCTACAAGTCTCTAACTGGATCCGACGCTCCTAATAACGAAGCGAGGCTGTACTGCATATTAATAATTTTCCATTGTAAACCCCCCCCCCCACCTAGGAATGCCGCTGGAGATTTGGAGCTCCCAGCCCACATTTTGTAGGGCCCATGTCATCGTAGGCGAACTCGCAGCAATGCAGGACGCCTTCCATTCACCTGAGAAAGCTCTCAAGATAACGGCCTACAAGCTCTTCACCAGGTTCCATGTCTGGAGAATTCAGTCACGGTCTACCAGGCTGCCTTACCGACAGGCCATCAGATTACCTGGCTCCAGTACTCTATAATACTACCAGTCACTGTCACTGTGCCAAGTACGGTCTCTAATGTAGAATACATGTCATTCTATTACACTGACAGCAACTTGATGCTCCTGCCTGGTCTTTCTTGCTATTTTTAAAAGCCCTTTTTATTCTAGCCTTATACCACTATATTTGCCTAATCATCTTCATTTTACCCCCCCCCCCCTTCCTTTCCTGTTATGTTTCTGAGGTACGTGTGCGTTGTGTGCCTGATTGTACAGTTATTTGAGCCTCACCATGAGCATCTCACCACGCACATTGTCGTGTCTATTCAGGTGGGTGGGGGACAATCGTACAGGTGGCACTCTAGTTGACTTGCCCTCGTCCAGTGCCTTGGGCTGACTTCCTATATTGCGCTGTATTTTGTATTGCATTGTTTTGACTTTTACTACACAGCTGTTATGTCCCTTATTTGCACTGTTGCTGGTCTAATTGTCCCGCATGTCCCTGTCCCATTCACCTGTCCCCAACCTGTCCCTAATCTGCAACTGCTGCACAACAATCTCACCGTGTTGAATGTGGCAGTGAAAATTTGAAACCTGACACTGGAGTCGGCCCTGCAGACCTCGCCAGATCCGTAGTCTGCTTGTCATTACTTCTCATTAGACTAGTAACTGCCTGGCTCTGCATGTGTCTTGGTGGTGTAATGCTTAGACCTTTAGCTTCACTCCATCAGGCTTAGGACTCAAACTCTCACCCCTATTCTCTGCTGTGTGGAGTTTGCATGGACTTTGCATATTCTCTATGTTCCATAGGTGTCCTCTTGACCCTCTAGCTTCCTCCTCTACTCATAAATTGCCCCTGGTCTATATGTGTGTGCCCTGCGATGGACTGGTGACCCATCCTGGGAGCTTCCTTCCCAGTGCTGCTTACGACAGGCTCCAGATGGACCAATACTAGCTGTTGGATGAATTTGATAGCTTTTCATTCTCTGCTCCCAGAGTGTGACACAGACTCTGTCAATTCCACATTTATCTCATCTTAATGATTCAAACCGGATGCTACAAATTAAATGTCTGAAGTTTGTTTGTATCCAAAGAGTGGCATAAAAACCATGCATTACACCTGAAGAAAAAAACTGTGCAGAAATTGAGAGACTGATTCTGAGATAATACTGCAGACTGATGATAATTTTGAAGCATTGCAAACCGCATGTGTGTCCGTGAGTGAGAGTGAGCGTGTGTATCTGTATCCAGAATCTACGGCGTCAGCTCTGTCTGTTGGTAGTAGACATGTTCCCGCTGATCAGGCACTTTGACCCTCAGCCATGAAGGAGCCGTTAGCTGCATGTTTGTGAGCATGTTCACCCTGAGAGAGGTAATGTTGTATTATAGCTTCCTGTGTCTGATGGCCAGACTGACCCTTTGGCTAGTATAGGCAGTATTTTTATTGAGAATTGGCAGGTATTAAGCATGTAAGACGCACCGAAGGCAAAGGAGCGTGTGGTAGTGTTTCTCGGCATGTCGATGTCATGTCATCTGTGGCATTTTAACTACATTCTAACTAGTCTGATTATGGGAGTGAGACGCAAAAAGACTGATGGGAGGTGTTAACCGCTGATTTGTCAAGCAAGGGACTAAATAGTGCAAATCAGCAATTAAACCCAACAAAGACCTAAAACGCCAACAGCCCGGTCTGCCTTTCCAAATGTGTTTGTATACTTGGAAAGGCAGAAAGGCAGTATTTTCATTGTTTTTGTTTTTTTATTTCTTTGTCTGGTTTTGTGATGGTCCTGGAATCTAAAACATAGTAAAGCTGACAGAGTAAAACCGCC
Organism: Petrocephalus sullivani; assembly: GCA_026780845.1. NCBI lineage: Eukaryota > Metazoa > Chordata > Actinopteri > Osteoglossiformes > Mormyridae > Petrocephalus > Petrocephalus sullivani. The sequence continues at coordinate 898,942 of JAODKM010000126.1, read as the reverse complement.
TGTTTACTTAACAACCACTCTAAATAGTTACCTGAACCCGCATGTTTTCACCTAAAGGCAGAGATAACGGATCTCTGCTTGAGAGCACTAATTGAGACATAGGCAGATGGGGCCTCATATCCTGGGAAATCTCAGTGGCTGGGGGCCTTTTCCATATTGCAGCTCACTTCAGCAAATTTCACCATGGAAACTTCAAAAAGGAGCAAATGCAGGAACAGGATGAGCAAAGGAATCAGGTGAACGATCAACTTTCCAGTGACTTCATCTGTTCCGGGGGCCTGGTGGATATAAGAGGGCACCAGATGCGACATCCCGGCATCAGCTTGCAGCCCAACACAGGTGGTGATACTCAGGTGGGCTGAAACCTACCCGTCCTCGTCATGCATCCTGGTTCTTATTTTCGTAATCTGTTTTCTGACCCCTCATGGGCGTATATTCAAGCCATACCAGACAATCTACGTCGAACTGTCTTGCTATCCCACTCATGATTGCTTCTGTCTTATATGCCAGTTTGTGTTATATGCCATTTGACCTCCGAATTCTGTCATTTCTAGTCTCCAGCATTCTGCACAGAAAATGGAACCTGCCGTCAACGCCCTGATCTCCCACTTCAAATCCTATGCTGGGAAAGAAGGGACCTCGACCACCCTGAGCAAGGAGGAGTTCCACAATCTGGTGATCTCCCAGTTTCCCACCTTTGTCAAGGTGAGGCGGCCTTCATCGGAATCTGGAGGTCCACCCTCTCTTTTTCCGAGACACTGTGTGGATTGCTAAGCAGAGAGTCAACCAACGTTATCTGATAAAATTTCATTTTAAAATAAAATATAGCTAATTTGGTAATACTTGAGGGGCACAAATAAAGTAGTAGTTACACTCTTCCTTAATGTGTTAATTAACCAGGAACTAAGTGTTTGTTACTAAGTTACTAAGTTACTCGTGCCCCCTCAAGTAAAGTGTTACTGGTAATTGTAATTAATCATACTGCTTTTGCCAAAAATTCTGATGTAGAGAGGCTTTTTTGGTCTGTTTTGTTCATATCTGATCGGTCCTGGTGTTCTAGTTTTGGGTTATAGAATTCTAGATTTTACCTCAAACCATGGAAAAATAGTCATTATACAGCACACAGTATTCACCTGATAAAGACCGGTAAAATGCGTTGCGTTTTTGGTCAACTTACAACTAATCATACTTAAAATTGTATGTATGTATGTATTTATACTGTAAGTGTGGGGTTTATGTAACAATTTTATTTACTTTGCTCTGTGGAGTCAAAGCGGTTTGGAGCTTAAATGTCCCTCCTTTTTTTGTAATTTAGTTCCACACAGCCAAGTATGTTAGAGAAATGTCCAAATATTTTCCACTTACTGAAAATATGTCACAGTGGGCACCCACCGTTCCAGGAAAATGATAATGTCTGCCCTGCGGCTGTTGACACTATATTTCAGTGACTGAACTGACATTAAAGCAACTTGCACGTAGAGTCTATTTTAAATTCAGTATAGCAAAGGTAAATTTTTAAGGCTGCTGTAAAACACTCTTTAACTGGCTGACTGACCTTTCTGCTACTGTTATACAGAGATATACAGTGGTGGCCAGAATTATTAGAACACCTAACAGATCTGAAAAATGTTTTTTTGCCTCCAAAGCATGATTTCATTTTATAATGTTCATGAAATATGCCGATGGTTGTGGACAACAAGCAGATGAAGTAAGACCTACTGCTTTTAGCATTTGGTATGTCTACCTTTTGCAGCAATTACAGCAGCACATCTCTCTGGCATAGTGTCGATATATTTCCTGAGAACTTTAACACTAATGGTATTCCATGCCTTCTGCAACTCAAGCCAAAGGCTTTCTTTTAAATGTACATTAGATCTGTCCAGTTTATTTTCTACTTCGTCACAAATGTGCTTGATGGGATTGAGGTCCGGACTTAGCACAGTGATTCTCCTTAGGAAGGCTCTATTCTATCGTTTATAGAGCATAATGATCACTTTGTAGATATGCCATTTGTTTTATGGGTATTTTAATGGCCAATTCAACAAAAACAACTGAAATCTTTTAAATAGTGTTCTAATAATTTTGGCCACCACTGTATATCATCTATAAGTTTATGGGATAATTGCACAGCTGGTACTTTTAAATGGTACATGCACTGGTAACATTTTAACATTGGCTTGATGCAGAATTCCAGCGACCCTGCAGTGGTTGACCAGCTCATGGGCTCACTGGATACCGATAACGATGGAGAACTGACCTTTCTGGAATTCTGGCAGCTGGTCGGCAAACTGGCAAGCAAACAGGGAGGCTTCAGCCAGTGAAACGTCACAGGCCTGGCTTACATTGTAAACTGTCACAATGTTCCATTTCAGAACATAAATGTGCTGTAATAGTGCTGAAATTACTATGAGTATCAGTAAAACCATTTATTTGACCCCTGTGCTCTATTTTGCATTTTTTAAATAACTGTCGTGGTTCTCTTTGCGTCGTTTTCCTCCCAGGATTTACTCACTATCCCCATGGTAATATCTGTAATATCTGTTATAATACAGATTATTTCCTGTATCTGCGCAGATTTACAGACCAAGGTATTTAGATCAAGGACATGAACCCACAGCTCTCCTAGTAGCTGGGCAGGCGGGGGTTAAACTGAAGCCTTTCCTTTTGAAGAGAAGGTTAACGTGTAACGCGGACATTTTTCTAGCATATGGTCTCTCATATGCGTGTTTCCCATGTATGATATTGTGGCCTTTTGGGAGTCTGCATCCTCGTATATTTTCGATTCTCGCTGGTTTCGCTCATTTGCAGACGCATGTATTTTGGAGCCAGAAACTGTCGGCTTTCATATCACTTTAACTACACAAAAAGTCAAAGTTCAATCCGATGAATTCTTTGGCTACTTCTGCATACTAGTAATTACTGATACTGTCATATCTGCATCCCATCATCTTAATAATACTCTTACTTATTTTACATTTTATTTACTGAACATTCCAGGATCCATTAAACAGCTAATTTGTTTTTTGATACTGCAAAAACAACTTACTCATTAAGGCTAGCCCAGAAAGCAAAGGAAGGATACAGCTATAAGCAATGAAGCACGATTCCTCATTTTGTAAGGGTTATGAAGGCCTTACGGCTTCTGCATGGTTTATCCCATTTATAGTCCTCTTTTTTTGTGACGTCTTAGGGGAAACATTTTATTCTACATAAAACTGCTGTCTTTGGTGATCTCAAAAAAAAACATCTTTGTAAGCATTTGGAGGTGACTGGGAAAAGCCATACTTTCCTACACCCCCTGACTTGAACAGACAGAGGACCGCACGCCCTCTCTGTCTATCTACATTAATTTCAGAGGAGATAAGGCCGTATATTACTCAATTCAGTTAATTTTCAGAGCGTACTGACATATACCATGCCCGAGCGCGACTGCCCCCCTGCCCACTCCACTGGTCTCCACTCACGTTGCGCTTAATGACACTTTCATTATAACCGTCCAACTTTTTCGTGTTGACAGGAAGGAATGCACTATTGCCCCACAGAATGGAATTCATGATTCATGTCCTTATTTTGTGGCTTATTTGGAGCTGTTTTGGGCACAATCACACACACAGATTTATAATGTACGCAATGTGGCAATTTCATGCTACACATATAAGAATATAGTGCTGCATGTTACCTACATGGGATACTGGTGCTGAAAAGGTACCATGGTCATGCAGAATCTCCTCTGCCTGCAAAAATGCATGACAGTACCTTGAACCTGATTGGATACCTAGACACTGCAACATCAGGACTGCATCAACAGCTGAGTGATACATCACGGGGCCAAGGAATTTTGCAGGCGGAAGAGATTTTGCACAACAGATGTCCAAATGGCGGATACAAGCGGCCAAAATGAGTTTCCTCTGCAGGGTGGCTGGGCTCTCCCTTAGAGATAGGGTGAGAAGCTTGGTCATTCGGGGGGGACTCAGAGTAGAGCCGCTGCTCCTCCATACCGAGAGGAGCCAGATGAGGTGGCTCGGGCATCTGGTCAGGATGCCTCCTGGATGCCTCCTGGATGCCTCCCAGGGGAGGTGTTCCGGGCATGTCCCACTGGGAGGAGACCCCGGGGAAGAGCTGGATGAAGTGGCCAAGGAAAGGGAAGTCTGTGTTTCTATGCTTAGGCTGCTGCCCCCACGACCCGACCCGGAAAAGTGGTAAGAGATGGATGGATGGATGGAGATGTCCAAATCACTTAGACCCTGCAAAGCCCTGTGGGACTGTGGGAATGGTGTTCTCCAGGTGATGGGTGAAGTGTCGGGTTTGCATCACACGTGGAATCTCCCATAATCGCCAAAATGTTCAGTTTCAGTCTTATCTGACCAGAGGATCTTCTTCCATGTGTTTGGGGAGTCTGGCCGCCTTTCCCTAAAGCCTGTATGGCCTAAAGTGGTCCTATGGACAGATCCTCTCATCTCTGCAGCTCCTTCAGTGTTATCTTTGCTGCATCTCTGATTAATACCCTCTGTGCCCGGTCTGTGAGCTTTGGTGGGTGGCCTTCTCTTGTCAGGTGTGTGATGGTGCCATATTCTTTCCATTTTGCTATAATGGATTTAATGGTTTGGGATATTTTTTTATGACCCAACCCTGAGCTACTGTATACATCTCCACCACTTTGTCGCTGACCTGTTTGAAGTGCTCTTTTGTCTTCCTGTGCTCGCTTAGTGGTGTTGCCGAGTCAGGGTCCTTCCAGAACAGGCTGATTTATGGACATGTGACAGACCATGTGGCATTTTGATTGCACACATTTGGATCTTGACTATTATTTGGTTATTTGGTTGGACCAACTCCTATATAGAGGTTTCAAAGCAAAAGGGGTGAATAACTCTGCAAACTCAAGATTTCTGCTTTTTTCATCTTAATTATTGCTTGTTTCACAATAAAAATATTTTGCATCTTTAATGTGGTAAACACATTGTGTAAATCAAATAGTGCTAACCCCCCAAAAATCCATTTTGATTCCAACTTGTAATGTGTCAGAACAGGACAAAGACCAAGGGGGATGAATACATTGGCAAGACACTGTATATGGTATGAGACATTGTATCTGGTATGAGACACTGTATATGGTATGAGACATTGTATCTGGTATGAGACACTGTATATGGTATGAGACATTGTAACTGGTATGAGGCACTGTATATGGTATGAGGCATTGTATATGGTAGAGACATTGTATCTGGTATGAGGCACTGTATATGGTAGAGACATTGTATCTGGTATGAGGCACTGTATATGGTATGAGGCATTGTATATGGTAGAGACATTGTATCTGGTACGAGGCACTGTATATGGTAGAGACATTGTATCTGGTATGAGGCACTATATATGGTATGAGACATTGTATCTGGTATGAGGCACTGTATATGGTAGAGACATTGTATCTGGTATGAGGCACTGTATATGGTAGAGGCATTGTATCTGGTATGAGGCACTATATATGGTAGAGGCATTGTATCTGGTATGAGGCACTATATATGGTATGAGGCACTGTATCTGGTATGAGGCACTGTATATGGTAGAGGCATTGTATCTGGTATGAGGCACTATATATGGTATGAGGCACTGTATATGGTAGAGGCATTGTATCTGGTATGAGGCACTGTATATGGTATGAGGCACTGTATCTGGTATGAGGCATTGTGGATGTATGTCATTTTAAATGGTGTGAGTTCACTGGGCCCATGTAAAGTTAATAAATTTGATTTATTGGAAACTGTGCCCTTGCATTCACCCAGTCATCAATTTCTATGTTATGTCTATGTTCTGGTCAGCCTGCTTGAATGAAAATGAATTCTAACAATTACACGGTAGCCTAAAGGCTCTGCAGCACCATTTAGCCTCATAAAAATGTGTCTCTCTTTATGTGCACCTACCGTTAATTCTCAGAGATAGTATGTTCTATGCTGTTGTAGCACATTTTGAATAACGCATGGCTTTTTCTTCCTGCGTCAATTAAACTGATGTTATTTTTGAAAAATATAGGCTATTTGCACCTTTCCTTGTGTTTGTAATGAATAGGAACATTAGGTCCACTTAATGCTCAGCTGGTTATTTAATATGGAAATTATTCATAATGTTTTGTGCGTTACTCAGGCTGAAATGTTCGATATGAATGTTGATTAGATATGTTTCTAAGTTTTTACAAAGATTTTGCTGAAGAGCATCTCAGGTCTAAATTTAAAGCAAAGACAAGGGCTGTAATGGTAAGACCGTTGGCGTGTGCGTTTGTCAGTTCTGTAGCTTGTTTGGTGCCCTCTTGTGAGTGCTTCACCCCGCGTTGTTTGGTGCCCTCTTGTGAGTGCTTCACCCCGTGTTGTTTGGTGCCCTCTTGTGAGTGCTTCACCCCGCGTTGTTTGGTGCCCTCTTGTGAGTGCTTCACCCCGCGTTGTTTGGTGCCCTCTTGTGAGTGCTTCACCCCGTGTTGTT
>JAODKM010000126.1:877430-892071 GCA_026780845.1 Petrocephalus sullivani | reverse complement strand
GACGAGTCTCAAAGCACTCAGGACTCGACATCCATTAGTATACGTTTGTGTGACTCACAGTAAAACAAAACAAAAAAGTTTTTTTTCTTTTTTTTTTTTTTTTTTAAAATAAAAAAAAATATTAGGTTCTTTTGGGGTTTTTTTTTGTGGTGTGGGAAAAAGGGAAACCCCCAAACCCCCCGGGGGGGGGGGGGGGTGGGGGGGTGGTTCTGTATCCTGTGGTCCTGGAGCTGAAAGATGGCCCCACTACACTGCTCACAGCTACTAGTCCCAAACATTTTTGTGGTTTAAAATGGTGGTTTTGTGGTTTGCCCCAATTAAATTGTCTTAGAAATTTGTACCTTTTGGCCGTAAAGTGTGTTTTTATGCAGCTTCCTCCATCTAATTAGCTTCTGTGAGGACTTGTCTAATAATTTAGGGTCACGGTGACCCAGATAGGCAGCAGATCCAGAGCACAGTGGGCAGGATGCCAGTCACGGGCCACACACTCACACAGACTCCCTCTCTCTCTCCCTCACTCACACACACACACACACACACACACACACACACACAGACCCGCATACCTATCTAAATAGGGACCAACTCATACCTGAAAACAGACCTGAGAAAACGTCTCCAAAAGTTAGGAAGGTTCAGGTTTTACCTCACTTTGGGAACATTTTGGTCCCCAAATGTGATCCATGCAAACCCACTCATACACACACTTGTGCACACTCACACACACACTCAGACTCACAGACTCTCTCTGTCACACACAAACACGCACACTCATACACACTAATACAACACTCCAAGAAAATCATACACAATCATACACACTTAGTCGTGCACACTGACGTGCACTCACACACTCCATTACTTTCATGTTTACAGGTATTTGCATGCACACTTGCAAATTCACATTTGCATACCAGCTGTGAAATACATGCACACAGAAACAAAACAACAGACACACAAGCCAGTCCAGGCCAAGCCTCCTGTTGCTGCGCACAGCAAACAAGCCCGACACAGACAGCTCTCACACACAGCAGGGAACATGCAGCCATACAGACGCAATGTAACCATAGTTAGCAAGCAGCTATATAATAACTTCTCAGGAGAAAATTAAGTCCCTGAAGCATATTTCAATACAGAAAAAACAATGTGCTGTAATGTTTATACTTGTGTGTTTGGTCCAGCTGTGGAAATCAATGGGGAAAGGAATCTGATGTGGGGTTAAAGGTGACAATTTCTTTTTTTTTTTTCTTCCAATAATGTTTGCATGTCCCTGGGAGATTTGGTTCCTCTCCCCTGTTGTGATCTGGCTTTTTCTTTCTTTCTCTCTCTCTCTCTTTCTTTCTTTCTTTCTTTCTTTCTCTCTCTTTCTTTCTTTCTTTCGTTCTCTCGCTCTCTTTTTCTCTTTCTTTTTCACTCTTTCTCTTTCTCTCTCTCTTTCTTTCTCTTTCTTTCTTTCTCTCTCTTTCTTTCGTTCTCTCGCTCTCTTTTTCTCTTTCTTTTTCACTCTTTCTTTCTTTCTCTCTCTTTCTTTCTTTCTTTCTTTCGTTCTCTCGCTCTCTTTTTCTCTTTCTTTTTCACTCTTTCTTTCTCTTTCTCTCTCTTTTTTTCTCTTTCTTTCTTTTGTTCTCTCTCTCTTTCTCTCTTTCTTTTTCGCTCTCTCTCTTTCTCTCTCTTTCTCTCTCTCTTCCCATACATCCCATAGCTTCCGGGATGGGCTCCGGACCCCCCGCGACCCAGAAGAATAAGCAGTTTCAGGAAATGGATGGATAATACCGGACTGTGGGAATTGTTATTAATTACCCCGCACTCACAAATTGTTGATCTGTTCCCACTTAAACATTTTGAACTTGTGAGTCATAAAGTTTTATCGAGCCTCATTTGACATGTGTTACAGGGGATTGTTGTGGTCCAGCAGTTTGTTATAAATTGTCCTTCTAAGACTAAGCCTGTCAAATGTAGTGCTGGAGGAAGGGTTTCTCGAAAGAGGTACTGGGGCTTTGGAGTCTGTGTGGGCAGGATGCTTACCGATGTGTCTAATCAGTGCATGCTCCATCTGATTTGACGATTATAACTATGGGATGTCTCACTGGAAGTCTCACCCAGTGATGTCTTACCTCACACCGTTTAATGGCCTTGGATTGCCGTTGAGCGTCTGTCGATGTATAGTTGGCCAGCCACCTCTCACGCTTGTTGTATAACAGCACGCCAGCTCAAGGTGCTTACATCACCTGTTTCTCCGTTCCAGTTTGGCTGACCCTTTGGCTCCCATCATTTAAGCTAAGGGAATGGGTCTGAATGAAATGCAGAAGATACAGATAAGGCAAATTACTCTGGCTGGTGACTGAAAAGCAGATAAGTATCTTCTGCTCATTAATCCATTTTCCTTAACTAGGTAGTGCAGGGTATGAGGTAGGCAACACTGGGAGCAGTGAATTAATCAGCCTCAATATTAAACATAACCTCATATTAACCTTACATTTAAAAAATGCATTCTCCAGACCTGGACCAGGATAAGTGGCTGGAGGACCAATGGATGCTACTTTTGGGAAGTTTTGGGAAAACTAACACTGATACAGAGAAATACCAAATTTACATATTTGTTGCATAAGTTCAGATAAGTTTGAACTCCATCTATCCATCGACTAACTGCTAATCCTGATCAAAATTACAGGAAAGTTTGAGTTTAGTCTTGGAGTTTGTGGTTCAGCATGGCAACGGCTTCCTTCCTACCTAGAAGGCCGGTCATACCAAGTGACATGGAAGGGATCCACATCTGCCCCACACACTGGTGTTCCTCAGGGTTCAGTTCTTGGTCTTCTCCTCCATACTAGATCTCTTGGTGAGGTCATATCCTCACATGGCTTCTCATACCTCTGTTATGAGGACGACACTCAACTCGTTCTCTCCTTCCATCCCTCAGACACTCAGGTCCCCTCAGGGTCTCTGCATGTCTGGCTGACATCCCATCTTGGATGATATAAGAACATAGGAAATTTACAAACGAGAGGAGGCCATTCAGCTCATCAAGCTCATTTGGGGAGATTTCCACTAGTAGCTCAGAGATGTTAACATTTTTTCTAGCTCTGATTTAAAGGAACCCAAGGATTTAGCTTGCACTAACTTAACAGGAAGACTATTCCATACTCTAACTACACGCTGCGTAAAGAATTTTTTTCTCAACTCCAGTTTGAAATGTTCTTCCTTAATTTCCAATTATGGCCACAAGTTCTCTTATTTGAACTAATATTATTAGTCATGAGCTGAAACTCAATCCAAAACTGAACTGCTTTTAATCCCAGCTGATTCACCACTACAACAGGATCTTGTGATCTCCCTGGACAACTCATTGATCTGTCCTTCAGTCACTGCATGCAACCATTGCTATGTTCCCTCTACTGGCTTCCTGTGGTGGCCCACATCAGATTCAATATACTAATACTTGCCTACAAAGCCAAAAATGGTCCAGCACAATCCTACCTAAAAGAACTCATCACACCCTGCACTGCACCATGCTCTGATCCTCCAGCACTGCTCGACTGGTCCCACCATCTCTCAAGGTGTAAGGAAGACTCTTCTCTGTTTTGGCACATATTGTGTCTTCAAATGACTAAAGACCTAACTCTTTCAGAAGTACTTGGTTTAGTACTTCCAGTATTATACTAAAGCAAAAAACTAAACTATTTTCCAACAGATTGCAGACTAAACTATTGCAGACAGATGGTATTCTTTGTTCGGGTTCTATTAAACTAGAATCAGAATGTATTCACTGATATTCTACTTATTTGATAATAAACTGTGATTATAGAATTTTAATTGTGACACAAGCAAGAGGGAAAGAAAACTAAACCGAAAATGTAATTTGCAATCCACAAATATAAATTGTATTAATTTTGTGCGCGCTATATAATACTGTGATTTGGGAGATGTGTGGTTGTAGTTCTGGTGCAGTATTCTATAGTGACCCGCAGAGGGCGCTCACTGCATTGTTTGAGTATCATTTATTTACAGTATCATCTCAGTGCTGCTGTCTAATATATATAGGATATATGTCGAATAAAATTCAGGGAAATAATATTAAAAAATAATGCATTGTTTAGCATTAATTTGGTCTAAATCTAGTTGTCAAACATTACAGTCTATGCAGATGAGATTTTGTTCAAACATCTACCATTATTATTAATTCAGTAGCAGTAGGTAGAAATGGGTGCGGCATTCGCACTGTGAGACCTCCCCTCTCCAGCTGTGAGTGTTTGCATATTCTCCCACTTTTCGTTTGGATATTGGAAAACACACAGTTAAGTTACACACACACACACACACACACACTCGCGTAACCAGTCTAAAGGAGGAATGTCCCTTCATTTCTATGGGAAGACCCCAAATCTCCATCATGACACCCTTAACCTCTACCCAGCCCTAACCATAAGTAACCAACCCAAATACAAGATTTTTTGATTGCATGCACCGATCTTTAGGAAACTTATTTTTATCCTAATGGGCAGCTGAAAAAATGTCCCTAAAGTATTTTAGTACACTTTGGGGACATTTTGTGTATGTGTGTGTGGGTGGGTGTATATCTATGCAAAGTGTATTTTGTTTCTGTAATATTTCCTGAAATACAGTTTTTTGTGTGCTTATTTTTGAAAATTAGTAATGAATATTTTGTAATAAAACCACAGTAAAAAACAAAGGTCATTGAAATATATTCCAACATAGTTTGTTATGCATTTTATAGAGTGAGGAAGTGTTCCGTTTTGTAATACAATGTCTGTAAAAATGAAATCCGTTATTTTACAGATGATCCATTACTGCTGACCCATATTATATTTTATGTGATGCTGTCTGTTGTTAGTGTTTTGTAGGCCATTCGTTTGAGTGTGATATTGTTCTTCCATAAAGATATTAGCTGCTAATGTCTTGGTGGTATGAGTCTCATTTGAGGCTTGGATTATCTGTTTGGTAGCTGTAGTGCATTTTGGAGGAGATATAAACTATTTCGCCAAGCGGTGTGTCGGTATTGCAGATTGTGTGAAGAGTTTTGAGAAAGTGACTTCAGTATTGTAGAATGTGTTTTAACAATCGAAAAAATTGTAAATAAATCAACATGATGCTATTCTGAGAAGAGAACAGCAGGTGGCAGTAGATACTGACAATAAAGCCTCACACAGCCTAATCTTCTATCTGTAATCCTTTTTATCCAAAGAATCATAAAATGAATGTTTGAGCAGCTAAGAAAAGGGTAAAACCCAACCAATTTGTAAGACTGTTGAGGCTTTTTGTCAGGGTGCACAGAAAAAGAGACTTTCATGGCTTGTACAGTGTAATAACTCCAATGTAAACAGTTTGCATGTGTCACAATAATAAACTTTAAGAATACATTTTGCCAAATTATACTTAAAATTACTTAGAACTATAAAAAATAATAACAATACAATGGTATGATGATAATGAATCTTGAATGGAAAATGTGTTAAAAATAAGGAGTACAATCGTTTTTGCGGAATATATTACCATTTGTAAATTATTATAAAACAGAATCTTTTTCATTTTTCAAAGCAAAAATAACAATCCAATTAATGTTCTTAGTATGAAATAAAAAGATCTGAAGTTTTATGTGTTCAGTACATGTGATATTGTGTGTGAGAGGGCGAGCGGGTGAGCCACAGACTGTCTAAGAGTGTCTCTGTGAGGAAAGCTGGACACTGTGACTCTCTGTGCATGTTTGAGGGTGAGTGGGCGAGCCACAAACTGTCTAAGAGCATCTCTGTGAGGAAAGGTGGATACTGTGTGTGTGTCTGAGTGTGAGCGGGTGAGCCACAGACTGTCTCAGAGCGTCTCTGTGAGGAAAAGTGGACACTGTGACTCTGTGTGTGTGTCTGAGTGTGAGCGGGTGAGCCACAGACTGTCTCAGAGCGTCTCTGTGAGGAAAGGTGGACACTGTGACTCTGTGTGTGTGTCTGAGTGTGAGCGGGTGAGCCACAGACTGTCTCAGAGCGTCTCTGTGAGGAAAGCTGGACACTGTGATTCTGTGTGCGTGTTTCAGGGTGAGCGGGAGAGTCACAGACTGTCTAAGAGTGTTTCCGTGAGGAAAGCTGGACACTGATTCTGTGTGCATGTTTGAGGGTGAGCAGGAGAGCCACAGACTCTCTCAGAGCGTCTCTGTGAGGAAAGTTGGACACTGTGATTCTATGTGCATGTTTTTGGGTGAGCGGGTGAGCCACAGACTCTCTCAGAGCGTCTCTGTGAGGAAAGCTGGACATTGTGATTCTATGTGCGTGTTTTTCTTTGGGGGTTGTGGGGAGAGACAGGTATGTATGCTTGTGGCTGGGGGGTCACACTTGAGTAGTGGGAGGGCTGTGTTAGAATGGGGGAGGCGGTGGGGGTTTACTGAGCCTTAGAGGAGATATTTTTATTGTCGGTCATGAGTAGAAAAATGGGCCTCATACGAGCGGCCCCTGTTCCTTAAACGCTTGACCTAATTCTTTGTTCTCTTGTCTACTGTCATATAACACATTAATGATTCAGCTGATCAAAAAAACCTGCCTCTACTTAATCCATGAAAATTGCATATTTTGTTCTTGTTAATTGTCCAAAACAGTTCATACGTTAAATATTTACAGCATGTCACATGGGTATATACCGAAGAGACCCCTCTCATGTAATGAAAAAAGAAGGACTGATAATGCAAAATCATATTTTATTCCAATATGTTTGAAAGCTCACTATTTCTGACGCACACCTGCTGCTGACTGCAGTGTATGTGAAGTACAGAGAGCTGTTCTAACACTCTTTCTCTCATACCTTTTCTTCTTTCCCTCCTTCTGGTCTCTCTTACTCTCCTCTACTTTCTTTTCAACTAAACCCAGAAGCAGTACAGATAATTACAATTTCACAACCGGTTGCCAGATCATTACCAGTCAATCCCCTATTTCATCTTATGAGTCACGCATCTGATTTAACATATTGTGGGCCAGAATGGGATTTTTTGTGGTAGCGTCAGTTGCTTGAGCAATTGGTTGATGGATTGGTGTCACTGGATAGAAAGCTATTCAGTGTGGAGAGCTTAGAAGCACAAACATTCTACACAAAGGTAGTAAAGACAACTTGTTCTTGTATCACTTCCACAATATTTTGATTCATGGCGTGTTTTTCCAGTGGTTTAATTGTCCTCACAGAACAAGCAAATTTAGGAAATGTGATTTGGACAGTGGACAGAGCCACAGAAGCTCAGCTTCTCTGAGATGGTGATGATGTGGAAGTGTGATTCTCCCGTACCTCAGCTGCTAGGACAGTGTTTGTGCTGCCGATAGATACATTTTATTGTTTAAAATGTTTATGGCGAACTAATGGGATAATCGAGGTGTGATGATTCCGAGGGGTGGTTAGACCAATGGTGCGTGAATCCGGAGATCTGGGATGCCTGGGATGCCTGTTCCTTCCTCGTCTGAGTATCACACTTCCTGTGTTTCTCTTTTTTGCCAGCAATAAGGGGATTAAGTCTTGAATAGCCACTTGGGTGTTCATCTGTCATGACAGATCAATGAGGCCAATTCGTGGTCCCAGTGGCCTTTTCAGGGGAGCCAGCGAGGGAATGGAATGGCCGGGGGCTGCAAATTTGCCAAGAGCTAGAACTAGAAGCCCTTAAACTAAAGGTCTCACCTACTTGAGGGGGCAGAGTTTCCTCATCTGTACCAAAAGTCACCCTCCCCCCACCATCTAACTCATGTTTCATCAAATTTACACAAACTCATCATTCATGTGAATGAGTCACAATTGCTCATCTTTCCTCTTATAACTGAAAATAGTCTAAAAGAGGATTAAGTGGAGTGTGCACACTCTGCCTGTGTGTATGGAGTGTGCACACTCTGCCTGTGTGTATGGAGTGTGCACACTCTGCCTGTGTGTATGGAGTGTGCACGCTCTGCCTGTGTGTATGGAGTGTGCACACTCTGCCTGTGTGAGTGGCGTGTGCACGCTCTTCCTGTGTGAGTGGCGTGTGCACGCTCTTCTTGTGTTACTGGAGTGTGCACGCTCTGCCTGTGTGAGTGGACTGCGCACGCTCTGCCTGTGTTAGTGGAGTGTGCACACTCTGCCTGTGTGAGTGGACTGCGCACACTCTGCCTGTGTGAGTGTACTGCGCACGCTCTGTCTGTGTTAGTGGAGTGTGCACGCTCTGCCTGTGTGAGTGGAGTGTGCACGCTCTGCCTGTGTGAGTGGCATGTGCACGCTTTCCTTGTGTGAGTGGAGTGTGCACGCTCAGCCTGTGTGAGTGGAGTGTGCACACTCTGCCTGTGTGAGTGGACTGCGCATGCTCTGCCTGTGTGAGTGGAGTGTGCACGCTCTGCCTGTGTGAGTGGCATGTGCACGCTCTCCTTGTATGAGTGGAGTGTGCACACTCTACATGTGTGAGTGGACTGTGCACGCTCTGTCTGTGTGAGTGGACTGCGCACGCTCTGCCTGTGTTAGTGGAGTGTGCACACTCTACCTGTGTGAGTGGACTGTGCACGCTCTGCCTGTGTGAGTGGAGTGTGCACATTCTACTTGTGTGTATGGAGTTCACAGACATCCATTTAATGAATTGGTATCTCTAAAGAGCTTACAGTATGTGAGTGTGTGTGTGCCCTGTGATGGACTGGACTCACCCTGCCTTCTCTTACATTTTTCCCCAAGTTCAAGATAATTCTAGAATTACCCAAAGCATCCTTTCCTATTGAGAGATATTTTCCAGAAGTGTAATAATTTTAGTTTAAAAATGAAAAATATTGATGGTCTTTAGATACATATATTATAAATTCTAAAGGCATAAACATGCATTTGCGTGTGTTTCGCAACATTTTTTAATATATATCTTAGAAAAATGATACTTAACAAACCGTGGGAGACTTACCTGATCTGAGAGCAGCTGGAATATCCAGCAGTCAGGCATTCAAAACTGTAGAGCATTTAAACTGATTTGGGTGCTTAACAACGAAGTAATATGTTTTAAATGCATAACTGGCTTTTCATGCTTGGAGTTTTTGCATTATTTATGGATGCTGCAGGGCAGAAGTGGGCCCAGGCTGACACCCGCTACGCGCCGCTCAGACGGGGCTCCGCTCTTTGACCGCGGGCCCAATCAATCAGCTCCTGCTCACAGACGCATCTGCAGTCGTCCCACACGTCGGCTGCGCGTTGCTCTTAGTAGCACAGTAAGCACCGCGGCGCTTTCGTGGAGGCAGGGCAGCGGCTTCTCTGTGGGAAACGCGTCTGAGGAATTAGCCCGCCTGACATGCTGCTGATCGCCATGGAAGCCCTCGTCCGTCTTGCCGGGCCACTGGTCTTTGAGGAATGTCCGGAAATGTGGGGGGATCATGGTTTTGGGGTGTAATTGCACAGTCAGAATAAACCAACAAAAATAAATACACCCTGTGGGGCTTTGCCAAGGACCCCATCCCCAACTGTCAGTCAAAGACAACTAAAGTAATAAAACAGACATGGGGGCTGCGAGGTTTGATTTCAGGGCAGATCCGGTAGAGTAATAAAAGTGTCTTTATAAGATCAATCTATACTACAGTAGACTCTGTCCCCAGTAAAGGCAGCAGCTGTGAAGTCAATGAAAACATTTGTTTTTTTTTTCATTCTGTATTTTCCAAATTGACACTTTCATGGTTGGAAATTGATGGATGCTGGGGAGGGCTTTTTACATCACACATTTTTTTTTATCTTCCATTTTCTTTCAATTGCAAAGATCAGGAATGTCCAATGGAATTTTCTCAGTGAGAAAGATTTATGATTGTTACTAAAAACCTTTCATATTGTAATGTTTTTTGAACAGGGTGACAGCAAGACTCCAGGCCCAATCTTTCCTGCCTTGGGTGACCGCCGTAAGGAAAACAGCTTTTCAACGCATCAGGATAAAAAAAAAAAGAAATTCTAGCACTGAGATCTGCAAATCCACACCGATGTCATCATCGCTGTGAGCTCGGCTGACAGCAGTTATGCTAAACTCAGTAATACCAGCCCCCCAGTTCCAGTTCTAAACTGGAACATTCTATAACTTCTGCGTGAGGGCTCCTAATGCCCAGTCATCGCACGGCCACGTTGTGTGAGTGAGAAACAGAAAACACAGAAATAGTGCACTGATACACATCTACAGAAAAGAGAACTCCAATCAAATTCCATATAGCACATTTTTCTAAGCAATTGTACAGTGAATAATGGTCTACCTTAAAGCCAGAAATAGCTGGCATGGTGTGTTGTGGGCATGGTGATGGCACAGTGATCAACACTGTTACCTCATACCTCTTAGACCTTGGTTCGAGTCTCTGCCACGGGCCCTTGTGTGGCATTTGCATGTTCTCCCCGTTTCATTGTGGGGGTTCCTCTGGGTACTCTGGTTTTCCCCCTCAGCCCAAAGATGTGTTGAGGTGAATTGGTGTCTAGGACTAGGTACAGAAAACAGATGGGTGTGTGTCGCCCCAGTTTATTTTATAATTTATATTACTCCAAAACACCGAGGCAAACATTCACACATTTCTCACAAACATATTTAAACACAACCACACTTTTTAATGTGCATGCATTAAATGTGCACATTTCCAACTTTACTCATAAGTTAATTTACAGAAATACGGATAAACGCACCTAACCAATCAGATGCTAACATACTCGTCAATGATATGTAGGCACACACTCAAACACAGTCACACAGAGCCGTACATTCCCTCTAAGATCAGAGCGTACATACACCCAGGTGTTCACACACACACACACACACCCGATATTGGGAGGCCTGTTTATACAAACAGTTATTCCTCCCATAATCCCTTTGGGCTTGCCCTGACGCCACACACTGCCAGGATCATCCCTGTCACCCTCACCATAATTTTCCATAGCCCCTCAAGTTCCTATTGATTGTAACACTGCTAATTTCTCCACCGTCCTAAAATCGCCTTTACTGTGTGTAATTTATTTTTTTTTTGGTGAGAATGTATTCCTTTATGATTGTTTTTTTCAGTTAAGTGGCTTTTGTGGGGCATATGTCAGTTTGATAGTTTGTGAATAAAACTCTCCGTTTATGTTTATGGATGTTTTTTGAGCAAAGAATTGCCTGTGTGCATGTGTATTGGTGTGTTCTCGAATGCAATTGTGATTATGCTTGTATGTGCACAAGTACCCTTATATAGCATGTCTGTGTACGTTAGTGTTAGAAGCTTAGCATACATGTCATTATTCTGGCCATTGGAGCTCACTCTCTCACTTTCCCCTCCTCTGATTTTAATCAGATTCCCGGGGCCTTTAGGAATGATGCCTGAACCAAAGGGAGAGTGAGACTTGTGACTCGACATTAAAGATTAGTGCATACTGGTGCATTTCACCAAATAGACAAGTAACAGGTGGTAGACTGATCACTGGCATGACGAGCTTCCAATCTGTGTGTCTGATCAGACGGATTCCACTACCATGTGAATGCAAGACCTTCTACATCCCAGAATGCACCACTGCGTGTATGTGTGGGCATGGTCAGAGGGTCCGAGTGACTCAAGTATTATCATGACTAAAAAGGTTTGATGGATCAATGGATGGGTGAAATGAGAATCATTTCTGAAGGCATTTGGGACATAATAAGTTTTTTTTCCTCAGATTATCCTCCATTTATTATTATCTATGACATTTTAATCTATCTATAATCTATTATTTAGTTGATCATTCTGCCTGATAAAATAACCTTCTCTGTTTTTTTTATATTAGCTTGTCCTAGCTTTATGCATTAATGGAGGAATTTGGGTTTAAATTGCATTGCCTCATCAAGTGCTCAGTAAATGTCATAAACTGGTGAAAGCATTTTTCCAATAAAATTAGTAACGGGTAATTTGATTTTGAATAATTGCTGTTTTTTTTCCTACCATGCATTATTATTTAAATGTCTGAATAAAATGTGACTAAGGTTAAAAGGCGTGTGGTCTGAAAAACAACAGCTTGAAGTTAGACTTCAGGGAATTAATTAAAGTTTTTAAAAGACTTCTTGAAAATCTTGGCTTCAGGCTTCTGTAATTTATAAACATGCAAATCTGAAAAGATTCACAAAAGATTAGTTGAAGTTTTACCATTTGTGTCATTTGAAAGGGCAATCTTGTATTACTGATAACAAAGTCATGAAATGCAATGGCTGTTTCAGCCATACTTCTAAAATATGCACTATGAATAGCTATGGAATTGTTCCAGGAGACAATTGTTGTGTATATCACTGAGCTAATAATTCCCCACAGACCACTTAACCAGTAGCCCTTTAAGCTAACCAGCTGTGTCTGACAACTAAGAATAATAGCCTGGAACAATCAGGAAGGGTTTTATGGAGTTTTATGGAGGTTCCCGGTGCTACTGAGGTGTCGACTGGAAGCGTGAGGAAAAAGTAAGTGGGGAAGGTGGGTGAAGGTGCAGATATGGGGATGGGGTATATCACAGGGGGCTGGACATTTTATACACAACAATTGATAGCACCTCTGTATGCAAAAATCAAACTGCACACTGCAGGGCACAAGGCAGGGCACACGGCAGGGCACACGGCACGGCACACGGCAGGGCACACGGCACGACATACGGCAGGGCACACGGCAGGGCACACTGTAGGGCACACGGCAGGGCACATGGCAGGGCACACTGTAGGGCACAAGGCAGGGCACAAGGCAGGGCACACTGCAGGGCACAGGGCAGGGCACACTGCAGGGCACAAGGCAGGGCACAAGGCAGGGCACACTGTAGGGCACAAGGCAGGGCACACGGTAGGGCACACTGCAGGGCACAGGGCAGGGCACAAGGCAGGGCACACAGCAGGGCACACTGCAGGGCACAAGGCAGGGCACACTGCAGGGCACAAGGCAGGGCACAGGGCAGGGCACACGGCAGGGCACAAAGCAGGGCACAAGGCAGGGCACACTGCAGGGCACAAAGCAGATCACAAGGCAGGGCACACTGCAGGGCACAAGGCAGGGCACATGGCAGGGCACACGGCAGGGCTCACTGCTTGTCGGATTTCAGTTATCTGCAGCTTATGCACTGATACTGGGATTTAACGTGACAAGTATTTAAAAAATTGCTGTTTTTATAGAATTAGCCCCGAAATGTCTGCTTAGTGCCATCCCAGGGGGATAATGGCTAGTTAGTACATGTTTATATTTACCATGGATGCTAATTATGTTTTGACACTTGCTGAGCACTGTATTCCATAGCTGCTATAGTGCAATCAAAATGACTCCTAATAAGCAAAGGTCAGACCTAATAATTAACCACGACGGCACCCTGCTCCCTCCCTCCGCTCGCTGAGATGATACTGTTACCCAAATGGCCTCAGTTAATTATACATTGGAGATATATGCTTTAAAGACACTCCTTATCCCTATGGGATGATATTGTTGGCCTGTTTTAATTGTTATGATTGTGTTGCAAAGAAGACGCATTGAAACATACTGCTGTGCACTTTACTGAAGGCTACACCTGGGTACCATCTCACGTCACGTAACTCTATGTTAACCTCAGGGTCATTGCGGGATTTGAACTGATAACCTTCTTGTTGTTCTTGTTGTTCTTCTCTAGCTCCTGTCATTTTTCACTTAGCGTTTACATTTCCATGGTGTCCCATTTGCTCTTATAAAGTAAATGTGCTGGTAAGTTTGGTCACGTGAAAACATAAAAAAGTAATGGCACGCACGAATGACAATTAATGCAGAAGTTAATCATTCATTTGTGGGTGGCTGTGGGAGGCAATCCGGGAACAAGGGGATGGAGTGGGGAGCGAGGGATGCTTTTGGGCCCGGAGAGGGGAGCGAGGGATGCTTTCGGGCCTGGAGCGGGGAGCGAGGGATGCTTTCTGGCCCGGAGCAGGCAGCGGGAGGCGAGGGATGCTTTTGGGACCGAAGTGGGAGGCGAGGGATGCTTTCAGGCCCGGAGCAGGGAGCGAGGGATGCTTTTGGGTCCGGGGAGGGGTGCGAGGGATGCTTTCAGGCCCGGAGTGGGCAGCAGGAGGTGAGGGATGCTTTCGGGCCCAGAGTGAACGATCTGCATTCAGATGCACTAAATTCCACAAGTATAGTGAAAAGACACAGAAGTAGAGGGGAGGGAGAAGGCAGCTTCCACTATTCAACAAATTCAATAAGGTCTTGTTAGTTAGTAGAGAGTAGTGAGTAATTCAGGTAGAATTATGAAATTTTCATGCTCATCATTTTCTATTATGCACGTTGAATAGCTTTGGGCTTTTTACAGAAGGTTATTGTCACTGAGTCACTGAGCACAATATGTGCAAATCAGATACGACAATTATATTCCCACGAAGCACCAGGCATATGGTGGACCTTTTAATTCTCAGGAAAGAGCCCGTCACCGTATCCAGATAAGTAGAGGTGCCACAGATCTGGGGACACCCGCTGTCCTGTAGACTCGAGGGCCCCCCGTCTGATGCCGTGATCAGTCAGTGCTCAGAATCAGCAGGCTGCAGCTGACAGGCAGTTTGCCCCCACAAAGCTCAGCTGCAGGTCGGCTTCTCCCCACGCACACTGGCTATGCTATGGGAACGTACCAGTTACAGTGCTGCCTCTCCCCACGCACACTGGCTATGCTATGGGAACGTACCAGTTACAGTGCTGCCTCTCCCCACGCACACTGGCTA
>JAODKM010000126.1:833130-861874 GCA_026780845.1 Petrocephalus sullivani | reverse complement strand
CTGGCTGGTTTCTGGTCATTCCCAGTGTCTCCTGCTTCACATTGTTCTTGTGTAGGCTACTGCTGTCTTAGAAATTTTGAACCTGGAAGGAACCTGCCACTCAGTGTCGCCTTCTGCCAGCAGAACCAGGGTTATACCAGGATTTAAAAATGCTGATTTTTTTTTTTATTATGCTGTGGTCTCTTTATTCCGGGGTGGCCCTTGTACTTAAAACGGCTCCTTGACAGCTGAATGCTTGTCATAAATTTTCTGCCACTATTGGTGCTTTTCCACTGCCACCGAAAACTGAGCCGTACTTTACATTGTAAAGTATGAGAGCCATACCCAAGCCGTCCCTAAGAAGTACCCAAGCCTTACCCGTGCTGACACGGCCCGGCTTACTAGCAGGCCTGAAAGCATCACCAAACTCAGCTGGTTGCAACATCACCATCTGATTGGTCGAAATGTATATGATACTGGTGTTTTTCGTATATATTACCTGAAGGAAAAACTTGAAACTATATATTATTCATTATCAGTAGTATCACAAATTGCGCACACATTGTATCGATACATCCATAACTTAGAACTTGAAAATTTTTAACCTCTCATTTAAAAAAGAGCTACAGAACAGTTAAACAGAATAGATTCGTAATACAAATGTATGTGAGCTAATGCTAATTGCAGCGGCGCTTGATGCTAACATAATACAGGGATTCTCACAGATGTGCTAGGAAATTAGGAAATTAGCACATCATAAATCGTAATGTACACTGTGAGTACACTGTGAGTACACTGTGAGTACACTGTGAGTAAGCATCGCTTCGGTTCTTCGTGGTGGAGTAAGGCCTGGTTCCTGTATGCCAGTAGAAAAGCACCACACGACCTGTGGTTGTAAAACTCGGTGGGCCACAGTTTGCTCTAGAAAACGAGGTACGAGGCAGAGAATGTCTCAGGCACAAACGCATAGGTACTCACACTTACTCTGACAGTCACACACTACAGGTCATTTATGGCTGATCTTTTAAGCAGTCTTCAGGTTGAAGGAGGACACTGGGGCAGCTCAAACAAAAAGAACTACAACAATGACAACAGTATAATAATAATAATGTATAAATGATGCCAGATAGCTCAAACAAAAAGAACTACAACAATGACAACAGTATAATAATAATAATGTATAAATGATGCCGGGTAGCTCAAACAAAAAGAACTACAACAATGACAACAGTATAATAATAATAATGTATAAATGATGCCGGAATGTATCACAAGCCTGTAAAGTGCCTTGGGATGACTCTGTTGTGAATGGTGTTATAAAAACAAATGTATTATTTTAATTATTATTAATAATAATAGTAATAATAATAATAATAATAATAATAATAATTACCATCAGCAGGGTTTCAAAATCAGCTACCATATAAATTCATCCTGCATTAAAAATGTTAGGCCGTAAAAAGCAGATCTCAAACTGATGAGAAATTCCCAGCACCCCCGGGATGCGAAGGTCAGCCTGTGCTGGGTTTCTTCCACAGATCCTCCTCAAAAAGATGGCCCCAGAGACCCGGCAGAGCCGACAGAGAGCCGAGAGACTCGGCCACCCAAGCTGAGGCCGGAGTGGCCCACGGGCCCCCTACGAGACACCCGCACAGGTCACTCCGATGACTGGAAGGCGCTTTGGGTTCCCTGAAAGCCAACACCCGCCTGCCCCCCCCCCACCACAGTTCAAAGGCGGGCTCCCAGCACCCCAAACTGTCTGACTTACAGTCACAGAGCTTAGTTCATTAGACTGGGTGTTTTTTTACAAGCCACCCCATAGCCATCAAAGGAGAGGTGGGGGCCTGAAACAGATATCAAAGTAGCGAAAGCATCGCCGTCTTTCATAGATGTATCACTGAATCTGCAATGTATTACCCTAAAAGAACACCAGTATGTCTTTCCAGGGATTAATATTAAATCTGTTTGCACATTACATTGTAATGGTCTATTTCGGCAATGTTTAAGAATCTGAATGTAAGTCTGTAAGAGTTTGTAAGGTGTCTCTTGGAGGGTGCTGGGTTGCCCCTTTAGAATACGCAGAAAGAATACACATAAAGCATTTTGGAAAATAGTGCATGTTTACAGTCACCATAAAACACAAAAGAAAATCAACCCCAAATCAAGACTCTCCCAAGTGGGCAGAGAGCAGGTGAGACTGTCCCAAGCGGGCAGAGAGCAGGTGAGACTGTCCCAAGCGGGCAGAGAGCAGGTGAGACTGTCCCAAGTGGGCAGAGAGCAAATGAGACTGTTCCAAGTGGGCAGAGAGCAGGTGAGACTGTCCCAAGCGGGCAGAGAGCAGGTGAGACTGTCCCAAGCGAGCAGAGAGCATGTGAGACTGTCCCAAGCGGGCAGAGAGCAGGTGAGACTGTCCCAAGCTGGCAGAGAGCAGGCAATTACTGCCAGTGTTGGCACATTGATGCATCATTGATACAATGGATTGTCCCATCCTACGATATTATACACCACAGCACACACACGTCAGGAACTCTGCATCGGTATTGCTATTGCATTTTTTTTTTTTAAATGTAACAGTATCAAGTAATAAATTAATAAATTATTTCTAAATTATTTCTACTTAGCTATCTAAACTGGTTTAAAATGTTATGTGCAATCTTTATTTCACTTATTTATTTTGTGATCTATAAGGGTACACTGATATCAAATTAAATACTAAATGTATTAACATGCCGAGACATACGTCTTTGCTCTTAGTGCTGGTGTGTATAGCTACGGGGGCAGAGTTAGTATCTCAAAGGAGCGAGGTAGGTCAGAAGGGAGCTGCTTTATAACACAAGGGCTTCACTCAGGACTGATGGCAATATGAGCGAAATATCTCCAATCCAATTTCTCTCTCTCTCTCTGTTTTTCTGAGGACTTTGCTTAGCATCTCAGGATAGTGACTCATGTCCTTTGAAGGATGGTTGTGGGTAACAATATTGTTCCAAACACTGAGCTCTCCTCGGGTCGGTGCTGGCAGGGTCACAGTACCTGTGCCGCTGATCACGGCATGTCATTTATATATGAAGGTACATATACACCCACATGTATCACCGTAATCGAACTCATCCATAGGAAAGGGGAACTCAATATGAGAGTGTGAATGCAGAAGCGGAAAAGGCTGAAGGTTTCAGCAAGCAGCAGCAGGCAATCAATAGCAGCGTGATAAGGGATCGGTTAGCGGGGTGCTGCGGGCGCTGGCGGTGGGGGGCGCAGTCGTACGGGAGGCCGGGCCAGCAGAGGCGGCTTCCATACTGAGCACCGCTCCAGACAATAGGGCCATCACACTCACACCTGAGAACATGCCCCACGCAGCTCTGCCTGAGAGAGCTGGCTCCAGAGGCCAGCCCGCCCCCCCACGTACCCCAGCCGCGCTGTGAGGTGACACACTGTCTCAGACAAAAAAGCGATGACATTAAAGCCAGAAGTTACTAAACAATTCTGCGCATTTGTGTCAAAAAGGGGGAGAAAAGTTACTGAAGTACAAATCATGAACAAATATAGTAGCTACTTGAGATCGAAGATGCATCACAATTCATTAATGATGAAGAAACATGAGATCAGCACTTTACTTGTGCTATTCATGACTTATTCCCCCAGTAGTCCATAAAGGGTCACAGAATTAACAGACACAGTAACAAATATAGTAACTGCTTGGGATAAAAAATATGACACAATTCATTAATGATGCATTAACATGACAATATGTAACTAAGACTTTGTTTAAGTTTAAGTGTGTGGTTAATTAATATATTTGTAACAGCATAAAACTACAGCCGCTCCCCAGGTAACGATGGGGTGATGTTCCGAGAAACCTATCATAAGGCAAAAATATTGTAAAGTGAAAATGCATTTTAATACAGTACACCTAAGCTAACAAACACCATAGCCTAGCCTAGCCTATCATAAGCATGCGTAAGACACTTACATTGGCCTACAGTTGGACCAAAAGTGTGGAATATCTTATATAACTTATAGAACAAATTTACGATGGGTATAATTGCATAGCGGAAATATCATGATGTGGATCATCGTAAGCTGGGGAGCGGCTGGGGGTTATTTGTGCCCTGTCAAGTAAAGTGCTTCCAATAAGTGTCGTAGACAAATATGTTCTCCTTAGAACCCTTGAATCCTTGAATCCTTAGGTTCCTTTAAATCAGAGCTAGATAAGATTTTAACAACTCTGAGCTATTAGTTAAGTTCTCCCCAAGCGAGCTCGATGGGCCGAATGGCCTCCTCTCGTTTGTATAGTTCTTATGTTCTCATGTCCTTATGTTGAAGGAAATCCACATCATGTTATGGTATTATGTATATTGCTGTGCTTTGCATTTGACATTTGTTTAGAAGTTTTTATATAAGAAATGTATAGTGAGCGTGCGTATCTGTTTGTGAGGATGCTAGTGTATTAGCATACGTGATAGCAGCTGTTGGATGGGACCAGAGGAGAGGGCAGCCAATGTGACAGTATGATGGCCGATTGGAGCGAGGCTGAATCTGCCAGCATGCAGCCCGGAATCTCAATAACACACCCACTTTAAGTGAGGTCACTGCCACTAACACCATGTCTAAGGGCCCCTCTCAAGTCGAGACAAAATTAAACCTCTAAAAGCGCCACAACAGAGAGACATTCGCATCCATTTATGAAGCTCTACTGCTTAAACGTCCCGAAAGAGATCTGAGAGTCTGCAAGAGCTGCTCATATCCTGTCAGATTATATTTCCAGTTGAACAGCATGGAGGCTGAGTGGCCTGCACTCCTGCGGTGTTCAGGGTTTCTCAGGGTGACTCACCCCAGTGCTGAGTCTTTGGGGTTCTCTCTGTGTCGTGGGGATTTCCATCTGCAATCTAAAGACATGCAGTTAGGATAACTGCTGCAGGAGTGTAGCTGCCCCCCCTAATAATTGCTGAATGGGGGGCTCTAATGATCTGCCAGGGTCTCCAATGCTCCCCCATGCTTCTGGACTGGTGCCTTTAAATTGTCTATGGGGTATACACCCTGAGGCTTACTGCCATCCCACCCAGGGAGAACCCCCATGAGCTTAACCATAATTATTTTGCTGAGAATAGATGGATAGACATTTTATTAGCTAACAGCACATACACTGCAAGATGACCTTAAATAAGGCCTCCCAGCCTGAAGGGGGCAGCATTTCCCCACTTCAGATGTTGTCTTAGACTTTCAGTCACATGGATGAGAAAAGCCTGGAATATGAAGAAATAAAACTCTGGTCTACATATTTTTCTAAAAAGAAGTTTCATTGTAACAAGTCTGCCTGTTTTTGGCAATGGGTTGTGTGTGTGAAGTGTGATTATAAACGGCGATGCTCGATGATTTGTAGTGTTTCGAACATTTCAGCTCTCAGATCTCACAGCTACGCTGACATCTTGTATGTACAGGGGTTCAGAGGGACACGTCCAATTCTTATTCATCTTTTTTTTTTTGTTAACGTCTTGCAATCTCTTGAAACCACACAGGCAGAACGTTCTTTCAAGAGACGCTGAGGCCAAGAAGACATTCCAGTAGAAGGTTAGGAAAATTCCTAAAGATATTACTCCACATTTACAGTTGGATATCCATATCCAAAGGCTTTCCTTCCATTTTCTGTTGCTGTGAAACATTGCCTCATCAGGCTTTTAAAATAAAAAATGAGAATATCTGCATAGACCAAAGAAAAACTAGCAGCATGGAGCCATTTGCTTGTGTTTTTATCTTACTAACATCACAGGGACAATCAGCCTTTAACACTTGTGTTTGCTGGCTGCAGTGACGCTTATAAAAAGCCTCAAATCTCAAAAGCAACTCGTTAAATGACATTTCACAGTAATTTGACCAAAAGAAAAAGTTCCAATACATTATGGTATTAACAAAATTGTTTAAAACATTATACAGGCAGATTTGTTTGGAGCAGTAAATGCCTTGCAGTTTCCACCTGGAATCTCTTCCACGTGTTTCTGTAACCTCCGAAGTCTCCTATAACTTCTGTCCAGGGGGAAATCTTTTCTTCCATCACAGCAGACCAGAAACGTCGTTCACCAAATAAAATGAAAACACTGTAGATTCTGTAGGAAGCAAAAGATCTGCCCCCCTTCTTTTCATACCCCTGGGTATTCCGTTTCTGAGCTCTGGACGAAAGATAATAGACATTTTAGGCTCATAGAGGCAGGTAAACAGTGTGACGTATGGACACAAAAACGGGATTGTGTGTGTGAGCGTGTGTGAGTGTGTTCCGTGTTCGGCGACGCCACTGTGGGGTGTTTTGGAAGGTGCCGCAGACTAAGGAGGACACAGAGCCAACAGCTCGCATTTTGTTGACCGAGCGCAGACTTGACAAGCAGACTTGTTAGCACAGGAAACAGTGGCATGGCAGGAGGGCTATATTTGTGCAGGTGGACCTCCCCCAACCCTCTTGTGATGCTGGATCCTCCATAAAGCTGCCACACTAGGCTGCTGAGAATATGAACAAGGTGACAGGTACTGAAGGTAAAACCATGTAAATGAAATGAACAATCTGGACACTTGTGTCGACACGTATTGATGAGGAAATAGAAGCTGCTCTAACTGGTATTTTTGTATCTGCCTTGTTTAAGGAACCGTCATCCCACAAATCTGATAACACCGCTAATTTCCCACAATCCTCCCCGGTGATGGTGGCAGTGGCAGAGCTGAGTAGGTCTGACCAGACGGTTTTTTTCCATAGGGTCAGACTGTGTCTTGTTGTTTTGCGATACCTAAGCTAACTGGCATGATCCTCCCAGCGTGTCCTGGGTCAGCTCCAAGGCCAGTGCCCTGCAAGACATGCCCTGGCCACAGCCCTTGGGAGCCATCCAGGTGCCATTCCTAAAAGGTGCCCTAACCCACCTTAGCTAGGACTTCTCAATCCAGAGGAGCAGCAGCTCTATTTTGAGGTATCTCCAGATCTCCAAACTCCTCACCCTATCACGGAGAGCGAAGCCGGCACCCCCATGGAGATCCCTCATATCAGCCGCTCAGACTCGCAGCCATTGCCAAGGAACCGCCCACTGGGCCAAGCCGCTGCAGCCTTTCCCCCACGAAGGCCTATGACCACCACAGTGATATATGCCCTATGTTTCAAACACTGCCTCCTGCAGGTTGCATACGTAATCACAGTGTTCCCTCTATCGCTGGACAACATTCAAACCTCCGCCCAGCCTGAGTGAGGTTTCGTCTCCCTCTCCTGAGGTTTGTCGGATACCTGGGGTCTGCCTGACAGTCTCTCTCCATGGCGTGATCCTTCTCCTCTGCCTCTGCCTTCCTGGCCCCTTTACCCTGTGGGCACCATTCAGCTGGACATCCCTCCTCCTGCATTAAATCCTTCTGCATGATGGCTTCTCCCACTACAGGTGTCCACCAGTGGCTCCTGGGTCACTGCCTAATCGGGCAGCCACTACTCTCTGGTCACAACTCTGTGCAGCCGATGCCACACCTGAGGCCTTAAACACGCTCCGTTCAGACGCATGCCCGGCTAATTCACTCAGTACACAGGAAAACAGAAGGTGCTACACCCATGGCTATATGAGATCAGGGCAAGCAGCAGCCTGAATGCATTCTTCATTTTGCTAAATGCAATTCCGTAATGAAAACATTCATGGAATGTCATTGAAATGCGTGTGTAATTTTATTGGTAAATTCTAACACTGCACTTGGCAAAAAGGAACATTCGGTGATGAAGCTGACAGCGTCACAGTTTAGCCCGCAGTCAGGAGTGGCTAACTTGACATAAGTGCACAAATGACTGTTTCTGTGTTCATGTGCAAGTTTGCTGATACATAAATACGTGTGATTGTGGCTATTTGCATGGATGCATGTTGCTGAATGTGGGAGTGGCCGAAAAGACTAGCACCTTGGCTATTTATCTACGATTTACCCATCCATTTTTCATAAACACTGGTAGTCAGTCTAAACACACAGAAAGCAATGCAATGTCAGGACTAAACTTTGTGTCTCTAGACTTGTAGGAGGAAACCGCATTTTAAATCTTAAATGTTTTTGTGTTTTATTCTTTGCTGTTACTGTAGTGTTACTTTATCATTGCATTTATTGATTATATCCTTATTTTGATCCTCTGGGTTGCGTAGAGTGTTATTATTTTCACTGACCTGTGAAGACTTTGAAGGCATCTGCAAAGTAGTGAGGTTTAATTGTGTGTATACACAGATGTTTCTGTGTGTCTGGATGTGAGTGTGCATGTGTGCTGGCCTGCGAATGTAGATCATACACACATCGACTTACAGCTGGAAGTGAGGGACAGGAGCTGTGGAGAGAGGTGCACAACTTAGGCGGAGTAAACAGCCCCCCACCCCCACTCCCAAATTCTGAAAGAGTAAGAATGACGAGCAGATGGTTTCTGCATCTGGAACGCCTTTGCTAAGAGCTTTAATTGACTTGCGACTCTCCTGTTTGTCTTTCCAGGTTCAAACAGTTATCTGGTCTTTTTGCGCACCACCGACGCACTCGAGAATGTGAGCAGAACCCAAAGGGAAACCCACACATTTCAAATTAAAAATCAAAATTTATACTCATCGCATAAGCAGATGTTCCCGTCTGGAGGGAATTCTGCTAATTATGCGTGACTAATGAGGGGCTTTCAGAAAATAACTATTTTATGCTCATTTGATAATGAGCAGAAATGCAGAAAATTGCTTTGATTGGTCCGGCCAGCAAACATAAAACATGGGGCTTTTATTGACTCAGCAGGTAAATATATAAAAAAGGGAAATTTCCTCAAACTAACAGGGTGCTGTCTCATGTTCATCCCGTGCATCTCCTCTTTATGACTCTTGCCTCACACTGACAGTAAGAAAAAGGTTCTCTCTTAAGCCATCAGATTGCAGCTGAAATTTGGGTACTTGAAGCAGGGTAAGGAGCTTCCCTCAAACTCACACACCTATCCGCAGACAGATGGGACGACGGCCATCTAATTTCACAAAGGATCAGACTTTTTGACACATGCATTTGCGGGAGAAATATTTCATCTTCTCATCTTCCAAGGGAGTGAGGCTGTCTGTCAAGATTTGTTCGATTCATTTTTCCATCGCGAACAGCTGTATGCGCTCTGCTGCACATTTCATTTGAGCCTGGCTCTGAAACATGTCGTTTCCATTGCAAATGAAGGGGCCTAGGGATTGATGATCAACCTTTCCGCTCAGTAAAATCCACATTTGAGGATAAGGATATGCTTAAATCAGAAACGGAATTCAGCACTCCAAAGCACGCCGTTTTTTTTTCTCCAGGACAAGGGTCACCAGGCACGCCCAGTCCTCTACCCCTTTCCCTCACACACAGAGTAAATTTAGACACTGAACCTGTACACAACCGAGATGAGTTTTTAGAAGCTGGAACATACTGAACCAAAGCCTGTGGAGTTTTGCAAGCCCAGGAAAATTGGAGAATCACACACCCATAAGGATAGGGATAATTGGATTAAAAATGGGAGCGTCGACATGCCTGGGGGCCAGCAGGTGGCGTAAGTGATCAAAGTGCATAGCAGTGTAGGGTCTAGAATAGCAACAGGGGTTGAAGTTCTAGGTGTGGTTTCTCCGTGGTAACAAAAGCATACAGATGCAGTAATGCGCAGAAAGCGAGATGCCAGTCACCCTGTGAGTTTGATAAATAATGCATGATGCGATCCTTAACCCAGCCGTAATGTTCGGGACCATAATTAAACCCATAAAATGACCAGGAACCAGGAACAAGCAGGCCAACTGGCGCATTTGATTCATCCTAAATCCACTTCACAAAAAGGCAATTTGTTTCTTAAAGAGTCAAACACAGAAGCCCAGACGAGCACCCCCGGCACCAGGTAGCGCACAGCCAAGCTGTTGCATGCTGAATAGTGGCTTTTTGATGGCGGCCATGTGTTTGGCTGATGGGGGGGGGGGGTGGGCCAAGGAAGCCGTGCGGCTTTGTGAAGAACTCAAGGGAAGCTTGGGCACTCTGAATGGGGGGGTCTGCCAGAGATGGCCACTCTTTGTCTGCCATTATCTCCTTAAACACGCGGCACTGCGATCAGGGGCGGCACGGAGGGACAGATGGACCCTAACCCCCCTGCCTGCCCGTCTACAAAGGAAGGTTGTGAATTACAGAGAGCAGCACAGAAGGACAGAGCACAGATGTACACGACTCGCAGATAAGGATGCATTTGTAATGTTTAAGCAGGCACAGGGCCTCGCCGGTGTTTCCAGAATTCCCCAACAGACTGAGATGGAAGGACAATAATGATGGATCAGAGCAGCTGACCGGTGTGGCTGCTGCAAGCCTGACGCTCACAGACTCACCTGGGCACCCGGGGCGTATTTGGTACGCTCTCGGCATTCCAGGCCCGGGGGGGGGGCAGACCTGTACCCTGTTATTCACCAGGTCATCCTATAAAACAACTCAAAAAGCCAAGGCACAACTGAATGATATTTTTCACAGTTGTGAATGCAAAAGTGATATAAGCCTATTCATTACTGAGATATTTGTCGAAATTTGTAAATATAAATAAGTAAATACAGGTACCTTATTCTAAATTATGTATATATACACCGCAACTTACAATTTGATCCAAATTTCGAAGAAATTAAGAAGCTTAGAGGAAATGTTTCAAGCTGAGATGGATGACGCAGGAGTAGCAGCGTATTATTAATGTGAAATAAAAGTGCTGTGGTAATTTACTACTCTTATGCATGTTCTTTTGTGAATTTTCACGAGAATGTGCACGAGGTCTCCTCGTGTGTGCAGCGATGCAGTGAAATGCACTGCCCACATTAATGTAAGCAGGCTGAAATCAGATAGAAAACAACTAATTAAATTGCATGCGAATAAAATAATGGCGATATAGACACTAAAAATGTAATATTGTATACTGTCTGACTCAGACAGCAGAGTAAGCAATATAAACTAAAGGAAGTACTATGAATCATGCAATTGGAGATAGGGCAGAGACCTTTTGTATATACGTTAAGACTATTTTTTTAAGATAGAAATTGTGGATTGACTTGTCTCAAAACTCTCAATTCTGATACTCTCTATGGAACACGAGATTTCAGATTTTCCGAAATAAGACATTCTTATGATTGTTATTTTCTCTGATGTTTGGGAGGGTGAGGCTATGAAATATATATTACCTCTGTGATTGCTCATCAGTGGAAGCATTCTGGCCAATTTAGCCATCTGAAGAGTGCAGCACCACAATTAAAGGGCGGGTGCACCTCAGCTGAGCAGAGAGAGAGAATGGGCACCATTTGCCTAAAAGGAGGGTAGAATGACAGAGCCGTGAAGCTTAATTAGCTCTCAATTGGCCCAGATAAATTATTGTTATAGCTTCCAGGCTGTGTGTGTGGGTTTTTTTTGGTAATCATGTCAGTGTGCACTGCAGGGTACGTTGTCCGGTCTTGCTTGGGTTCTTCTGAAAGCCCACGCAGGACCCCATCACCTGGGCTCACACTGTTAATGTGAGGACTCTGCTGCACAATCTGGCGTGCGGTAATTGTGCGCCTCTCAATAGACCCAGTGGTACAGATATAAACTGCCTTAATCAACAGAGAGAAATCAAAGATACAGACTGCCTAAATCAATTGGAAGAAATCACAGATAGAGACTGCCTAAATCAATGGGGAGAAATCACAGACACGGACCAACGTCAAAGAGAGTGGGGAAAAATCAGAGTCACAGTCTACCTTGGGAGGAAATTACAAATTATAGACTGGCTTTACAAACAGTGCAGGAAATCAGAGATACAGTCATTTCACAAACAGTGGGGGAAATGAAATATGTAAACCGTCTTCACATATTGAAGGGGTAATAGATGTTCAGATAAAAATAAGTGAGGTAATTGCAGGCCATTCACTAGCATCGCAGTCAAAGGGGGGAGTTACTGATTAACTAGCTTTAACCTCTAGACCCCATATACAGTGGTCTGAAGTGCCATGGTCTTTGGAGTTCATCTTAATAATGAAGATAAGTGAGTAACAGGCTGCATGCAGTCGGCTATAATGCTACATATATAATATATATTAGCTATAGCTAATGCTATAACATTGATACCTGCAGCAGGCCACACTTACCTTATTCCACCCCAGAGAGGCCTCGTTATCCTGCTTTGACGTAGAAGCATGTAGAAGCATGTCGCTGCTTCTTTGCATACATTTTCACGAAGGTGACTATCATTGTCCATATCGCATATTTTTCAGGAGGAGTGTATTTAATAGAGGTATACATGAGATAGCTAGCGTGTCGCCCTCTCTATCTCCAGCGCTGGCCTGATATTACTCAGCATGCCTTCACACCCATGGACGTGGGCATCCGCCATCGGCACCCACAAACCCAATCAAATGCTTCTTTGATTATCACTGACCTTAAACAAGACTCCCGTGACACAAATAAATGATAACAAGAGAGGGCTGGAGAAAGCACGCAAAGCACCGTCCTGGGGTAGGGAGCAGGCGGCTCGGGTTTCAGGATATTAGTCAGAAAAGGTTGTGAAAATAACCACCTGGCACAAGCTGTTTATAAATCGTGCGTGAAATTGGGAACAGGAGGATTATGCGCATTGTAAAGGGGCATTAAGACTCGCACCCGCGTTGCTGAGGAATCCATGGGCGTAGCAGAAGTGGCCGCCAGCGAGGCCTCCCCAGTGTGCAGGGCATTGGGGGGGGGGGTTCACTTATCAAGCATGACTTCATAAACATGAGATTCATCAGAAGGGGGCTTCCAAATGTAACGAGTCACAATGGGCATGATAGAGAGCGCTGATCCGAAAGCAAGCGAGACCTGGGCCAGAGGAAGAGATGCACTGACCACAGCCAGAATGCTGTCATTGCCCGACCAAGACAGTGACAGATGATGTCACGCTCGTCCCGCTCGCTGCAGACATTATATCACCTTGTGGATTATGTGTTCTACTTAAATATAAATACAACCCTGAAATAGAGACTAATCTCTGGATAATTTAATCTAGCCAACTAGTTAATGACGAAAATATGATCCAAATGCCAAAATGACATTTGGCTTTTAATCCCATGAGCCACCGGAAAGTCCGGAGAAATTGAAGACTGGTTGGTTTCAAAAGCCAGGTTTGGCAACACCATTTGGGATGACTTTGTCAACTTTGAAGATGAAGTTGGTACCAACAGTAAATTATATATTCCCATCCTTGGAATTATTCCAGAATTATTTGACCAGTGAACTGTTAACAATGCCTTTTACTGTACTGAGATTGGGACATTACGACTGCTATATAAAGACACTATTGACTCTAGTGAATCTGAAGTTGTAATGATGCAGTAATGAGCTGGGATGGTTCCTACCTGATAGCACATACCACATAATGAACTGCAGGCATACAGTATGGCATACAATTATAAATTATATTTGGGCTTTCTTACATTATTAGCTGAAATCTTTTTATTGCAATAAAAATATAATTAACACCTAGGCATGTAACTTTTATCATTCACCTGCACCCCTTGCCTTTCTGGAGCTGTCAGGAAGCAGGAGTCTCAGACCCAAACGTGATGTTTCCTATTAATCAGGTCACTCCTCCGCTCCCTGAATTACTTTTTGCTCGAGGTTATTGTTTGTAACCTTTTCCCGTTGAATGTCTGATGCTTCTGCATTGTCCGCAGTGGCATTTTCTGACATTTCAGCACCAAGACATTAGTTTGGAGCAAAGGAATATTAAATCAAGAGTTTGATCGGGATAATCCCAAAAAGGAATACGTTCAGATTTGGCTGAGTAATGAGGATCAATATTTTAGACAAGATGATCTTTTCACCGGCAGAGTAACAGCAGAATGACAAATGGACAAGATAGACCAGCATCTGAGATCCAGTAAATAGCTCCAACAATAACAAAATATAAAAAGCTGACACGATGCCTCAGGCATATTTCAATAAGCGATCGCTATCATCACAGTGACTTCCATACTGAGCTTCCATCAGAAATATTCATCAAAAACTGTGCAGATATTTGGGAGATGTTATATGTTTTGGGATATGCTTTGACAAAGTGCTAATGTACGCTTTTCAAATGAACAGCACGGTAATGTACTGCGATTTAGGATTCACGCTGAGCGTGAGGTCTAACTACCCCACCACAAAATTACAATTGTTGATAACTTCTTTAAAATGCATGTTAATTTCTACTAAAGTTAAACTTGATTTGCATTCAGCTTGAACCTTAACACCTTCATATCATGAGGGACTTCATTTGATTCAGCTTTTCATATTTCGTTTTTACCTCCTGTGTGGTCCCTGCTGTATGGTTGTCAGTGAAACCATGTGACTTGACCTCATTCCGTGTTTTCTTTTTGTGATACTGATTAGTTGGGCACTATGATTGGAGGATGTGTTGAAAAGGGCAAACACTGGCGGTGGTGCACCCCAGCACCACCCTCACCGACTAGGTGGGGACGTCGAGATCCGCTGGGCCTATGGCTATGGCTACCCCCGTGACTCCATACCGCTTGCCGTCCAGATCTACATCCTCTTCCCGACACTGCATTCCTCCAGAACATGGCCCCATGCTCCTCACCTGTTTACTAGCCCCCCCCACCCGCCCGCCTTAGCAGGTCCGGTTTCAACATTTGGCTGGTTTCAAAGCTGGCAGTGAACTGTGAAAGGATTAGCTAATCTGTATCCACGGCCCGCCGTCCCTCCGAGGAGTCGATGGAATGGCCAGGCTGTCCGCTCTCACCCTGGCCTGCCTCTCGGCTGCCAGACCAGCGAGCCGCATGCCAGCTTCGGGAAATCAGCGTAAAGGAGCTGCTTCACATTTCAGTGAGGATACATGCCGGGCTGCTGCATCATCTGGCAACCCGACTTCATCTGGCAACCCGATTCAGCATTCTGCCACGGGGGCAAATGGGGGCAAATATATCTGTTTGGCAAAATTATATTTTTACAGAATTAAGAGGTTTAACAGTTTCAGCACTAGTTGTGGTTTTGTTATTAAGCTATATGTGTTGCAACAATGTTGTATGGAGAACCCACAGAAAATGACAGCTAGTGAAAAAACGGACACGTAAAATATACAACGTTACAGACAGCAACTGATGTTACATTTTAAAGTTATCAGAATTGGTATTTGGTGAAAGGGTAGCAGTGCCTGCACTGTTTATAAATACATCCATCTACTGCTAACTAACTATATAATAGTATACAATAGGTACAATAGGTAAACATCTACCAATAAAAAAACTTTAAATTTTTCTAAAATTTAAAGAGCTAAAATTTAATCGGAGAAAAATCCTGAAGCAAATATGATGATGTAACACACATTGTTTCATTTTGTTGAAATTCATTTTTTAAACTACATACAACCCCCCACCACCACGCACAGTGGACGTAGGACCCAAACCCCAAACACACACAGGGGAGGTAGGATCCAAACACCCCCCCCCCCCCCACACACACACACACAGAGGAGCCAAACCCCCCACGCCTCCACCCTCACACACACAGGGTGGAGAGGTAGGATCTAAACCCCACACACACACAGTGGGGAGGTAGGATCTAAACCCCAAATACAGAGATTGCAGGTAGGATCAAAACCCCAAATACAGAGATTGCAGAAATAATAACAGACACACCGCAATATGTTCTATAACACACTTATAACAACACACTGTGACAGTAAAACATGTAAAAACTGTTAAAAATGTATTTAATTCACCCACCCTGTTAAGACCAGGTGTGAAGGAAGCCTTCCAGCTCAAGGGTAGTTAAGAGCAAATCTTAGGAAGCCTGCAAAGCCTGCCAAATAGACAACTGTACTGCTACTGGCTTCCATTTGAAACCGAGCCAATGGTATGGCACAGGGGTGCTGCCGCAGGGTCCCCAGGGTGGCTGCCCGCATGCTGAGCGGCCAGCCTACTTAGCGCCAGGGTAGGATCGGAGCCGGCGGGGGGGCGCAGTATATGTGTGCGTCTGCGGCCCCCCGCCTACGGCAGGCCTAATGTGCC
Organism: Petrocephalus sullivani; assembly: GCA_026780845.1. Classification (NCBI taxonomy): domain Eukaryota; kingdom Metazoa; phylum Chordata; class Actinopteri; order Osteoglossiformes; family Mormyridae; genus Petrocephalus; species Petrocephalus sullivani. Next base: position 845,894 of record JAODKM010000126.1, on the reverse strand, counting down.
GTCAGCAGCAGCCGCAAAAATGTACAGTTTGCTCTGGCCTCGGCAAAGAAAGGAGGCCCCCCGTTTATTTCGGGGGTCTGGAAAGCTTACAGAGTCATTCGGTGCCACTAAGTGCTGCTCCTGTTAATGATTACATCACAGCAGGGTGCCATTACAGGTAGGTCACAGATGGGGGGCTCCTGCAGGAGTTTGTGCTGGAGCAGAAATGCTGAAAGAGGGCACAAACACGGCTGCCAAACCTCGGGGCGACACGAAGACCCGCTGTACCCATCGTACTGGTGGGGGGGGGAGGCCTAATTTTCCACACATGGATTAGCACAGTCTTAATTCTAAAATGGTAGTTAATCCAAACAGAACATGAATGGGTATGGAAAATGTAGAAATAACCCCCCCCCCCCCCAAAGCCCAGATCCCCCCCAAAAACCAGGCATATTTTCAGCATCTTGCTCACTGACACAACTAATAAAACACCAAGCATTCTAAACACGGTAAACAGTGGATGCCCAAAGTGGGAGTCACTGTCACCTATAAGTGGCCGGGCAAAACACCAGAGCATTAAAATTACCTCACTTCTGGTTAGAGATGTTTCAGTGGCGTGCCGTGAAGGGCCAGGGCGAACCAGCAACAGCTGAAAAAGACCTTCACTGGACAGATAAAGTGCCAACCTCAGTAAAAAAAAAAAAAATAGACAAAATTCCTTTCCTGGCAGAAATTCCTGGAGATTAATCTACTATTCGGCCTGGGTCAGCACCCCCAAAACAAGGCTAGAGTAGAGCCACACCCATCAGAACTCACTAACCTGGAACGCGTGTAGGGAGACATGTCAGAGCCAATCAGATATCATGTTAGACATGTCAAAGCCAATCAAAACTCCACATGCAGGAGAGCCAAATCCACACATAGTCATCCCAGTGGAAGCTGGCAAGGGAACAAGACAGCATCATAATTCCTAATACCTTTTTCCACCTCATTTTTTACAAATTGTTTTCAGATGGTCTCCGTTGCTCCTACAACAGATTTGTAAAAGCATCAGTAGTGTTGTGCATTCTTATAACAGCTATGACAGATGTTAGACAGACGAGTAACTTGAATTACCTTGAGTGGTACCTTTGTTTTTAAAGATAGATCTGCATAACACATGGTCATTCTGCATGTATAACATCAGGAATACGGAAAAAATCGACCAGCACCAACTAACTCATTTGATTAAAAAGGTTATGCAGGTCTGTGCCATGTAACCATATGACAGGTCACACAATTGAAAAGCTATCCTGGGGGCAGTTGGTAATTGACACATGCATATGCAAGGCTTTGGTCTTGAGAACTGAAATCAATCAAGCTGTTAGAGTACCTTGTCAAGACACAAGCACAAACAGGCTGCCTGCGTCTGGGTTGCTGCTACACTGATCCCCAGCATCTGAGCTCTCTGCCAGACAGCTTTTATACATATGGATATAATCGTGTATGTCCATACAAACTCCAAATGCAATTTAGAAATATAAATTACAGCCGAAATTTGCTTGTTCTGTGTGTTGGGAAACAGCATCTTTTGATGTTACAATATTCATGTTCAGTCATTGTTCATGTTTTATTGTTTGAATTTAATCACATTTAGTTAAATATGTTCAGTATTTATGGTCCAAAAATTAACCATTCTAATATTAGATTAGTAGAATCTACAAATGCTTATTAAGCTTTACATAACTTGGGACAAACTACAGATCCAATAGTACAAGTGGGTTTTAAGGACTGAGCTCCATTGATGTTGTCAGAATTGTGTCTTTTTAATCCTGGCTGGAAGGTAAATGGCGATGAATGAGTCACGGTGTGTGGGTGACTGAGTCATGGTGTGAGGATGACTGAGTCACGGTGTGAGGATGACTGAGTCATGGTGTGAGGTTGACTGAGTCATAGGGTGAGGATGAATGAGTCACGGTGTGAGGGTGACTGAGTCATGGTGTGAGGATGACTGTGTCATGGTGTGAGGGTGACTGATTCATGGCATGAGGGTGACTTTGTCATGGTGTGAAGGTGACTGAGTCATAGGGTGAGGGTGACTGAGTCACGGCGTGAGGATGACTGTCATGGTGTGAGGGTGACTGTGTCATGGTGTGAGGGTGACTGAGTCATAGGGTGAGGATGACTGAGTCACGGTGTGAGGATGACTGTGTCATGGTGTGAGGGTGACTGAGTCATAGGGTGAGGATGACTGAGTCATGGTGTGAGGATGACTGTGTCATGGTGTGAGGGTGACTGAGGGGTGACTGAGTCATAGGATGAGGATGACTGAGTCACGGCGTGAGGATGACTGTGTCATGGTGTGAGGGTGACTGAGTCATAGGGTGAGGATGACTGAGTCACGGCGTGAGGATGACTGAGTCATGGTGTGAGGGTGACTGAGTCACGGCGTGAGGATGACTGTGTCATGGTGTGAGGGTGACTGAGTCACGGCGTGGGGATGACCAGTGACAGTGGTATACGCTTCAGTTAAAACCTCGGTATTGTGGAAAACCAAAAGGCAGGTTAGGGAAGAGAATAGAGAAAGTGTTCACAGGATCTTTGTACAGTCTCTCTATTCTCTTCCCCATAACACATTGCAGAGCTTATGGTAGATCAGTTTGTATTTCCACTTTTCGGAAGGAAACTTTGCAATCACCATATCAACTAACTACATTCCATATGAATGTACATACCATAAGCATGTTCATAAGAGATGAAAGGCCAGGACCGGAGTTTTTCTTTTCTATTTAGTGTCTTCTATTGTTAAATGAAGAACTTAGGTGCTTGGAGATGGGAGATGGAATGACAGACAGAGCTTGGAGACGGAAGATGGAATGACAGACAGAGCTCAGTGGAGAGCAGAAAAAGGTATGGATAGAGAAAAAGGCTCAGCTCCCGTCTGATGTCCAGGGCCGGAACACCGCGGTGGCGTTGTGGAGCTGCCCCCGCTGGGCTCAGCAAGTCAGAACAGACAACAGCAAAGTCCCGGCAAACTACTGCAGCACCAGGAGCAGCCAGGATAGCTGGATGCCACAGCACGGGAAGCTTGGCGTCAGTGCTGAGTACTAAGATTGCTAAAGTAGCTTAATATCCAGCACTATGGAAAGAAGCCTTCTGCTTTTCATTTTCCTCTCTACATGGCCTAAGGGGCGAAATCCATTCTATTCTTGTCTTCAAAGTAACTAACATTTCAATTAATGGTCAAGTCTCACAGCTTTTTTCATTCTTAATCCCTCTTGCAAAGTCAGACTATTGTAATATCTGAGAAACCGTTGTAATTTCCTTGTAATTACCTTAATTCATACCTGCCTAGCAGTGCATTTCAGACCTTGTTATGGTTGCAAAAGGTCATTGGTCCTGTGGCCAGGAATGAGGCTGCTGTCCAGACTGTGCTGCAGGAGGAAGCCATGGAGCTCTTGATACAGATTCTAAATCATCAAAGGCACATTCCCCCACTGCCAGTCCCCCACGCGATCCCACTCTGCTGTTTTGGCAGCCTTGGTGTCTCTGGAGGAGGGTTAGGGTGGCTCCACAGCGATTTGGCTGGAGGCAGCTACTGGCCCATCTGAGTCTGCTGGCTGGAGCCACGATCGTGACCAGGGGAAGGCAGCTGGGGAGCTCAGTGCCAGGCGCTCGTGGCTGCGGGTGGGCCTACAGGCACGCTCTTTCGGTCAACTGCAGAACTGTTCCCTCTGTGAACCCAGGGTCAACATACTGACAGGCTCCTCACCCGAAACAGAACACATTAGGAACTATCTGGCTAACAAACAGATACTTGTTCAGCAGTCAACATCACCGCCATGATGACCCAGTGACAGTCGCTACACCTGTCTTTACTACATCTTAACATCACTTGACGAGATTAGCCGATGTCGTCACCTCCTTCCCAACACATTACGGCAGTGCCGGGCCTCACGAATAAAGCTGTGACTCCATGAATCAATTCCAGTCCTAAAGGCTGATTCAAAATGGCGGCTCCACGCGCCGCCTGTCTGCTCTGTCCATGTTCTGTCTCTGGCACTGTACTGAGTGAGCGGGGTGCAGCTCATGGATATGTATGTGCACATATGGAATATGCATGTAAAGCCTGGATAACCCCAAAATATTTCATTAATTACATATTTTTGATCATTGCATTTTTAGGTTAAAGCTTGTGTACGTATGTATTCCAGTAAATTTTAAAAACCTGCATTTTTTAATTTTTTTTTAATTTAAATTACTGTGTGTATAATTCAAATGTATTTTCATTAAAAATGCCAGACAGAGTGGGGGGGGGGAGTAGGGTGTGCAGGCAGAGGGGGCAGGCCGGCCGGAGAAATCAGTAACGCAAACAGCAGGACTTTCTGAGCGCTCCCGGTAGCCTTCTGACTGGCCTCCCAAGTCAGCGGACCCCAGTGACCTGCACAATCGATTTTCATCTGTTCTTTTATTAGACACACATATATAATGTAAGATTACGAATTGAGCTGTTTAAACTGATGTGTAAAAAAAAACAAAGTGACATTTCCAGCATGAACAGTGTTTGAGGTTTAGGGGGTATTCTTTTGCCTGTTCTGCAACCTAATCCTAAACCAGACTGACAAATGCTGACTGTCATAAAAAATTTAACAGCTGACAACAAGGCAACAGAAATGCAGGAAATTAATTTTGGGTTTATTCTAAGCAAGAGGTATTATATTACGCCTCAGGTAAAAAAAATACAAATAGCCTAAATCCCAAATCAACCAAATGATGACAATATATATCGTCATACCTCATGTATGTAGGCAACTATTTAAGTTCTAATGTTTTTTTTTCCGCGTAATCAACATTCAATACATTTTATGATTTCGACAGTTCTCGGAAATATTGGAGCCAAACATTTTCAGTGACCTCAGAGATGCATGGAATTTCAAATTAAATAGGATACATTAAATAAATCAGAAATTCCATACTGTTCATTCTTGTATGATATAGGTTCTGAACAATAAAAACGATTTTTGGAATCAGATAAAATAAGGTTTTCTTGTTCTACAAACACACAAAGGAAAGCAGAATTTGTTTGATTGCAACTATATTTGAAATCCAAAAGAAAACAATTTTCATTCACATAATAAATACATTTTTTGCACTTGAACTTCAAACCTGAACATATTTACATTATAAATAAGTCTAAAGGAAAGTCACCACTTTACAAAGTTTGAGAACAATGGCAGCCAAACCAACCTTCTACATTTAAATATATATTTTTTCCCGACTCATGATGGTAGACACAGCAGACATCTGCTGCATCTGCTGGGGGGGACACGGCAAGGAAGCTGACCCAGCGCATGACGGGTGTGAGCTACCCGCCCTCCGCGCTCGCCGGCTGCGGCTCAGCCTGCCTCGCGTCCGGCTCCGGCCCCACCTTCATTTCCACATCCTTTTCTTTCCTGCCTGCGAGCCTCACCCAGGATACACCCAGGTCTCTTCCATACAGGTGCAAAACCAATAGATAAAACTGAATTTCGTGGTTTACTTGCAGCCGCTGGGAAGATTAAAATCTTTCTACAGTGGCGATGGCCTCGTCCATGCAGTGCTACTCGCCCCCGCCACTGCCGGCGATTCATCCCCACGGTACTCAGACGAAGCCGTGTCTGTGCGTGCATATGGATGTAACCCCAGGGAGGACGCCGGCTCTGGGTAATTTTAGACTCAGGAAGGCGGCATAAAAAATTACCCAGGTTTCATAATTCTTGGTAAAAGACACCCAGGACACCGCAAACGTGAATTCAAACAAAATCTGTCTGTACTCATCACAGCCTCTGCTTCTAAATCTTGACTCGTTTCTGTGCAGGACAGAAGAGCCAGTAGCCGAAAGGCAGAGAGATTTTTTAGGGGGTTGGAGGACGGCGGATGGGGTAAAGAGATCCCGGCAGCACACCCGCTCCCTCAGTGTCAGCTCCCATTAGTGATGATGACCGACGTGCCCTTGTGGCCCGGAGGGGGTTCGGCCGGCATACGCAGGTCGCAGTGTGCGCCCGCACAGCCCAGGGAGTACCCCCGCAGGGCCTCGCCGTCATACAGGTGGTCCAGGGCATAGCCCGTCAGGGAGTAGGCCGTGTGCCTGTCTAGGTACTGCCTGGGATGGGCCGTGGGGTAACAGGACGGGGACAGCTCTGCGGGCAGGAAGTCCCCGGGCTTAGAGAGCCTTTCAGAGGCGGGGCTGCCCATGCGGGACAGGGGACCGGGGCTGGCGGCGAGTTCGCGCCCGATGGGTGGGCTGGTCGGCTTGCCGTCGCGGTGCTGCAGCCGCTCGCAGGCCAGATTTGTGCCGGAGGTCCGGTACACCACAGCCCCCGGGGGGAAATCGGCCGGGAAGCAGGACACGTGGGCCTTGGCCAGGCCGTTGGCCGCAGCCTTGCGCTGCTGCAGCCGGCTCTCCTCTTCCTTGATCATCTGCTGCGTGGCACGTATCAGCGTCTCCATCTTGCTGGGCTCCGGCGGGCTGCCGCGGTAGGCCTCAGTCCGGAAGCGGTCCCCCGAGTCGCTGGCGGAGCCTCCGTCCGGGGAACTGACCACACTGTCCTCGTCCCAGTGTCCCCTGACTGCGGGGTAGACGGGCAAATGGGTCATTCTCAACAGCTGGAGCATTTGTCAGGACAAATAGTGTAACGCCACGCGTGTTCTTAGCTTTTTAGGTATATTAAAATTATGTGGGTTGTTGCTCTGATTTAACGATTATTTTTAACATTTTCCTCAAATAAGTAGCTGATAATCCCATTACAGTAACCATTTCAAGATAAAATTAACAAAAGACCTACATAAAATGCTTTTAAACCTTTTACTGTATGTGAATTGATTTGTATGAAAATATTACATTTTTGGTCATTTTTTTGTGAGTTTTGTCATGTTTTACATCTTATTATTTCACATCCTGCAATGGATTTGTAAAAACCCGTTTTTGTTTATCACTGAACGGTTATATAATGAAACTGATTAACTAGCCCAGAGATAAAATCGACACTTTAGACCATGAAGTTGCATAATTTGAGTCAGTCTTCAAACTAATTCCAAAAATTAGAGAACACTGAAATGTCATGGCAACATGTTCTTGAGACTGACGCTAACCATTTTTACCACCAATAATAGATGCATATAACAACAAAGTAAATTAACTGACTTCCATACTTGGCACACAGTGTTATGGCACATTGGCACTGGCATAAATGAACCAGGCCATACCCAAGCCATCCCGGGAAGAGACTCATTACAGCTTGGTTCCGGCTCACTATTATTTTAAAGTTCGGAGTTACTGGGAATGCATCAGTACATTGTGCAATACTACTAATCAATTATATATAGAATATGGTCTTTTTTCCTTCAGATGATACATGCCAGTCGGCACATAACACTGGCATCTCCATTTCCACCAATCAGATGGTGGTAATGCAAACAGCTTGGTTCGGTCACACTTTTTGGCCTTGCTAGTAAGCAGGCTCATGTCAGAGTACGGCTCAGGTACGCCTTGAGGTTGGCTCGGGTACGGCTCGGGTACGACTCGGGGACGACTCGGGGACGGCTCGGGGTCAGCTCGAGGACGGCTCAGGGTCGTCTCGGGTATGACTCGGGGACGGCTCAGGGTCGTCTTGGGTATGACTCGGGGACGGCTCGGGGTCAGCTCGGGGTCAGCTTGGGTACGGTTCAAGGACAGCTCGGGTACGGCTTGCGGTCGGCTCGGGTACGACTCGGGTACGGCTCGGGGTCGGCTCGGGTACGGCTTGGGGTCGGCTCAGGTATGGCTCGGGGTCAGCTCGGGTACAGCTCGGTTCTTAGTGCCAGTGGAAAAGTGCCATCAGTCCCATGAGAAGCTGCCCCCGGCTGCACTCACCATGAAAGCCCTGGATGGCAGCAATGTGCGGCATGCTACCGTTGAATCCCTCGCTGTTCTCTGGAGAGGCCTTGGCCGCAGGCAACACTGAGCGCGGCGACGCCCACCAGCCGTCCCGCCCGGGCTGTGGTGTGCCTAGGAAGTAGCGGCCGGCCTCGCAGCGGGCATGCTCGCACGGCTGCCCGTGGCCGTGGGGATCCTCGTGCAGTGACAGGCCGTAGCAGAGGGCCCCAGGCTCCAGGGGCTGCCGGAAAGCACAGGAGAGGTCGGGGCCCTCGCCGTGCTCCAGCAGCTGCGGAGAGGCCGAGTCCGTCAGCGGGCTGCCCCCCCACGGGCTGTCCTGGTCCGATTCCGAGCGCTCCGTGTGGAAGCCTGCGTACTGCGGGGACAGCGACGCATGTGATGGCGGTCAGCGTGCATGAGCCTTACTCGCGAGAACCGGAAGGACGCGAGAGAGAAGAACGTGCAGTGTGGAGCTGACTGGGCCCACCTGTGGGTAGGGGGAGAGGCGAGACTTGGCCTTGGGCCGGGTCAGGCGGCTCTTGCTCCCCTTGCGGCTCTCCGTGATGGCGGTGGCGGTGCTGGTGTACAGAGAGGCCTTCCCAGGTGACACCTGGTCAAGCGACAGCTGAAGGCCCTTGTATTCCGTGTCCCTGTGTGCCAACGTGAACAGGGAAAACATGATTTCACAAATGATTAAAGCATGATTATTACAACATTAAGATAAAATATATGATAATAATCTGACTAATAATCACAGCCGTTAAATATCATTATCTGCTTTGGCCGTGTAACACCAGCTGTCCAGCAAGCATACCAAGCTAATGTTTCTAACAGGCTGGCCTGTCTTTAGCCCGCATTTACATCGCAATGCCAGAAGGAGGAGCTGTTCTGCACGTCCCATTCGGACCTACAACTCCACACCATTGAGGTACCCTTGATTAAAAACTGTTGACTAGGCAATTAAATTAGTATTACTATCCATTTAAAATGTAAGTTCATTTGTGGAATGTAGGGCACAGAAAAATTCTGGATATGGATGATTTAAAAATTATAATATTATACAGCTGTAGGAAAATGTGATTATTATTGTAAAAATAAATTTTTTTTTTTATCAAAAGCTAAGAAACTGTATAACTGGTTAACATTTCACTATTGCCCAGAAGAATTAAAAATAAGCATCACTGTGCAGGGAACAATATGTTTGTGTTCTATAAAACAGTATCAGATCTACAAACAAAATGAAGATAATTCTATCTCAATATTATATAATTTTACGGAATATTTTAACATATTAAATGAGCGTTTCTCTAAGGAACAGTACCAGGGAAGTCCTTCAGTGACACGCATGAGCACAGCAAAGACAAGGGAGGTGTACGGTCAGGGAGTAATTGTTTTAGTAAAGTTAGCTGAGTAAGGAGGTGCACATAACGTACACTACCATGTTTCCACTAAAGTATTTATGACAAAGAGGCATCAAGTCAAATGGACTTTTGTTGGATTAATGCCAGCACACATTACAGCTGGGCGGTATGACCAAAATTTCTTTTGATACCGGTTTCACGGTGTTCAATGGTATTTATTCTTCTTTTTTAAGAATGACTGGGCGTTTACCACATTTTACAGACTGAGATTAATTACTACAGTACATTGCTTTAGAATGGCTACTCTACTGTCATTTGGCGTGTAAACTGGATAAAAAACAACAACTTTTAGTACACGTTTGCATGGCCCTGCAAAATAGTTTACATTCTTTTTCAAGAATACAGTCTTTTTACTGCTCAGATTTGGCAATCAGCAAATTGCACACAGTATTATTTTCAAATATTTTCAATTGCTAAAGCATCCAAAGAGGTGATTTCTGTAAAGTGGTATTTGCACTGAACGAGTATTACAAAGTAAATTGTAAACGCGTTTTGTAAACCAACTGCACACTGTTAATGTAAACAAAGTGCAGCGTGCAAAGTGAAGACTTCTTTAACAACTGAAGCTTCATTAAGGCAACTTACACTAACATTGGACCTTGCTTCAAGCCAAGGTATGTACATAATATTAAAACAAATAATAAAAATAATAATCTCCTAGATTATAACAATAGTAATAGTTAGGGATAATAGTCCCGCGAGCAAACGCGTATTCGAGTGGCATCTGACTGGACGTTGCTTTTGCTTTTTCACCAGTGTTACCGGATGATGTGGATGCCGACCGTACTTTCATGCATTCTTGGTACTATTCTTGGTATGAGAGGGATCGACCAGTGGATTGCAAAAGCAGTGCAGGTAGATTTTTTTGCGACATGCAAAAAAATTGTTTAGATGTTAGCCAATCATCTACAGTATCCCCCCTTTGGCATTCGCCACTTGATTGGCGTGAAGATCGGCCAGTCTGCTGCTGCTTAAAACTTTGTTATATTTGGTTACCGCAACAAAACGTGAATGTATTGCGAGCTAATGCAAAACTCCAGCGAGCAAAGTGACCCAGCTAGCCTTCCAATTTATATCTACTATAAAGGTATATAAAAAATGAGGGGGGACCAAGTAAGGAACCATAAGTGTATCGAATTGTATCATGCTGTACGGATTCATGCAAGGTTCGCCAACATATACTGAATATATATTTAGCATTTTTTGACCTGGTCAAAATGGCGAGAAAATGTGTTCACCTCTAAGCTAGGTGGTGGACTGTTACCGGCTTTGGCAACAACTTTAGCCCGACAACATTTACAGTAAATGCTTGTTTAGTCCACGTGGGACTATTTATAACCAAAAAACTTCTGAACAACTGACATGGCTCCTCTTTTCGGCACAAGTTTGTCTGCATCAGCAAGTTTTATAGCTTCATGTGCAGAACCTTCACAGTCCAACCCGTCCATCCTTCCAGCTCAACACCTGATACTACCAATAAAGCGATAGCTAAAGCTGCGCGCCCTAAGCGTGCGTTTTGGCAGTGCAGCAGTGAAAAGGGTCCGATGTCAAGCAGTGTTCTGCTGTGCCACGTTACAAACATTGTTTGAGCTATTCATCGGTTTTGCGGTATATGGTTTTCAGTATGAAGCGGTATACCGCCCAGCACTATCAAACATCACTGAGCATGTCTTATCAGCAGGTCCTGTTCAATGCCGTGACCACCCAGCATCACCAAGAAACACACAAGAAGGAACCCGCTGAGTACCCAACACCAAATGAACCATCACTAATCACTGCAAGGTTCAGAGCTCAGTCCAATCGGAAGCTTTCGAACTCAAACAAGCCGTCAATACAAAAATTGTATTTGTCCAAGAAATCACCGTTAAGGATCCCTAATGGTATTTGTTGTTTTTTTGATATATTACGGTACATAATTCCGCAAAAAGTATTTTATATTTTTATAAGTTATAAGTTGTAAATTTTTAAATCCTATTAAGATCAAACTGCTACACAAGAACTATTTTCTATTAAAGCAGGCTTTCATTATACTTAATATGGCTATAGTTTGCGCCCATCCAGCTGCCAGCTGTGTTTTCTACAGAGAACAGGGGGTAGCATGCCAGTCCACTGCAGGGGCACACACTTGTTAGAAATGCCACTACACCAAATGGCTTCTCTTTGGGTAGCATGCCAAGCGGGCACACGGGCAGCACACACCGTGGGAGAGCATGCAAGCCAAGCGGGCATGCGGGCAGCACACACCATGGGAGAGCATGCAAGCCAAGTGGGTACGCGGGCAGCACACACCATGGAAGAGCATGCAAGCCAAGCGGGCATGCGGGCAGCACACACCATGGGAGAGCATGCAAGCCAAGCGGGCACACGGGCAGCACACACCATGGGAGAGCATGCAAGCCAAGCGGGCAGCACACACCATGGGAGAGCATGCAAGCCAAGCGGGCACGCGGGCAGCACACACCATGGGAGAGCATGCAAGCCAAGCGGGCAGCACACACTATGGGAGAGCATGCAAGCCAAGCGGGTACGCGGGCAGCACACACCGTGGGAGAGCATGCAAGCCAAGCGGGCAGCACACGCCGTGGGAGAGCATGCAAGCCAAGCGGGCAGCACACACTATGGGAGAGCATGCAAGCAAAGCGGGCATGCGGGCAGCACACACCGTGGGAGAGCATGCAAGCCAAGCGGGCAGCGGGTATGGAATTTACAGCTATATCTCTGAAGGTGTCAGCCAATGTTACCCACTGAGCCACCGGGTCTTATAAGAAAATGCACAGTCTGTATATGACCATCATGCCCATAGCAGAAGACCTCACATTAGAAGGACCTGCATGCATCGGCCTTAAAATCCATTACACCTGTGTCACAGAGGTTATGATATGATGATGCATATTAGTGTCTGTATGCGTGATGTACTTTACCAGTGTATCTGTGCGCGTGTGGCTACATGCCAGTTTTGTGTATTTTCGCTGGCTGTCTGTGTCTCTCTGTCTGTGAATTGCAAGCATAGATGCATTTTTCTCTGACTGGGGGAAAAATATATTTCCCACAGACACAGACTCACGTACCTATCTAAATAGGGACCTTCCATTCATTTCTATGGGAAAAACCCTAATCCCAATCACGACACCCTTAAAGATTCACCCAGCCCTAACCTTAACCATAAGTAACCAACCCAAATACAAGACTTTTGGCAATTTTAGTTTTTTGATTGCAGTCACAGATTTTTATAAAATTGAGGTTATCCTTATGGGGACCAAGAAAAAGTCCCCACAAGGTAGAAAATAACTGGTTTTTATCACACTGTGGGGACATTGGGTCCCCATAATGTAACATAAATATGTCCACACACACACACACACGCGCGCGCGCGCACACACACACACACACACGCGCGCGCACACACGCACACACACACACACACACACACGCACACACACACACCCGCGCGCGCGCCCACACCCACACCCCCGCACACACCGCTCGAGACC
>JAODKM010000126.1:809116-830005 GCA_026780845.1 Petrocephalus sullivani | reverse complement strand
ACGGCGGTGGGCAGCGGGCAGGTGGGCACGCGGGCAGTGGGTTGGTGGCAGGTGAGTGGCAGGCGGACGGCGGTGGGACTCACGTGAGCACGTAGTTGACGCTGACTATGCAGTGGGGCCTGGAGGAGCGGCTATTGTGCACGATGGTGGCGTAGCTCTGCACCCAGACCCAGCCGCCCTGCTTGGCCAGGAAGCGGTAATACTTTGTCGTCACCTGCCCTTTGACCAGCACTGGAGCAGCAGAAGGGGGGGGGGTGTCAGTGTAACAATGGTGTCTGCACAATCACAACACAATGGGTTCACCTTGTTCATTTACTTATCTAGCAATACAGACATTAACAAACTACACACTGCCTGATAATGCGTGTCAGTGAGAGGCAGCTTCAGGACCACATTAACATCTGGTGTGTACGTCGGATTACACTCCTGGGCATAGAAACAGGCCGAACCCAAACTGCACAACATTCAGCTTTGGCCCATTTTTCACCCAGGAGTGTAGTAATACATAAATTCTACTTATTCAAAGCTACTTCACCCATTAAATACCACAAAATAACACTGCCCAAAGAACTGAGCAAAGAGTATAATTCACATTCTATATAATTACACTTTACACTACATGTAAAGAAATATGAGATGACATAATTGATCCCCGGAGGGATGTGAGTGTGAGTGTGTGTGTTTTACGTATATATTACATTGCGAGGACCAAATGTCATGTGACAAACTAACCCGTTATTTAGATGTAGTGGGGCCATTTTTTCTGTCCCCACAAGGATAACCTTAATTTTATAAAAAATCTGTGACTGCAATCAAAAAAGTAAAAATGCCAATTTTGTTTGGTTACTTATGGTTAAGGTTGGGGCTGCATAGGGGTTAAGGTTGTCATTACTGGGATTAGGATTTTTCCCATAGAAATGAATGGAGTGTCCCCAAAAACATATGAATACAAACAAGTGTGTGTGTGATTAACATAAACATAACCTAAATTAAAACAAACCCAAATCAGATGAATGACCATTCTGTGGGGATTCAGATTTATAGTGGGATTCGCCCAGGGTTACTTTGAGGACAGAAACCTTATGTCAGTAGGTAGTTCTGCAGCAGTAATTTGAGGAATACAACCCTATCTCACATCAGCAGTCAATACTGCAGTGCTTACGTGTGCAGACAGTGCCGTCTCACATCAGCGGCCAGTACTGAAGTGCTAAGATAGGACGACGAACGAGCGGCCATTAGCGTGCCACACTGGAGTGGCAAGCAGGCCGGCGAGAGCTAGCAGCAGCTAGTACTGTGCTGGCGAGGTGTGCAGGCAAGACTAAGGCATACCAACAGGACAAATTATAGTGCTAATGTTGGCAGACAAAACCATGAGCGCAGCACAGGAAAGGCAGGTAGACAGGCTGGCGCAGAGGCCCGAAACGGGGTAATAACTCACACAGGTGATGGGCGCAGCGCAGGTGGAAGGTGTCACAGCTGTGAACATGGTGATACAGGGTTTTCTCAATTAGGTCCTGCGGTTCATAGCCGGTCAGCTCCGAAACCCTGGCAGGGAGCACATGGGGACAGGGCGGCTTATACGGTGCCCGATTCGATTACCCCCCCATCACAGACTTTTAATGTCATTCATGGACAATCCAGCTCAGCAGCTCATATTGTTTACAACACAATATTGACTGTAAAAGTTACTCGTTTTACAGAAAGGCACTGATGCACAACATTTGCTCCTCAGTGTCCAGTTCAACAACACAGGGCACCATACACTATATTCGACACTACATATACACTATAAACATACACTGTATTCAAAGCTTTAAATCAACCTTTAAATAGACACAGACAGAGAATAAATTAACAGTAGACAAAATAAACCATGTACATGCACTGCCCTACACATTTAAGCTGCATAGGAAACAGAGCCAGTCGGCAAGACCTGCCTGGAGTCCAGGAAGATGAGCTTCATGTCGAGACTGGCACGGAACATGAACATGTTGCTGTGAAGCTTGATCTCGGTGACGGCGCTGGGGGGCAGCGAGTGGCCCACCGCCACCAGGCCCACATTCTGGTAGCAGCCATCAAAGGGTGACATGTCCAGGCTGTACTGCCGGATCTTCAGGTAGCCACTGCAGTGGATTACCTTTGGGGTTTGGGGCAGTGTGGGGTAGGGGTCACTCAGGACACTCCATGCTGCTACCATTATTCTAAAGCAGCTGTAACAATATCTATCAATTTATCTATCTATCTATCCATGTTTTCATTTCTGTTGATTTTATAAGTACTCTTTTTGTCAGAAGCTGTGGCAGTTCCCAGCTCTCCACTCGACATATTTACAACTCCGTCATAAATTAACCGCCATTTATGTAACAAACAAACACAAATACGCAAAGAAGCGAATACCTTATATCCTCCGCAGGTCAAGCCCGCGTTCCTTTTTGCCAGCACGCACTTCATTCTCAGGAAGAATGAGCGCTCCATCTCGTATTCTTTAGAAATATACAGGTAAAAAAATTACCATGACATAATATAAGGAATTCCCAACCTTATATTAAATGGCACGGCGGATGTATCTTATATAGTCCATACTCCGCGCATAACCGCTTAAATGCCATGCACCCTACCTTGCACGAAGTGGGAGTGGTAAGGCTGGTGCGCCGTTAACACCGCCGTCATTTCGTCGTGGTCTGCGGGATGGATGTACTCGTAAATGCTATTACCGGTCAGCTCTACCTGTTAAAATACACTTTGGTTATTCTCTCGGTTACGCGCCATTTCAGGTAATTTACTCATAAAGGAAGCAGACGGGAACACAGGCAACACGATGTTAAATAGGCGGAGGGGTGAGGGGTGCGCTGCGGGCCGGCGGAGGGCGATTTTCGGCCGCACGTACCTGCGACAGGCCCAAATGAACGGAGGCCGTCTCGGAGATGTACATTATTTTTCCATCTGGGGCAACGACAAAAATGAATCCGTCTAACGTCTGTAATAAAATAAATATATAAATAAAAATACAAATAAACACAGCGAGCAGTCTAGATATAATACAATACGAGCCCCGTCGCAATGCAATTCACAAAAATATTACTAATAATTAGAAGAAATAATTGTAATTTTCTTAACGTTAACCGCTCCCGGAAAGTGCTAACATTTATATCATTTTTTGTAAATGGTTTAAATGGTTTATAAAAAAAGAGTTCCTTTGTTATCGAAATGAACAAAGCAAGCTTTTTAGTAATATTCTACCATGCTGAGTATGAGAGGGCGAGGTGACGTTTTTACACTGAGCAGTTATTAAAGTAAGATCACTGCGTTACAATGTGGTGTACGGAATTAAAAATATCCTGGTTTTATACTAATTAAACAGTGTGTTATTAATGCGCAGCAATACGACGGCGAGGTGAAAAGGAACGACATTCTGCTTTGCGTTCACTTATTTTCTTATTTAACGCATAATGTTATTAGCATCATTAGCTTTTACTGTGATAGTTCGTTTTGGAGAAAAAAATCTATCTAAAAGTAAACGCATTAATTTAAAAAAGCTAACATGAACAACGATAAGCAAAAGAGAAAACATAACACTATAATATATTACCTACGCCCTCGGTGGCATTTAAGCTCACAAACATAACTGAACGGCATACCTTCATATATGTGTCATAAATGTTTAACAAAACTGGAGTGAATGAACGCGGGCAGAACATTCGGATTTGAACCAGTAAATCTACAGTAGGGAAACGAAGCTGACGTGTCCTACAATAATATTCATATTTACTATTATTGTTGTTGTCGCTGTTTTTGCCAGTATTATTATTATTATTATTTATAGCAGGGGTAGTAGGAACAACAACCGTAATAATAGTGATAATAATAATTCTAATAATAATATAGGCCTAATAAAATTTTAAACAATGACATATGGCAAATAAACACAACACTCGATAAGGGAATCTAAAGAATATGGTATTAGAAATTGAATGTAAAAAGCGTGCCAGTGGGTATAGGCTGACAGTTTGTATTTAGGTAACTGCACGGCGCAGGCACGCATCTAAGACTAAACACGCGCCAGAATGTCGGCTACTGGAAATGATTACCTGGAGCAGATGCGAGCCCAGTTCTCGACCTACATTGTCAAGAGAACTTGTACGACTAACGTGCCCCCAGGACTCTCCGAGACCTGCAATAAGAAATGATATTCATTATTGGTTCCTTCTACTACAGGCGCATATTTTAGATTAAATCTTATAACCACAATATCACTAGTTTTTTATACACAGCAACAATGTATCATATATATTGACGGCGTGATGTTGATGTAAATTGTGTAAAAACTGATATATGTTTTATATTATAAAAAGTATATTTTTAATTTACAGCTGTCTAAACTTAAACGAGTTATGCGCCATATGGTTTATAACGAAAGGAAAATATTTTCAAATTCACAATAAACATTTTAGAAAGGTGTTGAAAATGCAAATCGCTTTTGTATATATAACATGCCCAAAGGAACTAACAAAACTCGATAAAGCAAATAATAGTTGTCTTCCGCGGGAATCCGAAGCAATCCCAATTGAAATGCAAATCGTACAAAAACAAACATACGCTGAACAAAGATCAGACTAAACCCCAGCTCCCCATTTTAATATTAACCAAACATGCACTTCACGTTTACAGAACAGAAACAACCAAATTATTCCTCAACCACAACTCAAACAGCCAACCTCTTCAGCTTAGAGGATGCAGCTCCTAGAAAAGTCATGCATTAATAAATAGTTAACGACGTTCAAGGCAGAACTGGGATGAAAACAACCGTCATAAGAATAAAAAACGGACAAAAAAATCCGAGCATTGCAGAAAAAAAAACATAACAAAAGACACAAATATAAATATAATATTGAAACGAATATTTGTGTATAAACATTATACAAAATGTGTACACATATAACCAAAAAACTTTTTTTCGTGAAATATCTACGGTTTCAAGGTTTATTATTCAGATCTTCAAAACTATTGGCCCTTTTACTATCACGATGTGTTTCCCGGTTCTCCCTAAAACGATCGCCCTCAGTTTAAGCGACTAGAATACCTGGCTATTATCATTTGCACTTAATTCTGTCAGCACTGCGCCCTTTTCGTGCTCGTCCGTAATAAAACGGTTTAATTAAGGCGGGCCACTGAGCGCCGCACAGGACGCCGCGACGCTGCACAGCCGCTCGGAAGCACGCTTTGTGAGAGCAGGAACTGCGCTCAGTTTCCGCACTTGACCTACCGCAGAAGGAATTTAACGCCCCCACAATAAGTCTGCCTAAACAATCGGAAAATTAGTTCTGCTTTGAAGTGCATTGCATTAGGAACACGATCTAGGCGATATTATCCTGAAAATATCCAAAGAAGTGGAATGCGCTCCAAATTAAAGGTAGTGACAGGTTACTTACTCTAGCACCAACCCCGGGGTGATGATCTTTTCGTTGCTCAAAGAAATGCAGTCTTATTGCATTGCTTTGGTATAGCTTTCCTAATTACTGTATTTAAGGTAAATCCATTACCTCTAATTGTCACCGTATTCACGAGAAGTTAGGGTAGCAGTAACTTTAGCACTTCGATGATCACCTCTACAACGATAGTAAAATTGACCAATTACGGTAAATCCGATTGTTACACAATTTAAACACAGCCAATAATTGCATAATAAGCGACACTATTTTGATGTCGATGCTGTAAGCCAGAATGTTAATTTGGGCTACTAATTTCACCGTGTAATTAGTAGGTACTTTTTTATAAAAGACCCAACTTTTTCAAGAAAGTTCTCTTTCCTTACGGTTCCTTACAGTATTTATTAAAATGAATTTGCCCCTGTTATTAAAATATCGACTCTGGTATTGGGTTTACTTACGCAGCATTAGAAATGGCAAAAAATGGAATGTGTTTGTGTGTGTGTGTGTCTGCCGTAGAAATGTGTTTGTATCTCAAGAGTACGATGGCATCAAATATCAAGTTCGCTCGCAGTAATATTTGTAAACGACTCAGGTAAAATAATACGAGTGATCTGATATTCCGTTTACCGCAATCCATGTGTAATAATAGTCAATTGACGGTGGCTAAAACAACAGGAATGATTTAATGAAGTTACCACATGGTTCCCAATGCCGTGAGTCGTAAAGCAGTCCTCTAATGGGACACTCCACGCTCCCTCCCGCGCGACACTATCTTCAATCATTCATAAGTTTATTTAACCATATGCGCGCGCCCTCGACGCACACACCGACACACTAAAGGTATAAACGTCTGCATATCTGTCTGCATGAAGGCAATAACCTCCACACTCTTACTAGGCCACATCTGAACTGGCCTTGGTGAATTCGTCAAATTTCTATTCTGTACACAATTTACAAAATAAAAGAATAACAGCTATTTTTTACAACGTCCAATTAAACCATTATATTGTGTTATATTTCATTATATTGTACAATGAACAGCCAGGAATGCCGCAAAGGCCAAGCAGCGAGTTTCTGGCGCGGAGTGACACCAGAACCCGCTACGTTATTAGCTTTGCTCATTTAGGCTCTTTGCAACAAATCTCCACAAACACGGGAACAAACGGCGAGAAAATTGCAAAGGGCAATTAACAAACTTTAATCTTGATTAAAGAAAACATAGGCACTAAAAAATAAATTGATTAAAACGCCCAGGTAAGAAAATGCACTAGGCCTATGAGTAGTTTCTGGTCGCAGGAGTTTATCTATGAATACGACCACGCGATATTTAGATGTACTTTACGGCACTAATCACCACCTTACAGGCACATTGTAAGGGCCGTCCGTCCGTCATCCAGCAGCTTATGTGGTGAGGCTCGCCGATCCCCTGTACTTAATCTCTGTACTGTCTTAATAAATATTTTAAGGTATATTTCACCTTATATATTTTATATTTTAATGTTTCACATACATTTGATATAATTTATCATGAAATACTTTTGGACACACATTTTCTGATTATGGAAAAAAAATAAAAGGACCCCGGCAAATAAGTGTGCCAGTTAAGTTAAGTTTTTTGATTTAGTTTTAAATTGCATGTATTTATGAGGTGTTTTGCAGCGTGCATGATATCTTTATTAATAAACACAGAGCCTGGAATTCAGCTCCCGCATTTGGCGCGCGCATACAATGACAGCACTGTTAATCGACTATTTTGATTATTGCGCGACGTGATGGGGTCACACGGTCTGGACACCCCCTTTTCTTCATTTTTCCTTACATAAAGGCCCGCTTTAAGGTGCTGTTCTTCCAGCGGCAAGCCTGCACTCTGTCTCACAAGGCTCTCCATATGCTCCGTCTGATCAGACAGGCAGCAGCGCCGGCCGCAGTAATTTGCGAGGCTCGCTCGCAGTCACGCAGAAAAGTAGCCCATTGAGACCAGGGGGAAGGTGACAAATCACAGCTAATCGTCTTCCATGAGCGTCATGGTCGCCTGACTCTGAAAAGGAGCCACACGGATACGCACGTGCACATGTGCGCTCATTCGGCCTGTTCGTCCGAAAGCGTATTTAACACGCGGATACCTGTAACGCAATTCGGGCACTGCCCAGCCATTCCCATATCAGACAAGTGGCACACTGTACAAGTTAAGGGCTTGTTCATTGTTATTTATATTTTTAAATTAAAATCGTATTTAGATGCAGGACAAGCGGGTATACAAAATGGACAGAGCGCTGGGAATAGTCTGGCATTAAGAAGATAGTGGGGAATTTCAGCCCTATCTGAAGTACCTGTTTTGTTACAGGCCCGTGGAATAGCGCCACTGTCCAAGCATAACAAAAGCCACGCATTTCCCTAAAATACACAAGCTAAATGTGTTAACCTTGCTCAGTCCGCAATATTAAATAATCCAAAATGCCAAAAATGCGCTTTTTAAATATATGCACAGATGGAGTTTTGTGTTGTTGTTTCAAACAAATAAGAAAGTCACTTCAGTGGGTTCCAGATTTCATGAAGAACCTTGCTATCCAATTTGCCGTGGTACGAACAGCGCGTCAGGTAATTTTACTGTTTATCATTATAGTTGAACGAAGTAACAAAGGTTCAAGATATAGTGTACTGGCAACAATAAATAAATAACGTGCAGTTATTTTCTCAAACATATATTCATGCACTTTAAAGAAATGTTTATATTATATTTAAGTGCTTGTTGGTGTATTAAAATTGCCATTCCAAATATCGTCTTACCTTCTGGAAAAACAATTCTCATTTTTAAGTAGCTGGTGGTCAGCCGGATGATGGAGGCTTTATCGAGCTGCGACGTGATGGCCGAGGGCAGCGGCAACAGTTTCGCCAGTTCATAGAATTCGCTATTTTCCTTTTCCCGTCTCGTGCGGGCGGCGTTCTTCGATTTTTCTTTCATCGTTTTTCTCCTTTTTTTTTGCTTCGTTAATAATTCCTTACGCTTCTGTCAATACATCCACCATCAAAAGCAGGGCACGCGCAGACTGCTGATTTTAGCGCATTTTCGCAGAATGCCGCGCCTCTATCATGCCTGCAGACACTTGCATGGAAAATGCCGATGCTTCTATTTTACACACGCTTTCGCTGCATGTCTACGCGAAGCGGGCTCTGGCTCATGCCTCTAAACTAAATCCCAAATGAGTCCAAAGTCACTTCCAGGCCGCTGTCGGGAGTCCGTAAGTTTCATGTCCTCGTCAGAGCCATGCACTTCGCTGGAGCCATCTTCCCACGCTATAATTCTATACTTCATCGAATTAGGCCCGACGGATTTTTATTTTTGGTGTATTATCAACACCAACCGGCGTCTTCCTTGAGGTTATTGTAAAGCAGAAAGAACAGGTCCAGCTAGAAAGCGAAAGGAGATGGGCTCACATGTACCTCCGCAGCTCACAATTAGGCAACAGTATGGGAAACACAGGGAACACCGAGTCTTCTTCCAAGCCCCTGTCAAAACCCATTGTTATTTCGCAGGGAGACATTTAAGGGCGTTTGAGGACATGCAGCCATCGGTTAATATGTGTATATTTTTCCCTTAAAAAAAAATTTAAACTATAACGTATAAACACAAATTGGTTCCGATCGGCATACTGCATCGTTAAAAATATCACAAAAATTACCCGGCTTCCATAAAGCGAAATAAAATATAAGCGACAGGAAGGTGTTATTATAGAATGTAAAACATGCTGTTAAAACTCACGTCAGCGTGCCGACAGGGAGCCGGCTTCCATCCCGCCTCGGGTCCGCGGAGATTTAACCTCGCCGTGACCGAGCTCACTTACCGCGGTAGTTACTCCCAGTTCCACCTGAAGAGGCGAGCGGAGACGTTACCGGTCGCACATCTCTAATTTAGGGATGCAAAAGTGTCTCAACTGCTGCCCACCCCTCCTCTATTCCAAACTCTCAATCTCCCTCGTTCTAGCGAAGTACTGCCCACCCCCAAAACTCCGTCCGTCACCCCTGCTCTTATTGGCCAGTAAGTGCCGAGCTCGATTTCCCTATTGGGCATTCCTAATATAAACGGACCGGCGCTTTAAGAGAAACCGGGATTTGTAAGAAATACTAACCTATGACCCCTATAGAAATCAGCCCTGAAGGAAATATGGAGCAACACTATTCAGCTTCGGGCCGGTACAAACATTCGTTTGTATCATTCATGCCTTTCCTAAAAACCCAGAGACGAGATTTCCGTGCTTCTTGCGTTTCACTGGGAAATGGCGAAGAAACAATTTGCAGTTTTTTTCTACAACTGCAGTATATTAAACGCATGGAATGGTGATTTTAGATATAGTATAATCACATATATGTGGATGTGAGTGTGTGTCTATATATGTGTAGTGTTGTTAGGTTGTGACTGTGACAACTAATGTTGTTATTCTTGGAAAAGAGATGCATTGGTTTACGGTTTCATTACCCATAGCATGGAGAATAGGCATATTTATACATCAGTCAGAAAAATATGTAATAAAAAGAAAACCGTTTTATCTTTACGGCATATATGACGTACACTATTACTATATGACGTATATAAACGGAATCTGTAAAAGGACGGCTGTTAATATTTTTGCTTATGTTAGGTACCCATATAACTTAAATTAATGGCTAGTTTAACATATAAGACTTCGTTTATAATTCGCGTCGTAATTTTATTAATGAAGTCTAATTAAATGTAAAAGTTCATTCAAGTGTTATTTTCTGGTATGATTAATATCATTATAAAGTAACAATAATATCCACGGTCGCTAAACAGACTTCATGTCCGGGCTAAAATATCTATCTATCTATCTATTTATTTATTTGTTTATTTATTTTAACCGATGTATATGAAGCATATATCCGTAAAATAAAGGCTGTTTTATTTCTGATACATAACGAAATTAATTTAAATATTTTATTTAATCGTCGTAGCCTCTACATAGGCCTACTTCATGTAAACGCTGAAAACATATATGGACGCATACTAATTAACAACACTAACAACAAAATAAAAAAAATAATAATAATTATTATAATAATACGACTTATGACAATTTCAATTACGCTAACAATCGGAAAATTATTTCTTGAATTTGCCCACGTATTATAAAAAGTGTTATATCTTAGGCAATATTCCGAAAATGTGCATAAGAGAAGACGAATGTCTGTTTATTTCCACGTAGGTTCTAAATCCTTTCTCAGATACGAACGCAGATTTTAATACGACATCCACCTGCAGCGAGCGGGATTCGGAAAATCAGCCCGACTGCGGCACTCGCACGAAATTGTTGACGCTGGTTTAACCTTTTCGCAAAACCCGAATTTACTGCTAATTAAACGGCGTATGTGCAAAAGAGAACAATTGAAAATACTCTGCATCATGAAATCTGTAAAAATGACTTAAAATATCGCTCTAATAAAATGTTATTTCCATTAGAAACGAAATTCATTATAACAGCACGTCTTTTGTCATGTGTTCTGTTAATTACATAAATATGGGGAACTTCGCTGTTTTTGTTTTGTTTCTTATTATTTTTACACAAAATGATTGATTGAAATTTGAAAATAAAAAGATGCCTGGACATAAAATATTTAAAACCAAGTCGGAATATACCTCTCGTAACTAATCAATAACTGTTTACTACGGTCTTTGCTAGATCTGGAGAATTTAGAACGCAGTCGTTTAGGCTATATGAGTAACTTAATTAAAAGACGAATAGGTAACAATGGGGAATGAGATTATTGTAAAGGGGCATTTATAAGCAGAGCTGTAAGGTAGCTATAAGCCGCAGCGCGCGCTGCCTCTGCGCGCGGCGCGAGCACGTGACCCCGCGGCGCATTTCCGCATCGATCCCCAACTTGCTCGATACAGCCACAATCAACCTTGCCCACTCTTATTTGCTTACTCTCACACTACCGGTATTGCTTTTGTTAAGTGTTGCTATAGCGACAATAATAAAAAAAAAAAAAACACATAGACGTGATAATTTGGACAATTGTTTAGATTCCGCTGGAACATGCTTCTGGAATTCATAAATATAATTTAACAATTACGCGCTGGACGCGGCCTGTGTGAGTTCTATTTGGCTTGTTAAACATTTCAAAGACATTGTTAAAAAGGCAACTAATAAGTAACGCAGTATAAGTATCCGTCTGCTGACACCTTATTAAAATACACAAACCATACAAATAACGGTTGGAAGTCTTAGGTTTTATTAGTATTTAAATTGATAGAACTGGAGATGGCGAGTACCCAAAAACAATTGTGGATTTGTAGGTACAACAGGCATTTATAAACACCAATCTTCAAGAAAACCGAAGAAAAAGAATTAAATTGATAATAATAATTATTATTAAAACATTTTTTTCTGGGGGGGGGGGGGGCGGGGGGGGGTGGCTCTTTACAGAGTCAGGGGTTTGCAACAGAAAATATCTTTGATTAGCCATAAATGATCTTTGGCTTTGAAGACATGCACTGTGCAAGACTGCCATCCTGGGCAGACAGAGAGAACGGGCAGCGCTCCTGACTCATTCACCATCGGCACTGCTGGCTCCGCCCAGCCTATAACTCATGTCCAGGGTGAGTGCTGGGCCAGTCCGTCACCCAGCTCCCTGACTGCATGGAGACATTGTTCCGGGTCTGAGGTGAGGACCAGACACTTTGCGGACCAGACTGCTGATGCTGGCCTTTCAGGAAGAAAAAATAAAGTAAAATACATACATTAAAAAATGGAAGTTTCATTTTCATAAATGAAATTTCACCGTGAAGGATTTTATTTAGCTGAAATTAAATGATTAGCAAATGGGGGGGAAATATTTGCCCAGGCATCTTAAAAGCTGTGAGCAGCGCTGGCAGCCTCGGGATAAATTGTCGTGAACCTTACAGGAAAATCTAGGTTAGCCGCACTCTCCTTCCATAAAACCACAATTAGGAAGAAAAATGACACCTCCAGAGAACGTGACCACTGACCAGACGTAATTATCTCAGCAACAGTCTTCCAGGAAAAGTGCTTCGCCTCTGATTCGCGAAACTAGAGTAAGCAGAGGTAGTTATAGCTCGCTGCCTTCACTGATCAGCCAAACAATGTCTGATTAAAATATCCCGAAATAATGAACATACAAGATAGATTCAAGACAGGTTTGCATGGACCTTTAAGGAGACACTATACCTCCCTCAGCCTCTAAAAATACACGGGATTCACAATGAAAACAAATGCGCTTCCTTCATGTCTGGCTTCAATTAGGTTAGATAAGGTCAGAAAGCAACGCGAGACACCATTGGCAGTTTGCGTAACTACAGACCCCTTTTAAAATGTAATAATGTGAGAATCATTTACAGAGTGGCAGAGCTGATGGGAACTTCTGAGAAGCATCTATAAAACCGGAAGACACATATGATACCTAACGCACAATTGTAGAAAAACCAAACAAAATAACTGTTGTACAAACAAAGACCCTCAAATACGGGACAGAAACTGACCGTCGATTTACAACAAATTTCCCAACGTGTTTCATCTAGTTTGTATATTATTAATGGATAATAAATTAACAACAACAACAATAATAATACCAGCAACAATTGCAATAATAATAAAATCACTTCCAAAGAATTCTCAGGCAGTGGTAACAAACTGCAGTCGTTCATGTGTTTTTTTTCCCCTTTTTATTGGTGTTTACAGAAGGGTTAGAGGCACAAAAGCAGAGTGGCCTGGAAGCCCGAGAGAAGCCTGTGGATTAACTGAAGGATGAAGTGCAGAAGAAGAATCATCATTCACTTTACAATCAAAATATTCCCACGTCACTGGACTGAATTAAAGGATCAGGGAAACAACTCAAGTTGCAATGCTACAAATGTACAAAACAAAATGATTTTCTGCATAACGAGCAGGAAAGGAGAAGTCAATTAATTAAAGCTCGCATTCTCTTAATTGTGGTCCTCCGGAAAGAAATTATATGAAGATCATATATAGTTTTCTTAGCTTGTCACATCATTAAAGTTCCTTTTCTGTATTTCGGAATATTTCGGAACTGCTGTCGTTTGAGTGGCGTGTTCGCTGGCGGCACGATGAGGCAGCTGCTCTGCCAGAGCGAGAACTTCTCGAAACAGATGTCACACTTTGGCACCGAGGACTGGAAGCCCCAGAGAGAAGCATGTTCCACACACCTGCAAAGCATTCCTCACCTCGGCACTGAATAAACACGTCCAGCTTGTCTGTACTCAGCGCGGGCAGCCCCACGGCGACCCCCCGCCCGCTAAGCCAGGCCGCACTGCGACTTTATTACTGCGGCCTGTACAGTCATAAGCTGTACTATGTAAACATTGCTTAAATTCAAGTAAACCCACATTTTGCAACAATTCATACCAAAATACATTTCTTTTCAGAGAAAGTAAACAAGCCAGCAAATGTTCTTTCTTGCACAGTTACAATCTTTACAGTAATCAAAATACATATGTACAGTGCTAGTTACACATACTTGTACACTGTGCGAAAACAAGGGAAAGGGCACAGATAATCATAAGGTAAACATCGGAACTTTGCAGATTAAACATACGTTGTTTTCACTGATCAATCGATGAAATTGTGCAAATTTAAAACAACGAGAAAAAAAAAGGAGAGAGAGAGAGAGGGTGGCGGAAATGCCGTGGGCCCTAACCACCAGTTTACACCAATCCCGTCCGCGATATGAGAGGCTCAAACAGGAGCAGCTCAGCTGACTCGATCCCCTGGGTACTTTGGTGGGCTGGGTAGTGGCTCTGTCACAGCCGGTGTGAATGACATCCCGACTTGGGAGGGACAGAGGGCCACAGACCTGGGCTCAGACCCCATCGCTGTCCAGCGGCCAGACGGCTACAGGGTGATGCCGCCTGCGGCTTCGGAAACCTCGCTATTCACCTGAGCTGCGACGCTGGCCGGCACCACATTCAGATACACGTCGTACTGCTGGTCTAGGCCAAGGTAGCTATCACTCATCAGGTAGAGGGTGTAGATGCACCTAGAGAGGCAGGACATGGTCACCACCAAAGCCCCTTCCATGTGTCAGTGCTTCACAGGAAGCTAATATTTAAACAGTCAATAGCCTAAGGATAAAGCACTATTGCACCACCCCCGAAATGCCAGCGAGTATGACCCCGCGCCCTACCTCCCGGTCTTCTCGGGGGTGAAGAAGGCAATGGAGGCGGAGGAGCGGTTGCGTATGTATCCCACGCGCTTGACGGCGAGCAGCTCTCGTCTGTCGATGTCACCCAGCACCAGGAACCAGCCCTCGTCCTTAGGCTTAGGGAAGCGAGGGGCCATGGCTTTGCTGTCCTGCTTCCTCTGTGAGGAGGAGGAGGAGGAAAGAGAAACAGACACTGTGTCCTCCGCCTGCCACACGGTGAGAGCGGCTTTGTGTGTTTACACGAGAATAATGCACGAGTAACTTCGAGGGACTGGCGCGGACGTGGCGATTAACACCCGTCTGCGGGGACTGTGTACAGCTGTGGGGAAATCTTACCTTCTGTTGGCCGATATTGATGCGCTGCAGATTGACCTGCAGGACGTACTCCTGGTCGGCATGGACAGGCAGCCAGCTTTTTTCCGATCGGATGTTGGAGGGGGAAGTAGGAACGGGGCGCTCTGCCTGCTCCCGGCAGCCTTCCCACCAGCCCATCAGGCTCATCGTCACGTCCACCACAGGCAGGCGGCTCAGGTAAGCCCAGGCCTGAGGGGCACACACAGGTACGCTTCAGCTCCTCCGCTAGGCCGCTGGCCAAGCCCCCACATCTATGCCCAAGTGTCGTAATTCCCACTACAATCCAGCCCCGCAACACATTCCTAAATGAATCAGCAGCGGAAAATAATTGAATACATAAAAGGATGAACCCTGAGAAAAATCAGTATCACAAGATTGTTTTTTAGGGTGCGTTACGCCTCTGTAATTAATGATGCCACTGAAAATAAGCGGTGAAACAGCTCAGGCCGGGATAACCCTCGCTCGAGAAGACGGCACCGAACGTGCGGGCGGCGGCAACAGCTAATAGCTAATTACGCTATTGAACTATAACCATGGAAACATTTAAGCCACAAATCGCAAACTCACCTTGTCTCTTTACCCTCGACAATCTGTCGCAGAATTTCCAGTCAGATTTTTTTATATTTTTATCATTTTACTTAGCGTTTATTGCCCTTTTTATTTTACAGGGGCTGGAGATATCTTGAGAAATACGCATTTTATATATTATTAAAGCTCACATCATCGTTATAATTCTTGTTGTTATTATTACTAATAATACTTGTTATAATTGCATCCATCATCTATAACCCAGTACAGGTTTTGATGAGCAAAGACACAAAACGCACAAGGCAGGTGGACACCCAGGATGGGATGCCAGTCCATCGCAGGGCACATGCATGCCCCCGAAACAAGCAGGTCACCTGACTGAATGTTTTTGGCCTACGGGAGGAAACCTTCTCCCAAACAAACCTCAACACGCACGCAGGGCCAGAGGTGGGCTGTTATGATTATTATTAGCATTAGAAGGAGCTAACCTTTTGTGCGGCTCTGCAGATTTGTGTTGTCATTGAAATAAGTGCTGGATTTATTAACATCAGTTAGTGTGGATTAAAAGCAGTGATGAGGAGCTGCACAGCCAGGAGGCGTTCCCGCGGCAGCAAGCTCCTCGCTCCGAAATAAATGAGAAAAACAGGGGGGTGCGGGGGGGGCGAAGATGACGGAAGTGGAGGGAACTGCTGCGGGCTTTGTCCGGGGGAAATAACACGAAAAAAGCCAGGAATCAGCCAGCCACACATATTTATGTGAGGATTAATCCAGCCCGAGTGAATCAAATGAGAACACCCATGCGCATGTCGTTATTTAATTAGCAGCTCGCAGACCCCGGCTGGGAGCGCATGGGGAGGGGGGGGCCGGGCCACCGAGGAGGGGCATCCAGAATACTGATGCGGCTGGCAGCCTTGTTCTCATGACCAATGCAATTAGCACTTAAATTGATGCTGTAAACCCTGTAAGTTGTGAGCGATCTGGGAGGCTGGAATGTATTGGATGGGGGTGGGGTGAGGGGGGGCCCATGTGTGATTGCGGGAGGGGTATGCCACGAGACATCACTAACCTGAATGTCACCCAGCATTTACAACGATAGGAAGCATACCACAGCGGAGAGATTTCATATTATTGTGTGAAAAATGTACCACTGTAACTGTGTCCATTTGTTACTATATATTTGAATGTTACTGACAAAGAATTTTAATGAAATGTGGTAGAATGGCTGTTTGTTTTTATTTTTTTTTAATGAAGCTATAAACCCAACGTCTTAGTATGGAACCATGCAACCGTCCATCACTGGTCCAAGACTTGAGTAAAACAGGCTGATACAGATGATTAATAATGCTGTACTGCCGAGGTCCTAACCCCTGGTGCCAGAATTCCACTGGGCTGAAATACTAAGAGGTTTGGGGAGGGGGTGGCTAATTTGGCCAATACAAAATTGTGTGCTTTAATTTTTGAACAACCCCTCATGTTTGAATGTTCCGTTCTCATCTGTGAAAATGGAACGTGTTAAATACATTAGCGGTTTGGGAAGTAATACTCAGGTCGATCAGAGATCCCAGCCCCCGAGAAAATCTCACCTCGGGCCCCCTGCTTGGGTCGGCACTTTGGCCAAGCTGGGGGGGGGGGGGATTGGGGCCCCTAAAATGTGCTGGGCCCCCTGAATCAGTCACGGCAGCCATGCACCTCCGGAGCTGCTACTCCACAGTACGGATGTGACTGGCAGGACTCAGTGCTGTGCCAGCAGTAATCGACAGCGTGCTGCTACTAGCAGACCTGCAGTACCTGCAAGGCACCCCCACCGCACTTTGCCGGTACCAAAGAGGTTGGCAAGGGCTACCAGAGGGCACTTTATGGACTTGAAACCCGTGGAGTGTTGCTACATCATACAAAGCGTTCCAGGTATGAGTAAAGGGCCATTAATGAGTTCCAGACTGGCGATGCGGGATGGAGTATATTCCCATGGTGAGTAATGTTTAATAGGATATTCCAAGTGCTCCTTGGGAGGACCCCCTTGTTGAACTCCCAGTCCCACTTTCCACTTCCACTTCTGACAAATGGCCGACAATTTCCTGAGAACATCAGTAACTTATCTGCAGCGACACCCACCCGGGTCACGCAGCCCCCTCAGAAGTCGCGGGGGCACCCTGTGTTTTGCTGCATCTTAATTAGCAGCGCTGGAATCTGCTCTCATTAGTCACTTCTCTCAAAACCGGTAGCAGCTTAACAAAAAATATCCGCTTTTACACGGAGGGCATACCGCTTTGTGTGGGTGCCAGAATGAAGCATCATAACAGCACGGCAGCGGAGACAGAAGAGGGGACGGCAGTCACCTGCGAGAGCTGGCCGGCCTGCAGCTCCTCACCGACGATGGCAGCGAAGGTGCCCTCCCGGCCCGCACAGGCCCCCATGAGCTCGGGCAGCCCCTCGATGGGCCCCTGGAAGCCTGCTGCCTTTCCACTCCCTCGCTCTGAGCCCCAGCGCCTGCAGGGAAGCAAGGGGAATTCACAGCACCACACGTTATAGACCCACAAAGCCCTAAGCAAGCCCTCGGTACATCGTTATGGGCTTCCTGCACTTTGCGGCCCAGCAGCCTGTTGTCCCTGAAACTGGCACAAGGTGTGTAAAAAGAGTAGATAGAGCCTCCTGTGACAGAGGGGCCCGGGCATCCGATAGCTGCTGCAGAGAACCATGTCTGTTAAGCGATGTTAATAGTGTTTGCAGAGTTTCAGGAGAG
Source organism: Petrocephalus sullivani (assembly GCA_026780845.1). Classification (NCBI taxonomy): domain Eukaryota; kingdom Metazoa; phylum Chordata; class Actinopteri; order Osteoglossiformes; family Mormyridae; genus Petrocephalus; species Petrocephalus sullivani. The sequence goes on along the minus strand of JAODKM010000126.1, from coordinate 811,759 downwards.
CAATTTGAAGGATTAACACTGTGGCCATGTCACAGCTACCGGGTGGGGGGGGGGGGGGTAGACATCAGCTTAAAGGGATAGCTTCATAACTGTGAGGGGAAACAGGCTTGGAGTGCTGATGTAGCAATTGCATAATATGACCAGCAGGTGGTGCAGTGGTTAACCACCGAGGCTTTCTAGGCAAATTACATCCTAGACTGCTGAGCAAGAAAATCTGACTAATCGCTTTGGGCAAAAATGTTAAACTGTATAAGCTACAGGAAAACTTATCTAGTGCTACTATAGGATACAAGCACAAGCATGATATTAAGCAGAGACATTTGGGACTTACAGACGGCAATTGCCCTCCTAACATCATTTACCTTTCAGAAGACGTAAAAACTATGCTGTAGCATATATCACAACATTGCCTAAACAGGTACAATGTAAATAAGGACTTTAGGTTAAGAATGAACAAACGGCCAGTTGGTCATAGCTCCGTCTCTTAATGGCGATGCCACCTACAGTCCATTACTATCTGACACATCAGAAAAGTGTCACAATGCGAGAGACACGTACCTGAAGAGGTGCAAGTTCTGTGGCTCGATGTGGGGCAGCGTGAGGAGGGAAGAGTCATGCAGCCACCTGCCCTGAACGAGCATCTGCACCAGGTTACAGATGCTAAGCGCCGCGATCAGCCAGCCCTCATTGGCAGCCACATCCAGCATGGCCTACAGAGACAGACAGGGTCAGAAGGAGGCTCACACCTGGTCACGTGCAAAGCGTGTGCTCCTTGGGGGCCACTCTGAATAAACAGAAAGGGAGGTGGCGAGAGGAGAGACAGGCAGTCCCACAATCACATGCAGAAGGCTCTGTAACATTGCCCTGTGCAGATGCAGCTATCAGCAAGGGTACGATACCATGGTAAACTCAGCATGCAGGAACAAAATCATGGGCTCAAAGGAATTTCAGGGACAAAAAAAAAAAAACGTTTAATTCTGTGACCATCTAAAAAGAACCTTTTTAACGGCCAAGGGCAGCAACAACTGCCAGGCTTCATTTCTAAGGTAACAGCAGTGTCTAGGGATACTTTCTGCAAAGTGACCTTGGAATTCTCATAGAAAACTCACAAACATCTCTTAAGAAGGCCTAAAAGATCATAGTACCTGAAATACTCTAAACCAGGCGTCTCCAACTCCGGTCCTGGAGGGCTACTACCCAGAAGGTTTTCTGTCCTACTGGGCTTCTGAGGAGCCACACCTGTTCCTGGCATTTACCTGCGAACACCTGTGGCTCCTCAGAAGCCCAGTAAGACAGAAAACCTTCTGGGTAGTAGCCCTCCAGGACCGGAGTTGGACACCACTGCTCTAAACCACCCACTTTTACACCCATCTTATACTAGATCCACTATACCTCAGCAGACACTGAAGCTCAGTTAGTGTAGAGAGGTTAGGAGCGGCGCAGAGCTCATATAAAAGCAGGACACAAACATGTATACTGTACCGGTATCTGATTTCAGGTTCGCATTCTTCAGAAACTAAACGCCACCAGGTTTTCAAACACGACAAGACATTAGATACGCTGCAACCCCAGTGAGCAAATAAAACATTTTGAAACCTATGTACTTTGGTCATAAACGTTGTACAAGAGCCAGAGGCCAGTGTTCAGAAACCATACAGAGACTTGCTATCACATTTTGCACGAGCGACTTACTGGATCTCTGAGTCGGTCTCCTGCTTCTTTTACAGGTCAATAAAAGATCTGGTTTGCGAGAAGCAACAGGTGCGTATCCGAGCTGTAGCAGTGCCCATGTTAGCCAAAGGGCCCAACTTTACCATTATCTACCTATAAAAACACAGCTGAGTATTATACTAAATACATTTTTTTAAATCAGCTTAACAGTATTTGTGCTCTTGATTTTGCACCCTGACGCTCAGCTATCAGCACCATTTTTAAGTTACGTATTACAGCTCTGTAACTAGGCAAAGAAAAGTACATTTTTGCAATAGAGTATTTATCATGCATGTGAACGTTAAAGCAGATATGTTTAAGACTTTGGGGCTTAAGCAGGAATAGTAGCTTCCAGCACATAAGAAACAAAGCGTGGTTTGAGGTACAGGACCTGAACGAGCCTCTGGAGTTTTGATGAGTCTGTCCTATTTGCAGAAACTGCATACCAGTATCAAAACCTTAAATTCCATAAAAGCTAACATTTCAATGGCCACTGAAATAAACCCAGGACCTGTGAATAATGATTAAATGTAAAATGATGCTTTGCTTCCTGTTGGATCGATACAGAACTCTTCAGCTACTGGTTCCTCTAAGGTTCCTTGAAATTGAGACAGGGAGACCCATAATATCTGTGCCGTGTTATGGAACGAAGTAGTAGAAGGTGGAGATCATTTTTGCATTGGGGCGGGGGGGCTCGAGACGTGTGGCGAGACAATGAGACTGAGTGAGGGGTGCAGGGCTGATTTTACAACGAGACCGAGTGAGGGGTGTAGGCCTGATTTTACAATGAGACCGAGTGAGGGGTGTAGGCCTGATTTTACAATGAGACCGAGTGAGGGGTGCAGGCGTGATTTTACAATGAGACCGAGTGAGGGGTGTAGGCCTGATTTTACAATGAGACCGAGTGAGGGGTGTAGGCCTGATTTTACAATG
>JAODKM010000126.1:789889-801296 GCA_026780845.1 Petrocephalus sullivani | reverse complement strand
TCACACCGCCCCCTCGCAACAATTCTGCTCTTTTTTATTTTGGTTGGGAGCCCCGGGGGCCAAATTTTTCCAAAACAGTTTTCCGCCAAAGGCCCCCCCGCCCCCCCCCCCCCCATACCGCCCACCCTCACGATGCGCCTGCACAACCTTAAGCATTTCAGCGGGAATCGGCGGGTCGCGGGGGTCATTTAACGATCTGAGACAGATGCAGTGTCACCGGCGGACAATCAGGGTGCGAAAGTGCTCTGCATCCTAATTGGCCGACTGCACCTCCGGACCACAGAGAAGACAATGCGAGCCACTCGGGGAGCAGGCTGAACTGCAGGACTGTGTTAATGATGGCAGGAAGCGAGCCTCTCGTCTGTGCCCGTCTCTGCGTGTGTGTCGCGGTGTGTGTGTGCGTGTCTGTGTGGTTCAGGGAGCAGCAACATGAAGGCTGACAAAATATTAAAATGACAATTAAAACAACCCTCAAATACCTAATACTTTCATAGGCTTGTCACGATGCTCTGTCCAATACTGTATAATCTTTTTATAGTTTTTTTTTTTTTTTTTTAAACAAAGACAAAAGCTTGACTAGTAGCTAAGAATGCCCCATGACTCCTGTGAAAGCCTTTAAAAGCAGGAGCTCTGCTCACCGTGAGGATCAGCAGCAGGTCCGGCAGGGAGCACTCCGCCTTCAGGCTCTCCTTGAACATGCGGATCGTCTGGTGCTTCAGGTAGTAGTAGGAGGCAATGCGGCCGTAGGTTAGGGGTTGGATGGAGCGATGGTCCTGAGGAGGATGACGGGTGCGGCGAGGGTCACTGCACAGCACAGTCAGCCCCCCAGACTGGGACCGGGGCTCACCTCTGCCTTCTACCTTAGTGACTTGCCTGCTGTGTTTTCAATGACGTGACGGGGAGCATCGACATTCACACACATCCAAGGTAGTAACGAGTGAGATCATTCTAGAGAATGCTGCGCACACACTTCGCATGTCCGCACCGCGATTACTGAATACACAGTACTTACACAGTAAGTCAGTACTCAATAAGGTGGCTGTGTGAAATTTCAAAATCTCTCAAAGTACAAAGCATTCCCTGTCTAAGTGTAGGCCTTATTGTGCCCAATGTTTTCAATGACAGACTACAAAACATTCTTTCATATTGTGATCTAACGATAGATCCTACTCTGCCCAATGACATATTGTTCTTATTATACTGTATGCTACAGAAATCCTCGGCACACTCTACTTAAATGTCCTGCTGTATTCTTTAAAAGACAGACAAGGTCGATTGCCTGTTTAGATTTTTACAAAGCGGGTCTAATAAATGAAGGCCAGACTCGTTTCCGGACTGAAACAGAGAATCCCCCTGCCATGGAAAAGGGAGAAGTGTCCAGGATGGATAGGTGATGTGAGAATTTGCAGCTTATGGAGGGACGAGCAGCTTGATACATGCAGGCTATATTTACTGTACAGCAGAGGGCCAGAATCAGGCTCGATACGCAGCAGAGTACACGACAGAAAACAGTGGCCCATGCAATGGCGTGTGAGCCCATACCTTCTGTCTCCCCCACACCGATAGCCCTACCTCGGGAGGACATGCATCAGGTGACACACACGAGGCTGCTGGCAGAGCGGGTGCGGCGGTACCTCCTGTATCTCTATGCAGTAGGAGCTCTCCAGGTCCCGCAGGCTGCGCTCCACCAGGCTGGACAGGTACTTGTTCATACACTCATGGCTGATGTCATCCAAGTTGTAGTAGCTGCCAAAGAAGTAATAAAAGGGGAACTCTGACATCGCGCCCCCCGATCACAGCCAGACAGTGACGGGGGCGCTCCACCAGAGCCCCCCCCCCCCCCGGCCCACCGGGAAACGTTAGAAAAGTGCAGGAGCAATAACTCATGGCACTAAAACGCAGGCCGGGAAAGTGTTAAACAGCTAAAGAAAGCATGTTTTACACAATATTGATTTACAAATAACGTGCGAAACGCAGACTGTCACGGCCCATTGATTTTATTTCCTGCCTAATGACACTGTCACTGCAGCTGTAAAAATGGCCACGTCCGCAGGTATTGGGTGTCCACTGCGTCTAGACAGCGGCCACGCCGTAACAGCCAATGGGCAGGAGGCAGGCCAGAACTGCGGACAGCCAATCAGGGGCTCTGTCTGATACTGGCAGGCTACATGACCAATGGGGTCACTGGGATATGGCACTTTGACGCTATGAATAATATCTCACACATGCATTCTTAGGATTGCTGTGAAAATGTGCTGTTTTGATGCTTTATATACATTATTTTGTCTGATATATTTTCAGTCTAATAAGAATAGAGTTGTTCACATAATCATAATGATAATAATGCTACATATACGTTTCTACATTTCAACAAAAGCTGGAACAGGCTCTTTTTCTCGTTGTGGGACTGATTGATGACTCAATCAAAGCAGCACGAGGCCTTGTGCACAGATGTTCGCAGCTGCGAATGCTCAAAGCGGCCGCCTTAGCAGGCTGTGAGCGGTGGCTCCACGCCCGAAACGGCACATACAGTCAGCCTGGGCCATGCCAGTTACGTCACCAGCTGGTCCCCGGGTGCCCATGGAAAAGCAGGACCCCTCCAGGTAAAAAAGCAGCCGGGACGGGGGGGGCAGCAAAGATTAAGGTCACACAACTCAGGCCAAGAGGGGCGCGCTGGAGGACGGACAGCCAGTACTGGGCCCACTCCCGCCCGGGGCAGGCAGCTGGAAATGGAAGCTTCCAAAGGGGACCATAATGTTATCACCAAATTACTCCCAGGCCTCAGCTGGTATTAACTGAGCTCAGCAGCTACGTTGGGGAGAAAAAAATGGCTTCCATGTCCAGCTCAGCCCCAGTAAAAGCTACCACATGAGTACCAGGAGGCACTGGAGTGCGCTGTGCTCTTTGTTAACTCCTAATGACAGATGCCATTTGTGTGTGTGCGCGCGCGCGCGTGTGTGTGTGCGTGTACATAAGGGCTGGAGAGGGAGTCCATATGCTCCGTTCTGTTCATGCTCCCTGCCTAAGCGCCAGTGTGACCATTAACTTAGATTTACCACAGAGAGCAAAGAAATGGGAGAGCTATCCTGGCCAAGGCTGTCAGACAAAATGAGAACTACTGAGAACTGTTATATTCAGAATGTGAGTGGTGTGATCCAAGCCCCCACAGTAACAGCAGACATGGCTGGGAGAGAGAGGACGGACCCTCAGACAGCATTGGAGCAGCGTTCAGCCGAAAATGGGGACGTCAGACACTGCTCAGGAATGAGCAGCAGACAGAGCGCAGGCTACACGCCCACTGGGGCACGCATATGTGCCACACACACACGTCACACGCGCACTGGGGCACGCACACATGCCACACATACACACACACTCGAGCACGCACACGTGCCACACGCACACGTCACACGCACACTGGGGCACGCACACATGCCACACACACACACACACTCGAGCACGAACATTTCACATGCGCACCGTGGCACGCACACACACGTCGCATGCGCGCTGGGGCACGCACACACGTCCCACACGCACTGGAGCACACACACGTCACATGTGCACTGGGGCACGCACACACTTCCCACACGCACTGGAGCGCACACACGTCACGCGCGCACCGGGGCACGCACACATGTCACACACCCACCGGGGCATGCACACACATCCCGCACGCACTGGGGCACACACAAGTCACACACGCACATATGCCATATAGGGCACACGCACTGAGATCTTGGGTCTTGACCATATTTTTTCATTTAGTTATGCCAATGCTGGGATTCTGCGACAGTTCAATGAGCCTGCTGTGTGGCGTGGCCCCGCCAGCCTGCCCTCGCGGCCGGTGCTCAGTGTATAGCAGGTCACCTCACCCCTTTGTCAATGCACTGCATGCTGTAGACACAAATGCACTTGTCAGGGTGCTAATTTATTGGGCCTGCGGTGACTCCACCTCGCCACGGCTGAATATTTACAAGGCAGTTAACAGGTGGCGAGTTGTTTAATGGTGGCAATCAGCTTGCAGCCTAGGGGGTGGAGGGAGCGGGGGGGGGGCGGAGCATGGCCAATCTCACTGGGGCCGCCAGGACCCTCACCATTAGCAAAGTCCCCTGAGGGACACCCCCATCCGGAGGCCGGCACTCTGTCCAGCAGGCCCCTTCCTCACAACCCCCACACCCCAACCTTCCCAGCTTAGCCCCCTGCCCAGCTTTGCAGCCTGGGACACGTGAGACCTCGCCCGCACACGGAGGCTAGCGGTGCTGATGACGGGAGGGAAACGGCTCCTCCTCGTTCCTGGATGCCGATGCCGACACAAGCCGCCGCGCACACTCTCTCCCTCTCACATCACTCTCGCTGTCTACACAGAGAGCCGTTCAGTTATAACGATTCGGCAAAAAATATTATATATAATGCAATATATATATTGCATTTTTTAAACAATCTAATTTTTGTTTTTTCCCACTGCCACTGCTGATGCTGTTACATGAGTGGCTACGGCTGGGGGCCAGTAGGGTGAACATAAGTCCAGCAAGGTCCCGGATCTTCCAGAAACTGCTCCACTGGCAGCAAACGGATGGTGGAGCGTGCCGTCCAACCCTGGGCCTCGCTCTCACCTGTGCGCCTCACAGGAGTGCATGATGGCACATGCCATAACCAAAGACTTTCTACTACGCCGAACAAAAGTACTATTCTTATTACAGGCAGGCCCCCGGTTACCAGCGAGATCCGTAGGTATGTCGGAACAGGTATATACAATTATTGTTTAGCAATTAGTAAAATGGTTGTCTTAGTGTATATTTATAGTACTGTACTGTATCAAGCCGACAAACCGCAGACGCCTCGCAATGTTTTCGAGTGTCACGAGTGTGAGATTACGTACTGTATTTGTATTTGACTGTACCACACTCGTATTTACCGAAGTAGACTTTACAACAGTCCAGTCATAAGTACCGTACAAGTTGTCTGTAAGTTGGACATTCTTAACCCAGGCACTGCCTGTATTATACAAGCAATACGATAGGTACCACTAATCAGCTAAAGACTAAGAGAGGCCTCTGGGAACGGTGGCTGTCTAGACTGTCGTCTCAATAAGCCAGACTGAGTAAATACTTGACCACAAGACTGCATTGGTATGGTCAACATGGCCATTGTGGAGGGAAAAGATTCAATAGTCAGGATGTGTCCCACCCTGCTTACGTACCCCTCTCGCTGTTCTCATTCTGCTACTGGTCAACTTCGGGAGGGGGGGGGCGGGGTCATATCAGCTTTGGGGGATGCCTTCTCTATAGAGTCTCCTGAGCAGAGCTGCTAAATGCGGCCTGACAGCCGTGAACATGCCAGCGTGCTGGAATGCACCTCCAGCCAAAGCAGATGTCCTCCCCTCCCTTCTAACCCCTGACCCCCGGGCCAGGGGGATGACATCACCACAAACCTTCACATTTGACCAGGGAAGATTCATTGGTCTTTTTGATGGTGGTGGGGGGTGGAGAAGTGGAGACAGTGAGACATTCAGAAAACAAACCTATTAAGGAAGTGAAATGTATGGAGATGCTCCCAAAAGCCAGCAGAAAGGTTCCTCGGATAATATCAGATAGTACAGCAAAACAAATATTAGACAAGAGCAGTGAGTTAGAACAGTTATGAGGGTCCGAGGCCCTGGGATGTACAGTTAAGAGGGCCCGAGTCCCTGTGGCGTACAATTATAAGGGTCCGAGTCCCAGGGCCATACAGTTATGAGGGCCCGGGTCCCTGGGGCGTACAATTATAAGGGTCCGAGTCCCAGGGCCATACAGTTATGAGGGCCCGAATCCCTGGGACGTACAGTTAAGAGGGCCCAAGTCCCTGGGACGTACAGTTATGAGGGCCCGAGTCCCTGGGACGTACAGTTAAGAGGGCCCGAGTCCCTGGGACGTACAGTTATGAGGGCCCGAGTCCCTGGGACGTACAGTTAAGAGGGCCCAAGTCCCTGGGACGTACAGTTATGGCCACTGGGAAAGCATCTCAGAAGCACTAAGAGAAACAGCTTTCTCAGCAGATTTTCAACTTGCTTTATAATGTTCAGAGAATACTGCAGCACACATGCAGACCAGCAGTGGACTACAAATGGTACGTATTACAAGTAATGGGTATATCAAAATAATGACCAAATAACAAACAAAAAGATACACAGAGGCACGGAGCAGGAACACATGGCAGGACGCACCTGGGGTTCATCACCAGACGACGGAAGAAGTACGTCCAGGTGATGTAATCCATAGCGTCCTGCTTGGAGGAAATTGTTCCCGCGGCGATTTCGGCATTCAAGTGATCCGACAGGACGCCCAAAAGGCTGGAGGGAGGATGTCAAGCCAACAAACAATCGTCACCATCCACACCTTCTACACTGTGAGTACCAGGCTACACACAGTGAGCTGCCGTGGTGCCGTTCTCAGAGCAGATTACCTGGACTCCACCGGGAAGGGCTCATAGAGGAACTTCTTGTAGAAATCCTTCTTGATGTCATGGACCAGAATGACTGCCTTGCCCTGGTCATCAAACTGCGGCCGGCCGGCACGGCCCATCATCTGCAGCACGTCTGGCGGGGAGAGAAAGCGGGCGTCGGGCTGTGGAGGTCACGGGACGGACGGGACGGGCGGCGCGGGGGCGGCACGGGGCGGCGGGGCCCAGGAGCCGGCACGGGTACCTGTGATGGGGTAGTCGACGTAGCGGCGTGTCTTTGCGTCGTAGTACTCTGTCCCCTTGACGACCACAAGGTGGGCAGGGAAATTAACACCCCAGGCCAGTGTGCTGGTGGCAATGAGCACCTGCAGACACACCCAAGGCCAAGGAAAAGGTCAGGATTACAACAGGCAAGGGGCGGGTGGCCTCTTATCAGAGTGTATTCAGAAGGAATTCATTACATCAGTGACCTCGTCCTTGGTGACCCCTAGATCGTCCAACATTTTAGGTCTGTCTTGGCTTCTAGCTCCCAGAAAACCAGAACCAAATAATGAAAAGCACGGACATGCTAATACCAAAGTACAGGTGCGTGGGGAGCTTGGGTGGAGCAAAAACGCGGCCTGAGGACTGGGTTGAGAAACACAGGCCCACGTTGATCCGGTATTCATCTGTACATCTGCACTGAGTGTGTGTGACCTGTCCAGAGAGCTGGCTGCACTGTCACCTGGATCTTGCAGTTGACGAAGAGCTCCTCCACAGTCTTCCTGTCCCTCTCGTGCAAGCCGGCATGGTGCAGGCCGATCCCAAATGCCAGCGTCAGCTTCAGGTTAGACTCGCGCACCGTGGCGATGATGTCTGTCATCTGGCGGAGCAGACGTAACTGTGTGACTCACGAAGGAGGTTACCCAGAGCACCACTGCCCACAAAGAGGGACACGAGAGACTGCCAGCAGTGTTGCTGTGTGCTGTTGTCATGGCAACAAGGACTACTCTCTAATGGACGGCCGCTCTAAGTTTGGGTCTTATATATTAATATTTCAATGTTTGTATGTGCACTTAATGTTTAATAGCCTAGCTGTCTTGCTTATGCACACCATGCAATCATTAATACATACATATAAAAACATGTAATATGAAAGTTGTGTGGTGTGCACTGACCCCTATAATTTACTGCTTAAAGCACATTTCACTGGACAAGTCTGTATCATTTTGGTTTATAATTATTAGTCCACTAATTCTATTGTGTGCACTGTCAAAGGACACAGCACATTTATTATTAGTAATGCAAAAGTTCTGCGAGGTAACCTTAAGTATGTAAAAACATATTTTCCCACCCTGAACTCTTAGGGGCTCCCTAGGATGATTGGGAATGTAGTTCCTTACATTAATCCTGACTATTATTCAGAGCCTGAAGTAATACACAGAGGCTGGCAGCTAACGACCGGGCCTGGACACTGTACATCGCACATCTGGGCTTCCACAGAGAGACAAGGGCAGAGGAAAGGGAAGATTGGAGGGGAGGTGGATTTGGGACACCTGCTGGGACAGAGGCAACATGTGCCAGCTGCCTGTCACTCTAACAGCAGGGACCCTCGCTTTCACACAGCAGGCTGCTGGGGGACTGCAGGCCTTTGGCATAAATCACTGGAACACACACAGGCAAGGGCAGACCTGCTACAGCTCTATATGAGTCGCTGCCAGGACATGTCTACATCTCTTCTACAGCTCTATAGCAAGTGGCACTTATACCTGCTGTAGCCCTACAACCACATACCAGCTACACCTGCTCCAGCCCTGTAACCACAGCCAGCTACACCTGCTACAGCCCTGTAACCACAGCCAGCTACCTGCTACAGCCCTGTAACCACAGCCAGCTACACCTGCTACAGCCCGGTAACCACAGCCAGCTACACCTGCTACAGCCCTGTAACCACAGCCAGCTACACCTGCTACAGTTCTGTAACCACAGCCAGCTACACCTGCTACAGCCCTGTAACCACAGCCAGCTACACCTGCTACAGCCCTGTAACCACAGCCAGCTACACCTGCTACAGCCCTGTAACCACAGCCAGCTATACCTGCTAGAGCCCATTAACCACAGCCAGCTACACCTGCTATAGCCCTGTAACCACAGCCAGCTATACCTGCTATAGCCCTGTAACCACAGCCAGCTACACCTGCTAGAGCCCTGTAACCATAGCCAGCTACACCTGCTCGAACCCTGTAACCACCGTCAGCTACCTGCTACAGCCCTGTAACCACGGCCAGCTACACCTACTACAGCCCTGTAACCACAGCCAGCTACACCTGCTACAGCCCTGTAACCACAGCCAGCTACACCTGCTCCAGCCCTGTAACCACAGCCAGCTACACCTGCTATAGCCCTGTAACCACAGCCAGCTACACCTTCTAGAACCCTGTAACCACAGTCAACTACACCTGCTAGAGCCCTGTAACCACAGCCAGCTACACCTGCTACAGCCCTGTAACCATAGCCAGCCACACCTGCTAGAACCCTGTAACCTCAGTCAGCTACACCTGCTAGAGCCCTGTAACCACAGCCAGCTATACCTGCTACAGCCCTGTAACCACAGTCAGCTACACCTGCTACAGCCCGGTAACCACAGCCAGCTACACCTGCTACAGCCCTGTAACAACAGTCAGCTACACCTGCTACAGCCCTGTAACCACAGCCAGCTACACCTGCTACAGCCCTGTAACCACAGTCAGCTACAGCTACAAAACACTTCACTGGCAAACATGCAAATTCATATTCGTCATTCAATTCATATTGTCAATGTATAGCAGTGAACAATTTATAGCAAGCATGTATTACAGAAATATTGTATTACATAGGAAAGCTTTATATGAATGATATACAGCACCTTATTTTATATGCTGGTCTGCATAAAATGTGAAGTAAAATGATTAAATCTAGTGGAATATAAGGAACAAACTGCGACTATCAAAACAGTCCTGTAATAATCTGACTGTAAGGTAAAGTTATTTTTAAAGCTTAATGCATTTGTACCATTTTAATAAATGTGTGCCTTAAAATCTGGCCTTATAAAAAAGAAAATTACAATGCATGGTTTATGGAGTTGTACACATAACACACCAATCCGGCGAAGTGAAGGAAATTTTGACTGTTGATGAAAAGAAAGATATGCTAAGGCTAACAAACTCCCTGAAAAGCCAGCCGCTCTTTGGAATACGACACAGAACATGCCATTCAGGAAATGACAAAAGGCCACCTTTCCCTAGCAAAAACCCAGAAAAGACATTTTTGGAGTATGGAAAAGATTGGGGGGATTAAATATTTTGCAATGCAATCTGCATGTAACCTGGAAGCACAGACACACAGGGGCAGTGGTGCTGGGCAAACAGATACATCCTGGCTGGTTCTGCCCCCACAGAGCCTGTGTGGCCGGATAGCTCACTATCAGGAGATTCCATTCATCTCTGTACAGCCAAGGGGAACGTTTGATCATTGGAAACCGCAATAGCGACAGAGCAAACAGAATCCCACGTAACAGACGGAATGTGGAGTTCAACAAGTCAAGCTAAGCAGGCACAATTTCACTGTAGTCTCTCAGGGTATACTGACAGAGTAATGTGCACTGAGACATAGTCACTGCACAACATACAGCCAGTTCAGGTCAAGAAATGCAAGATGGTGACAAACGTGTGTATATACACACACACACACACACACAGAGTTTGTATTCATATCTTTTTTATCTTTTTGTTAAAAGGCAGATTGATTGACAGATTAAAGGACATTAAAAGACGAATTGACAGTCTTTCATTTCCGAGTGATATTTATGCCATCGTTGAAATAACCTAGAGATATGAGGTCACTGAGCAAGGCCCAGGAGTTGCGATTCGTGCTGAAATGACCCCATCCCCCCATGCTGGGCAATGCAAGCACTTAAGGAGAAGGATCTGAAGGTTACTAAAACTGAGGACAATTCTTGCTTTCTTGGGAGAAGATTCTAAGCAAGGCTCATTTTATATTTTGTAATGTTTTAGAACACCCATAATTCAGGGCTATAAAATTATTACTTCGAAATGTAGGCCGTGTCTGCGGCCATCTTGAAGTGATCACACAGCGTGTAGAAAGATGTAACGGGAAGTGTGCTGTTCCTGGTGATGCCAGCCAAGCTTCTCCTCTAGTTACAGTAAAGACTAGAAGTTATGGGGAAGGCAGCAATGTCTTTGACTGGCTGTGAGGAACAGGTTGGGGGCCACAAACACGTAAGGGGGCGGGCCACTGTGGGGACACCACGGCGAAACACGGAGCTCCCTGCAGACACATGTCTGTGGGTTTCTACAGCACGTGTGATCACGGCCCGGCAGGACCCTGTCCTCACCTCCCCCTCATCCTGATGCAGCCACTGTTTGGGGTCGTCCTCGGTAGCCAGGAACGCGATCAGGTCCAGCGCCGTGAGGCGGGTCTGTCGCCGTGACGACACAAAGATCAGCACGGGCTTAGCGGGAGAGTGACTGCGGATCGCTGCCGGGGAGAGACAGGCAAAGTCACCTGCACTGCACTCTCAGGACAACACTCCGCCCAGAACACAACGGCCTTCAGGAGCAAGCTACTGATGAAGCCAAGCAACAGGTTACAGCCAACAAACAGATAGCACAGTTATTATGGACACAGCTGCTAGCTGAAATGTTAAGAAGGGCCTTGCAGTAGTAAAACACCCAGCTGTATAAAGGTTTCTGATAACAGCGTCATCTCTGTAACTAAATGCCTTTAGCGTGGCTGATTTACAGCTTAGTAACCCAGTGCGACGTGATGGAGCGGTCTACGGTGGGTTGGAGGAGTTCTGGCTGCTTGGTGCTGTGTGTGTGGGTAAGACACACCGGATGGTTGCGTGTTTGGGGCCCAATGGTGGCTTTTTGTTTAAGTTTCGGCCCCTTCCCCCCCGTGGTGGCGCTTCTTGTGTCCGCTCCCTCTC
>JAODKM010000126.1:707018-712190 GCA_026780845.1 Petrocephalus sullivani | reverse complement strand
ATAATAATAATAATAATAATAATAATAACAACAACAATACTACTACGACTAATAATAATAATATAATAATAAATAATAATAATAATAATGATGAGGGTTTTCCAGATTCCCGGAACAGCTGAAGGCCTCAGTGTGAATGGCCTGCCGTGGAATTCAGCACTGAAAGGGAGACCTTGCCCAGCTGACTGCCCACCCTTCTCCACAGAGAGTGGAAACTGCACCATAATATTCAGAGGCGAACGAAAATGAACAGCGGGGGCGGCGATGCGTCCAGCCATGCATAACGCCTAGCACAGCCTCAACAGTCAGCTCTGACGACATCTCCCCCACACCACAACTTATTTCATAATTACCCTGCATTCGTTTGTTTGGGGGGGGGGGGGGCACTGCCCAGGGCATACACTTGCTCACTTTGCAGTTAGAAAACAAGCAAATATTTACCACCTTCCTCGACGATGCAAGACGGGGGGGGCGGGGCTGTGGATGTTTTGTGAGCAGCCAATGGCGTTAGTGGTGTGCTGGTGCGTTTCACCATTTTGTTTTATCTCCAGTTACCATGGTGACTGCAGTCGCCATAGAGAGGGAGCTTGCGGTCCAGGCTCTTCAAGGCAACGCCGGTGAGAACATACACACAATGCTAACTTGCTTCTCATGAGCCATGGAAAGCGTGTGAGTGATACACACCATTAATACATCCCTGCCACTGCTGAAAGTGTGACAGGGAGCCATGATCCCAGCACGCAAAGGGAAAGCTTCCGAACTTAACCAGAAATTAAACAAAAACCGGGGATGTTCTGCGAGCTGGTACAGCCTTCCTTCCTAACTAGGTATGTGAAGATTCATAAGATCAACCCCACACAAGCAGTTCTAGTAGGGGACCATGAGACAGAAGGCTTTGTGTGTGATCACGATGGGCACAGTGTTAACTGGCCCCGTCCCTGAAGAAGACACCCCACCCAGTGACATGTGGCCCCACTAATGCTTGCCTTCATTGCATCTGTCGGAAAGCCTAGCCGGAACTGTTTCGACCGTACAATTTTTTTTTCCCTTTTCGCACAGCAGATGCCATGAGCACTAGGAGAAATGCACCATTGTCCACATGAATCGTTTTCACACCGGTAAATTATTTTTATGGAACCGATTCAAATGATTTTTAAACGCAATGTTTCCGTGGCGCTAGAGGCAGTGCGGCGCTGGCAGCCCACCGGGCTTGTGTGAGCGTCCAATTAAAAGAGATGAACGCGTATAGGTCAAGATCTCCTGGTGCCACTCATGGTGCCAATTAAGTGGCTTGTTGCTGATGTTCACTAATGAAGTGCAGAGGGCAGGACATGCCGTTCATGCACCATTTGCTTACGCTAGTGCCCGCAGCACGCTCTGCAGAACCTACTGTACATCCGATCAAAACATCACTTCAGAATTATTCACCACCTCTGGACTGATCCTCACCACAGGATCAAAAAATAAGAAGTAAATAATAATGCAGGACTAATCAGCACCTGGGGACCTAGAATCATTTCAGGACAAAACCAATCGCATTATGCCCGAGTCAAGTCACAGGATCAAACATGACGGCAGATCAAGCTTAAGTCTCAAAGTCTTTGCCGAGGGTATTAAACGATAATTCCAAATGGCACATTTCCAAGATAAAAATAGCCTTGTAATGAAAGAGGAAGCCACATAACAAATAGTTCAAAAAGGAAGAAGATTCTTAAAATTATCATTCAAAATAATGATTTCTTCATCAAGACATGCTTTTGTAAAAATAATGTATTTACGTTTTGGTTGTGAAAATTGTAAATTTACCTGCAAAACACAATTACCAAAGGATAATTCAGTCTTAAAAGCAAACAGGTGATTGAAACCATTCCGCGATGGAGACCATTCTGCCAGGTATATACCATTAGCACTCACCTCAGTATTCAGGCCATAAATCCAGCACCATCATTAGAAGTTCTTACATGATGCCCCATTATTTAAAGTTTACAATGGGCAATGTTCCTTTCACGTCACGTCATTTAAAGTTCTCGCAACTTTATGTTTAATGTCAAATTCTAGATAAGGAAAATTAACTTCCAGCAACATAAATTACCAACCTTTCCCAGCTCATTAAGCTGCACAATCTCCATTTGAATCACCATTTCTCATTTTCACCAGGCGGATTCTTGCTCGCTTTCTTTGCCTGCTGTTTTGAAGGCAGGAATCCTAATTTCCCCCCCCAACACAATTCCCACATGGTCCTTATCCCACCATAGCGGCACATAACAAGGACGTGAGCGCTCGGCATCTGGCAGGAGCTGTTTAGACAGTCCTGAGGAGGATAATGCCCTAATGTCCACCGGAAACCTACCGGGGAGGTGGTCTTCAAAATACAGGTTGACTAGTGAGTCTTTCGGTTGCGGCATAAGGTTCAAGACCACCCCCCCCCAACATGGCACAACACAGGACAAAAAGTCACTGTAAATAAATCTGTGGACTCCATATAGGGGGCATACTGCTGCCTGAATCACAGGAAACATGTCAATAGTAATTGCAGATATAATTCACAGCATTATCTGCAGAAGCCAGTTCTCAGTGCATGGAACTATGCCGAATTCCCACACTTTGAATGGGCAAAACAGTTTGTTCAAAAGCAGAGACGCGCACGGACAGGCCCGAGTTGAAAAGGAACTTAAATGTGGTTCTCAAGGTTCTTCTAGCTTTGCAACAGCTGAGCAGCAGTAACAAGCAGCAGGACACAAACATGGTCATCAAAAGCCAGAGCATCAGGAAAGCAAAGCCAACATCAGGGATTCACATCTGCGGCCGTTAAGCCGAGCCCATTTCATCTTAGCGCGTCACAGAGGGAGAGCAATACATAAGCAAAGTACAGACGTGTGGCCACACCGGCGATGCTAACAGCGATACTGCAGAGGCTGGTTATCTTAGCAATTTGCCTCATGATGGATTTAATTACACAGTCTGTCTGAATAGCCACAGATAAGGGCCAGATGTGAGCCGAAAGCAGCGGGGAAAGACGGGGGTTAGCGCCCTGCCGCGTCACTGCCCTCTCCTCCTTAGTCTTATTTATGACCCTAGCACATAACACAGGTAATCGTGCAAAGGATAACAGGATAATGGCAAGGCGGCTGTAGGCCGCTGAGAGGGGTGACTCCCCTCAGCTGGGGTTCAGGCCCGATGGGCCGCGTGTAGAGATACAGAAGAGATACACCACATCACATCACCCGCTCGGAAAATACACGTTTTATATTTATGGTCATGCCAAATTAAATATGAATGCGTTGCCTAAGAGGCAAAGAGTGGACTGATTAAAGGCAAACAGCATTTGTATACCCATACAATGTTTTAACAAATCTTTTTTTCTTTTTAGTGCATCATCTGGGAGAAAAACATTTGAAAAATGTATGCACATGTATTAGGAAATTTGCTACTAAAGACAGACACAGAAGTGTGAAGCACACTGAATCCGGGCTCATATCTGAATTACAGACACTGCCCTTTGCTCTGCCCCCTAGTGTCCGTTAAGGACTGAATAATTTCTGGACTTTGCTCACCTGGCAGTCTGTGAACTCTGGGTCATGAAAACTAATAAATAACTTTAAGAGTCACTGCGATGGAAAACACACCGAACGCTCTCTCCCTTCTGCCTTGCTCTCCACCAGATAAAAATGTGAATGTTAATACACGGCTTTGGCGACTTACCCACGGCTATCCTCCTCTCAAATACCAGTTTATCTCCGTTTCTCACCACTGAAAGCTATTGTTCCAGCTTGTCTGCACGGAATACGCAACTCCGAGCCAGCAGGCCATGCGCTAAAATACCACGATAACAGTAACGCAGCATAAAAGTACTGCTGATGCTTCTAATGGAGGATATGGTGCCCCTAAATAGCGCGGGAGGGAACAGGAACTTTCTCTGCGCTGGCCAGCACCAGCCTGGCACAGTCAATAACTCTGTTTCCATTTCAGCTGGTTTAATTTCAGACACCTGTCCACTTCTGTGTCACTGAAGAGTAGAGTCTGCAAGACACACTCCTGCAGAGAAACCCACTGATTAGCAGAACCCCGCAGAGAAACTGAGTGAGACAGGTTGCAGAATATATTGCCCAAAACACAGAAAAGTGCACTCCTGGGCAAAAAAAATGGGCCAAAGCTTAATGTCGTGCAGTTTGTGTTTGCCCCAGTTTTATTTCCCAGGAAAGGACACGGAAAATTCATAAAAGGCTGCTACATATAATATTGCATCCATATATGGTAATTCCCTTGGTAATTCACTGCCCATAATAAGTAAGAATGAAACCATCCGGCATTTTTTGGAGTTTATTTGGAAATGAAACTGACAGCCTTGCATTTACATTTACTAGTTTCTTTTTAATGCTCAGTTTTAACAGCCAAAGAAATGTGACAGATTATTACCATCCATTGCTCGATCTCCCTGAAAATTCATTTCACAGATACGCTTTGTCTTATGTCAAAAAACCTCCGTGATGACGCACCTCTGTGAGTTTGGTATAATGCTCAGAAATGTGGAATAGTTTAACCCATCCATTACATCTATTGGGAGTTTTTTTATTTGCCGCATAAAAACACTTCTGTTATATCTCCAGATTTATCCTTGGAAAATATACTGTAGATATCAAGATTAGCAAGACGTCGCTACATCAACACCTACCACTTTTTTCTTCAAAAATAGATGAAATCTGGAAATCTGGGCGAGACTAATACGAAATGAATTGCTAAAGCAAAATAACCGACAATTAAATTCAAATATTCTGTAAAAATATGATCTTTATGACACAGTGAGGCATTATAGTCATTAATGTGATCCGCAAGTTCCATCACACTTTGTTGCAGACTCAACATCAATCCAATGCGGCAATCAACAATGAAAGCTATTCTTACACCTGTCTTTTCTAGTGGTCCCGAGGCCTGTCGACTCCAATTCAACTTGAACAAAAATTAACCAATGGGACACAAATATATGCTGAACGTGTCCACCGATATGCTGACAAATTACTTCCGATTCACAATGATGTACCAGTTCATAAAATGCTCCAAAATGTATTTCTGTAAATGAATATATACCTGACTGAGTGATTCGTTTTTCCCTGTCATGATTCAGCACTGATACTGGACATACCACAAAGGTGCACTTATTGCTACACCAGATGG
>JAODKM010000126.1:682018-704518 GCA_026780845.1 Petrocephalus sullivani | reverse complement strand
GGATGAGATTAGAGCAAATGACAATATTATAATTATAATTAGTATCAATATTATTATTATTATTATTATTATCATCATAAAAATCTACAACCCTAGAATGTTAAACGTACATGAAACCACAGAACATAAGGCTGGACGTTAGATTGAAGGCTCACAGCAGGGGCAGTGTGCAGTAATACCCCCCAGGTATCTTTTATTCTGTCCCTCCATTAAATATTGATCAGCTGTCTCACTTGCAGCTATGTGGCGTCCGGCTGAACCTCACGCCTAAGCCGTTGAGACATTTTAAGTGTAATTAAAAAGGAAACCACCAGCCTGAGCAAGCGCATGTATTTAAAGGAGAACAGGTGGGCATGTATTCTCTGGAACATCAACGAGCCAAGGAGAGCTGGAGGCAGCCAGGACTCAGAAAAGAAAGAAAGCAAACCCATCCCTCCAATCAGTGTCCACCTCCAAGCCCATCCCAAACTAGCGTATGGATACTACCTGGCCAGCAGCAGGGGTTACATCAGACTCACTCCGCCTACACATATCGCAAGGTTAAATAGTACTTGAATTTTTTGAAATATAATTTAACTGTTACTGCATCGAAATGGCTTATCGCTACAAGTAATATTCTTGCTTATTCATTCGTAATGTCCCTGTGAAAATGCATTTAAATATGCAGTTATTCATGGATTGCTTCTTACACATGACCAGGTAGTAAGTGAAGTTTTGGCAGCAGTACAGTTAGTGAAATAAGTCAAAATACAAAACCATGGGGCAAAAATTAAGGCATTATGCAAGAATACCTCATACACTTGAGAAATTAATGTCTGGTCAGAGCTACTAATGTAAATCAACATTAAAGATTATGAAAAAGCATGATTTTTAGCCAAAACTGACACTTATTAAAGTCCTCACTTTGAATCTTCTTCTAAATTTTGGGACATTAATAAAAAAGGGTTTCTGTTGAATGAGGGGTAGTTGCACTTGGGCAGGGTGCAAGTTGGACATAAGCTCTACTGGGCTCCATCTATACGTGACCCCATCCACCATACAGGACCCCATCCATTAAATGCAATCAGTGTCTACAGGATAAGACTCAAAGACTTATTATGGCTGAATCTAAGCTTTGGTAAAATTCCAAAGTAGTCCTATGTCTGTAGTTGTGATTCCACAACAACATAGAGTCAATGAGTCAATTAGTGCTGTGGTCAAAGTCAAAATCCTGGTTAACAACAATAAATAAAGAGTCAGAGTTATGTGCTTCACAACATCTTTCCTATTGTAAAATTAAATTCATATCAAGAAAAAGAAAACTAAAGCTGACACGTGCAAGAATTCCTAAAAAAAAAATAATAATAAATCAATGACAAATTTGCAACAAGAAAAAGTCAAAATGACAACTAATAGAGAAAATCATGGTTAATCACAGACCAAAATGAGCTATCCTGAAAACTCGGCAGTTAAATACAATATCACTCCAGAGACTGCATCATGGCTTCTTTAATGGTCAAGTGGCAAACGAGCTTCTGGAGGCGTGGCCAGCAATGTCAGCAAGAATCTCTGATTCCCCGTCCAGTAGCAGCCCGCTGTTTACTCTCGTATTGTACTATAAATGTATTGTTAAAACGACTTACATATCCAATGCATTGACCAGTATGCTTCCCTTTCAAGATTCAGTACTGATACTGCATAAACAACAAAGTGGCATTTATCGTTACAACGGTCGGGGGGCCAGTCTTTGTACTGCCACTGTTACTTTGTTGCACAAACAATGGAAATGCCACATCTGTAGGCTGTATAGAAATATGCTTGCCTCCCTACATTTAAATATCAGCAGAACTCCTGCGTAACATATGGTAAACAGTGATTTGTAAAGCATTAAACATAATGGCATGGTAGTGCCCAACGGCAGTCACTATGATAACTACAAATAGGATGTAACGATAGTACAAATAGTAGGGATGTGACGATACACTCAACTGATTCGATTCACATACAATTTTCTCACATTTTGACTCGAAAATATTCGTAATCTCTCCGAACTGTGCAAAACGTGTCCTCTTCTTAAAAGTGCAACTGAAATTAAATTAAATATTGTTTTTTAAAACAAATCCCACATCAAAATAACTCAATAAAAACAAATAAATAAACTAATGCTTCCATGTGCAGGACAGCTTCGAATTTATATATTTTTAAAAAATTAAAAATTTATTTATATTTTTCGAATACATGTTTTTTAAGGAAAATTAACGTCAACATTCTCAGGCAGAAGCTGAGATCTCTGTAAATTCGCAGTGTCCCCTGCAGACGGAAAAACCCCTTCACTAGGGACAGAGGCGGCTGGTGTGGTGAGGTATGCCTTAGCAGGAGGAGAATGCAGTGGGTACATCTTAGCAGTCTCCTTCCAGGGAAATAGATGTTTCTATATAGACGTCAATTTCTATATAGATAGGGTGACCAGATAATGCATGTCATCCCGGACACTTTGAGCTTTTTCATGCACGTATCACTAATGTTAATGTGAAATAGCTGGATGAGTCTTTCAATCAAGGAAACAAACCAGTCAAAGCACAGGAAGAACTGAACTATTTAGCCAAGCAAAGGAGCCTTTAGGGTTTAAAGTAGTTTGTAAAACCTGAAGTAGCTCAAAGTTCCCAGAATGACATGTATTACATGGTTACCCTATAAATAGACGTTTCTAGGTTATCAGTCTTTTACAATGTTTGCACGCTATTTTTGTCTTGTCTATAATTTTCTCGCCGTTTTCGTATGAGATCACTGAAAAGCCAAAATGCTGCCACACCGCTGATTTAAAGCTGAGCGGCGCGTCCTCAATTTCAAAGTTACTTGCCATTTCGCGTTTCGTCTGAACCGAAAACTGATGTCGACGCCGCATACGCAGTGACGCCTGACGTGGAACTGACCTCGTGAAATCAGACGTAATGTAGCACCGTTCTTTCTGCAAAGTACTTCTTCTCATAAAAACTTAGCGGTTCATTTTCCACATCAGCTGATTTGAATCGTCATACATTTATACCGATTCGCGATGCGTCGTTACATGCCTACAAATAAGCGAAAACAACTTTCAGTGTTTGCATTTGAGGGAGGGGCCTTTTACCTCTTTTTCAATGAAGAAATATGGGCCAGTTTTACCCTGCCGAGTGATGGTGGTGGGCGGGGGGGCGGTGGTCAACAAACAACCACAGAACAGAAAAAAAAGGTGCCATAATTTCACCATGTTGAACCCAATGATTAGCACACCTATGCTCTTCTCCAGATGCCTGGCTGCTACATTGATGAAACCGCTTCAAGGACTCAATAAGGAGAGTCTATAGAACTAAACTCTCATCTGTGTTAACCTTACTGGAGTGAGTCATACTGAAAGTAGAACCAGGGAAAGGATTGAATAGGGGTTCAGTATGACATGAGGCTTCCACCACAGGTCAGGGTGTTACAGATAAAAATTTACCACCAAAGAACAAATCTTTCAGAATAGTAACTTAAGAATATTGCCTCACCCCCACCTTCTAGTAGAAGGTGCTTCCAAGATCATTATGGAGTCAGCATGAGCTCATTCTGGAGGGGAACAGTGATGATTAGAGAGCTCCTTGGACTGTCGTCATTGATGCAAGTGTCCATTTGTCACTAAGGAGAAGAAAGGATGACTTGCCTGGCAGTGTCGCCCTCCCCTGCCGCTACCGAGAGCCGTGGTCCTGCAAGGCCGGCACACCGGCCTCACCTGTGATGCTTTATCCGTCACCTTTAAACCCAAGACCGGCATTTTCACTTTCACTTTTTACTCTATACTCAGACCCCCTACCTTACAGGGGATTCCCATGCCCCCTGTCTTGTCAAGAAGCGTTTTAGGTAAGGAATGCACCCTCGACTTCTCCCTGCTGCGGGTTCCACACTGTGCCAGACAGGCACACACTTACTAATCCCCCAGAGCAAGCGTGCAAAATCCCCAGGGGGGTGCTGATAGTGCACTCAACCAAGCTAAGTGGAGGAATGAGCCCTATAAGTGGATGAGCTGCTCCAAAGACGCCACATTTTGGCCCTTCTTCTTGTTTGTATGACTTCAGCGGCAGAGGCTGTGGTGCAGGAAGCTGCATTCTGAGACGCGCCAAGATTCTGCAGTGGAGATCCGGGAAGGCTCTCCAAAGGGCTACAGACCAGACCGAAAATAAACACCCAAGCAGCCACAGCTGAAGTGACTTTCCAGCTAAGTGAATGCGGAGAGGAAGTAACATGTTCAGGGCAATGAGTAAAGATATAACATACAGGCGATGATTGACACGAGGCCTCAAAGACCCTGAAGGATGGAATTATCAGGCACACTACAACCCTGTTTAATCGAATTCAGGTTACTGGCTCCCAGGAGTAAACCACTAAATGACAGAACGAATGTCACACATTCACAGACGGTATTATGAGGTCATATTTACCAGACCAAACAAAAGAATCCGACAAATCCGCCCATAGAGTACTGTTAATTAAGCTATTACATGACTCAAAGCAATGTGCTGACTTCAGTCAGAACAATTCGGCTGACCTTATTCTCTTTCAATAATCCCTTTACCAAGCATTCTCACCAAATTATTCCTCAAGCATATTCCTGGAACTCATATTCACCCATTTTCCAATTCATTTTTCTTCCCTCTATAACAGGATTGCTAAGTTTTCTTTGAAAGCAATGTGATTACTATAATATAGGAGAAGAGTCTCTCCATGTGCACTGTCACCGAGAATCAGCCTCTGGTCCTTTCCAAAGATATGCTGTGATGTCAGTATTCCTTTCTATCTAGTCGTCCCACAGACGCAGATCAGCAGTGGTCTGCCTGATCATCCATGTGCCTGCCTGTTTTTCAGCCAACTGCTCACTTGGTACCAGTGACGTGCGCCGAGGTTTGTGGCAGGTGAGGCACAAGCTCTTTCAGAAATAAAGAGTGTTATAGTGAACTTTATTTTCTGATTTTTAGCCAGTGTACCTGCAATAATAATCCCGTGAGCTCAAGCACGCCCCCTTCAGGGAGGCAGAGGTACTGGCTGCCTCACCTCCGGCTTTTTCGGTTTTATATCAGATCAGCAAGACTAAATTTGTTATACACATACGGAAAATGCATGAGATACTCTAAGGAAACATATAATATAGGTGTGTGCAAACATGATATTGGTGAGATGCAGTGAGAAAGTAGTAGGTGCGCTCGGCGCGGGAGTGAGGGAGCGTGTGCTGGGAGCAGAGGCTCAGCTCATCGCTGCCGCACCTCGTGCAGCTCCTCTCTATCTCAACGAAAAATATGCGAATTCAGCGATTTAGATTTTGGAAATAGATTTAAATGACTGGAATCGTACAGAAATTACATTTATAGCGATTTTGCCTCACCTGCCTCCCCTGACTGTATGTCCCTGCTTGGTGCTATTTATAGACACTTACAGGATGTGGAACCTGCGGTGTGACGGACTGGAAGACGCCTTCAGCATCCGCATCATGGCAGGCCGGCCCTCTCTCACTTTATGCTTGGGCGGGCCTGGTAGACACAAGCTCTGGAGTAAGATGGTCTGCACCTGGCCAACTGACAACAGTCAATGTACAATAGGCAATAGGGGAACTTCAGCTTCCTGGATTTCTGGATCCCCCGAAGAGACGAGAAGCCACCGGGAGGAGTGAGGAGGAGCCGCCCCGTGCACAGAAGAGCAGTGGTGTAGGAATGCGGGCTTCATTCCTCCTCTGAGGATGTCATTTACAAAATGTCAAAGAAATTCTCCGGGCAACATTTGTGCCTTGGTACAAAGCAGGCGTTGGGACCGAGGATAGCAATCTCGTCTAATGACCAATTAAAAGTGCCTGAGAGTCTGTGGGGAGTGGGAGAGCAGCACCTTTGTTTGACATGCCCGCCGCCATTAGCCAGACTCGCTTATTTATGACAGTGCAGGTGTGATTAGCTGACGGACGGACTTCTAGGCACATGCTGCGAGTTATGCAGCAGCCAGAATATATTCCTGATTAAACATTCAGGCGAGGTGCATGCCAACACATGACCGCATGAAATATGAGGCTTGAAACCTTATTCTCTCATCCCCTGCAACTCTGGCAAAGAATAAATTGGAATTAAAACGAGAGAGTCCTCCAAGAAATGGTCTGTGGAACTCTGCTGCGGTTCCGAAGAAGAGGACCTCCTCACTACACAGAGAGCCCCTTTCAAAGTGACAGGTAAACATTTGGAATTTCATTTAGAGACCTCAATCCAGGAGTTAAACTGCTTCTCTTCGAGGGCAGGCTTTGCCTGAGCAGAGGATGCTAGTTTCCATTAGAAGAAGGCCACAGCGCATCAGCGCTTCCATCATGGCCCAATTGAAATCTAACAGGTCACTTAACTAAGCTGAGTGCACCCTGTCTTGATTCATCCACCGTGTAGGACTCTGAAGCCTCATGGACTGTTATTCTGCTAGGAGCTCGAGTGACAGCCTCCTCGTCCAGTTCTGCTGTGCCATGTACGCACAAACCAGCCAATGCCTCTGGGAGGAGGGACTTGGCTGCATCAGGGGCTTAGCTGGTTGTCAACACAAATGGTTTCTTTGGCATTTTCTTTCTGGAGCCGTCTTTACTTTTCTAAGGTAAAGTCTGTATTCAGATTCAATTCCATTAAAGCTGCCTCGTGAATGCATCGGTAAACCTTTAAATCTTTATCTCACCAGAAGAGCTCTGGAATGCCTTGACTTTACTTGCACTCTTACCCGTAATCAAACATTTCAGCTCATTTCTTTGTCTGACAGAAGCTGTGATGGCATCAGCATCCCATAAAACAGGCGAACCGGCCAAAAGCAAAGGGAAAAGAATAAATCATTTAGCCTTCCGCAGCGGGACCCGTAATGTATTCAGTCTCCCAGATGCTTACAATGATACACTAACATCAAAGCAAAGCAGGCTTTATGAATGAGAAGCTCTTCACCCCAGAGAGGGAGCATGAAAGACACGGGGAAAAGTGAAAAAGCAAAAATCTAAAGATGCTGTAACATTCCTACAAGCACAAAACCCTCTGCGATCACGCGAACCACAGCCTGGTGCAATATCAGACACCCCTGCTGTACATTTAGGGTAAATCAAAGCGAAACACTCCTGCTTCCAAAACCAAACCAACCAATCAGGGAACTGCGGCATCAAGTCATGTATCTGGTTTTTGGTGCCACTGTCTACCAGTGTTGCATACAAAAGGTGATTAGTCGTCATTCTTGACACCGCAGCATGCAGCACGCAGCACGCAACAACTGTGGCCCCTGCTTTTAACCCATGTGACACTGTGACACAGCAGGGGGCAGTGACATGAGCACCCGGGGAGCAGTGCTTGGGGACAGCACCTTGCTCAGGGTACCTCAGCAGTACTTGCAAGTCAGGGATTTGGTGAACTTTCGATTACACGGTTGCGTCTCTAACCATTACAGCATATGTCTGCCCCCAATATCAGGTACAAAGCAAGTTAATGTTGTTCTGTGTACCTCAACATTAGGAGAATAATGTGGAACATCAACATTGTGACCATATACAAATGTGCTTAATGTTTCAAGTCGGAAGCAAAACTTGTCCTGTAAAAACAGGTTACATAAAACAAACCTGCATTATATATTTTAGGAATTAATGAAATTAGAAATTACAGTTCACATAAGCAAGCAAAGTTTATGTGTTTAAGCTTGTGGGTGGTAGCTACAATCAGTGTTTAGTGTAGGGAGTCATTTTAGCATAGTCAGTAATGTTTGACAGCCTGAATTCCAATGAAGAATGGTGACAGAATTCATTTAAGAGTCCTCCAGTCCTACAACGCCCCCATCCATCCAGCATCAGACAACGATGAACAACACATATCCTGGCCACAACTTTCCTGGCATTTCAACTGAAAGGAAAACACTGCTCAGTATCGCAGTGTCAATCTCATTCCCTATGGTTACGTATGTACCCGTTTGTATTATTTCCTAAGAGATCGGCGTTACTGAGCATGAAAAAGTGGGAATTCTCATGCGAACCGGAGAAGTTGGAAGAGAAGCTTTGATACAAATAGCAAGTGTTACCTGTTTTGTTACCTGCAAAGTGTTACCTGTTTTGTTACCTGCAAAGTGTTACCTGCAAAGTGCTAAGTGTTTCCTGCCGTTACCTGCAAAGTGTTACCTGCTTTGTTACCTGCAAAGTGCTACCTGCTTTGAAATCTGTGCACATATGAAAAATTACACCATGTGTAGAGGTCCAGGTGTGAATCGGTAGCCCACAACTGAGCAGGAAAGCCCTTGTGAGTCTACAAAGGTCACCCCGAGGAGGACATACCTGAGTGCGGAGGATCTCCCCCTTGGTCAGTTGCATGTCCCCGGTCAGCTCTTTGACAATGATGCCCAGTGGCTCCAGGCGCTTGCTGAAGTAATTCGTCATTTCAGCAGCCAAGGCCTTCATGGGGGCCACATAGACTATCTGCAGAGGCAGAGAGACAGAGGACAGGAAGCATGATAAATGAAGGAACAGCACCATATCATTTGTTTCCAGGCAACCGGCGCAAATCACAATCGTAAAATATGATGGCGGCCACTTAGAATGTAGAAGTTTAATAGCCATGCATGAAGAGTAGATATTCTAGCTGGCTTCAGAGGGGTGGCAGTGCTCCAGCTGGGGCTCATGTGAGCCTCCGACCTGACACATCTACTTCCACATATAATCGAGTATTGCAGGTGGACTTGGAATAGTGCGTAGGAGTATACAGCAATGTTTCCCAATCTGGTCCTTGGGGACTTGCAGACACTCCATGTTTTTGCATGGAATGTGTCTGGGAGGGAGCAAAAACGTGGTCTGTCTGTGGGTCCCTGAGGACTAGGTTGGGAAACACTGGTATAGAGGAAACTTCAAAACTCCCCCAGAGCCATTGCTGTCCCTCCACAAGGCCGGCCGAGGATAAAAAAAAGCAGGGCTAGGAGAGCTGTGTACCTTGAACTCCTCCCTGCGGATAACACCCCCCGGCTGCAGGTGCTGTCGGACCTCATGCAGCACCGTCAGCATGGCGATGTTGGTCTTGCCGGCACCAGTAGGGGCACAGATCAGCAGGTTCTCGTTGGTGTTGTACGCCGTTTCAAACACGATGGACTGGATGCGGTTAAGGCGCTTCATCCCCTTAAAGACCAGCTGGCCGATCTGAACAAGGTGGGGAGGGAGAGAGTGAGAGTCAAGGAAGCCATCATCTTACATCACACTGACAATGAGCAGATACATGTGTCTGCAGCGATAACAAGCATTAGGCTACTGTACTGATTCACAACCTGGGCCTCCGGGACCTGCAGACATATCACGTTTTTGCTCCCTCCAGGCCAGCTTGCGGTAGAGAGCGGGAAGGGAGCAACAACATGGACTGTCTGACAGGAAGCAAAAAGGTGGACCGTTTGTGGGTGCCCCGAGGACCAGGTTGGAAAACACTGGGCTACAGAAAAAGGCCATCAACAAAAACAAATCTTCTGCAAGTACTTTTCCAACACAGGATGATGGTGAGCGTAGCGACTGTGACTGCTTGACCTAACTCCATATTTTTAGACTGTGGTAAGATACCTGTTTGAACAGAGCAAACTTGCAAATGAGGCAAGGAATCAAACCTACAACCCAGGAGGTGTGTGGACACGGCACAGTGCACATAGCCACCGTGCTACCCTACATACACAGGGGGAGAGCAGCATAATGGTAAAAGCTTAGATATCTCAAGGACCAAATAAGTAATAAGGATAACCTTTCTAGTCAGGTCAGGTCAGGTTGTAAATCATGCATTGGTAAAGCACGTTGCTGCCCCCACCACATGACAAAACACCTCAGTATTCCAGTTGGCGACCCCCTAGGCCAAGACACGGTCCATTCCCACCTTCCTATAATGACCATCTATCTACCACAGCCTTGTGTTACATGGGTGACCTCTTGGCCTGGTCCAGCCTGCTCGGGTCCTCAGCCATGACACTGAAACTCCCTGTGTATAGGCCACCCATAACGTCCAGCAACTATGGGAGGATCCCGTGAAGCCTCAGGATGTCCCACAAGGCAACTCGATAAACCGAGTCAAACGTTTTATGAAAATCGACAAAGGCTGCAAAGAAACTCTGCTGATATCAGTGTTAAATGTTCACTAATGGAGTCTTTAAGCACTCATGTAAGTCGCTCTGGCTAAGGGCGTCTGATAAATGCTATAAATATAAATGTAAATGTTTGGGCTCAATAAGAACCCTTGGTGCCTGGATGCGGCCGATGATAGACTTCCCAGGTGTAAAACCAGACTGCTCTAGTCTCTGGTAGGCCAGCAGCTAATCACAGATCCTGTCGAGGATGACCCTAGCAAGGCCCTTACCCGGCACTGAGAGCAGTGTTATCACCCCCGTAGTGGCTGCAATCCAGGCAATCACCATTCCCTTTGCAGATAGGGACAAGTCCCATTTTCCAGTCAGCTGGGATGATGCCTGTCTCCCAAATGGAAGCAAAGACTGCTTACAATGCCAGGAGGACAATGCCTTACCAGCAGCCTGGAGAAGTTTTCCCTGGATACCACAGATTCCTGCAGTCTTCTCTACCGTAAGCTAGTTCACCACTTACGCAATCTCAGTGAGATTGGGTGGTTCACAGCTAATTGGAAGATGAGCTTCAAGAACTGTGGACCCAGAGATGTCCAAAGTCCTAGTCGGAGGATCAGTTTTAAACAGCTGCTCAAAGTAGCTGGGCCCAGTGGGTCACAACTGCAGGTTGATCCATAAGGACCTTTCCATCACCCACTTTGAATGCAGTTCTCCAAGGAGCAGATGTGTGTAATGCTTCGATTCCTCAGTAAGCAGGACATGGATCGCTAGACCATAAACGTTGTGTCTCCTGCTCACAGATTCCTCAAACAAACACCTCCTTATTTTCCCTCAGAGCCCTGGAAACTGTCATTCACAGCTCCTGGTACAGACCAGAGCTGCCATTAAGATATGTGCCACGACTCCTTGTCAAGGTAGGTCTCCCACCCAAGTCTGCAAGTAACTTACATAAACTGCATGCAGACTCATTAAAAACAGCCTGATATTGGAGTCTGGCTAGGTACAGCCTCATTCCCCTAGTAGGTGGTAGCTTACTGGATCTAAGCTGAATATTCAAGTAGAATATTCAGAATTCACAAACTGTGCAGTTCTGTAGAGCTTGCAGTTCTATCGGAGCCTTCAGGGAGTCAGGATCTGCCCTGAAGGATGTGATCGATCTCTTTCGCCACACCACCAGTACTGGGGTACAGAGTCCAACAATGCAGCTCAGGTCGCTGAAACCAGGATGCAGCCCGGTCAGTGCCAGTGGTCTCACTGAAGTCACCCATGACCAGAGGAATGTTACCTCATAGGCACACATCAACCATTGAGTGAAGCTGTGAACAAAATGTCTCCCCCATCGACACATCACTCACCATGTTCGCAGCATACACTGACAACAGGCAAGACACACAGAGAGTACCATAGCCGGAGTCTCATACTATGCTCGTCGTAAGTAGTGACATCGGACAGCGTCAGGGGGAGCCGATGCTGCACGGAAGCAGCTACTCCCTGAGTATGGCTGCCTTCAACGCAACCAGACCAAGAACAGGCATACACACCAACCGCGATCTGGCCACTGCCCAGTCTGCAAACCTAAGAGTACTGCCACTGAAAAGCAAAGGTCCTCCGACAGCAGAGGAAGATGGCCATCATGCGGGAGAGACAGGACATTCCATGCGCCTACTCAGATGGGCCCTCTCAGATTAGGAACCAAGTTATGACATGCAGTGGGCGACGCCTCAGCACCAAACCAGTTCCAGCAGTACCTAACAGGCCCGATCAGACTTTGTGAAGCGGACTCTCTCTGCTGAGACCGGGTCACAGAGGTGCTCATGTTCCCCCCAGTGCTTCTGTTATCCACCCCCCCTGGTAAGCCTCAGTTTGCCGCCACAGCTCATCCATGCCAATCCTTCTTTGGCTGCTGTGATTTTTTAAACATTGAGCCAATTTTTGTGGCTTATGTAATTTGGACTCTTTATCCTCTTGAAACTCTTAGTTTATGCACGTTGCTCCGAAACCTTGACTATCAAAGTGTCGCTAGACAGACTGCTTTTATAACGGATGCATAACGATAATTCACATTCGACCTAATGTACCTTTGCAGCCGCGTTTGTACTTGTGATTCAGCTACTTCAAAGTTAAAGTCCTTTTTCATGCAGTTCCTACAGCCTGTGGGTCTATGCATTATATTTAACTAAAGTCAGGATCAAATGAAAAAAGGCCTACATTATTTAAATGTTTGCAATATCCATTAGACCATAGCCCAAAAAAAAAAAATACCAGCAATATTGGTTTTTTGTCTTTTCGTTTTTATTATTTATTTGGTTGACAGTCAATTTAGATATAAGTGAGGCTGTAAATCTATGTAGTGTAATTCTTATTGGAGAGTCCAACACTAAATAACCATGAACTCAGATCACTTAGTCATAAGCCCATAACATTTGTTTCTACATGTATTAGCCACCCCTATTAACTAAACAATGCTAAACTGGTCATGTAACTTGGGAAATAAAACCATTAAAAACACACTACACACTGACTGTATAACACAGTAAATTCCATTTATATGTCAACCAAGTGCTTACCATGAAATGTGTGTGGGTGTGATGTTAGATTCTGAGCTGACAGCCTGACAAAACATTAAAAGCCATCATTAATTTAAAAGGACATCCATTAAAATGCTTGCAGTTCTTGCTTGTCCACTAAATATGGAGACTAAAGCAAGTTCTCCCCCCGTCGTTTCACCACTCGTGTTCCTAATAACTTTCACTGTGAAATATTTAGCCTGATGCTCACATTTAAATAGGGTTCTATATTTTTGTACCTCCTAAAAGCCAGCAGGAAAATAAAGATTAGCCTTTAGAACAGTCAAGCACAAACAATGTGCATTAGGCCCAACTCTACCTGAGAATAACTTCTGGTCATGGTAACCAAACATGAAAGCTTAATGCAAAATGATACTTGACAACAAGTCAAATGCCGCATTTTGGTGGCTTTCCCTAGCAGTACTACACATCAGGGGCACATTATAGAGCCTTAATTTCTTATCACCAGAGCCAATCAAAAGCTTCATGCAGTGATGGCCCCGCCCCTTTCTTTTCAAGGCTTAATACAGCGGATTCATTGAATTGGTGCTGGAACATTCAAGAAAACCATGTTTTTCATAGCAGTATTAAAACTATTCGTAGATTATTACACATTCATGTTCCAAATTATAAGCAGCAGGACAGGTAGTAATAGCCTGTGCTGATAAAGGCTTAAAAGAGAGATGGAGCTGAGCCCAGAAAGCTGGGCTGGTATGTCCCCATATCAGCCAGTGCATCAGGCTCTGTGTGAGCTCACTTTTCTGGGGAAGCGTGTCATTAGATCAACCAGGAGCCAGAAAGGCTAATTATCTAAGAATTATCGGCTGTAATTGCCTTTGGCTCAAGCCATAGAAAATAATCTTAGGCTACAGGAAAGATCTTCATTACCATGGGCCTCTGTCTGACTAACGGCAAGGATGACGCTCTCTGTGGGAGCGGGACACACGGCGACCTACAAGCCCACCGCGCGGAATGACCACAGCTTTGTGAGGACTTCGACTACAGTGGGTGTGAAAGGGCAGCAAGGGGCCTTCTGGCAGATGAAAAGTCAGCAGTAAGTCTCTGGAAGTGAATAGGGGACAACTATTCATCTGCATATGTATGTATATAGCTCAAGCCAGAGGAAACTACGTACCCCAGCAGAGAAGTGGGGAAACCTCTCATCTAGTAATCCAAATATCATCTTTCCTTAAATTTTATGTAGTGCCGTAGCAGTCTGTTATGGACTCCTGGTGGCTTTCGCATTGGCTGGGGGCCAAAAGTCAACCACAAAGGCAGAAATTGGGAGTGGATTAATGTACCAAGTCTATCAAAAGCCATTTATAGCTAAAATATAGAGGAAAGGTTCCTCTGCCAGCATAGCAGAACAGCGGAACAAGACAGAAGGAAGGTAACCCAACCGTCCCTTTTTTGGAAAGCTGTGAGCGTTCTACTAATCAGAGATCTACTGTGCCACCGAGTACGTATTACGCTCATGGGAGCTTTAATTACACAAACATCTGAGGGCAGAACGAAAAACGATTGGTTCAGAGGTTGGGCATTTTTTTTTTACTGCAACAATTCTGGCGTGGTAACTTCATTACATTATTATTTGTGTGTGTGTATGTGTTTATATATAAATTATATATATATACACATACACACACAGGTTTGTATTCATATGTTTGTGAGTATCATCCAATCATTTTTATGGGAAAGACCCTAATCCCAACGATGACAACCTTGACCTTAACCCAACTCAAACCCTTAAAACCACAAGCAACCAAACAAAATATTTGAAGTTATTTGTTTGCAGTAGCAGATTTTTATTAAATTGAGTTTCCCCTTGCGGGGACTGAAACAATGGTCCCTACAACACCACTGCTGTTTTTATCATATTGTGGAGACATTTGGTCCCCCCAATGTAATATAAACATAACAGACAGATACATGGATGCTGCATGAGAAAGAGGCTTTCGTTTCCAGTTTGTATGTGTGAGCACATGACTGAATGTGAGAGAATAATAACGAGGGTACACATCGGGATGCACATTTGAATCGACTTTTCTTGGGGGCAAAAATAAAACAAAATTTAAGAAAACACTGACAAGTAAAAAGCCCAATTTAGACCACAGCAGAGCATTTTTACATTTCTAAACACTTAAAGAACTGTCAAAAATGCTCCCATAAACAAGGCTAGCGTCACTGTCCTCCCCCTCCTCAGCTGTGCCGCAGATCTGCGTCTGTGCCTCAACCCCATTGTTTCCCTCAAGCAAAGCTTTCAGGATTGCTTCCCCTTAAATCCTGGGAGCATAAACTTATAAATATTCATTTCCAAATTAGAGGCAGGGTAGAGTCGGCCTCTCTCGTCTGTGCGTTCCGTCGTCGCCGTGGCGACCAGCCTTCTGCGTTCACTTTAGCAGCCTCGCCTTACCATGATTAATGGCCTCGGCTGTTTTTACGAGACGCTGGTGTCCCTGTGTTCATTAAGCATGCAGATGCATGCAGATGTATGCATGCCCCAAAATTCACCTTGAGCTAATGCATATATGTTATAGAAATGATCTCACATCTAATGATCTCACAGTTTTGTTTCATTTTGCTTTCTTCCTCTATCTCTCTTTAAGTAAAGTGGTGTTGCTCTGCCCCAAAAAGTTAATTGGGCAAATGCCTCCACCAGGGGGCCCTGTGAGCCTGTGTCTAACTGTTGTGCAGCCTCTGATACCCATCACACTGGCAATGCCCAGCAATCAATTCAACACGACTGTTTAAAACACAGTGAACCTGTAGAGGTCGAGTTTTGCATTCATTTATTTATTCATTCATTCTTAACATAGATTTTCAGTTTTTAACCAAGGGAGAAAGGGGGTGATGGGGCAGGGGGAGGAGGTGTCCTCCGCTCCCATTGGCTGGCTCTTTTGTGGACACGCCCCCTAAACCACTTTCTAGGTATCTGAATCACTGTAATGTAGTCAGTTCCAGGCTCTTATAGCAGCACTTTTTGCATTCTTATATAATGCAACAATAGCTTCAATTAGCAGAACCCACTGGGCAGAAAATGGCCAACCATTGCAAGGGACAAAACGAAAAGGCGGCGTGAATTTCTGGTGGTCCTTTAGAGTCCAGTGGGGACCCTGCCTCATTACCATTTTGAAATTTTGGCACAAGACAGGTAGAGAAATGATGGGGAAGGACCAGCCATTTAGAGGGGAGGAAGAGACAATTTGGGATGGGAAGGATGGAGGGAGGGCAGGGTCTTACAATCTACCTGCATCATCCATCTTCCTGTTTTTCAAAGCAGGCCATTCTCGAAATGCACGCCCATTCCCCGCAGTGCCACATCCTCCAATAAAACCAGTCCTATTCTCAGTCATGTTGATGCCACTCAATATTACCAGGAGCACTGTGCCTCCAATAACCAATCAAATCACTGCGCAGTCCATGCGACCAATGAAATCGCACAGGTTCTAATCTCAAACCAAAGGCTAATTACCACGGAGAATAAACAAGAGACTGACCACACATGCCGGATGAGGATATGGGAGCTGTGTTTATTTAATCGAAAAATTAATTCAATGAAGGCCCATGGATTAGCCTGGAATTTGCAACAAAAGTGAAAGTGCCTTTAAAAGCTTAACAAGAGTGTCTATCTCCCGTTTCCGCATGTTTGGCTGGCTGTCGAAAACAAAACAGGATGAAAATTAAGGCTTTTTCCATTGAAAGGGGAGACGAAACATACAGCTAATGTGCTAATTAATTTCTGCGCATCTGTAATACAAAATTAAGATAGAATTGTTGCTCCCTGAGCCGTATCACTTTAAACTCTTTTTGGTTCCATTTGATTCTGTTGAACTGTTAACTGCAGCTATCAATTATCTGCCAGCTTTCAGCCAACGGAGCCATAAATGACCCCTTCAAAAGAGAAGAGAAGACAAATAAAATAAAAAGAATGTACACACCCACACACACAACGTTTTAGTTTTATTTTCCAAAGCTATGCAATTTCAGCTGAAGCAAAACAGGGCTTTCATTCTGGGTCAATGCTGCAAGAGAAAACCAAATTTAGCTTCCGACATCTCATCCCCCACAACTTTAAAATAATGATTATTCCCTGAATCCTACCCAGGCGTGCCCCGTGCCATGTGATTGCTAGATATTCCCGAAGCCTCTCCACAGCCCCGTCCCGGATAAGTGTCTGCACTTGGTCCTTCAGCTCCTTCTGGTCCTCAGTGACGTTAGCTCTCGTATATGCACTTTTGCACCAGAGCGGCCTCTTAGCTTTATCTGCTGCAGCCGGGGAGCAGTGGCCAGGCTTTCACGTTTTACAGGCCATTCTTAATTGTATTGAAATTGTAAGCAATTACTTTACCCAGCATGCACTGCACAGAGGAACCACGTAAGCAGCCAACTCCATATGACCAGCCTATTACTTTCAGTAATATTATTGTTACTATTGGTACTACAAACACTGGTCTTTAAAACCAACCCTTGTTAAAATGGAAGTAAACAAGAATTAACCCATAGGGGCCCCACAAAATGCATGTTTCATTACTATAAAACAGTGGGCTCCAATCTTTTTTTACAAATAAAAAATCTCACGACGAGGGAGTGGGGGGGGTGTTCCTCCATCATGAAGGGGGTCGCGATCGACCAATTAGCGACCGCCGTAAAACAAGCCCTGAAGTTACAGACACATGGCAAATTCATCAGGGGGGTGAAAATCATGGATAACATGAACCGAAGACATCCATCACACACGGTACGGACTCAGCACAGTGGCCAGTATCATGGCAGTGTCAGTGGCTGGGGAATAGACATGGCCCAGATCAAAGTGAGAAAGCGGGCACCTTCCCTCCCAGGAAGCATGTCACTGAGCATCCTCCACATACCATGAAAGCAACATCTGCTTGGAATAAAACCTCAGCACTGCGAACACGAAAAGGTCAGACTGGCACCGAGGATCTGGGAGCAATAGGAGGTAATGGTGCTTCAGCTCCACATTTTTACAGTAATATAAAGTGTATATATGTCTGTCCAGAAAGACTGCATGACTGCACAGGTTTATCTATATCTAAGAGAATAAGGACAGCCTGGAAACTGAGAAACAACCAAATACGTCCCACTTGGACCATTTACTGGGAAACTAAAGAACACTTAGACTTAGACACTGAGGGAAACCCCTCTTGCCAACTCCGACTCTCTCATCCTTATCAGCGAGAGAAGGCTGCACTTGTTTTATTCCAACCCATTTCTTTGGATTAATTGTTTAAAAGGACAGTTTACTTCGAAAATGTGATAATTTTTATCAATTCCTGACAGGTTATGTGTCAATGTCATCTCTCAGTGAAGATGGGCACACACAGTTGTACTGACTATACTATTTACATCCATATAATTATCTTTATCAACGTTATCATCAATATGTTATTCATGTTACAGCTAATGCATCAAAGGCCACACACTTAACATTTTTAAAATGTTTAAAGCACAATGCACAGCATGGAGTGTGCTTTAGCCACTTACACCGCAGTTGCGACACATTTAGCCTACCCATTTACACCTACAAACACCATTTCCACATTTATGAGCTGCTGACGCATCTATCGGATTATCTTCTGGCAGTGATGTAGATACGACCGACGCCACCATTGGCTGGAAGCGGTGTAAGACGTGGAAATTTTGACCGCTAAGTATATTATTGTCTAATATGAGCAGTAGCGATACTGGGCTAAGCTCTTAGCAACATGCTGAGCAGGTGGGTTTGCAGCAGGACGCCTTGACCAGCTTGACTATGCAGATTAGCTAATTGCGTCACATTGTTTCTTTCGTGTGGAAAAATAAAGATCACGCTGCAGGCCAGATTTAACAATGACTTAAGAATATGTCTCACCGGTACTAGCCGGTACTTTGAGACCCGTTCTAAGGGCTGAATGAACCGACGCAATCCCTCATCCTTCACTACGGAAAATGGCTGGTCATCTAAAGCAGTCAAATTCATTATTTTAGTACTAACTAGCTGTGATGCTGCGATCTTTGAATATCGATAAAGCTTATATAATCGGCCATGATTGACACATTGGACCGACGCCAATGTTCATTTTTAACAAATTTCGGCGGACGTGTGAACTGATATATTGTGCATCTCTACAAAACAGTCCATTGCCAAGACCATAAACCAATCGTCAGTTCGAACATTAGTTTGAGCAAAGCCAAAGGCAATCTTTTGTATAAACGTATAAGCCAAATGGATAGTAACCATGGTTTATGCAGGTTAACGCACTTCCAAGCTGTGAATTATATGGTTATATAGATACAGCTGCAGAGGCAAGGGAAAGTAAATATAAATTCAGCTATTGTTCTATTAATTTAACTTTATGCATGGATCTGTGTATCCAGATGTATTGTGGGTAAAACCTGAGTTATTTAGAGTTTACCCATTAAAACCCTACTTGCATGCCATCTTGTTTAGGTAGGCTAATCAGGGCTGTAAAACATGAGTGGGCTACTAGTGCATTACACCAGTAAATCATTTTGGTTTTAAATCAATGTCCACAAGTCCTGGTCCTCAGCCTAAACCACTGTTACCTAGTGATTTGTATCCATTCCTGTGTTTTTATAATTTCTATAATTTTTATGATATAAGTAACACTAGTTAGAATTAAAGATCATGACGGAATAATGCATTAATTGACTGCTGAGATTCGACTGGCACTGTGAGTGCGGTTATAGAATATTAATCAACACCCTTCAGATTCAAGAAT
The DNA here is from genome assembly GCA_026780845.1 of Petrocephalus sullivani. Taxonomy (NCBI): domain Eukaryota; kingdom Metazoa; phylum Chordata; class Actinopteri; order Osteoglossiformes; family Mormyridae; genus Petrocephalus; species Petrocephalus sullivani. The sequence goes on along the minus strand of JAODKM010000126.1, from coordinate 685,149 downwards.
TCAAAAGCGTCATGCGCCATGGTACAAATTTATTTAATGATATTTTCAGAATATTGATGAAAACATGAAACTGAATGGATCTAAATTATTTTAAACATAAAAAATTGCTAATTAAGCAATGGAGCAGAGACTTGTTGGGGTGTGCCACCCGCAAACCCGGGTCTGCTAGCGGCACACTTTAATAGCGTTAGCACAGCACTGGGGCGTGCCACCCGCAAACCCGGGTCTGCTAGCGGCACACTTTGATAGCGTTAGCACAGTACCGTCCGACGGGCCCGTCACCTCCATTTCTGACAAGGGAGACTCTGGGGCATGTGAGTGGGACGGGGCTGTGAGGCGACAGGCCTCTGTCAGAGCAGCATCCACAGAGAATTGCACACCTCTGACCAGCTCCGCGCCCCTCACACTCGCCATCACTGAACACCCCTACACCTCCTCCTCGCCTTTGTCGACAGACGCCTAACAGTGTCGGCCTTCTATCACCACGTCCGGAGCCCCCAGGCTCCCCTTCCTATTCTCTGCCTTTGCTAACTCTCCATTTCTTGAAGGATGTTCTCTTTTGATTTAGCTCAATTTCGTCTTACTTCCCTAGCGACCTCTCAGTAGTTCAGGGTGAATCCTCCTGGGCCGGACAAGAGAGACCTTAGAAACTCCCGAAGATCTATCCTGCCTCCCGGCTTCTACTTCAGTCACAGCCACAGACCACAAGACAGTTAGAGAACTGCATTTATCTTCAGAACGACATGCAAGCCCTCACATCCTTATAATGTTGCATTAAATTCTGGAAATAGGATTAGCATATAATTAGCACGACGCAAACCACGCGCTTGTTAATAAAAAGCATGTTGAGGTAGAGATGGTTAAGAACTGCAGCACATCACATGAAAGCAACAGTATGGGCCGCAAACATCTGTCAGCAGCTCCACGGGTAAGATGGCCCACAGATAAGAATATAACTAACACAGGCCCTGGTTCATGCAAATAGATGCACATTTTCACTGAACAGGCAAATACCACAAGAAATATTTTGATAAATGTATAATTTTGTGTTTCCCCGCTACATCTCAGTAACTTCTGGAGATCTTACAAGATTTACAACGCACACGCTCTCAAAGGACACCAGGCACGGGGAAGATTCACAGGTCAGCCGTCTTGTTAACGTCGGCGGTGACGATGGCACATGGGGTCCAGGTCAGGCAGAAGGTGAAAGGCAGACTGTGGCTGACTATTGCTAAGCCCACTGAAGTCTCCTCTCACAGGCATCTCTTATCACCAGCAGGATGCTTTATGCACTTGGTTCTAGAAATTCATTAGTTAAAAACAGGTTGCCAACAATTCCCCCATTTTTAGTTTTCACAAAGCTATTTAAAAAAAAAATGCACCATGCCCATGGTACCAATTAATAAATAACTACTTGTGCCATTTGGAAAGAAAAAAGTATAAAAAACCATGCCTTCCATCTGCTTCTCCTAGGCCTCAATTCAACCTAAAGAGGTATTAGCTGTTACACTGCCCTGTTTTATAAGGGGGAGGCTCTCTGGCTTAGAATTCCAGAAGCTTTATCTAATAAATAGAGCCGCCGCTTCACTCTGGCTAATTCACATCACTCAGATAAAGTAGCTCGATATCAATCTATTTCTGTCACAAAGCGTCTCAAAAGGAAGAGATTTGCAGTGGCTGCCGGAGGAAATATAGAACACAGATGATAAAGCTTTTAAAACCCAGTGGGGGTGGGGTGGGGGGGGGTCCAACTGCAGGATACGTGTATCATCTGGAATTTTTTTGTTTCACTTTTCTTAAATTGCACTAAGACTGCACTTGAGAGATGCAGAAATGAGGGGGCCATTCGCCGGCTAGCGTGCACCGATCCCACTGCACTGCAATAATGAACAGTCATCAGGAGGAAGGCAAATGAATAGAGCAGGGAGACAAAGCGGGCTGTCCTATGCCGCCTCCTCTTAAGGGGCTAGCCACTTCAGCAAGCAAAAGGGAGTCAGGTCCATCATTAAGAATCCCTAACGTCCTCTCTGTCCAAGTAAGGCAAAGTGAATGTGATGCCCTAATTGCGTGCCTATATGCAGAGTCTCTGACAGAAGCAGCGAGATGAACCTCCGAGCATTTCTCCCGAGAGAGCACCTGGCACGCCTCCTTAGCCTATGCTTTTATGCAAAGTCTCTCTCATACCATTATCCGTCTTGTGAAGATATTAACTGAAGCAATTTAGGCTAACTACCTTCCACAACATAACGGCAGTAACACTCTGGCGAAGGAGGAAGAGGATGTTTAGTCTGAAGTCCAGCTGTTAATCACTAAACCAGCTGAAGATCATCTGAATATTACAGGTAGCAGTCTAACTGCATTACGCACGGGCAGTAGGTACCAGAAAGCCAGAGCGGGTGCGATCAACAGATTCAGAATACTGTCTTAGGTTAGACGGACTTACAGCTCAAGATCAATATGTGATAGGCGTTTATACCAAGCTTGGGAAGAACCTAAAGGCTGTCCGTTCCCATGGAGAGAGATGCAGACTGGATTCGGCATGCAAATGGGAAGAGCTGAACACCACGGTAAAGAACAGATCTGAGAATGACAGGGGGACAGTGAGTAAATGCCGCATCAACGCTGGTGTAGAAGCAGATTGTAGCTGACAGGCAGCATGTCGACCCCATCGCCCCCTCTGTGTCTGTGCACCTGAGCCTCCAGTCAGACACAGCGAGCGAAACAGACATAGCTAATCAATCAGTTCCTCACGCAGGATTCACAAATCCATCCGTTCCCCATTCTCACTGAAGGTGACGGCTACTGCCCGCCATCCATCTGCTCAAGGGACACATTAGCGGGCGGCCTGCGATTGTCTCACGACCCGCAAACAACACGGACGTTCGAAAACCCAAAGCATTTCACCCCGACTAGAAACAGGAAGTGCTGTAAAGCACCAAATATTAAGGGAGCACCATTTCAGGCAACACCATCTACCAGGTAAAACCAGGAATCCCACAACAACGAGAGGATCAGGATCGCAGAAAATCAAAAATGCCATAGGTTACCATACAGCAGTGATCATCAACTGGCGGCCCGCTGAGCCGTTCAATCTGGCCCGCGACTGGATTCCAAAATTGTGAGGATCAAAA
>JAODKM010000126.1:619219-639665 GCA_026780845.1 Petrocephalus sullivani | reverse complement strand
CCTGTAGCTGCTGATGCTAATAGGATGTGTAGCTACTTTACGCCCGGCCTGTAGCTGCTGATGCTAATAGGATGTGTGGCTACTTTACGCACGGCCTGTAGCTGCTGATGCTAATAGGATGTACAGCTACTTTACACACGGCCTGTAGCTGCTGATGCTGCACAAGCACAAAGCAGTTTTAACCCCGTTATATTTTACTTGGTATTTTATAGATGTCAGTGCTTCGGGGAGGTAAGGATAACCCAGGACTGCAAACGGTACCAAATCTAAGCCAGATACGAAGCAGAGCCTGAAACGCCTGCGGATGCTCAATGCGGCTGAACTGTAACCACTGGAAGTTACCCAGAAGAGTCATTTCTGAGTAAGTACACACATCACATTTTGTTTATTTAGTAGTGGCCAAAGTGGCACACATTTCCGCGAAAGCAGGGTCAGAACAGCTGGGGGTGAAAGGCCTCGCTCAGGGGGCCCGATGCTGACATCACTCAGCAGAGCCTAGGATTTGAACCCGTGACTTTCTCATCACACGCATCCAAACCCACTGAACGACGCGCCGGCCGCCGCAGCCGCACAAAACCACACAAGTCAGTGTATGACAGAGTAACTGGAAGCTTACAACCAGAACTAAGGACTCCACGAGCCTTAAAAATGAACACCCTACTAAGCCAAAGACTGGAATAACATGGCTAATTCAGGGCTGCATGATCACCCGCAGCCACGGGCACTGATCTAACACAGGCTCATTCTGACTATACCCGCAAACCTCCGACTAAATCAGTTGTGTGTTGCTGTTCCACAATTCTAACGAAAAATATAAAAATGCAAACACCTTCATGGGGACCAGACAGCACGGGGGACCAGGCAGCACAGGGGACCAGGCAGCACAGCAGTAAACAGCAGTAAAAATAATAGCAGGGTAATGTCAGGACAGTACTTTATTGCTTGGTTTTTGTTGGCGATGTCTGTCAGACAGCTCGCTTGTGAAGTTTCTCAGAGCCTGCTTTTCTTTCCAACACATAAATACTCAGCTGATTGTGGTTAGGGGTTATAAAAGAAAAGGGTGGAATGCCAGGCAAAACAAACAGCACTAAAGTGGAACGTCATAGATTGCAGAGGAAAATAATAGAATAAATCATTTAATACAAAATATACTATTAGTGGAAATGAATACTAGAAAATAATGGAAGGACTTATGTAACAAATCCATGCATGTGTGCGTGTGTGTGTTGGCCGTTTGTGTGCGCGCGCGTGCATGTGTGTGTGAGAGTGTGAACTTGTGTGTGAGTGTGAGCACTTGCCTTCAGATCGCAGGCTTCCGCCTGGCAGTCCTCCTGCCTGCTGACATTAGAGAAGGAGCGCAAGGCGCCCGTGAGCCGCGGCGGAACCATCGATCCCAGACGCGCGCAGCCGACGAACCTCAGTCTAAAAGAGTTCGATGATGGTTAAATAAAGTCAACTGTAACAACACTATGTGAACAGCATCCGGGCTAATTCATACGAAGACATCACTGTATTAATCATGGGATGGAGAAGGCACGTAAGCCATATTCTGCAAAACACAGGTAAATATAGTGTAAACCAGAATATCTGGAATTATATCGGGAATTATTATAGTGCAAACCAGAATAATATCGGGGATTATAACAGTGTAAACCAGAATAATATCGGGGATTATTATAGTGCAAACCAGAATAATATCGGGGATTATTATCGTAAAAACCAAAATAATTCATCATGCTTGATGAAACAAAATACTGCCAAAACAATGCATTACAATTTGTATATTTATTCGTATACTATATGTATGTTTATGCTGTTCTTTCGCATCTGTCTCTAAATAGTAATGACAGCCACATAACATATAAATAGGCAAACAAATCCGGAAGGCTGGTAACGTTAACCATGCGGAGATGGAGCACGTTGTACCAAAGGCCCCAAACTTACAGCCGCCTACAGAGAACAAAGCGTGTTATGTAATGTCTGGGATGTGTACACTTTCCCAGAATAAATGCAGCTGATACTTCTTATACAGATTACGCCAGCGAGTGTAGCTGGGGCCAGCAGTTGTTTCAGTATTCACCATCCTATACAAAGGCAGCTAGCTTCTTCGGGCAGTTTATTTTCGACACCAGTTTTGGCAACCGCGTATGACCTCCCATGACTGAACACAAGAAATTATCACCGATGTCTAGATGCTATTATTTGAAAACTCACATTCAACCCACGAAATGCTGCCTGAAACTTGCTGAAGTGTACGCCACTTCGTGATTCCAACTAGAGCCGGCATGAATTCGCAACGCACTCTGGGTGTTGTATTTCTTTTAGCGATACCGACAGTAATTCAGTAATGCTTAAGTTGTTTCCTAGAAACTACACTACCCAGGCAAAGCAGCAACCAGGAAGACACGTAAAGGAAAATGTGTAAAATACTTCGAGACACTATTAATCGATGGCCGAGGGTACAACAGCATAGATTTCTTTAATCACACTAACATTTGCGTAAACTTACGTAATTGTGACTATTGTTCTTTTCCGTGGCCACTATGAAGGTATGCATATATAGGAATAATTCCATTGAAAAAGATACAAACTAAACAGCTTAGCGAGGTGAAGAGGTACAAACATATGGCACCACATCCGAGCGGGATCTGACGGAAACGCTCGGATGAGCTGAATCCTTTTCACTTACCGTCTTTTTACAGAACGGACGACCTTTCGCCCAGTTTGCAATTATGAATAAAATACCATGCCGTCATCGTTCCATCCATCTTCCATAACTGCTTTCCTGTACAAGGGCGCGTTGATTGCTGCGAGCAGGATCACATAATAAGTTGACGCTTTTACTTCATGACCTTGTTAAATACGATGCATATCAATACCAATTCATGTCTAATATTTAATCTAGAATACTGGTGCAGAACATTACACATTGTTGTTAAATGCACGATTAGACCCTGTCCCGTTTTGTACTATATGACTACTATAACACCATCCCCATTACTCTCTCATCTGTCTGCCAGATTATTAGAACTACTGCTGTATGCAGCAAAACCACATGCATCATGTTGAAGGCAAATCCGCTGCCCACGAGAAACGTTGTTGCTGACTAGATTAGTTGGCTTATAGAGCACAGTGCTTATATCTTTGCAAAACATATCTGCTTTAGGAAAATATAAACTGAAACCACAGATCACTTCACTCATAAAATATGTTGGCTTCCTGGATGCATAATAACTGCCCACAAGTCCAAGGCATTCATTCCTGCACCATTTACTCAGTGTCTGTAGTCATGTTTTAATTTTGCTATGATAACCATGTGAATTCTACAGTGAGGTTCCTATGGTGTACTTAAATATCGATGCTGTGCTCACGGACAGATTTCTGAAGAGTGCCATTGTGTGTTCTTCAGGGAATTCCCAGAATATACCTTTATATAATATATAAAGCTCAGTTTTCATGCTTTATGCAGAATTTTTGTTTGAATTGTGGCTCATCATTACTCAGAGAACAAAGCGTGCTGCTACGCAGACAGCACTGTGCTGTCACACGACTAACATTCTAGCTGAGTATTTCCCTGGCTGCGTGTGTGTGTGTGTGTGTGTGTGTGTGTGTGTATGTGTGTGTGGCTTTTGCGTTTTCTCCCTGTGTTTGTGTTGGCTACTTCCATCCATGCAGTTTTCGGGAATTGATGTCTTTAAATTGGTCCTTTGTGTGTGTATGCCTTGTGCAATGGCATCCTGGCCATATATTTCTCCCTGCCTCACTGCTTTCACTTTCTGGGATAGTATTCAAGCTCATCGTGACCCTGCCTAGTTAGAGAAAATGGATGGATGGTGTTGATGCTTGAATAAACACTTGAATCTTTTGATTATTCTTTAATACACAGTCTAAAGTTAATGCTCATCATAACCCTAGATTTATAACCTACAGCAAACATGCCAGTGGTCTCTGCACATTATACTGGCACTCACACAATACTGCTGATTGAATGAAAACGTGTCCTTGTACAAGAAATGTACTTTTATGAAAGTGTCAGGAACTGGTATAGGGTTGAAGTGCAACAGAGTGAAATGGGTGAATGTGGACAGAAGAAAACAGGGGGGAAATGTACGTGCATGGAGAGCGGAATGTACTGGGTGAATGAAACACAAACAGAAGTGACCTCACACGCAAAAATCGGTGATTGGGATCGAGATGTAACAAAAAGACAACCAGCTCCCCTAATTCCATAACAAGCCAAAAGCAGGCTATCCGAACCCAAAGGGCGGCCGCCCCTTAGGCGCCGGTGATCAGGAAGGGCAAAAACAAAGACGAAAAGGGCTGGGCGAAGTCGTCAGCGTATGATACGATACGATCATTCAGCTCAGAAATCGCAAAAGGGGAGATACCAAATGAAGAGGACCTAGGCGAGAATCGGGAGTAATCCATAAGCAGGAAGCAAAGCGAAAGTTAGGAGCTGAGGAATGAGCCCGAGAGCGCAGCAGCGCCGGTGCCCCGTCCGGGTCGGGCTTCGGAAGCTGGGCACCGGAGACGGGCAGGCTAACGCTGAAGGCAGGGACCGGATCGCGAGGAAATTAACGGGAAGGACTGTCGGGGATGTAGCGGAAAACACAAAGACAGCACCAAAAATGGGAAACATTTATTATACACTGCAATGTTTTATTTCAGGAACATCACTCCTTTAAGGCAATGGATCGTTGCCTGTACTGCACACTAGCTGTGAATTCTGAGGTGCAAAGCTCAGCACATGCTTTTTAAAGGCTCGTCCTTTTGGCCTCTCTGATGTCCTTCCTTCTCCTGTCTGTGCAGAGGGACACTTAAAATGTCCAGAGGAGCAGGTCTTGTTTGTTTTTCTTGACCAAGGTGATACATCACCACCAGGTTTGCAGTTTTTCCCCCTTTCCTTTACTGTGGTAGGCAGAAGGTCCTAGAGAGAATTCCCATCCTTTTAAAACAATGTGTGAACTTGCGTGAATAACCACAGTTTGTTTCACTTAGATAATACTGGACTGAAGGCAGATTGAATAATAATTTGCCTATCCCAAATCCAGGTCGAGGATTATATTTTTCAGTACGTTGATTTTTCTTTCCAAACTGGATCCCAAACTAGTGTGAAAGGTGTCATTTTGTATATGCATGTTTTTACCAGCAGCCTAATTTCAAGTGAGTCCCCCAACCTTTGACTTTTCCACAGGCAAAGTCATTTTGTAGAGAGGTAACTCATCCCTCCCAGACAGGGTGAAAACGAACCCGGCGAGACACGTCAGAGACACGAGAGAGACCGGCAGAGAAAGAGAGAGAGAGAGACCGGCAGAGAAAGAGAGAGAGAGAGAGAGAGACCGGCAGAGAACGAGAGAGAGAGAGAGAGAGACCGGCAGAGAAAGAGAGAGCCAGGGCTCACCCCGGATCTCCTGCTTATTGAGGGCTTTCAGGCATCTTTGCGGACACTCAGTTTAAATTATATTAGCCTAAATGATGTATCACTTTGTTGAACAATTTTGCAGGTATTGTGAGATTTTGAGGGGACAGGGAAGGTCTGAGCCCTTCTGGCCCCCACCGTGACTTCATTTTCCCGCATGCCGGAGACGGTATGCTGAGAGGACCTGCTGGGGAGGCACTCATTTCTGTAATGAGTAGAATATAATTATTAGATTCAAGCAGAAATAAAACCAGTAATGGCTGATCTTTGAAAGACTTGGTGTCCCGGGGTTATATCACGCGGGGCTTCTGTTTTAATTATGCACTGAGAAAGTTTATCATGTTTGAGTCATGTTAATTTGAGTAAATATTAAGATGGGAAACAAGGACACAGACACAGACAGTTTTGAAAGTGATGTGGAACCTGTAATACAGGCCAGTCTGGAGAGTGTGCATAGAACAGATGGTCCTTACTCAGTGTAACAAAGATAGTTGCCTATCCGTGTGGGTGGGATCCTGGACCACAGGACTCTGCACTGTGTTGGTTAAACTCATGCATGATTGGCTTCAGAGGCCACAGAACACCAACCACAGATGTAGAGACAGTTCACTTATGGGTAAAGAGTTAGACCCCCCCCAAGCACAGTTTACCCTGGGAACACTCTAGAGGTTTCCTCTGCACAGTCACAGCTGATGGTAGAAGCAAGTTCTTGTGGATAAATTCTCCTGGATGCCGTTGGGTGTGATTGAATCCATGATCCCCTGCTCACGGCGATTGAGGAGAAACATATTCCCCTTCTGTGGGTCCACTGGGATGGAGGAAATTGTGGTTAATCCACAAGAAATAATTACAGAGGTTGTGAGATGTGCTGCTTGTCAAAGTACCGAACAAGTTATTCTCCCAGACTTTTATCTGCTCTTAACTCCAACCTTGTATTGGTCTGTTTTCCTTTAGCTTTCTGCCTGTCCGACGGAGATATGGTTGGTCTTGGTGCTGTAGTAATACCCACCAAATCTGTATTAAAATGCACCGTGCGGGGATTCCAGCAGGCCAACGCGAGCAATGCCCTGCACTCTTCAGAGAGATGTTCACTGGCCTTGCCGAGGTGCAGTAATCATTATCGCCTCACTTTGAACCAGCCTTCGGGTCACCTCTCTGCGGAATTGAAAATGGGTAATAAATTACATTTCTTACATTTGACTTGATTTGAACTGAAATCATGTAAAAAAATCGGGGTCTTGACCCGGCAGATGTTATATCTGATTGGAAACAATATTTGGAGCAATATTCAGTGCAACTTGCTGTCTGTGATGCGAATTGGATGAACAGGCTGGCAAGACCTTAATGGCAAAGACCTACAAGTTGGCAGAAGCTAATGAGAGATGAGACTTGGTAGGAGCCTTCAGATTTCTGCATGTTAATGTAACCCGATAAAACAGCCAGTTAAAGATAATTAGGTATTGCCTCCTGGTAATCTTGAAAAGGTCTTGTTGGAGTTGCTTTGCAATATTCAGTTAATTCCATAGGAGCTTAAGTTCATAGAGGAACTCTGGAGGTGTTTCAAATGCAGAACTCTTGCTAGGTCTGAAGATGTACTTGTATCCAGATGGCCGGCGCTCTTTATTTATGCTTTAGACTGATGTGTCACTGATGAGAAACACCATTAAACAACTGCTGACACACAAGCTCACAGTATCAAAGGATTTAGCATTTGGCCACCAGTATTTGTGACACATGGAAGCACAACCCCAAATGCAGTTCAGACTTCAGATGAAGTACCAACACACTTAACCCTGCCAGGCTTATCCCATCACTCACTTAGCAGTCGGGAGGAACAAAATGCTTTATATTTTGGAAATACTGTACATTTACTTTTGTGCATCAGAAAAGATATTTATTTCAAATATTTATTTCAGATATTTATTTGAAGGACTTAATAATTAGATGTCCTAATGCTGAGTGGCAGGACATTCTGTAGCCATACTCTGTGAACATGAGTCATATTTTAAATGTTAGTGGCATGATAATTTGGACTGCTTCTCTCTTTTAGACGTGTTTCATCCCATGTTTGATCGCCTGACATATGCTTCATGTTTATGGAAATGTACACACATTGAATTCCTATCTTTGTGGGGACCTTCCATTAATTTCCATGGGAAAAACTCTAAACCCAACACGACACCCTTAACCCCTACCCAGCCCTAACCTTAACCATAAGTAACCAAGCAAAATACAAAACTTTTCATTTTTATTTTTTTTTAAATGTTTTTTAAAATCGTATTTCTCTTTGTGGGGACTGCAATGGCAGGCTTTTATCACATTGTGGTGACATTTGGCCCCCACCATATAATACATACATAACCCCCCCCCCCACACACACACACACACACGTGCTTCATCCCATATGTCTCTGCTTCTCGGCATCCATCAAAAACTCTGCTTGGCCGAAAATCGCCACTGGCTTGTGGCAATGAAGTGTGCCGAGTAGGTGGCGGGAATGCTGGCCGGGAGCGGCTCCTCCTTCCTGAGGGGGTAAGCCTTGCATTGGGATTCCCCGCATAAAACAAGGGGACTTTATGGAAAGTGCTGAAGGGAGGCCCACAGCAGTGCATCAGGCAGGCTCCCCGGCGCCAGGGCGGAGTAGAGAGCAGGAGGTGCACAGCCACCGACACCACTCTCATCTGTCAGAAAAAAGTTGACTCGGGCCCGGGTGACTTGTAGTAAATTAATGTTATTTGTATTATGTAAATGCCTTTCTGTGATCTATATCCTCCAAGCTGGTAGGCCGAATTTCTATACGAACGTGTGGCCCCGTTAAAATCTGCCACTGCAGTGTCCTATGGCACATGATGGCTGCTGGTCTGGCAAGGAAATTAATCTGTTACTTCAATACAAAAAGGGTTACAATGGATATGAAAACATTCGCAGCAGCCCGCGATTGATATCTGTTCTTTATAACATGTACTATATTATTTTTTTCATACGTGACATAAATCTTTAATTTTTCCATTTATAAAACAATTGCTTTCGCTTTGTTTGCCGTGGCAATCTGCATTAAATTCCCCGTCGTTAGTGTGTGCCACCTGGTGATTAGATGAGAACGGGGTTTTCTGAGGAGTTCTGCTATCAGCCCACTGAGTGGCTCATTTGTTTGTGTCGGAATGCAGCGGAAGCCTTCATTAATGCAGATCCAGGACATGCAACTCTGCCTGTCTGTGCAATCCTTGTCCGCTGTCCGCAAATTATTCACATTCTGAGGAGACAAGGCCTCATCCGAGCAACTGGCCACCATTGGATACATTTTAATAAGTCACCAGCAAAAAGCATCCAGTGAAGGCTTGCTGTGTTTTCAGTCTGAAGGTGATTCACACACATACACACGCACACATAGATACATACACATAACATAACATTAACAACCAGGTGTTATAGGTAAAACTTTCATTTAAAGTAGTAATGAACTGATTGTGCTTCGCGCCATAAGACATGCCAAAGAATGCTCTAGGTCAGCGTTTCCCAATCCGCTTCTCATAGACCCACATTCAGTCCATGTTTTTGCTCCCACCGGGAAAGGAACCGTCTGTGGGCCCCCGAGGACCAGACTGGGAAACCCTGTTCTAGGCACATATTTGTAGATTTATACAAAATAATTTTGTGTAGTATTGTTTGTGTTTTTGTTATGTGTGTTGTTAAAAATACTTTAAAGTACTTAAAAATGTTGTGCCATGAACCAAAAACTCAAATCCCTGTAAACCATTCCTGTGTTCAGCCTGTAAAATTTTGCATGTACAAAATGCAATGAGAAGGAAGAACATTTATCAAACTGTCATATTTCTCTCTTCCAAAAAATATGTATTTTTATAATAAGTCCTGTATCACAAAATAGAATGCAGTTGTTCAGTAATTTTGATGCTCTTGTGGGGCAGCTAAGCGGACATCTGACATGCTATTTAACCGTCTGCTTCCCACTCCAGCAGATAACAGCTTCAATCAGGGCAGAATGTGACCCAGGTTGGAACAGATTAACCTCTGGAAAGAGAGGCTGGTACTGGTGAAGTGGAAGGGAGGCGCATGCTAGGTGGGTTAGTACTGTCAGACCTGCAGCAGGAAGGCAGCCGCAACACGCAGCATTTCTTACCAGGAACAACGGCCTCCAGTGTGACAGGATATTGACTGAAATGCCCCGTCACAGACACACGGGCACACACACCCACACACACGCTTGGGAATATGCTAAGACATGAAACTGCTCAAACATTAGTAACAGATAATTATGCACATAATCCAGTTTATAGCATATGATAAGATGATCAGTAATGGAATGCCAAGAATTAGAGGTATATATAGGGGCGGGGCCACCGGGCCGCTGGCCCCAGCTAAAAGATGATGAATTAGCTACCCTGTGATGGAGCACAGAGACGTCTGCTGGAAGAAGATGGGCGACAGTCTCCTTAGCATGAGCAATCTCACTGGGGGAGACCGTGTCTGACCCAGGCTTTCAAATGCTAAGCGAGCAGGTCAGTATTTGGGGTAACTGTTTAAGTGTGGCTCCCACTGCACCCCTACTGGCGGATGGGTGGAATAACAGTGTATCCTGGGTAACATACTAGTTGTCAAGCATTATTTTCTTGCATAAATGAAATTGATAAATGGGCTCACAACATTACGGAGAAGTCTCTTACACTTTCCATGTGCACTCTTGTGTCGACGTGCTGCAGAATGCACTGCGTGTTGCTGTAAGCATGTCTGCAGTCACGCAGCCCCTCTCCGAGACGCCTTTCCGTCTTGCTCATCATCATAGTCACAGACAAAGACAGCAGCGCGAGGCCTCAGGTCATTAAGCGGAAACGCTCCGTCTCGTGGCGTCTGCTCAGCTCCTACGGTCCTGACAATTTGCAGTTTGGGATGATCAATCCAACGAGACACAAATGAAGGGATTGATTTAAACCCCCAGCAACCAGACCCACTGCATCAGGAAAGTCCATCCATCATGCCTGCGGCAGGCTCCGAGGAGTGTGCCCCCCCCCGTCGGCACCGTCAGGACGCACAGCCAGGCTTCCTCCTGTCCTGTTGCTCACGGGCAACAGTAGCTGGCTGCACTATAAAATGGACCAGTGTTTGGGCTTATGGATGAAACTGAGTGTAGATATAAAATCTGTATCCCAACTCATGCCACATGTCCTGCTACATGACAGACATTCATTTTCCATAAGCTAATGCAGATGGTGGGTATATGAGGCATGAGAGAATTAGGCAGCATACACTCTGAGCACAACAGCGGGACACACAGACAATCACGCACTAAAGCCACCATGTCTCTGATGGCACCCACTACACTTTATATTACCAAAAGGGGACTTTGTTGGTGCAATTAATAATAAATGGTGCAATTAATAATAAATGTCTTTGATATTGCTGAACTTTGTTCCTCTATTCTATTTATTCCAGTGGTGACAGTTCATTGCTTTGAGGAGCCAATAATGAGCTAATATACATATTACTGAAGACAGTCAGATCACATTTAGGCAAATCTGCTCTCATTTCTCTCTTCTCATGTTCTTTTGAGTTCTGCTTTTGTCGTCACACACCAATTTTCACAATAAGATTTAATTCGGATTAACGAAGAATGGCCACACAAAAGGAATGAACTCGCGGCCTTTCCTGCGAGGCGCCAAGGGACGCTGCTGAAATACTCACTGGGTATGAAAATTATTGTTTGTTTTAAATTTGCTTTAATTACTTCATACTGCAAAACTTTCCCACGCTGGATGAGAATATTCGTAAAAACATATAATTTTGTGCTGTTACTGATGCCGAAAAAAGCCATAGGAAATGCTTGAAACATGTCTCATATACCCATAAAATACCCAGCAAAACTCTCTCTCTCACACACACACACACACACACACGCGCGCGTGCATCTTTCAATTTAATGAGATCCTACTGGATACACACTGTGATTGATATCCTGTTACGCAATATGAAAGAACATCTGTTAACAGGTACAGTCCTGTGCAGAAATCTTAGGCAGTCAAAGGAAATGATGTTTTGATGATCTTCATGTTGGTATAATATTATTATATTATATATGTTACATATTATATATGTTACAGTGTGTCAGGTTAGTCAGCAGTGCTCTTCTTGTCATCCAACTAAATATTAATAAATTTTTGGAGAACAAAACAAATTCTTATTTTTTTCGTGTGTTACCATTAATTTGCATATGTTCTAATGTTGAATTAATGAATTTATTCTTAGCGCATATATATTTACTACCCAGATAAACAGCCTTAATCATTTTCTTCGGGCGGCCTAAGACCTTTGTACAGTACTTCAAATTAGTAAATTCTCATTCTTCTAAAACACATTTTAATCATCTGAAGAGCTCATATCTTTATTCTTTTTATCGGTTATCGTTTCACTTACGGTGAAGTGAAATACTTTCTTTTCCCAGCTCATTTGTGTTTTAAAAAAGGTACCGATCCACAGAAGATTTACATTTCGCTGCCTTCAAAGCCTGTGGCCCTATAGAGATTCTGAGCCGCTCCGGAATAATACCGTCACTCATAATCTCAGTGCTTCCTTTGTTCTGGAACTTGCAAATAACCTGCGTTTTGATGACAGAATATAGTGGAGCAAATGCTGATAAGACAGTCACCGCTGAGTTGTTACTGTCATGTAGAGTTTGTCTTTAAAGGTAAGAGCCAAACAACGGAGACCACATTTGATATAAACGACAACAAAGGTAGACTACTATACTTTACGTCGGATTCTTATGTCTGAAGTAGTATTTAATATTAATATTCTGAATTTATCTGCCATGTCTTGCAATGAGAAAAGGTCTGAACCCCCATAAACCAAAAAAAGAATGCAGGAATTTATGCAAAGGCCAGAAATGCTGGGTCAGTGTGACCAATTAATGCTCGTGCTGGCTGGACTAGTTACAAGGTCTGTGCGGTGGATACGCCAGGATGTGAGAAAGGACTGAAGGGAGACTCCATCAAATTTTTGGTCTCTAGGGTTTTTGAGTGAGAGAGGTTTTAGTTCATTATTTAAAGGGGATCTAAATGCATTTGAATGGGTTGTTTCTCCAATAAAGTGATTTGTTTTACAGACCTAACCTGTGCAGTGTTTGCTTGCTGTCTTCATCTCAAACCTCGCCAAGCTGAACATCCTGGAAACAGAACTTGCTTCAACAGACACCTTTGAATGGCGGAGGCGTTTCGGCGAGTGGCCCGATCTGATTGGCCAACACCATAACTAACATTGCACACTGAAAATGAACTTCATATACCATTTGGGTGCTCATTTTAAAGTCTCTTTTAAGAAGGGTGCGTTGTGGGTGCTTTTGGCTTTAAATGCTGCAGTGTGTCCAGAGGACCGAGGTCAGTCTGGGGGGGCCACTGATGCCGGGAGCAGACCGCTCCCCGCTGTCTTTGCCATGATTTCATCCCAGTTTAAGGTTCTGATTGGCCTCCCATTGATTTACAAGAGCTCTCTGTCTCTGGAGGAGATGCGGCAGATACTTTGGAGTTGCCCTCAAGTCTGTACAAATACCTAATAATCCTTTGCTTGTACACCAAACCTGATTTGCTGCATATCTCTACAACGTTGTTTCCCTATCCGGTCCTCGGGGACCTGCAGACAGTCCGTGTTTTTGTTCCTACTGGGAGCTGGGAGGGAGTATAAAGACAAAGCGCCTGTTGGTACCTGAGGAGTGCGTTGGGAAGCACTGGTCTACAGACGTGGCTTTCTCTGGGAGGTCATGAGCTTGGAAGCCTGCCTGTGCTCTGGCACTCGGGCCACATCTGCTGGAAGGAGATGAAAGGCGGCTGCGTTCAGACGTCCACACCTTTGGGGTTCTGCTCAGACTCACTGTTGTACTTGGCAGTGTCAATCCGAACAAGCTGTACTCACAGAGGTATCTGAACAGCTTGCTCGTTGTAAACTTTTCCATTACCAGTAATCCAAGGAGACAAGCCGCCGAGGTGCCAGCAAGTGTTTGTAATTTGTAACGAGATACTTTTTGCTGTATCTGTGTCCATCTCTGCATATGACAGCATGTGACTAGATGTGTGATCTGTGTCTATATGCCCCCCCGTAGACACCTGGGGCCAAAGGATTCCCAGTGGTGCAGGACTGGGTCTGTGGACCACTGATGGATTAAGAAACTCATGAAGACAGAACAATTTCCGGTCCAGATTTAAGTAATTCTAAGTTGCAAACTAGTGATATGATTGAGCTATTTATGCAGAGAGTGAAGTTCTGGCACAGGGTCGCGGAGAAAATACTGGCTGATTGTTAGAATGTCTCCAAGTGAGAATAGGACCGTGTGGTGACTTGGCGGTGCAAAACAGTCCTGTTTACAACATTGTTCAAGGGTAGCAGACGGTGGGAGAGCGGGATTGGGCTGGGGTAAGAGACGGGGGGGGGCAGAAAGCGGGGCTAATGCATCCGGACTGGGAGGGTAACTGATTGCAGAGGAGGAGAGTACAGGGGTGAGACCGGATTTGAACACGTATGTACTCCGGTGGCCAAAGAAATCAGGACACACCCATTCGTGCACTGTACAGAGGATAAGAGACAGGTGGCACTAATCAATGCAAATCATCCCAATCACTGGAGTGTCTCTCCTAAGACATCCGGAGGTCAGATCCAGCCGTCCCTCAGCCGGAGTATTATTTCCGCAGGGAACACTTGTATATGTGTGTAGAGGCCAACTTTGGCAGGGTATCACTCATCTGCAGCTGTCCCTCAAATTCCTCTCCATATTATTTTACCTATATTTATATGAGATCTGGCAGACAGAACAATATGAGTAACAATGTGGTATTAATAAAAATAAGGAGAATTCTCAGAATAGCAATTTAGTAATAAAACACATATTGGATGGATTGTAATCATGGGAAAGAAGTGGGAAAAGTACAGCTTAATAAGAAGTTGCTGGGTTATTATTCGCAGTGTGATGGCTGGCTGTCCCAGGGGTATTCCTCCCTTTCTCTAATTCGCCCTCCTTCTCTCACTCCGCCCCTTTTCTCTGCCTGTCTCTCCATCTCTCCTTGGGCTACAGCTGAATTAAACATGGCTCCAGATTATGAGAGAATGATTGAGGGCCGCGATCAATAGCCTTTTAATCCCTCTTCCCCGATGCCCCCGCCTCCTGTTCATTTTGCTCCCCTCTCACTCTGCTTCCTTATCAATTTGCTCTTCCAAACCCCCCCTTTGCAATTGTGCGTGCTATAGAGCACTTTCATTCTCCCCCCTTCTCACTCTTTCTATCTCTCCTCTCCTGTTTCAAGCTCCTTCTGCCATCTGAGAAGGACGAGGTCCCACCGCCCTGATGTCCTTGGGTCAGCAAGGGAGGTGTTTGCACTCACTCCTTTAACCAATCAAAGTCTTTATAGTATGACATCACCACATAAATTAAAACCTAGAGAAATAATAGTAAGGAGTTTGAACCAGCAGCCTTCCAAACCACAAGCTCAGAGGCTTAGCAGCCCAGGTCCGCTGAATGGACAGCTGGAAGCCTTGAGTTAAAAATTAAAATTAAAAATCAAGGTGGTGACGTCATACGATGAAGACTCATTGGTTAAAGAAGTGAAAAGCAAGACCCAGGCTCCCCCTTTGGCCTAGGAACATGTCAAACTTGGCAAAATCAAGTCATCCATGAGGTCTCTTGTATAAAACACCAGCACACCTGTTCTATTCCAGAATTCCAGTGCTGACCAGTGTGGTGGCCTCTCAAATATAGGCCTATAGTCTAGTGTTTGTATTCAAGTGAAGTGGTCTGTAGTTCAGAAGATTCTTGCCTCAGTCCCATGTAAACTACCATGTTCTACAGCCCAGTCATGCAATTTAAGGCCAGTGATGTTTAATGTTCCTGCTTTTTATGTCCATGAAGATCTAGGAACAATCATGCCAATAGTCTACTTTTTATTCTAACAATGAAATTGATTACCTTTTCAGCTTATCTTTATAGAAACTGATGGACACTGCTCTACAGTTTGCTAACCACCTGTCCAACACAAGTGGTTTAACACCAAGTTGCTTCATATCATTGAATTGTTGCCTGAATTTGACAGTCAAGTGCTGGATCATACTGACTGCCTTCTCATATATCGGCTAGATGCAGTATTAGCAGATGAAGTAAGGAGAAGTTTTTTTTAGATTTCTGTCATTCTTACTTTTTAATGAAGCCAGTTTTATACTGTATTATTTGACATTTTCCAAAAGGTTGTGCTATATATTGCAGTATAATTTAATGAGGCAAATGTGACAACAGAGGAAATGCTGATTAACATGCCATTAGGATCATGGTGCCTGTGATCCCGTGTGAACACCCCCAAATTCCGCTGCTGGTCCAAAGCTCATATGTCAGAATCAGAACTCCCGCGCCCAGGTAACAGAGGAAAGGTCTATATTCAAGCACAGTTAATGCAGAGGTAGAGTGACACTCTCAATGCATCAAGGGATGATCGCTCTTGGTCTGTATTCACTCATTTGTTTATTCATCCAGCAATACAGGCAGTCCCCAGGTTATGAACGAGATCTGTTCCCTAAGCCCCTCTTCATGGCCGACTTGTAGCTAAGTTGGAAAAATACTGTTGGGGCCAAAGACTGATAATACAGTAAATAATAGTAATAGTGATAATCAAAGTAACCACATACCAATGAACCTCTTAAGCCGTGTGATGTTTTTATGAGCATCACAAAGTAGTGTGCATGTGTTTTATTACAAACAGTTGCATTTTACCTGAATATTTAATTTCAATCAAATAATCTATTTCTATGTTACATCCTCCATACATTTGTGGTGTAGTACTGTTCTATTTAGTTTCAATATATTTAAGGGTTACATTTATTTTTATACAACTTTGGAAGTGTAGGGTCATCTTAAGAAAGTATTAAATTGCACCTCTTGCAAAATTATTTCTAGCAAGCCATGCATAATTTCCATTCGCGCGGCACCGCATAAGGTTAACATCAATTGTGAGATCCAAATGGTAGGTGATAATCTCCAAGGAAAAGCGAAAAACAGGTTTATAGCAGCTATGAAAAAGATCAGCACCCAAGGCTGCTCTGCGCTTAAAATTAGCTTCACTTGGTAACTGAGTAAAAGCTAAATTTACATCTGTTAGAATATCTTACAATATATTACTGACATTATGCACAGCAATAAACACGTCATGAATTAATATCCAGTGATGGGGATGCACAGTATGAAATCTTGTGTACATCTGAAACAATAGCCTATTTGAATCTTGATGTTCATTGGCTAGAGCCTCGACCACTTTGACCACCCCAAGGTTCTGATTGGCTGGAAATCTACTCGGCTGTGTGATTTAAATAGCCACCAGGGCATGATGCCTATAACAATCTGCCGAAAAAATGCAAGGAAGTCCCTCGACCACCGTGCACTGTGAGCCGTATTCATAAGCTGAACGCAATCATGATATTAAAGAAAATATTTCATTTGCTCTAATCTAAAGTAACACTGTGCTAAGGGCTGCTAATTACTGTCAGGGTCGACTCATTATGGACAATGAAGAAACCTTTAATTTCACATGACGGAGAGAGAATAAGGGGAAGGATGCATGCACTCCCTTTGCCGTTCGTCAATGACAGAGACTGAAGAGGAGCCTGCAGCTGAAATGCCCCGCTATTTAAGCAGATTATGTCAAACTCACCACTGTATTGCTCCATCTCATTAAAACAAACCAGCCTGCTAGGCTGAGCCTTTTGGGGCAGAAGATCTACAGTTCTCTTTGAGGCCTCTCCTACGGCTAATCCAGAAAGAGAAACAACTAGTTTGCCCTGCAGACCTACCCTGCACAACTCAACAAGTCAGCAAGTGTCTCAGAAGATGGAGAGCTGAGCCATCAGAGTTACTCATTAACCAACAGTTAACTATTACAGCAGTGTATTTTAGGTTTAAATAAGACTGTTACTTATACTTTCTTCTTATGAAAACACTAATCCAGCTTGGTAGTAATTGCGTTTAGTCAGTGGTATCGGTAATGTTTGATGACTTTATTAATGGATTTCTTCATCCGGCAAAGACATGCTTTTTTTAGCGTGGTGTTTTTCTATCAATAACTATACATTTTCACATATTATGCTCAATTGAATTTTCTGGTGTCTTTGCAGATGGTAATAAGCGAGATAACAGCCTTACTGTGGAGTTTGCCCACGGACAACTCTCTCATACTAAATACTCAATAAGAGGTTAATTGTTGATTTTATTATTCATACGCAACAGGAAGAACATGTCTAATAAAACAGCCCAAGGCCTGTGTCATTTGTTTTCGCTCTCTAAGTTGGTTGTGTACTTTGGGGTGATTAAGCTTATCTGCAGTTGTTTTTTTTTAATGGAGGCTGACGTTAAATGAGCCGCCTGAGGCCAGTGATTCACCAGCAGTGGGACTGGATCTTGTTTGTTATTCGCTGATGGCTAAGGCAGAGATGCCCAGCTAGAACCACTGACTGCACCAAAAAGCAAAACATCTGCACGTCATCTGGCTGTGCTGGAGACAGGGTCTCTCCGTCTTGGAGATGGCCAGCATCGTCTCCCTGCAGGGCCTTCCGTGGATAGCTGCTGGAGACTGGGGAAAACTGAAACTCACAATTCTGAAGTCAACATTGAAATGTTATCATAATATATTCAGACTAAAATAACGGCATCTGGGATAAATAACACTTACATAAGAACCATATCATTTAGGCACTGGTAGTTTGTACTGAGTAAAGCTCATGCTCGAGAGTTTAACTACACCTACATTGTGAATGGGTGACCAGAGCTATAATAATAATAATAATAATAAGTACATAGTGTGGCTAATTATTATTGTTGTTATTATTATTATTATTATTATAAAAATCTGTACAATGCAGAGTACCACTCATTGAGGAGAAACACACACCAGCCCTAATGAAAAATAGATCTGGAATTATAATCAGTCCCTTCAATGTTAATTAATAATTCTTCTTTTAGTAATAATGTGATTTTACATGTAACATATTTAAGACACTAAGGAAAACTCATTGTACAATATGTCTCCCTCAGATGTGTTACCCTGCTGACTGAAGTTTCCATTACAGGCGTCTCGTCTCATTTAGACATACACGAGTACACATAAATGCATAGGTATGAATGCACAATCCAGTGTGCATATTCATATTTTAATCTACTGATCCAGGTTCAGATTTGAAGTGGTTCCATAAATAAGTTTTTTAGAAATAACCTACCACCTTGTGGCCCGAGAAACCCTCGTGAATGAGTAGCAGAGTGCCTTTTCCAGACTATTAACTCGCATCCATTTTCTCTTTATACATTTGTGTAGCAGCGGAATACTAAAGGCAGATTAACAGCTATTGAGGTGATCCAGTATCTCTGCTCTGACCTCTTTTTAATGTGACAGTTGCACAGCGACTGCAGCGCGGTCTCATTCGAGCACTCACAGGTGCATCAGCACTCCTCTTCTGATAATACATGTACACATATTCCCAGGTTTTTGATCTGGTGTAGTGGGTCCAGTAGGTAACTCGTGGGGTGAAAAGGTCTCTGAGACCAATGTTCTGCTGCTAGTGTTAGAACAGAAATGCAGTGCAGGATGAAATTACATAAACGCAATGGAAGGAGCAACGGCCTGGTTAGAAAATTCCTTTTTAGCAGGTGTTATTTCTCTGCTAGCTATTGCTTATATTGGGCAAGAGTCAATCACTTTAGTGTAATATTTATGGTTTTCCATCAAAGTCTCTCATCTCATGTTACTGTGTGCTCTTCAGGATCATATAATCAACTGAATTAAATGAATTGGATGAGAGGGACATGTTGGTAACACTTTACTTAAAGCAGTCATTCTAGTGCATTACTCATACCTTCATAATGCATTATAATGCATTCATAAAGCATTAGAAACATGCCTATGAATATTTATAACTATTTATAATATTTATGACTGAGGGACGCGATCTGATAACGCCGTCGACAATGCGCGATACTACAGTGCAAAACAGCGCCTGGTTTTTACTTCTGTTGCATGAATGACTGAATCTATGCAGTCGTGTGAAAATATACTACACATTTCCCACTAAAAATGAAATAATACAAAACTAAACTCATTTTTTGTAATGTCAGAACTAGATAACCTAGCTAACTTGCAAAAAAGGTCCAAACGGACTTACTATGCTTTTTCAGAACAAAATCTTTATATGTTATTAAGAATAGCATAAGCACAAGACTACTGTAACCCTCATCTAGGCAAAATATTAAGTCTGAAGTACATGTATGTGCTTGGGTTCCATTTGAGTCTCTGCTGTTTGTAACCTGGAGGTTGCTATTAATGCCCCAGTGTTGGCCACAATAATATCGGAAGAGATAAGTGGTCACTGTTAAGAAAATGACCTGTGGCGGCATTTTATCATCACTGACGAGGGAGAAGGAAACAGCCCAGGCACAGATTCAAGGAGGACGGGGAAAAACAGCCGTGAGAATCCGCTGATGCTTATCCAAGTGCCCAAATGTAGACATAATGCAATAAACATCCCCCTAACACTTTACTTAAGGACAGGTTTCTGGTGATTTAAAAGCACATTCAGAACAAATAATAATGCATTCATAAAGTATTATAAACATGGCTATACATATTTATCAAAAATAATAAGACATTGTGAATACTTTATGAAGCTCTCATCTATAATGCACTATAAATACCTTCATAATGCATTATAATGGCCAGTGTAAGCGTTAAGGATACTTTGTGCTGCGTTATAAAGGTCTCTCTAAGGCATTATAGATGAGAGATTCATAGAGCATTCATAAGGTATAATACACATAGCTATAATGTGATATTCCTTTTGATAAATAGTTATAGTGGTGTTTATAATGCTTTTATTTTTTTGCCAGTAATAACTTCCCTTAGCTAAAATTGTATTGTACTTAATGCATGCTATTGATTACACAATGTAACACAATTTTTGTTCCTGGCTTCCAAGTGTTATATTTCAACTGCTTATGTCTAAAACCTA
>JAODKM010000126.1:604084-617458 GCA_026780845.1 Petrocephalus sullivani | reverse complement strand
GCCATAACGGGTTAGGAAAACACACTTTGTACCCAGGAACAAAATAAAAATAAAAATTTGTTACATAGTGTAATTATAACCTATTATTCTTTTGTTTTTCCAATGTGAAACTTATATACTATAGGAAACGTTAATGAAATGTTGGTATGTGTAATCTAATTATACATCTAGAGTAGATGAGAATAGATGTATTCAATTATCCTTCTAATGGTTTTACACTTATATTTCTTAACCTGTTTTGATAACAAGTAAATGCATTTTTCAACCAAGCAACCAGCAAGAATTTAAAGAGAAAAATACAAAAATTGAATTTCTCATTTCACTGCTGTTGTAAGCAAGGGCTGAATTTGCTTTATAACCCTTTGTGAGACAGAAGTTTTAAATGGGAACTAAATGGGAGCACAAAGACATCAAGGCAATGACGGAGGGCGAAGTGCTGAAGCAGTGAGGAATGCTTGTGGAATCGCACGAGGAGCGTGACGATTCACATTCAGTGCTGCCTCTCTTAGGGTCCCGGGGGACAATCAGCAGTGGTGCTGTGCTGCCAATTCTTGTCAACAATGTGGCCAACTTATCGTTCTTTACAGCTCCCCTGCATCAATGGCAGAAGGTCTGCCAAGGCATGTCTTACTCCTATTTCTCTGAATTATCACCTGCTGTGGTAACAACCGCCTAGTGCATGTATTCATTTGCAGGCATGAAAATATTACTTCATTTTGCTTTCCTTGACTGAAACTGCATTTACATGCATGATGAACTCTTATCTGTGCATCTTCTGTGTGTATGAGACCATGACATCAGTGCATAATGACTCCTGCATACACTGGTCCAACCTTCTCAAATTTCTTGTATGTATTATGCTGATAATGGTGGTGAGAAGCTTCCTTCAACCTCAGCTCCTCCTGTGAATGTCGAGCTCAATAAGCAGGAGAATGTAGGCTATGCAAGTTAGATGGATAAGGTTGTTTACAAAACAAATAAATAATGTAGTAATGCTCACAATTTTATATCTCACACATTATTCATCCAGACGGATGCTTTCCTAGCACAGCGGCTGAGGTTAAGTACCTGGCTGAAGGGCATATTGTCCCGGGTTCGAAATCGAGGGAGTCTGCCTCCCTGTCCCTTTTTGCCTTTCTCCCAGCCGCATTACTTACTCTGCTGTTTGTCTGCCAGTCATATCAGTTTTTCCCAGCATCTCCTGCCTCTGCTCTCTCTCCCTACCTCTACTGTCTCTCCTTGTCTCTTCCTGTCTCTCCCCTCACTCTTCCTGCCTCTGCTCTCACTCCCTGCCTCTACTGACTCTCCTTGTCTCTTCCTTTCTCTCCCCTCACTCTCCCTGTCTCTCCTTCTCTCTTCCTTTCTCTCCCCTCACTCTCCCTGTCTCTGCTGTCTCTCCCTGCCTCTGCTGTCTCTCCCTGCTTCTGCTCTCTCCCTGCCCCTGCTGTTTCTCCCTGCCCCTGCTGTCTCTCCCTGCCCCTGCTGTCTCTCCCTGCTTCTGCTCTCTCCCTGCCCCTGCTGTTTCTCCCTGCCCCTGCTGTCTCTCCCTGCTTCTGCTCTCTCCCTGCCCCTGCTGTTTCTCCCTGCCCCTGCCGTCTCTCCCTGTCTCTGCTGTCTCTCCCTGCCCCTGCTGTCTCTGCTGTCTCTGCTGTCTCTCCCTGCCCCTGCTGTCTCTCCCTGTCTCTGCTGTCTCTCCCTGTCTCCCCATGCCTCTGCTGTCTCTCCCTACCCCTCTGTCTTGACTTGCCTGCCCCCGCCAGTCCCTCTGATGTCTTGATCTTCCAGTAGCTATGTCTTCCTGCTATGTTTAACTTGGGCTGCGAACTGGAATAAAAGATTACCAGAGCCATGCAATTTTATTTTTATTACTTGTTATTTTAAGTATAAAAGGTAGCAAAAACAGTTTTAAATATAATCTGTAAATGCTACTACTGTGAATCAGAAAAAAGAATGATCAATGTGACTACAGTGTATTCAGAGGATGGTGTCGGGGTTTGTTTTCCTTGCTTTTATAAAAAATAGATAAATAAAAGCGAATACATCTAGAGTACAACATCCTGATACACCGAGCAGGGATGTGTGCTGTGCTGGTTAGCCAATGTCATGCTGGGTGCTGGGTGCGGAGCGGGGAAGCATAGTCGGGAGTCCAAAAGGTGAGGATAACGATGATTTATTCTGGACACGAGTAGGGACCAGCACAGGACAGCGTAACGACGTCAATGACCGGCCTGGGGAAACGAACTCTAACGCGGACTTAAATACACAGGACTGATCACACGAACGAGAAACAGCTGGGAAACGCAGGAATTCACGCGAGGATAACGAGGGGGTGTGGCACACAGGAGGATCAAACGGGCATGGCGTGACAGCCAAGGACCTTTAAGCCATAATATAGCCAAGTGACACTGGAAACAATCATATGGCTCTATGGCAAAGCACAAAAATAGTAACAATTATAGAAATGTACTTTATTCACAAATAGATTTTCATAGAAAATCCCCAGAAATCATCACAGCTGCTTGCCTTGCTGTTATGACACATCAAGGGCCTGTATCATGAAACCAGCTCAACAAAGTCAGGGTTAGAAGATCAATTTCAGCTAAACAAACAAATGCAATCCCAGATAAACAATATCACAACGCTGGGTATCAGCAATCTTTGTAGAGCCAGGTTTTCTTACTGAAACCAAGATCCTATCCAAGCACGTGCAGATAAAAGCATACCATGTGCAAGGGTCTGCCAAACGTCTAAGTGTGCACCACAACAGGGCTATTCATTTCAATGCTGCCGAATAGAGAATTATTATGGTAAAATATGAAGAATTCAAAAACACAATAATGGCAAAGAGCAACAGTGTTGCTGCTGAAAAAGCCAGACAGGCATGCTGGCAGCGGATCGCTAACAGCATAAATGCACACCTACAGTATGATTGTCAATAAGAAAATGTCTAAAATTATCTTAAAATTAACATATGCTTTGTTGTTTTTTATAATTATTCTTAGTCTTTTTTCATATTCATAATCCCAGTTCAGTACATGAATAAACTTGTCACCCTTTAAAAACCATTTAATATTTCTTTATTCATTTCAAGCACACATACACACATACACACACGCACACACACACACACACACACACACATAGACACAGACCCGGGTACCTATCTGAATAGTGACTGTCCATTCATTTCTATGGGAAAAACCCTAACCCCAATCACGACACCCTTAACCCCAACCCAGCCCTAACCTTAACCATAAGTAACCAACCCAAGTACAATATTTTTTACTTTTTTGATTGCATTCACAGATTTTTATAAAATTGAGGTTATCCAAATGGGGACCTAAAGTTTCAGATTTTACCACATTTTGGGGACATTTTGGTCCCCAAATGTGATCTACACAAACCCACACACACACACACACAGACACACACATTTGTATTCATATATTTGTGGGGACCGTTCATTCATTTCTATGGGAAAACCCTAATCCCACAAATGACAACCAACCCCCCTATCCAGCCCTAACCTTAACCATAAGTCAACATTTTACTATTTTACAAATTTTATAAATTTATAATTACACCAATCAAAGTGCACAGAATATATGAATAAATGTATCTACATACTAATATCCATAACGCTAAATGACATGTCCAGCAAAGTGTGCCTTAAGTGGTAGACCATGGGGGGCAATGCACACCCCTTGATTTTCAGATTATGTCTTTCGATACATCTTTATAAATAACTACACTGTGTTCACACGCCACCAGCTACTGAATGTGACGTGCCCATGCAAACATTGGAATATTAATTAAAATTTGCATGTAAAGTAATCTGGAAAACCAAGGGGTGTGTAAGAGTTGCTATCAACTCAAAATGCTGAACCAAAATCTCATTACAGCAGAGATCGCCTCTTATCGTAGATGTTAACTAAATTTAGCACACGTAGTGAAAGGGCTCAAAACACAAATATAATCAGAGTGCATCTTTGCCTGAAGACACCAAAGATCTGAGATTAAAATTTACCTGGCTTGCTTGTTTAAAGGTATTACAGCCAGAAGACTGAATATTGAATATACAGCTATATAAACAACTTTATCGCAGTCATAGGATTCTCATGGACAAGCCATTTCGATAGTTTGGGAAGCCCATTTGTCACGTCAGGTACTTCACCCACTTCATATCTTCACTTGGTCCAAACACTGTTTGAGGTCTGTGATCCTGAAAGCTAACCTTCTCCTAGCAGTTTAGGCTAATATGAGTTACCATGGTGATGTACCCTGCTAAGAAATAAACCAGCATCGTGATATTGTAAAACCAGAGTTACTGCTACTTATCCTAAAAGTCATCCGGCTCAGCAGAGAATCCGGCTTTGTGATCCAAGCTCCAGACCAGTGTCCCATCACCTGCATCAAAGTAGAGTGTTTCTCCCATGGCAAACAGTGGGGTGTGCCCCAGGACTGGGCTAAAGGGGGGGCTGTGGGCCTAGACAGAAGGTGATGTGCCTTTTCAGGCTGGCCTCGACACCACTGCCGGCTCATTAGCCATTCTTTTACTCCGGAGCATTTGGCCACATTCTCCATGATCAAAATGAGAGTTAAAGTATACAGTGTATATAACATTCATGCTATACACAAGGCATCCGCAGCAACAGCATCAAAATAACAAGAACAACAGCAAAACCAACAAGGACTTCAACATCACCAATAATAATAATAATAACAATAATACCGTTAAAGCTGATTTTGCATTTACGGTATGTTTGTTTGTTTTATAGGATAACCCCTGTGTAAGAAGAGTCTGATTTTGTGTGTGGTTGTACAGGCTGAGGTATTATTTCCACTGACAGATGAGATGAATAATTAATTTTTCTCCGAGACATGGAAGACTGCCTGTAATTAAAGAGAGAACTCGAAGTAACTGAGCCTCTAGCAATGGGATGAAACCGCGCGCACAGAACTACAAAACATGCAAGCACACGGTGCAATGCTACATGCAGACACGCGCAATGCATGGAGAAGTACACTTGGGGATGAGAAGTATTATCGTTCGAACAAGCACACGCACTTCTGATAGTTCCTGGTGGTGGATCACAGGGCAGCCTTTCAGTATTTTACCCCCTACAATCGCAGTCTTTATGCGGCGCACTGAGAGAGCCGTATCAAAGATGCCTTTCATTTCGTCACCCGTTCAGCTTAGATCACTTTCATCGCCCCCACCAGCCCTCGCCGCAGGGCGATCCTAATGCTACCAGCGCCCGCCTCTCGCTTTCCAAACTGTGCGTTTAGCATCTGGCCGGCCGAGCGGCACCGAGGCGCACTTTCCGACGGATTCCCGTCACTCCTTCCTGCTCTCAAACTTATGATTTACTTTCATCGCAGATCCTTTAAAAACAGACGCGCAGACCACTGAAAGCAACGGCGCAAGAAAGTATTCACCTTAGCGACTGTCAAACATTTTGGAACTACACTATTGCTTCTACTGCGATCTGAAAATGTCACATGCGCCATATTCGGCGCACAGAAACGTCCGGGGGCACCAGCGCCTCTCGTTGGACGGGATATTAACATAATAATGAACATAAACATTAAACATTCGCCACTCTGACAGCGGGCACTGACGCACTCACAGATCAGGATAGCCTACTGAAAATATGGGTATATCAGCGTTACTTCTGGCAGTGTTCTGCTATCGTTTTCCTGGCAGGGCAGCCTATTTTCAGTTTTGATTGCCCGGATCCACAATGCATCGGTCGTCATTGGACATTCCGACAGAAGTCATTCACTAGGCGAATAAAAGATGGGTGTAGTTAGCAGGAAGAGCGGTCGGAGCGCAGACTCCCTGTTGCTTTAAGCAGTGCCCCTATCGCGCCGACAGGGGGCGTGTCTTCTCCACCACCGGATCGTGCGGGGACGCCGGTCTCCTGCAGCCGTCCCTGCGCTCCTATTGGAACAAATGAAGTACTTTCTCGGGCAGTTTTGGCTCTTCGCAGCTCATTCGGACTGGATATTCCAGCGTAAGAGTGCATTTAAAAAAAAAGTTCATTACAGGCGTTTCGATCACCATTACTTTGGTTTTACTCAAAATATGAATTCTAGAAAACAGCGCGGCTGAAAACAGGGGAGTTTGAATGAAATGTTGCAGCCTTGTGCTGTTCTAAGAAAATTGTCTGCTCGTTAGTATCACTTTTGAAATTGCGGGAAAGCCCGCATCGGGCCGGGAAGGCATCCGTCCGCAGAAGGACGCCTTTCGCATCGCTTGACGGTGAGTGCTGGCTTCATTTTATTTTTAAAAATTCCGTATGTGGCTTCGCATTGCACATTTTGCTGTCGGTAAACTTAAGATGCCAGAGAGGATTAGCTAATAACCATGTTCAAACGTGATCTGGTGCCTATTATTGAAACTCCTATATGAAATAGAAGCCAATTCGTCTGTTTCGTTGGGATAGCAGGCTACCTATACTCAGGGTTATTATATGCATGCAAAACAAATCCCTGTTGTCAGTGGCTTTAAGGCGATTCGCCTTGTGAATAATCCGTAGGTAACGTCCAATCGTCCCCGGTGGAAAGTCTCCGACGACTAATGCATGCAGATTCCCCGAGCGAGGGGCGCGCAGTGGGGACGTTTCGGAGCCGCAAATCGAGTTTATGAGCCGGTGCGGCGGTCGCTGGCCGGCAAACCGCACGATGAAGCGACGCTCAATTCTCACGCTACTTTTGTGAAGTCCACGGGTTGGAATTGGAGACCGGTCATTAAAATGTGATAACCATCGCGGGCCGGGTGAAGGGAGCTTGATGAAGAATTAACATCGGAACCATCAGAGAATGACAGCTCCCCCCCCCACCAGGACTCACAAGTTAAATTAAAGGCTTATTCTTATGAGAAAAGATATTTCTTTTACTTTAATTGTTTATAGCCTGGAAACTGCAAGGACATAATTTAAAGGCACAAATCGCCTGCCCTTCAGAAGTCGGGGCAGGGAAAATAACATGCAAGCAGTCATTATCACGGTAACGACGACAATATCGGGCGGTCATTGGGAGGATCATTGATTTCATTATGGGCATTTGTCTACCTTCCAGTCATAGGTCATGAGGTTCCACAGCCTGGAAATATAATCTGTCAGCACCACCTAAGAGCAGAATGTTCACTTCTGAGTATAAAACAATAATGACTTTTCAGAAGGCACTTCATACTGAATTGCGGTGAAAACTGATTTAGTGCTCTAATTACTGTATTTTAGCAATCGCGAATTACACCGTAGATTTAACAGGAGGGTGCTATAATATTGAGATTGTACTAGATATGTACTAGATATATCGCTATAAGCAGTATATAAATAACAAACCAAAAGGTACAATTTCACTGCGCGCTTCACACCACAAACCTCATCGCGCTGCTGTCCGTGGTGCTGAAATCGAGACGCAATCGATAAACGACGAAGCCATCTGAGCGGGCGACCGGGTAAGCCGTGTTTTCACCAGAACTTTCGTAAACGATACCCTTGCGGACTATCATCGTGTCCGTGGTTTATAATCACAAAAGCCACTTAAGACAAAACAAAGTAGGGGCATTTCGGACGGCGATGCTGTGATGGTGAGCTCTGCACGGAGAAGCTTCCCTGCTCCACGCCTCCGACCAGCAGTGCTGCTTTCCTCACTCGGTGTATAAGCTCTGTACACAATATCCGTAACTATAATAGCTATAAGTTACTATATACTGGATGTACTTTTCAAAGCTACAGACAATGGAAAAATATAGGGCCATCATGTGAATAAAATACATTGGCGTGAATTCTGCCAACGGTGTAGTAGTTCTGAATAATTCACCCTTAGATAATATTCCAGATAAAGTTATCACGACATAAATAAGACCGAAGAAAACTAATTAAGTACAAATAACCAGTGGAATAAATATCGTTCGTTAACAGCTCTTATATGGTTCAATTATACCTGTCTGCTACGCAAGTACAAATTACATTGAAAATACGCATTTTTTACATAATCTTTTTAGTTGCTGTTTTTTTTTCTTTAAACATTAGAATGAAAAAAAAAGCTATTTATTTAAATATTTTCCGGCAAAATATCACAAAAGTATCACTTCTGTTTCTGCTACTAATGATATTAATATTAATGAGCGTATTGTTTTCAGGCTGAGTATCTCTAACAGCACTGAACTGTGTTACAATCAGCGCGCTTCTCCCGCTGAGGATCAATAAGACAGAAAATGAATTGGTCCTCTGGATCGCCCAAGTATTTCTGGATGACTTTCAATCTTCCGACTGAGCATGGGCATAATATAGTTACCCCTATTAATATATGGCTATTTTACAAGTCTTTAACTATGACAACCACTGACATCGCTGGTTTATGGATAGACCTCATCAAAAAACGAAAGGTGTGCAGTCCCGAACTGTCTTCAATAGAAAATGTGTGGCACATTTTGAAGCGTAAATTGCGACAACAAAGACCCCGAACTGTTGCCCACCTGACTTGTTTTCAGGAAGAATGGGACAAAATTACACCGGAAACACTTCATCACTTGGTGTCTTCAGTCCCTAAACGTCTTTTCATTGTTGTGAAAAGGAATGGCAACGTTACAAAGTGGTAAATGCTTTACTGTTCCAACTTTTTTTTGAAATGTGTTGCAAGAACCAAAATTGGAATATGTTTATTTCATGAAAACAATAAAATACATGAGGAACACACTAAATAATGTGCTGTTGTATTGTTTTCAATGTAATACAAGTCAAAGTAAATTTAGAAATCACTAATTTCTTTTTTTATTTGCATTTTCTATACTGTCCCAACTTTGTACATACACAAGACCACAACCCAAACCTATGAATCAAACCAGTCTTATATAAATACTCGATTGCTTTCATTGTAAGAAACTATTAATGCATCTAGAAGCATTACATTATCAGCAACTTTTGAAAGGGAGTTTACAGAAAAATCTGTGAAATGACAGTCTTATAATGAGGCTTTTTGCTGTGAAAGAAATGTAGTGGTGGTGTAATGGTTAAGGAAGCATCCTTGTGATTGGAAGGTTGCAGGTTCAAATACTTTGCAGGGGTGGTACCTCTAAGGTATTCTTCTTTTATTCATTTTTACATTACACAAGCATGACAATACAAGTAAGCAACATACAGCCAAGTTTGCCCCTGATCCCAAGCCCATACCCTGGCCCCCTATTCCTTATGGTAGACTCTTGGAAATGAACAACCAAATGGTAAAATGAATAAAGAAATAAATGTACATGTAATAACAATAAAATTTATGTACCCATGTTCATATACATACATACATACATACACAAATACATAAAGCAACAAGTCACAATTAGTGTATAAACGAGTACTTACATAAAGAGGACCAGTACAACTATGGGAATAAACAAGTAATCAAGACGAGTGAATAAAACAGCAACATGCTGTAGAGTCAACGGTCGATTAACGAAGAGAAGAGCAGAATCCTTTGTAGAGGTGACAGAGAAAGCCCAGAGAAGTCATTCAAAAAGAAAATGTCTGGAGTAAGCCTGATTTTTTTTATCAGTTAATGAGGAGATATTAATTGACAGCTGTCTCCAAAAGATTTAAGGGGATGGACATTCCCAAAAGAAGTGCATAAAGGTCCCTACCACCCCCTGAGTACACAGAGTGCAAATCGGAGAGGGAGTCAGTCTCATATGGAAACGTTTCAATGGTGTCAGGTACACCCAGTGCACCAGCTTCCAATGAATCACCTGATGGTTAGGGTTCCCTGAAGACATTGCAATCGCCTTCCAGAGCAATGTCTTTTCCCCAAACAGTAGCAATGCCAAGTGAAGTATAAGAAGACTGCAGTAGTAAGGAGTATACAGAAGAGACAGAGCCAGTTAGATAAATTAACGTGCACAATGGGTGGAGGGGTAATTTGGTGTGCCATAGGCACGAAGAGCAGACCTGATGTGTAAATACATGAAAAAAGAGGTGCCAGGGAGGTTATACTGGGTCCTAAGTTCCTGAAAAGATTTCAAGCCCTTGTCATTAAAGATATCACTGAGATTGTATATTACACCTGGACCAGTCCAAACAAAAGAAAGGAATGCCGCCAGACAGAAGGGTATGCTTGTGAGAGAGGAGAGTGGTAGTGAGTGGTAATCTCACAGTAGATCCAGTTTTTCTCTCCACTGACCTCCATGTGAGTAAAAGGTGTGATACAATTGGACCAAAGCATAATTTCCAATGCTTTGCAGGCACTGCACTAAACACAAGATCTTTTAATTTATAAGGAGCCACAAGCGTTTCTTTGACACATCTCCAAGAGGATAGTGCTTCTGGATTGAACCAGACATTTAGTGGACGTAAAATAAAAGACTGGGCATATAGTCAGAAATTAGGAAGAGAGAGATCCCCATCAGCCTTTCGCCGCTGTAGAGTGGATAATTTGAGACTAGGCCGTTTACCTGACCAGATGAAATTTGTGAGCGTGGAGTTAAGCTTGTCCCATTAGCAAGAAGGTGGCGGCAATGGGATCATGGAGCTATAGAAATTTATACGGGGAAGGACGTTCATTTTCACTATTGCTATACGAGCCTGTAAAGAATTCGGAAAATGTGACTAGACAGATAAATCGGAATATACTCTAGAAAGGATGTTATTGTAATTCTTGGTGACGATACTGTGCAGATGAGAATAAATATCTATATTTATGTGGGAGATGTAACCGTTTAGCCTCAAAGTTAAGAAGGAGAAGACTTGACTTGCTCCAATTAATCCTATAGCCTGAGAGTGAACCAAAATTATTAAAAAGTGTGAGAACATGTGGGATTGAAAGAGATGGTCTATCCAGAAATAATAGTATGTCATCTGCGTAAAGAGCTATGTGGTGACAAGTGGTCATGACCCTAATTGGAGTAATTAATGTTGACTGACGGACAGCCTGTGCTAGTGGTTCCAGAGACAGTGCAAACAGTAGGGGAGACAGGGGACATCCCTGGCGAGTACCTCTACTCAAAGAAAAAGGTGGGGAACACACTCAATTGGTTAAAACAACTGCCATCGGGGTGGAATACAGGACATTTACCATATTTATAAACCCGGGGCCCAACCCCATATGGTCCAGCACAGACCACAAGTACTCCCATTCAAGACGATCAAAGGCTTTCATCGCATCCAAAGAAAAAAATGGCACATGGCGAACTAATCTGGTCAGTGGAATAGATAATATGAAGTAAGCGGCGAAGGTTGTCAGCAGCCGAACGTAATTTAATAAATCCAGTCTGATCATGGCGAACGAGCTTGGTCATGAGTACTTCCAGTCGCTGTGTTAAGACTTTTGCATATAGCTTTATATCTGCTCCTATTAAAGACAATGGGCGATAACTGGAACAATAGTGTGGGTCTTTGTCCTTTTTCAGCAAAAGAGTGATTACCGCCGTGTTAACATCCTGCAAAAAGGCACCTTGAGCAACCGAGTAGTTTATCATATCTAACAGGAAGGGAGCCAACTCTGACCAAAAGGATGTGTAAAACTCTGTAGGAATGCCATCTAATCCTGGTGACTTACCCTTCTTCATGCCGTTAATTGAGCCTTTCAGCTCAGCTTTCCGTAACTGATTCGGCTAAGGGTGCAGCCTCAGAGCTGGACAAACGTGGGCGATTGAGAGGACGAAGGAAAGAGGAAAGGTCAGTTAAAGTACATCTAGTTTCGGAAGTATACAAGTCATAAAGAAAGGAGCAGAATGTTTCATTAACACGGTTCCCGTCTGTCAAGTTTCACTGGATGGAGACCTCACAGCAGAGGTCTAGCTCTCTGAATTAGAAACTCCTCTCGGAACCTGAAGAATTGGTTAAGTTCCGTTTTAACGGTGCCGATTCTGCTTGTCCTCCTTTCTGAAAAGGAATTCTGATTTTCCCTTTCCAAAGATGCCAATTGAGATTCAAGACCAGGTATCTTTTTTAGGCGTGTTTTATGAACAAAAGAGGCGTATGAGATGGCATTGTTCCTATTGAAACCCTTGATGGCATTCCATAGTATACGCGGATCATCAACCGAACCTTTTTTGGACCTGAATTGACTGCAAAACCCCTCATCCTGCAGTAGAGTTGGATTAAAACGCCACCTAGGAGCCCTCTGCGAACAAAGAGGCAATGATAGCTTCAGAAAATTACCACTATGGTCTGAGAGGGACATGGGCCAGATATCTGCTGCTGCCGCTGCTGTGGAGAGGGTAGAGGAGGCAAACAGAAAGTCAATTTGTGAGTATGATTTGTGTCTAGGAGAAAAGAAGGTAAATGCTCTGACCGATGGATTTAGGTTACGCCAAGGGTCTATCAATGATGAGGAGGTAATGCATTGTTGCATTGTACAGTGAAGCATATAAAAAATATGCTTCCCTGTAACTCCTAACTGCAAAAAACTGAAATTCCAAAACAGAGAGCCTACCAGCATCCCAACCCACACCCAACTCACAACCCTGGAACACAGACAGTCGCACCAACCCATAAGAACTGATGCAGCATGGGCATCGAACAGGCCCAGGTCTGCCACCCACCCCGATCGTAATCCATGACAATGTCATTGGCTCATGCACCAACTGCATACCGATTGCAGCCCTGGCTGAACGTAACTGTAGCCTCTGTAGCAGTATTAGCAGTAGCAGTAAGCCGATAAAGTGATCAAAACTGGAGCATACAATTAAGGAAAGAAAATTAACAAAAATAGTTATATTGGTTCGAGCTAAATTACAGGACCGATAAACAGCCGCAACAACCCCCAACCAGCCGATTACATGCGCGATGTTCAGGTTGAGAAGGGAGTAGAGTAAACTTGGTAATAGCATTAAATATAAACAAACACAGCAGTATGGTAAAATAAACTCAAAGTTAACAACAAGAAATCGATTAGGACCTCCGAAACTGCAAAGATAATAAATACAGGACGAGCGTCACAACCTGTAAAACAACAGTCTTGGATGCACGGCAGAGCGATAATCACCCTTCCATAGCCAGCGTAGTTGAGTGAGCACGGGAACTAATGTCAAAGTGTTTGACCCCTTAAACACCTGCCTGGAATTCATCACATAATAACAAGCACTGTGTATGTCAGCTATGTTCCCAGGTGGATTTGAAGGTGAGATCAACGTTGAGCCAGGCAGATAACAAATGATATCACTTGCAGACATCATATAGCATTAATTTGAAGTGAATTTTCTCTGGCTCAAAGTGTTTGACCCCTTAAACACCTGCTTGGAAATAATCACATACTGACAACCAATGTGTACGTGAGCTATCTTCTCCGGTGGACTTGAAGCTGAAAACAACTTTGAGCCAGGCTGGTAACAAGTAAAATCACTTGCAGACATCATATTTTGTCTTTCTGAAGTGTGTT
>JAODKM010000126.1:588660-600353 GCA_026780845.1 Petrocephalus sullivani | reverse complement strand
CGATAGGCTTTAGACATAAGCAGTTGAAATATAACACTTGGAAGCCAGGAACAAAAATTGTGTTACATTGTGTAATAATTCATTTTCCTTTACCGTAACAGTATGATTTTAGGGATTTTTAACCTGGAAAGGGTGTACATTTGATGGTTCAAATGAGGCTGGCATTTATGGATGAGGCCCGTACCCACGGTTCTCCTGTTTTTATGAAGACGTGTTCTGATGGGAAACGATAATGGCACTTGTGCAATGTACTTCACATATTTCATGGATTCATTCCGTTGTATACCGACAAAAATATCCCGTAAGGTCATAAGTGTGACAATATAAAAAAAAAAACATCGATTATTGTTACTAAAATTACTGTTGTTCTTGTTAATATTTTTGCTGTTGCCACTCTCATTGTTTTAACAGCAATAATTTGTCTACATTTCATGCGGTCTAGAAAGCACACGTCCAATAGGATGCTATTAACTGACATTTTAATGTGTTGTTAGATCGCTGCCTGCAATTATAGATGTCCAATGGTGTCCAATGACAGTGCCAGGGTCTGTATGAGTACCCACTCTGCTGCCATTGTCTGATGCTGGGGATTGCATGGCTGTGTGCTTAATTATACACCTGTATGTCATAAATGGGTGTGGCTTATGTGGCCGGGTCCTGTAATCGCTACAGGTGTCCCAATCCTTTTGTCGATATAGTGTATTAATAAAGGGGGAATGTGGCCCCACCAAAGTGTCAGATGACAGCATCCTGTGCTCTCCCTATAACCTGGGCCGTCCTTGCGTTTTGCTGGTAGGATCTGGAACCTGAGGCGGAGCGCCACCATGTGGCAGTACATGGCCATGGCGTTGGCTTGCCAAGGGCAGTCACAATGCTCTGAGGTTGGGGCCGCTGCTTACGGGTGTGGGAGGCACTGTCCCGCAGGGGGGGGGGCAGTGTCAGACGGCGTCAGCGCCATCTGCGTAGTCGGCTCCCTCGGCGTCCCCCAAATGAGGGGAAATCCAGGCAAAAAGGTCATTTAAACCTGGAAGTTAAATTAGTGCTTGTGATTCTGTTGATTTATTTTTTTTTTTAGCAAGAATGTAAAATGACATGGGTATTTCTGATTGATTGATTTTCACTTTCTGGACCAAGCTGCTGAAAGATATGATAACATTTTGCAAGCCAATTGAATGAGTTACATCAAACACTGCGCAGCTACGGTATGACTCTGGGCATCCTATAACTGCATTAAGCGGTTATACTCAAAACATTATTTAATTTAATCCTTTTGTAGAGACACTCTTCCAGTTCAAATTACAGTTGTAGATGACAGTGCCGGTTACCTGAGAAGAGCTTGATACATACACTTACAGATCGATGTTACCATTGTCTCCAAGAAGAAAAGACGGTTTTAAATTTCGGCATGCCGTGGCACACAATGAACCACACTGTCGGCACTTTTCCTCGAATCGCTTGTGAGTGAGTAGCTTTTGTTTAAAAACAATGCCTGGATTAGCGAATCGTTGAGAGAAAGTTGTTAGGTAACAAACAAGGCTTTATGAAATAAGCCAAAGTACCGAAGAACTTGCTTGTCACCACATGTTAGTGGTCCCTAGTTGAAAAGGGGCCCATTTAGCATAGCACCGTGCTGCCTGTATCTGTCATATCGGACACCTTTGGGCTAATGCCTAGCCGCCGGTCGTGCGCTAACTATAGCCACTCAGCTAGCGCTTATGGGTCTTGCAGCTCCTATGTAGCTGGGATGTGAAGCTGCATCACTGACTCACAAGCCTTAGCGTGTCGCCTTTTGGTTTGGAAGACATGTCCTGAATAAATTACTCTTCTATTCTATTCTATGGTTATACTGACCACTTACATGAAAAGTAACACAATCTGCAGATTCGAGACTGGTTAATTTTATTTTCAAGATTACAGCCATCAGACTTTATATCTGCACTTATGGATATATGGGTTCATTTCCAATTATTTCTTATGTAATATGGCATCCAATCCCTTTTTATTCTTTCTAATCATAGAATAATATAACCGATTTTAATGGCTATGGAGTGGCAGCCATTTTAGTGTTTCTTACAGACCTCTTTTTTCACATGTTTATGGCAATGAGTAAATGTTCTTTCGTTTTCCATTTTCTCATACTTAAGGTGATGGGTAGATTATGGCTGTGATTTAACCTGTTTATATTCATATTGATAGTACAGTATTTATCATGTGAGGCTGATATAATGAGACTGGTCTGGATAAAAAAAAAAAAGCAAAAACCTCATTAGTTGGCCAATAAAACATCCAGAGCTTGTTGCCCAGGGTCGGGGTGGGGGGCTTGTGTTTATTCCTACTGTGAACTTTTGACCCCTTGGTCATCTGCCATTGAGTTTCCTGCGGTGGAACGGGCTGGTCTCAGACGCCCACGGCGCTGTACTGATCCACTTATGCCGCTCGCAGTGGGGGGGCGGGCCGCTCCCGGCCGCTCCAAGGGGCTGCAGAAGCAGAGACGCCCTTTAGCTCAGTGTCCCAGCACTTATGCCGCTCGCAGTGGGGGGGCGGGCCGCTCCCGGCCGCTCCAAGGGGCTGCAGAAGCAGAGACGCCCTTTAGCTCAGTGTCCCAGGAGCTTCCAAAACCTCCAGCACCCCACAGACATGTAACACTAGCTTACAGTGGAACAGCTTTGCTATGAATGTGTCGCTCTACAGCTATGTGGGGTCTTTGTTTACCCAAGCAGATAATGGGCATCCATCACATGGTGGAATTCTAACTCAAACATCAAGTGAATATTACAAAAAAAGACACGCTCGTTCTTTCTCAATATTCTGATCCCACTACAGGAATCCTCTCCTTTATCCATATTGGTATCTTGTTATACATGCATTTTTAATATGAGTGTTCAAGCCAAACACGGGAGGTCAGTCTGATATAGGCCGATGGGCTGAGTAAACAATTCTTTAACTGTTATAACAGTCAAACATAGCTTTATATATAATTTATGTAATCAACATATTGCAGGAACAAAAATTAGGATTTGTATAAAAATATTAATTAAAACCATAAAACTGTCTTTATTGATGTTACCTGATTGATGATTTGTATAAATATGTTTGTTATTACATCAGGAAAATATAAATCATTACAATTTTATTTTGTATCGTAGTAGCCATGAAATTTATTAAAAGGTTTGGCCTCAAGCAGTACTTCTGTGAAAACCATGCATTCTGCACAGGACTTAGGACCCCAAAGGCCCTAACAGTCGAAGGCTTATTGTGCAAACCATAGCCTGAAGTGAAATCCCAAAGCAGTGCATCCATTCTGTCAGACTGGAGCTCTGCAAACAGAAACACTGGCAGAAGCACTGACAGGTCTTTACCAAATGTGGGCTTGCTTTCATCAGCATCTTTAATTGGGCAAAAAATGACAACATTCATCCATGGCAGCGATACTCCAGTGTCCTGTGTGAGAGCTGGGCTCACAGAACTGTGCTGAGGGCGAGCTGTAGGGGGCGCTCTAAGCTGACATCAGAGGGGGGCCGGGCTCACAGAACTGTGCTGAGGGCGAGCTGTAGGGGGCGCTCCAAGCTGACATCAGAG
Organism: Petrocephalus sullivani; assembly: GCA_026780845.1. Lineage (NCBI taxonomy): Eukaryota > Metazoa > Chordata > Actinopteri > Osteoglossiformes > Mormyridae > Petrocephalus > Petrocephalus sullivani. The sequence goes on along the minus strand of JAODKM010000126.1, from coordinate 596,774 downwards.
GGGGGCCGGGCTCACAGAACTGTGCTGAGGGCGAGCTGTAGGGGGTGCTCTAAGCTGACATCAGAGGGGTCACTGCAGGGGCTCATCATACCATTCCTCATACCAATCACTCTCCTGACTCCTGTCGTATGTTTATGTTTCAAAGTCCAATTTAATTAGACTATCTATCTATCTATCTATCTATCTATCTATCTGTCTGTCTGTTTATCGGGACTGAGGTTTGTATAAAGATTAGGCCTTCTCCACACTTACGTATTTTTTAAAACTGTGTTTTTCCTAGATAGATAGATAGATAGATAGACTATCTATCTATCTATCTATCTATCTATCGCTAGTATTTTCTGTGCTTGTGTGCATTATATTATATTGTGTACATCTCACACCTGGTTGGAAAACAGTGAGGTAGAATTTTAGGGGATTTCTCTGTTGTTCGCACTTACATGCCTTCCCTCAAGAATAATTTTCCATGTTGAGGTGCACTTGTTTTGCAAGACTGTTATGACTTTTCCATGATCATATATCCAAACTGAATCCAGAAGCCACAAGTTCTGTCATTTTGTGTGGAATTTGTTTAACAAATAATGAAACCAACATATTGAGTAAGGTCACGAAAAGCACTACTTTTCCTTCGTGGCTCCCTGGAACTGGCCAGTGTTCTAATTCAACAATCAATGCAATTTTCCCAGTAAATATCTCTTACAATGTTATTATTCATCATTTAATTAAAATTAATTTGCAGGGAAACTTGGCTGAGCGGAATGCAGGACCGAGCAGCTTAAGCAAAGTGATAGAATATCATGTTACGGTGTAAAGTTGTGAAATGAGATTTTTGAAGCTTGCTGCTTGTTTAGTGGAATTCCCAAACAGCTCCGGGATGCAGCATTAATCATGGTTAAAGCTGTGAAACGGTAGGCTGTGCTCTAACTTTTTGTTTGGAGGGCAGCTTATTGGCGGAATGTTTGGGGTTTGAATCCCACCCGTGGCGCTCTGCGTGAAAGGCGATTGCTCCCCTGGGGTTTGTGTGGCTTCCCTCTGAGTTCTCCAGCTAGCTTCTGCAGTGCCATCGCATGCATTGGATTGGTGATTCTGAACCTGAGCATGATGGGTGTCTGTGGGCACTGCAGTGAATTGGCATGCCGCTCAGGGTGACCCCTGCCTCGCTCCCTCTGCCTCCTGGGATGTGTCCCAAGCTCACTATGACCCTGACCTGGAGAAGGGCCGCAGAAAAGGATGGATGGATGTTGTAAGGACTGTCCTGGTCAGGATGGCAGATGGGGTGGACCATGTGATATGAGGATAAGGCTAAGAAGTGCAGGTTTATTGGGGGTGAGGTTTGTATAAAGCTTAGGCCTTCCCCACACTTACGTGCATATTTTTTTAAACTGTGTTTTTCCTTCTCCCTTATAAAAAAAAATCTCCATGCAACGGAAAACGCAAAAAAAGCACTGTCAAGAGTATGCCGAACCAACAGGTGGTGATATAACTCTAGCTGTAAAGCCATGCTGGCCAATCAGAGGCCTTATTGCAAGTTCTGCTTGGCTAAAAACAGCTAGTGTAAACAGCAAACGGCGGGCACTCTGACGTCAAACAAAGTAGATAACGGCGCACACCGCGACATTACAAGCTAAAAACTCCATTTTCCCTGACTACATGTCGGAATTGAGTTTATGAAACTGAAAATTGAGTTTATGAAAATATTCACCCTGGTTGGAGTTTTACAAGAGCTCCGTTTCAGTGACCTAAATGCCGTTTTCATGTGTATGAAAGGCCAAAAAAAAAACCCATGAACATGTAGGGCCTTGGGAAGATACTGGGTTAAGCCAGCGCAGAGGGGCAACATTAACAGTCTGGACTGGCTTTTTATAGGGGTTGGAAAGAGCCCTCTGTATTGTTCGGGAATGAGATGGATAGAGTGAATCTGTCCCTCCTCAGGCAGCTGTGCTCCAGCCTATAACATATTGTATTGTGCAGCAAGTCCAGTTTCAAGTTATATGAGGCTGAATCCATACCATAAAATGCTTTTATCAACAGCCAGGGATTTTTTACTTCAAAATAGGTAATCCATTGATGGTCACTAAGAGTCTGTAACAAACACACTAATTTAATTTGGGGTGGCTGTTAAAAATGCTCCAGGGACACCAAAGAAATGGCCGACCCTGTGTGTGTGTGTGTGTGTGTGTGTGTGTCTTAAAGGAGAGCGAGACAGGATATGTGAAGGGTAACACATCCCTGTGCACCTGTGCTTATACTTGTGCGAATGACAAACAAAGCATGATTGTGCCATTTCATTTCATATCGCTTGTAGAACATTTTGTTCCAGAGAGGTGGAATTTGCTCGCAGATGATGTGCGTTAAGGGCATTTTAATGTACTGGGATTTGTGCTTTCAAATTAAACAGAACCAGGATTGCGTCTTTTTCTAATTTTATCATTATAGGTGAGTAGTAGGCCAGCTTCCGTTAGGTCTGTCTAACAGGCCGAGGCCATATAAAGACAGCTGAAAATGCAAGCGGTCATCTGTGCACACGTGACTTGGGAAGCGATTTCATTAGGACGATTGGCCGACAGAGCGAAATGGATGTCTTGACACGCAGCTCAGCATTCCGGTTGCACAAGCTGAGAGGTTGTTGCCTTTGTTGCAGTTTTAATGCCCCTCTTTAACAGGCATAAATCTTTCCGTAAGGTTCAATGACCGGCTCGAGGACGGCGTGATTAATGCGTGCTGCACATAGCTAATATCTAAATTGGCAGAGGTCTGTCCACTTAATTGTAAATGGGGCTTTTATGGAGGATCTGCATTTGGAAGGACAGACGTTGAAAAGGACATTTGATTTACCCAGGGACATTAAGGATGTAAAAAAGGATCCACGTGCAAGCTGCTAACTGCATGTGCACTTGTGGCATCACTCCGCAGAATCACTTCCTTCCACAGAGACCTGAAAATTAGTGAGCTGTTCTGTGCGATGAACTGGAGGTCAAAATGTGTCCCCACACCGAAATGTGCCCTCACCATCGTTCCACTATGGATTCACGATTAACATTAGATCATCTTCGCACAGATAGGATAATCCTAGCTGTTTACTGTAAGAATTTCCCTTGGCGGGGTGTTAGAAGTGTGAGACACAGAAATGGGGGGACAGGAGTATATAACGGGATATTTATAGCCGTATTTAACATTGAGTACATTCCAAACGACACGATAATTGAAATGTTCTTGATATATATTCTTTACGTACAGTATCCTCTTGTTGCCTGTGTTTTATCTATATTCTTCTTGTTTTATCTGCCCCGCAGCTTCCTGAAGGACGTGGGGGTCGGAGATGAAGGAATTTAAAATGATTATTATAATTGACTTTATTTGCCTGGGTGCTGCCAGCCTGAATTATCAGCTTTCACTCTCAAATCGAGTTTAGCATTGCAACGTTCTGGGCTTTGCACTGTCCCGGCCCGCTGCCAGCATGCTCACAGAAAATATATTTAAATCGCATCTAAGCTGCTTAAAATTTCCACGTTTCACTCATAGCTAGCTCATAGAAATATGACACTATCCTAGCTACATGGTGTGCATAAAAATAAGTGTCAGGCAGTCCTTATTCCACACAGCATGGCGAACAAACTCAACATGCTGAATAGGGCAACTGTTTAAGTGTCCTCTCTGATGTTTCCTACAAAAAAAGAGTCTTTGCTCCATATGATGTAGAAATTAAAAATTTGTCCCTTTGAGCCTGCATTTCACTCGCCGAAGAGAGAGGGACTGAGGTCCTCCAGCACTGCAGAAGATTAGAGTTTGCGTAGTGGCTGTGATGGGGCACGTCACACAGTGCACCTGCCGGCCAGCTCGGCCTCCCATATTGATTATGCTGTCCTTTCCATTGTTACGGGCAGTTAGCAGTTTGTGCTCTGAGACGAACACGTCCCGAAGAAAAATGCAGTTTGTAGAGGTTGTCCCATTGCGTTGTTACTCATAGGCTTGTGTTTATCATAGTCAGAACCACCAGCCAGCAGCATTATCTGATTCGCGCTGAGATGCTTTCTGCAGCCACTTTATATGACAGAGCTGTGTCTGCGTCGATAACTCATTTGCGGCCCCATGAATCTGATGGGCGTCACTGAAGGGGGGGCATGTCCTATTGCACATCTTCAGAGAAATCTAATATATTTCCGTACTAAAGAAATCAATAATATGGTAGGTTAATAATATGGCCGGTTCAAAAAGCCGGATTTTATTTCATAAATCGTATGATTTTACCAAGGATATGATTATGATGGGAGCTGTACATACAATTCGCATGCGTGTAGATGCCAGTAAAGGTGGCCGGCTGGTTACAGGAAAGTAACATAAACATTTTTTCCATAAACTGTCATGTTGTTACCTAAAGCTTCCGCATGTCGTACATGAGAGTGTCTGTGAGAGCCCATAAGAGGCCTTTCTCTAATTGCCGCTGAGGAACCATCAAGGGAAAATAGACAGAAAGGTTATAATTAAAAGCTCCCTTGATGGTGATTGATACATGTTAGGATAACGAAGTCAATAAGCTTAATGACAGCCATTTATAATGCATCACTCTGTAGGATTCAAACCCTCCTACTTCCTGGCTTGTTCATCTTAAATATGTCTCGTTTTCTCACTCTTACCTTGCGGCAGAGGTTCCTGGGGTTACTTCCCTCATTCGGCATTTAATCACGCGGACTGAGGGTAACATATACCAATGTCCTACTTTCTTATATGTTGGTCCGTGTATATGAACCTGTGTTCCAGTTCTTGCATAGAAAACCAAGTAAAATGAGAGGGAAGTTGTGCGGAAATCCGCAGAGGGAATGCAGGATGTTTATGAGCAGGTGGGCATGCGTTGTGGTGAATAACACTGCTGATAGCCATGTGTGACGGCAAAGAGACGTGCAGCCCGCGGAATCGGGAATAAAGGCAGGGGGCGCCAGGCTGAGGGGCCTCTTTTTGAGGTTAATGTATCAAACCCTGGGGAGAAAAGAAGCTGGGTGTCCCAGTGTGGGTGTGCACCTTTTTACAGCTCGTCTGCATGAACCAGCAGGGTAAAACCGGATACTTATGTTGTATTTTTACTTGGCCTCAGCACCAAACTGTCAGTGCTTCATTCCTCCCCCGGTGGAACTTAGTGCCTGACTTGGGGGGAGCTTTGCCACGGCGGTCCTGTAAAGCAGCCGTTAGCCGCCAGCCCTGTCGTCCGGGATGGCGACCACCCTGAGCGTGCGAGCCAGCGATGGTGCCACAAGCTCGCGAGATGCCAGATCCTGCACGATGAAGATGGAGGGGCACCTGGGGAAGCCGCGATAACCGCACTTAGGGCCCGGGGGACAGTGCCCTGGGGGTGCATGCCATTCATGGTAATATCCGTCCATCCATCCATCTATCCAAACATCCATCTATCCATCCATCCATCCGTCCATACATCCATCCATCCAAACATCCATCCATCCACCCAAACATCCAAACATCCACCCAAACATCCAAACATCCATCCATCCATCCATCTTCTAATCACTTATCCTGATCTTGAACAGGGGGGGGGGGCAGCACAAAGTTCTTTATTTGTCCCAAGCAGTGGTACAACATACAGTTACATGATTGCTCTGGCAAATTGCCCAATTGTGCTGTATATATAGGGAATATATCATGTGTAATACTAAGTATAATAGGTATACTAGAGTGTAGGGCACAAGGTTTAATGTAACCTAGGTATGTATTTATTCTGCATGTCAGAACCTAAAATCCTAGGTGTCTATTACTTTACACATTCTAATAGCTGGGCATTATATACAGAAAAATAGATTAAATATGGACTGAAGATAGAAAGGAGACATGATGTGTAGGAATGCGTTTTATTATTTTGTGGTTGGCCAAGGGGGTAAGGGCCTTCATGTCTGTCTGCCTGTCATTTTACAAGCCTACATAGTGGTGGTGTCCAGATCTGAGATGGACCCAAGTGCCTGGGAGCGTCCCCGTGGCTGTCACTCGTCTCAAAGATGGCCATGTTCACGTCTGCCGGGGGGGCTTTATTTTCATTCTCCAGGGCCCTGCTGTTGTTCCAGCGGCCATGATAGCTGGGACTGCCAGGCAGACTGGGACTCATGCAATGAGAAGTCAGATAAATGGATGCACACGGTACACAGCTTCCTACATTAGGCATCTGTGCGGCTGTAGTTAGGGCTGGGGCAGGTGTACTGTACAGTTCATGGTGTAATGGGGACTGTTTGCAGAGAACAGGGAATGCTGCATAACCAACACAGAAGCAGAGAATAGCTGGTAAGATAGATAAACAAGGACACGTAAATTGGGGCTGATTTGAAAAATAAGCAACCTAGCACAGACTAATGGCAGTATGTATAGAGAAAGCAGAGAATATTACCTGATTGTTTGGAAAAGATGCTACTTAATCAGACAGGCGTGGTTGTCATTTGTAGAAGCTGTGGATGGCACAACATATGCAGAACAACTGCTAAGGTCATCGTATCAGCTAGAAAATGCTGAATGTTTTTTTATTAGTAGGCAGTGTACGTGGACTCAATGCTCAGTTTGAAACGCTGAATGGTAACCTTTCATGGGCTGTTAACCCTTCACGGAAATGCCCAATAACCAATGAGGACACCTCACTTAAGCCTTCAGATCATGTTCATTACCATAAAATGGAGTCATGAGTTTCAGAACTTTAGACATGCTTGGTAACCACCCAAAATATTATTTTGGCAAGAGCACAGAACAATCTACCTTTCTATTCTCACAAAAAGTCAGTTGGAATCAGCAAGTTGCTAAAAAGGAAATATATTCATTTTGGTGCAATGAATGCTAACCTGGGGATAAGGAGCCTTCTCAGACCAAAGTATGACACCCTGGGTGTCATGTATCCATCTGGGCATCTAGCTTCCAATAACGGCACTGATACGAGCGTGAATTCTCTGATTTCCATAGGTTAAGTTTGTATTGATGCTTTTATTGATCTATATAAGTACCTGGGGTGCAAAGCAGGGAACACAGACTTACAGTATAAAAGTCTGCTACATGATACATCAGCAGCCTTTAGCATTCAGATAGATTTTATCATGCTTAAATATGTCAGTGTAAAAATCTGTTATCGTAGATTAATAAAATGCATTTTATATGCTATAAATCTGATCCACAAACATTTCCTATTTCATGTTCATATTTAATGTTGGAATGCTGATAATATGGTCCTACCTGTTAGACGTAAATACAGATTAAAATCCATAAAAGGTGATAAACTACAGGAAATCATTGATGTGTTAAGCCAGAAGTACACACCTTATTCAGAATCAGTATGATGGTTTCTCTACTTATATCATTATTCTGACAAACTGACAACAGTCTGACAAGATATAAATACACTTTGCAGTATTTAACTTTAAATGGAAATTCTCTTTGCAATGCAGAATAATGCAGAAAGATAAAGTGACAAACATGCAGGATAACAAATCCGAACACATAAGAAATAAATCTGTATATCTGAGGCCTACTGAAGGAAGTTTCTGTTATGATGAAACCTCTTCAGCAGGGACTCTGAGCATTGCCAGAACTCTGCCAAGCCCCAGGCATCATGCATCTTGACTCCTCACAGGAGCTGGTGCAGCTTACAGGCCCTGGTGCAGCTCAGAGGCGCTGGTGCAGCTCAGAGGCGCTGGTGCAGCTCACAGGTGCTGGTGCAGCTCACAGGCACTGGTGTAGCTTACCAGTGCTGGTGCAGCTCACAGGCCCTGGTGCAGCTCACAGGCCCTGGTGCAGCTCACAGGTCCTGGTGCAGCTCAGAGGCACTGTTGCAGCTCACAGGCCCAGGTGCAGCTTACAGGTGCTGGTGCAGCTTACAGGCTCTGATGCAGCTCACAGGCTCTGGTGCAGCTCACAGGCCCTGGTGCAGCTCACAGGTGCTGGTGCAGATCACAGGCCCTTGGTGCAGCTCACCGGCACAGCAGCCTGACAGCCTGCAGCATGCTCTGCGGTGACCATGGTGGGATTGGGGAGCTGGGGGGGGGGGGGGGGGGGGACCTTTTTGTTCTTTTGATATAAGAGGCGGACGCAAGCCAACCAAAACAGGGGGCAGCGGGCAGGGGGGGGGCGGTGGCGAAAAG
>JAODKM010000126.1:578552-588560 GCA_026780845.1 Petrocephalus sullivani | reverse complement strand
GGCGGGGGCGCGCTCCGGGCGCGGGCGCGGCGCCGCGGGCGCGGGTGGGGGGGGGGGGGGGGTGGGGGGGGGGGGGGGGGGGGGGGGGGGGGGGGGGGGGGGGGGGGGGGGGCCTGGCACTTTTATGTCCTTTTGATATAATAGGCAGACTCAAGCCAATCAATACAGTGGGCAGCAGGCAGCGGCGGAGCTGTAGCGAAAAGGACAAGGGCCACTATAAAAAAGAGAGATAAAGGAGGAAATTAATAAATTAAGTAATTAAATATCATCCTAAACAGCACTGAATTATGATAAGGAACACACATTTCTCGCTTCAGCTTCCTGTGTCAGTGATAGTGCGTCTGGCCATACACAACACTGGTCAGGTCTCTGAACAGTAGGGGGCGTAGTGGTTAAGGACGGCAATCTGAAAAGTGCAAGTTTATATCGAAAGAGGGGATTTGCTGTTTCGCATTTAAACAAAGTGCATGAAATGAAGTGCTCTACTGAGTTATCCAGGTGTTCCAATTGCTACAAATTTGCTTTGGATAAAATATTAACAACCGTCTGTGGACAAGAGGGATGATTTAAGCGAACGAAAACCCAGTAGGCTGTAATACGTGCCTTTTGTCATTTGGAAATTAGAACATTTTTTGAGTTTTCTCCTTTATTTTCTGTTTTGGTTAATGCCTAATGCTTCATCATGCTGACAGACTACAAAATGCTTGGTTACACTGTATCCCTTTCGGAAGACAAGCATGGAGCGGTACTGATGTTTATACTCTAATTAATCGGATTGCAGAGCCGCAGGACAGATGCCCCATAACCTTATTGTGGACGCTGGGCTGAGGGCTGAGCTCCTGAGATAGGCTGCTGGCTTCATTAACGCGGCACTACGCAGAGACACCTCTCCAGTTTTCCTCTCGATGACGTTCAGGTTCCCCGTTGTGCTGCGTTTGCCTTTCCTTGTATTTAAATATGGGCTCTCGTACCATTTCAATGAACTGGAATAAATAAGCAATACTTCGGAAAATCCCGTCGAGACGATTCTCTTCTGAGGTGAAAATGAGCACTCTGGCACGGAATGATTCCGCATTAGCATGGCGTGACGGAGCCCAATGCGAGCCTCTTGGCCTCGGCCCGCTCCGTGGGCAGATCGAAGCGATCCGTTTCGTTTTACTTCCTTGGTGAAGTGCAGCGAGGAGAATGAATATTAGATAAACCAGCCTACCTGTCGATTCCCGCTCGTCAAATCTAATGTGCTAAGGACATGCTGTTCGAAACAGCAGCTGTACAGGCCATATAGAGGCTAAAACAAGGTTGTTTGTAACCTTGTTTTACTCCAAAAACTGATGGCCAGTCATGTATTGTGGTGAGAGTGTGTCTCTTGAAGAGCGAGAGTCTGAATCTCAGGTGGGACACTGCAGTGGTGTCCTTGTGAAAGGTCCTGCATCTGGCAGGTTAAAGGCATCCATAACAATGATGTCAATGCTCTTAAGGAAAGAGGCCAGGGCCTAACCCAATTTTTACTTGCAAAATAGACACTTTCCATGCAGAGTTTCCAGGTCCCTTTGGTGATAAAAAAAGCTAACAGGATAATGTAATACTGCTCAAAATAATTTCAGCATGGTTGGTGTGTCAAAGTGTCCAGAAATTCAGGCACTTGGAAAATATTACACAAACCCTCGTTTTCCGAAAGCAGACGAACAAGTAGCATGATATTTGATTTGATGATATTGTTATTACTGAATGCCTCGGCACTGTCCCTTAAAAGGTGCAATGAAGAGTTGTGCTCCGTTCAGGAAAACTGCAAATTTTTAATCACATAAGTATATTTCATTGTAGAATATTTACCATAGTTACTTAAGATGGTTTAGATAGGAACCACAATCGATTCATGAAGAACGTTCATTCGAACGGGGCAGCAAACGGCGTTTAACTTTGGACAGGTTTCAGGTTACATCCTGAGTAAATCGTTGTTATTCAGGAAGGCGGTGAAGTACCTTAAACAATCTCCTGTGTAAACAGAGCAGGGGTAAGTGCCCCATGATAACAGCCTCTGCTAATTAAATACATTATTTAACAATTCAACATTTTCATTCCTTTTAATTATTACTTGAATTTGTTCTGCTCAACAATTAAGGGAGTATGGGGGCTTTGAAAAGGTTTTCTTAATTATTTAATGTTTTGAGAAGCTTTCTGCAGAACAATGTCTAGATTTTCTGTTCCAGTAACATTTCTGTTCTCTGAAGGATGGCAATTATGGAATATTTTAAGAGCATTATTTTATCTTTTTTTTGATACAATATAGCTTACAGCTTTCTGTGTGTTAATATTGCACACTTGAATCCACTCAAATAGTTTGGTTAACCGAATAGGTGATGTTGATAGTCCATAATGAAGAAGCACTGGTTGGGGCAGTTTCTGAGAGCGACGGTTAAGGCTGCTGGGGCTTCAGCATTGCGGGAATGTGTCTCCTGGCGATTTATGTACCTTGGGCTGTGTGTTCCTTGCAGTTTCTAGAGACTTGTTGACTTGTGAACTATAGCAGTAAACAGTATCTTCCCAAATAGCGAGTTTGACCAGAATTATGTCAGTCCTTGACAGCTTTGCATTATTCACGATGATCAGTGCATTTATTCTCCCTAATTAGCTTTCCACCAGATCTGAAAATAAAGTAAAAATCTTTTATCCGTAGGTTTTTCGGTACTTTTTGTGCCCGTGTCTAAATCCATCGTCTAGATCGTCTTTATGGACAGCAAGATATATGCAGTATTCAGCATTATTAAGCTTGAGAGTAGCAGATTGTATGAGTTGGCCATATGTACCCTCAGGCCAATAGGCACAGTCTCATCGGTCACTTAGCAACCTCCTGCCATGTCGGCACTGTGGTGTTTCAGCAGCTTGTAGGCGCAGAGTCCCAGGCTCACTGCGTGGCAGGCACTGTAGGGTTGGTGCGTGGTGAGCATGATCTGTTGGCCGGTCGCATACGGGCTCAGTGATTCAAAATGGTCACCGAGATGCTGCAGATGCGGACGGGCCTTTTCTCTCTGAAGTACTGATGAAAAATATGTGACGCGGGTTTCGCTCTGTAGGAGAAAAGCCATCCGTTTGCTGCCTTAATTGAGTGATATTTTGGCTCTGCTGACCCTTGGAGAGCCGGTAGTCTGTGACCAGTACAGGCTGGGATATCAGTCACATTTTCCCCATTCACCCCACGGCTGCAGCCTAAACCTGCCGCAGCCTATCGCCGTTTCCAGGAACATATTGAATTTCAGGCTCGAAACTGAATTACAGACAGGACATCAGCTCCTGATGACATCAGGGTTGCAGTGGTGTTTATCACATTTTTTACCCAGGCTACCTGAATTTGAGCTCACAGGCATCTGTAAAAACAAGCTAATAAACAAAGCCCACAAATATGGAGATATTTCACGTAAAACGCCCGATACAGGTTTTTCTCGATTGCTCTGGCACGTTTCATAACGCATGCATGACGATAACACCATTTCTCAAAACAGTTTATGCATATAGCACAACACTCTAGTTAAGCTGCAAAACATTTAACTTTTGTTTCAGTGTCACTAAAATGAAAAGTACCTTTAGTTTCATTTTACTGTAACCTTGTGAGCGAAACTGCTTAGGCATATTGTCAGAATGTCAGTGTTTGTATTCTCCTAGGCTCCAAAATTCTGGATGATAATCATTTCCCACTTTCTCACTGCCGCCGACTGATCATTCATGTGAAAGACATTGCAGGGCCCCGCATTACAGTACCTAAAGCTCACTGGCACGATGTGTATCTCCTTCTGATCTCGAGACGGCAAGCGACAAAGTCACCCAGCGCTGAATAAGACAGAAACAGCAAGATAAAAAAATACAATAATGCCGTATCACTGCACTTCATGGGATATATTTTATTCTTGAGTCAATCTGAAAGTTTGCGGAACTGTCTTGCTTGTGGTGGCTCACGCTATGATCATGTACATATATAATTCAGGGTGTGAAATTATTACACTGGGATCATTAATGAATTGTGACGCATCTTTTATGCCAAGCAGGTGCTATATTCCTCGCTATATCTGTTAATACTATAAATCTTTGTGAACTACACAGGATCTACTGAAGGAATTGCCATGAAAACCGCAAGTAAAATACTAATGCAATGTTTGTTCCTGATTAATGAATCATGATGCAACTTTTGTCTCAAGTAGCTACTATTTATGTTCATGATTTGTAACTAGTTAGTAGTTACTCTGTTTCAGCCCCGAGTAAGGTGTTACCAAACAGTTAAACTTTGTGTGAAACAGTGAGAAATTATGTTCTGTTGTGCATACCATGGTGTGGGGATTACACTGCTGCTTTTGCAATCCTTAATTGTCTCTTAAGAAGAGTGCCAAAGCAAGAAAAACTGTGTTGACAAGCATTCTGAAGTTAGTCCTGTTCTGTTCAGCCCAGTGCATTGGCACCCCCCTCCCAGACAAGAGACACAGTGGGGTGGGTTACTTTCACCCCATACCTCCAGGGCTGGGTTTAATTCCCATCCCTCTCCATGTCACACCGGTATCCTTCTGCAGTCCGAAAACAAGCGATTACGCTAATTAACATCTCCAGATTGTCTGTAGTGTGTGGGTGTGTGTGCCTCTCTGTTCCTCTCTGTGCCTCTCTGTGCCCCTCTGTGCTTCTCTCTGTGCCCCTCTGTGCTTCTCTCTGTGCCTCTCTGTTCCTCTCTGTGCCTCTCTGTGCCCCTCTGTGCTACTCTCTGTGCCTCTCTGTCCCTCTCTGTGCCCCTCTGTTCCTCTCTGTCCCTCTCTGTGCCCCTCTGTCCCTCTCTGTGCCCCTCTGTTCCTCTCTGTGCCTCTCTGTTCCTCTCTGTTCCCCTCTGTTCCTCTTTGATCCTCTCTATGCCTCTATGTTCCTCTCTGTGCCCCTCTATTCCTCTCCGTTCCTCTCTGTGCCTCTCTGTACCTCTCGGTTCCTCCCTGTGCCTTGCTGTACCTCTCTCTGTGCCACTCTGTGCCTCTCTGTTCCTCTCTGTATCTCACTCTGTTCCTCTCTGTTCCTCTCAGTGCCTCTCTGTTCCTCTCTCTGCCTCTATGTGCCTCTCTGTCCCTCTCTGTGCCCTGCCATGGATTGACACCCCTACCCCTAGTGCCCTTCGCCCCCCCATGATCCTGCCCCAGATAAGTGGTTAGAAGATGGATGGATGGTCCCAGGGGGGAATGTAAGAGAATGTGAAAAAGAATGCTGAGCTAAAAGAAAGGAATAGAGAGGCGTTTCGCCCACCTTGTGTGGCTGTTACTTTGTGCACATACTTCCTGTTGTTTGCACTTGTATTTGTGGGAGACTGTATGTTTGGTACATTATGGTGGCAGAGAACCTCTGCACATTTAGGCATTTCTTCCTGCTTAGCTTTGGTAATCCGAATTCTGAGCTTCCTGGAAATAGCGGGACGTCTTGCCGAGTTATTCAGCTACCATGCAGCACTAGGAGGGAAAAACACTTAGACAAAATGCAGAGCGCGTTCGTTTGCGACGCCACCAATCATGTGCAGCGCCGCTGTTTACAAGCATTGCCTTATTAAGTTAAAAGCAGCTCTCTTCGTAGTAATTTGTGAGTCACAGGCCTCAAATAGTTAAATGAAATCATATTTGAACTTTTATTTCAGAAAAGCTTTTATAAAACAATAAAAACTTTTAAGAGGTCTATTTAATTTGTTTATCACTGTTGGATTGTATTCTATCTATTGACTTATTTTTAAGTTGACAGCTTAAGAATAGCTCTGTTTACAGTATTTTTTTCCCAGAATTCATGTATTGTTTAGTTGGTCGAACGTGGTTCTTGATCCATTGTGTTCCTAAACTAATAATAAACAACATATACTCAGATAATTAGGATTTAAAGTGGCATTGTGCTTTGTTAGGACAGACGTGCAAATGGCATTCCGGTGAAGGCGTGTGGGACAGCACTGACAGTGATCACAATGGTATGTGCACAATAATGGTGACATCGGCGCAGAAAGTGTCTAAGGTAGCACCATCCCGTCCCTCTGCATCCCGGCCAAACTCAACAGCTTCAATAATAATTTACCTGTATAAGAGGGCAGAGTACTGCCATCGCTGCTACGAAGTTTGCACTGGACACTTCACGCCTGCACTCGTAGGTTTCTAACTGAATGTGTCAGTGAAGGTGAGCCTCTCTGTCCAGGCTTCTTTGTAAGGTTTTTTGCAGGTGTCTGTCCCATTGTCTTCTCATTAGGAGACTCCTAGTACCCAGTTATCAATGGATCGGCCAGTTGGCCCAAAAGCCCTGGGCTTCCCTCCATCCAGACTGATCTGGTCTGATGTTCTCATTTCCCGTCACAGAAAATCAATGTCCCTAACTTGAGACTTCGTGTCCCCCTGAACGTCTCCCCACCCCCCCTCCGGGTGACATCCGGGATGTGGGTGTATTCGGAGTTGAGGTCTGCCAGAAGCATCATCAGAGCCATTCATCCAGCCTCCAAAGCTACTGGGTCATGGTGAGCCTGGGAACCATCCCAGGAAACTCAGGGCAGGAGGCAGGCTAACGGCATGGCAGTCCATCATAGGGCTCGCACACACGCACGCACACACACGCATAGAGATGCCAATTCATCTAACAGGCTGTCCTGTCAGTTAGAGGAAACCTGAGTATCTGGAGGGAGCCCACAAGGGCACAGGGAGAGTACACCAGCCCACTTCAGCATCATGAAAGCATCATTAGTGTAACGCGCTATTGAGAAAAATCAGGCAAAGATGAGTGGGCAAATCTGCATAAATGATAGGCTGACATTGATCCAGTGTTCTGAGCGTGGTCACCATGTGTCCATGGGGACACCTGTGTGTGCCGATACCCAAATGGAGAGGATGGAGTGGGCCTGTCCCTCGACACATCCTAAGGAGGGTCATGAGAGAGGAGAAGAAGCCCCCCCTCCACCGGCTTTGGTTATTCCTGGTTTGACCCTCAGAATGAGGCGGGGGTAGCGCCCCCCACGGGATCCGCGTATTGCGGTGGCGAGTACTTAGCACGTGCTTGCCCTGGCAGGGAATAGATGCCTCCATATGGCACAGTAGGACCCTTCAGAGCGCGGGAGCCGTTCATTAGCATTCTGCACGCCGCGGGAAATTAGCAGCCCTCACACTTGTTTAAGCTTAATAAAAATCATTTTAGAGAAAACGCCGGGATGAGGTTGCCATCTGTCACCTGCTAATGCCACTTTCCAATGTGCGAAAGCCGTAAGGAGAGCGGGCACGCGGCTCGCTCTGCCTCGCTCTGCCTCTCTCCGCCCCGCTCTGCCTCGCTCTGCCTCTCTCCGCCCCGCTCTGCCTCGCTCTGCCTCGCTCTGCCTCTCTCCGCCCCACTCTGCCTCGCTCTGCCTCCCCCTCCCTTCGTCCCCTCAGGCTCAGCTGCTCTCTTCATATTAAGTGGAGGAAAATCAACTTTATGGCCGAATTTGCCATTGACACACGTGCTCCTGATTGATTTTCACATCAACTTTTAGCTGCGCTGTGAAGATTAAGGATGAAAGCCTATAATCATTGCTCATTAAGAGTGGCTTTGCCTATTTACCCCACTCCACATGCTCTGTAGCTTTATATAACAGTAACTGTTGATTTTGAAATGAACAAAGATGCTTCATCAAAATGGAAATCTGCAGCATTCTACCAGGTGAGTGCTGGTTAATGTAATGTAAGTATAACGCAATGGTCACCGACCGTTTTTACAGTGAAAGTTACTTTAACAAATAAAATAATCTGAGGAGCCACATAGTCACGACACTGTATTTCGCTGACTGAAATATAGTGCTTGTTAATTTTCTCGGGTTTAATGGCAGCGTTAATTTGCTCTCTGTTGCCTGTAAATGATGGTGGCTCAGTGGTTGGTGCCAGGGGCGTTGCTAGAAAGTGTAGGACTCCTGACAAAATGTCATGTTGGGCCGGCCGCACAATTTTACACGTAATCTTACATATTGAAGGCCCCTGTAAAGTGCTGGGGCGCCTGATTCACCCAGAGTATCTGTGCCCCTCGGACGCCCCTGGTTAGTGCGGTTCGGCTCATTCCTCCAGGACTGTATTTCTGATCCCCACTGCTGCCAGATGAATAGGCGTGTCTAAATTACAGTATGTACCCTATGTACAGATCGTGAGTGTGGAGCCTTCAATGCATACCATCCGAGGCAGGGTTTCCCCTGGCCTGTTTCCTGTGAAAGGTTTCAGGCTCTCTTTTTGCTGTGAGAGGTTTCAGGCTTTTTCCTGTGAGAGGTTTCACGTCCTCTGTTCCTTGCGAGAGGGTTCAAGTTCTTTGTTTCCTGTGAGAGGTTTCAGGCTTTTTCCTGTGAGTGGTTTCAGGCTCTCTGTTTCCTGTGAGAGATTGCAGGCTCTCTGTTTCCTGTGAAAGGTTTCATGTTCTCTGTTTCCTGTTAGTGGTTTCAGGCTCTCTGTTTCCTGTGAGAGGTTTCATACTCTCTGTTTACTGTGAGAGGTTTCACGTTCTGTGTTTCCTGTGAGTGGTTTCAGGCTCTCTGTTTCCTGTAAGAGATTTCAGGCTCTCTGTTTCCTGTGAGTGGTTTCAGGCTCTCTTTTTCCTGTGCGAGGTTTCACATTCTGTTTCCTGTAAGAGGGTTCAGGCTCCCTGCACAGTATGTGGAAAATGGAGGGATGACTGTCAAACCCATATAGCATGATGCAGTTTAAAGCCTTCGATGGAGTCAAGGTTGAAAAATCACATTATGATTATTCCTTTTCCGATCTCACTCATTTTTTTAGAATGTTCTTTAATGGCTCTGACTATGGACTGGTTTAACTTTTACGGCATGATAGTGCTGACAAAAATTATGATGAAAAGTACAATAAGACTGCTGAATGAAAAGGAACTGATGGATTTTATGTCATGGAGTATAAGGTGTCGACATCTGCTAGAGGTCTATTCTGCACTTAATTATCACTTTCTTATAAGGAGAAATCCATGGCAATGTCTGCTGTACATTTGCAGAAAATAAAAAAAGCACTTTTAGCCATTTTACAATTACAAAGATCAGTTGTTATAATGAGCATGAATATAATGTTATACTTGTTTTGAGTTTATGTTTTGTTAGTATGTGGTGGCTTACTTTGTGATGAAAGTGTAGTGCTGCATTCCAGCTTCGACCGTAGAATGTAATGCTTTGTCTCTTGAGTTTTGCTGGCTGATTTCTCTTCCTGCGCAGACAGAGGGAAGGCAGTGTGATTGCTCTGACGGAAACAGATCCCCCACAAACAATGCCCAGCCCCTGGGTGCTGGCTCCTTCTTAATGCCATTTCACTCAGTTTGGCTCTGGTGGGTTTACTGTGGCCCTTTGCTCACAGATCATTACAAAATCAAAGAGCCCTTTTAAGACAAATCCCCTCATTAATTTAATGAGATGTTCACTTTTCTGTAAGGAAGGAGATCGTAGATTTTAAAAATCTTAAAATAAAGGACATTGAGGTACCTGAAAAAAAGTATTTCCTGAATTATTATGGTCAAAAGGAAGCAGAAACCTTTATATTGTAATTGGAATTAAAAAGAAAATGAACCTTTTCCTCAAAGAAAATAGAGTTTAAAGAGAAAATGAATAATATAAATATATAATTATATAAATGAAGAGAAGAGATCTTAATCGGCACGGTTAGTATTCAAATTCAAGTTTTAACCAAGAGCATTATATTAAAAATATGTGATTAATAATTGCTAAGCCAGCTGCATGTTCGGCTGTGATTTCATTACAGGTATGACTATATAGTATCTGGCAATAGCACTGTGACATATAGACAAAGCAGATGAGTGACGACGTACCCAAACAGATGCAAGCAATGCAGGCAAACACATAGAACCCTTTCTTACACATGCGGGATGATGCATGCAGGCGACCTCAGGCACAAACACATACACATGCGTGATGATGCATGCAGGCGACCTCAGACACAAACACATACACATGCGTGATGATGCATGCAGGCGACCTCAGACACAAACACATACACATGCGGG
>JAODKM010000126.1:565216-575500 GCA_026780845.1 Petrocephalus sullivani | reverse complement strand
TTGGGGGTGTTGGGGTTGGGTTGGGGGGGTGGGGGGGGGGGGGGGGGGGGGGGGGGGGGGGGGGGGGGGGTTGCGTTGGTGCATTTAGTGAGATCTCTAGGGTGGCTATATACCCATGGCCATGCATCGGGCACACTATAGCTGTCTGGTTCACAAATCT
The DNA here is from genome assembly GCA_026780845.1 of Petrocephalus sullivani. Classification (NCBI taxonomy): domain Eukaryota; kingdom Metazoa; phylum Chordata; class Actinopteri; order Osteoglossiformes; family Mormyridae; genus Petrocephalus; species Petrocephalus sullivani. Next base: position 575,340 of record JAODKM010000126.1, on the reverse strand, counting down.
GTTGCACCCAGCGCCACTCGCGTCCACAGCAACACCTTGCCTGATATATATATCACAGATCTTTACAAAAAGACTCATGGTTCCCTGTTATGCCAAAGCTGTAACCAGAGTAGACGGCCTTTATAGATTCTGCTACACACTCGAACATCAGAGCAGCCGAGGGGAATGCGGGCTCACTCAACGGCTGATGGAAGAAACGCTGGGCCAGAGCTGTACGTCGGTGATTACAAGCCTGTCTGTGTCTGCTGCCATGACCACTCAGGCCAGCATTACCGGCTCTACCATTACCATTACCATTACCATTTCAGAGCTCTCATGGGGTCTGTAGCCAGGAGCCTGGATCTGCATCTGTAATACTATTCACCCATATCAGCTTATCTGCTGAAGGGTCACTGCTAGCCTGAATTCCGAGGACCCAGAGAGCAGAGGAAATCCTGAATTATTATTATTATTATTATTATTATTCACAGATCTCACGATTCCCCTTCTGAACCTTAGTAATAAAGCCCGGAAACCCATAAGAAGAACATTTAGACCGGTCTGGCAGTCACTGAAAGAAAATGTGTGCTTGTTAATGTATAGCGGCAGTTAATGGGCTGTCTCAAGCCAACAGGGGAGAAACACCCAGAATTAGTTGTAACATACTTTAGCTGTGATTAGCTTCTCCATTATATGAGAGCTTTTATGCTGTAGGTAGCTTTACCCAATCAGACTGCTTTGTACTTAGAGTCATTCAGCATTTGCTGTGCTTTAATACAGTTGACGCAGCACCACTGAAGGTATCGACAAACCTGACGTTAGAGCATTTGTTCAAAGCCGATGAACATTATGTGTTCAATAATTTATTTTGCTTAGCAGGTTCGTTATTGGAACTTTCCCTGCTTTGATTGGATTAGCTAAACCCCGCCCTTATCCAAGGGGTTCAATGACTCTGCATTACTGTTATTTCAAAAACTACAATCCAGTAGGCCCTGCATATGAGGGGTTGTATCTAAGACACATTTTGACTGGTCCAGGAGGAAGACATGCTGGAAGTGGTGGCTTTCAGGGGCTCCTCAGAGATTGTGGAGAGAGCCTCTGCTGTTGGAATATCACATTACTGAGAATTAATATCTTTGTGAGAGGGGCCCTTTTTTGTTCATGTTATTATATATGTGTGTTTCTCTCTGTCTTGCTTGTACAGTTCAATTTTTTGACATTTCCAGCACAATAGATTGAGACCTTATCTTCGTGCGCTACATTTTTGTTCTGTTTGGTGTTGGGGGATGACTAGTTTGCATGAGAGTTGCATCATGGACTCATTGCATGCCTTGTGACACAGAAAAGATACCTCTGTGTGTGTTTGTGAAGGTGGCCGTGGGGCAGGGGGGCATTGCAGATGAGAGGGCCATCTCTGTTCTTGTGTCCTTCTTTGCAAAAAATAAATTGCCGTTATTTACTAGCCAGTTAGTGAGAGCCAGTGAAGCACATTGAGCTTCTCACACGCTCAATAAAACAAAAGGAGACAAATTTTATTACTGGGAATCGCGTTGTTTTCACAGCAAAGTGATACAATGTACTCTGACAGAAGCTGTTTGCATCTAAAAATGGAAAAAAATACATCTTCTGGTTCAATCTTACCCCAAATCTTCATATAACTGAAGATTTCTTTGCCCTGGGTTTTTAGTTTTGGAAAAAAAAAATTAGTTCCATACTGAAATATTAATTCATCCTTCTGAATCTAAATCCAGTTTTCTAATCTGCTGCTCATAAAAATTTCATTGTCAGACATTTGCCTTATTTGAATACGACCTACAGCATAGTTACATAGCATGACAAGGGTTCTAGATTCATCTGACTTTTAGGGGTCGGGCCCCACAAGGTAGGCTACCGAGATCATCCAAGCAAACCCACCACTCTCTCGCCATAAACGTGTGAATCTGAGTCTGCTACAAGCTGGGAGCTTTCCAAACGGATAACACAGCATCCACATAAAGAACGCTGACATTAAGTGAGGCTAATAATACTGTTTTGTTTTAGCAAAAATAACTAGAGACTGACTTGACATATGTCAAGCAAAACATAAGGTCAGAGCTGTCATACGAACTTTGAACTTCTTGATTTTTTTCCACATGTCAATCTGTGTCTGTTTGCGACACTCCTGGTGCATTCTGGGAAGTCAGACATCTTCTTTTAGGGAGTTATTCTTAGTGAAAAAATGTCCTCTTCAAATTAAGTTGTTCTTCCATGGTCAGGGGCAATGCACCTATAATATAAAAACTGGCAGCAGCCTGACTTTCTGTAAGAACAGGATATATGGTTGTCAGTGGGCTGGCATTTGACAGATTACAGTGCTATTGCCAGGTGGTTTTGGCCGTTGGATACCACACTTGTGATCTCAGCACAAGGAAGTGAGTCATCACAAGTCAGAAGAGGAAAAGGCGGAGATCATGGGTTCTGGGCACGCTCAGCATATGGGACCCTTTGAAACGGCCCTTGTGGTCGGTCACCAGGCTCGATTTTCTCCAGCCTTTTCCCAAATACCCATTTGTTTGAAAATAGATCCTGAGCCAAAATGTCCTGCAGGCAATTCCTGCCCTGAACAAAAGTCCCATTTCCTGTTAGTCTGGCACCTCCGCGTGGCGCGGCGCGGGCAGAGGCTGATGTCACTGCTCCGCCGATTCGTGGGCCTGCCCCCGCCCCCACACTCTCCGGGGGCACTCGGGTATGTGTGTCCTTTTCAAAGTGCGGGAGGAGCAGGAAAGAGGAGAGCAAGTCAGCCATTGTCTACTGGAAAAAGGACTCACCAATGGTGCCTCACAATGTCCTCATCAATGGACACTTAAATCATTAATAAAAGAAACAAAAGCAGAGGTACAGGGAAGAGACTGAGCATCACCGTCTGGGTAGGTTTGGCAGGGTGTGAGAAGAGGAAACCAAACCATCCTTGACCACAGATTACACCACTTTTTCTTTTTCAGTGACATTGGCATGCCCGGGGGGTCGGGCAGCCAGCTGACCTCGGACCCTCAGAGGCTTTTTTGGTTCCTCTCCTCCATTGTCATTCTTCTTTCTTTCTTTCTTTCTTTCTTTCTTTTTCTCCCCTATCCTTGGTTCTGTATTATTCTGTCTTCATGTATTCCAACACACCCACATATAGCACAACTCTGTTGTGAAAGGCGCTATATAAAAATGAATTGAATTGGACGGAATTTGATACAAATCCAGCTAAATGAGGTGCAGGTGCGCTGAATTATTGCAGTAGTCCCCTCCCATCTCTGAATGACAAAATGCAGAGAGAGCAGCTTTAGATCATAACTGGGCTTTAATGGTACGAGGTGTGCCCTTTGCTACATAAGCACAGGAAGTTTAATAAAACTTTAATAGTGTTTATTTGGCTGCCAGATGTTAGGAGCTCGTGTCCTGGTTCGCCGGCTTACAGCAGGCTTTCGGAGAGGAATCGTGCATTTCCACATGGACGCATGCAGCGTGTGGTCAGGATGCAGAAACATCTCCCAGTGTGTGCACAGGCCGCCCCTGTTTATCTACCCTAACAATGCTGGCCTCCTTTGCGGGCTGTGTGGTGAATTGCTGTAGACAATGCAGTGCTACTGCTTTGCGTGAGTGGGCATACTGCTCTATGACAGGGACATGGGGCTTTGAGTGCATCATAGATTAGAGGCTGGATGTTTACAATCTGAGCCTGGTTTTGGATGTGACTGATGCAGCCATCAGCCATGAACCAGAGCTACATCGGGCAAGGCGGGCTGCACGAGGGGCCTTCGCTGTGTCGTAACGCGTGCTGTTTGGTCCTTGGGGGTGCTGGGTTTATCTTCCATGCGTGCGGTAGGCATGCTGCTGGGTGGCGCCTTCATGGGGGAGGAATTGTGCCTCGGGTTCTCCCAGCGTTTCACAAGGATTTCACGTTTACTCCCCAGCAGGACGACTTGGGGGGGCCGCGTCACGTCATGCTAGGCTGTGGCAGCAATTTTGTGACTGGTGGGAGGCTGGCCCTGGGATGGGTGGCGCACGCGCGCGTGAGGCAGGATCGGGATGAAGATTGAGGGGCAGGAGTGCGGATGAGTGGGGGGGGTGGGGAGCAGAAATGGAAGACAGCTGTTACAATGTCAGCACATCTGAGACACCCAGAAAGCAAGGAGAGAATGGGCCATTGGCCCAAGTATATTTGTCACCTGTCTACCTGCCAGTTCCAGAACATCCCAACCCCTGCCAGTCTTACAAAGTGGTACTATGGTACTGGACCTTGAGGGAATTCACTGGATTCCTTGAAGGGGCACTGAGGGGAATTGACCTATCTTTTTAATAAATGAATGAACCTGGATTTGATCTTTGGGTTTACCTGTATTGCATACAAAGTCCACTATGTCTTGATTTACCACATGCCTGTCCCCCAGATATTTATGCTAGAGGGAGCCAGAGAGAGTAAGGGAATAGGGTGGAGGTGAGAATAAGCAAGCCAGCGGGACTGTCGATGGAGATCACACGCCCACAGAGAGCGCCGTGCCTAATGAGCGACTGCCGTTCCACTGTTTTCCAGAAAATTAGCACCCTTAACGTGCAGAACATCTGCGCAGTGTCAGGCAGGGCTGCACAGCGGAAGTCGCAGTCGCACAGCACGAGGATGAAATGATCATTGCTGCAAAATGTTATATGAGCAAAGACCTCGTCTGTGCAGACTGGTTCGTGGATTTTTTTCCCTAAAAAATATTCTTAAGCTAAATCAGTTTTGATTACAACTAGAGTTGAGGAGTTCAAAACGTGTTTTATTGGTGCCAGATCTGATGCAAAGTACCCTGAACTGGACTGTCGCTCCCAAACTAGCTGGATTACTGGCCCACAGTCCCCTGAGTCCTTTGGGCAGGACAGCATAGAAAATGGGAAGTCGTCGTGACTTGGGGTTGCTGACTGGACAGGTGGCTCTCGCAAAAGTGCCCAGGAAGAGGACTCCGGTCACGCATGATTGGTGTGAACTGGAACCAGGAAATGGTGACCTGGAGGATGGGACTATACGGCAAAAAGAAAATAAAAAATTCCAGTTCCAGTGTAGGACCTACAACCCCCCAACATCCCTGGGGTGATACAATACAGGAAGACGGGCGTCACAGGTGCACCCTGCACATAAATAAACCATCATTAGAAATGTTAATTATAAGTTAATTGCTATATATATATATATATATATATATATACAAACACACACACATACATATCATTCAGCGATAATTGCTGTGTCTGTTATGCTTAACTATACAGTCAGAATAGCAGAGACAGATCATTCCTGTTTTTATTCAAAAAGAGCTCTGTGTGACGAGTGGGGGGGGCTGCAGGTGGGGGTTGATGCCTGTCCCAGGGGACACAGCTGCACCTGGCGGAAGGTGCATTACCATGGAGATCTGCCGGGACACCGGGGTGCCCTTCACAAGCTGCCAAGTCAGGCTTTCATAAAGGATCTCTGCTCTGCAGAGAGGAGAGGACAGCGCGGTCACACAGTCACGTTCTCCATAAACAGGCGTATGTGATCTGAAGTGATGGCTACATGTTGCCCCAGCTGTGCGGCAACCTGGTTCGCTGTAATACTGTAAGCAGGATACAAGTGCATGAATTACCATTTGGCTAATTCAAGGAATGGATAATTAAGTGGCTAGCGCCATCCCTTACTCTGAGAAGTAGGGCAGTGTTGTGCTCTCTCTCAGAGTTGTAATGGATGGCTGAACTGATGCTCTGTCTTTTGAGATGTACCACTGTCACAATGCATTGAGTTGTCGTGACCAGTGGGAGGTCCATTCCTGGGCAGAAAACGTTTTACCCCTCCCATGGGGGGTGCAGGCAGATCCTGAAGTCAGAGCAGATGGCTCCTTTTCTTGGGGGTGGGGGGTAGGGGGGTGAGTGTGGAGGAAGCCAAGGACAAGACATTCTTGTATTCCCTGGAACCATGCCTCCCCTCATTGGCCTACTGTCACAGCCAATCAAACGGCTTCTTCAAACACTCCAGCGAATTTCCTTCTCTCGGTTTTCTGGGGGCCGGGAGAATAGCTGCCGCCCCATTGGGACAGACGGGGTCTTGCAGGATGCTGAGCTTGAATTGTGTGGTGATAGAAGGCTGAATTGGGTTCGGTCGTCATAACTTGACTCCCCCCCCACCAGTTGCCCTGCGGTGCTCGACGCCGCTTCAGCTAATGTAATTTAAAATGCCATTTAAGGCATTAACCGGTCCGCGATGGATGTGGTGGCTTACACCTTCAGATACGCGGCCCTTTCCCGGAGGAGGCAGCAGCCCCGTGCTGTGTAATCCCAAATAATGCCGCGGCTGGACATGTACGGCAACCTGCCAGAGGATTATTCCCTCCCTCCCCATCACAATTGCTCAGTTACTGAACACTGAGCCAGAGAGCAGGGCCGGAGGCGGTGCTCTTGTGCCGGCCGCTCGGGTACGAAGCATGAAGGATGCGGCAGGCCCGGGATCTCGGGGGAGGATTATTCAGCCGCCCGGCAGAGCTCCCGACAGCAAAGGTTCTTTCAAAGGCTTATTTGTGATAAATATCTAACCTGATTTCACCGGGTTGGAGCTCCCAGAATATGCAGTATACCTACTCAGTGAAGAATGAGGCACGGTTTAAAGGGTGCTGCAGCAAGGGCAGGTCAGGTGGCATCAAGAGTCATGTCGATTGGCCAATCACAGACAGGTTTACAGCGTTAATGTGCACTAATTGTGTTTTTATGAAAAGCATGCGGGGCATTCATCCCACTTTGGAATTAGAACCTGGGGTCTTTATAACCCTGTTATTATTAGACTGATTTTGATGCTTCCGGCTTGGTGTGAGGCTTCATAGCGGTGCAGTGTTACCACTGTTGCCTTGCATGTCCGGGACTGGGCTTTGAGTCTCTGCCCTGGCGCTATGTGTGGAGTTTGCATGTTCCCCATGTTGCTGTGGGGTTTTCTCTGGTTTTTCCACACAGTTCAGTGCCCTGCAATGGGTTGGTGCCCCATCCTGGGTTGTACCCTGTCCTGCTCACATAGGCTCCAGTCCCCCCATGACCCCATGTCTGAAGCAGCATCTTCATGGGGCTTTTATAAACATTTGCTTTATTTTGGAAGCTAATACCCATGGAGACCGATGTTCTTCTTTCAACGCTATGTAAAAAATAAGCTAATTTGTCCAAGGCAATGACCAGAGCTGAAGACTGCTGTTTTTGTAAGTAAATGTGTGAATGGGACAAAATATTTTCTTTGGGTAGAATTAGCAGTGTTTTTTTCTTGTGAGTGATGCATTAAGCATAAGGGCAGTCTCTGATCTTTGTTCTGGATCAGGTGGAGGAGATCATTATACCAACAACAGGTTCACAACACAGACCTCTATTCCTTTAAATGTTCCCAAAAGAACATTCTGAAACCGTGACAACCTGTTTGATGAAGCCTCCGCAGTTGCCATGGAGCCCACCTGTCTGTGACCTTGCGGCTATGGTAGAGTCCCATTTGTTACCGAAGCCTGATGTCGATGGTCTGCTCGCTGAAGCAGACCAGCCAATGAGAGCGCATCATGCTGAAGCAGGCCAGCCTATGAGAGCACATCATGCTGAAGCAGGCCAGCCTATGAGAGCGCATCATGCTGAAGCAGTGAGAGGTGCACGTAAGATGGATGCAAGCTTCCCCAGCACTACATCTTAATTTTCTGTGCAGTGGCTGCACACACATACAAATCATAGCTTTCTGTTGGTCTGGGTTCTGGGTGTCTGCTTTCTTGTGTTTATATATAAAATAAATTTAATACAGACATATGGCTAAATTCCCTTTTAAATTATATCATTAGTGTAATGGAATATGCTGTTCATATCTCGAACCTGCGGTGCTCTATAGAGTCTCTTTCATAGGGATCCTTTTTGCTCTGTAGGCTTTACCAGACTCTTCCACAGTATAATAATGTGGAATAATGTAATACATATTCTGCAGCATTTACACCATACTTACCAAAAGAATGCTTTATACCTTTACACTGTGTATGGAATCATCATTCCCTTTCCATAAATTAACAACTAGGGTCATGGGAACAATTCAGCAGGAAGTCAATTGTCAAGAAGACGGCCCATGTACTAGAAATAATTCTTGGCCGATAACCGATACCGGACAGCTCCGTACGACTGGCCCCCGGCAGGGCGGCTAAAAGCGCCAAGCGGCACAGGGAGGTAAGGTTAGTTGTAGGTAGTTGTGAACCTTGAGCTTACGGGGGCCCATGGCCACTGCTTGTGCATAGGGCCCAGAATTTGGTGCTACGCCCCTGCAGTACGTGCCAGTCTTTTGATATCAGCTTGACAGCAGGTGCTGGTGAGCTGACAGCAGGTATTTGGTGCGGGTGTTTGTTGTATTGACAGTGGGTGTTTGTCTTGTTGCCTATGGATATTGATGCAGATGACAGTATGTGTTTGTTTTATTGACACTAACAGTCAGTGTAGTTGACAAGAAGTGATGGACCTTTAGTCTGTTTTTCTTACTTGTTAAAGCAGCCTTTGTTTCTGGCCTATGACAGTGCTAAGGGTGATGTACTGTACAGTGTACAGTGCGTCATACTCAAGGAAGACGCTGGGACACATGACAAAGATTCTAACATAAACTCTGTTCTCAGATTTGGCCAATTTAGCGATCCAGAAATGGAACAAAACTGGGCTTGATCAATGTTACACATGAAAAGGTTGCTAATGAGCATTAAAGTGATTTTATTAATTAAAGAAACCCAGAGGTTGTTTGGAAACAGAAAACCTTGTACTCATAATCATAATATAGACAGTACACTTTAATTAATCTAGAAAAAGAGCATGTTGCCCACAAATGCTCAGTCATCTGGTTACAGATTACTGTTTAAGGTTTAACCCTCAGCCCCAAAGGTGATGGAATATTCTGATCCTAAAGCACAAAGCTGATTCATTATAGTCAATGCAACCTGTTCATTAAAAACAGCAAACATGCCATTGACATACTGTGTCTGAATTTAAAGTCGAACTTGGCGATGCTTGGCTATAAAAACAGATTTGTATTATATGAAGTGGAAAGTGATGTTTAGTGTTGACCTCTGTATTTTCTGTCAAAAGAGAATCTGATTTAATGCAGCCATACTAGAGCAAACTATATGCAGTAAGGCGTGCTCACTTTTACTGGCCATAGGCTCCTTTAACCCCACCTATAACCACTCTTTTAGCAGGGTAAAGATAGTGCTTTTTGCTATCGCATTAGCTGATATAAGCTGCAGAGTAGTAAATCTATCGGATTTCCACCTGTCGCAAAGGTCAGACCTGAATTTTGATCAGGTGTATAGGCCGACTGCTCGATAGCAGCTCTGTGTACTGAGGAGGGCGGCAGGAACATGGAAGGAATACTGCCAGCTGGTCTTCTCTTTATTTCAGCTTCATGTCATGTGAGCAAGCCTTATCTAGGGAAATAAAGTTTAATTAAGAGCCAAGGCCACTATTTATTGAATTTCTTTTTAACATCCCAAACAGAACATTGAGATGAGTTTAAGGGAGTCAATCAATGGAAAAAAAATGGACTGGAATTTCAAATAAAACAGTCATTTATTTTGGCGAATGTAAGTTTTAGACGGAATAACTATTCAGCATTGAATTTTAAGCTGGGTCAATAAGCATTACGTTTAATGGCTTGCAATATCAAAATACATCATACGATTCAGATTAAATGTCAATGTCAGACAATTTTTAACTCATATGCAAAAATTATTAACAATAAATCACTAAAAATATAGTGAATGAATAACATGTAAGGATTATATTATGTATCTATGGCCAAAACGTAAACTGGGTGAAGGAGGGAATAGATTTCAGAGTTTCAGAGCACAGGCAATAGGAACACTGTGTTGACAAAGGAATTTAAAATTTTTCTTAAAAAAAAATAAAAGAATTGGCTCTATAAACAAATAAATAAAGATTAGCCTGTGGTGGCGGGATTTTATCGAGAGGCATCTTGCTGGGGCGCATTATGAAGTTAAAGACAGAGCAGAGGGAACAGAGATAAGCCGTCGTATGCATCGTAGGCCAGGAGTCAGAGACGCTTCCCCACCCAGCTGAAAGCAGCATACAGAGAGCCCTATATATATATACATACATACATATATATATAT
>JAODKM010000126.1:554894-565116 GCA_026780845.1 Petrocephalus sullivani | reverse complement strand
TGTTAAACAGGATCTACCTCTCCTAAATCCATGCTGGCTATCACTCAAAATGTTATTTGAGTCCAGGTAATCTACCATTTTCTCCTTGATTATAGCCTCCATAACTTGACACATTAGACTGATTGGCCTATAGTTTGACGAAATACTTCTATCCCCTTTTTTGAAAATGGGCGTTATGTTGCATTATTTTTAATTGTGGATGTTTTGGATGGTGCTGATCCATCAAATGCTGCTAAAACTGAGGACATTAGAAATAAAAAGAATCTGTGTTACTAAACCACGTTCTGTGTGCAATGTTTCTTCCTTAACATATCACAGTTATGATTTTTGTATTTGTGTTAAGGTATTTTAAAGCATTATTTTATTCATTTATCGGCAGATATCCAAATTTACAGTATTGTTATCGGACATCAAAAATTGGTATCGTGCCATGTCTAGTATTAGTGCAAATGATGACGTCTGATCTGTATCCGCTACAGGGTACGGAACAGGCCCTCTCCAGGCTCCACGAAGAGTTCCCAGAGTTGCAGATCTTAGCAGTGAGCGGGAACTACTGCACAGACAAGAAGCCCGCCGCCATCAACTGGATCGAGGGCAGGGGCAAGTCGGTGGTGTGTGAGGCCACCATCCCGGGCAGAGTTGTCCGTGAGGTGCGTCGCACTTCCTCCGTCTGGCACACGTGATCGCCGCTCAGCCGGCTGAATGACAGCGATCACACACTGTCTTTGCTCTATCGTAATCCTCACCCCCTGCTGTCATGCTGCAGGTTTTGAAGACGACGACAGAGAGGCTCGTGGAGGTGAACATCAATAAGAACCTGGTGGGTTCTGCCATGGCTGGCAGCATCGGGGGCTACAACGCCCACGCAGCCAACATTGTGACAGCCATTTACATCGCCTGTGGCCAGGTGACCGAGAGTTTTCTGAATTAAAGTAATAGTTTTTTTTTTTTTATTTGTGTAAAGTATTCTATGAAACTGTCATGCTTCCGGCGGGAGGAACGATCCATGATTGCAGCGGTGGGGTTCAGCCCTTCAAAAGGGCGTTTATTCGGGGTAAGCAGGGCGAAGACAAGGCACAAACGGGTGGTAGCGAGGTAGCGAGCACCAACATGCATCGACAAAACCCGACGGGGGAGACAGGACTAGGGCGGACTAAATACATGGAACGTTGATTGCTGACACAAAACAGCTGGGAACAGGAGGATTTGCACGAGGGAAACGAGGGGGCGTGGCACACAGGAGGATCTGATCTGCTATTTTTTTGCATGTTCAGCTCTGGTCATGTGGGTTTCCTCACACAGTGCAAAGTCACACGGGTAGACTAATTGGTGTCTTAAAGCTGGCCGTTGTTTGTGTCCCCTGTGACGGATTGCTGACCTTTAGCAGTTGTAAGACAGACGGCTGGATGGATGGATGGATGGATGAATGAATGAAAATGACTGGTTTAAAAGCTAAGAATGTTGTGGCATCTGCAAGTCTCTGCTGACACTGGGTGCTCTTCCTGAAAGGACCCTGCGCAGACAGTGGGCAGCTCTAACTGCATCACCCTGATGGAGGCCATGGGGCCCACACGCGAGGACCTCTACATCAGCTGCACCATGCCCTCCATTGAGCTGGGCACTGTTGGGGGAGGCACCAACCTGCTCCCCCAGCAGTCCTGTCTACAGGTATGGGCTGCCCGTCTGCCCTCACCCCCGCTTTGCAGTAGTTCAGACCCGAGATGCTCAAGCAAAGGCATTCTGTGTCCGCAGATGCTGGGTGTACAGGGAGCAAGCCAGGAGCAGCCTGGGGAGAACGCGCGGCAGCTGGCCCGGGTGCTGTGTGCCACCGTGCTGGCCGGGGAGCTCTCCCTCATGGCCGCGCTAGCAGCCGGGCACCTCGTCAAGAGTCACATGACTCACAACAGGTACGCCACGCCGTCACGCTCAGCCACAGGTCTCGCAAGAGAACCTGGCATGATGGAAATATGAACAAAAATACAATGGATGGAAATGATGCACGTTCTTTCGAATATTTACACTATTGAATAAATAGCTCTATCATTATGATCACTTATTTAATTAATTCTGACATTGTGTGGGAGACATTAACCTATTAATGATGTAAAAATGTTTGTTTAATCAGGTCCAAAGTAAACCTGCAGGGAGACCCTGGAACATGTACCAAGAATTCAGCCTAAAGACTTGAGGGATGAAGATTCAGGCACAAAGGGCCCTTGGCACTGAGGGGCAGAGCCCAGGCTTAAACCCATATGGATCTGTTCTCAGCATGACTCTCCAGAGTATGGCAGCCGGCCGGACTCCAGTCCCGAAGACGTGTAAACATTAAAACCGCAGAGGCACGACTCTGAGCTGCTTCACTGATTTTGTAAAGGTTTGCGGCTCAAAGCAGTACTGTCCCTCTGTCCCTCAGAGACTGGAAGATAGTGGCACTCATGGCACTGGGATTTTTCATTGACGCTTATTACGTTTTCCTAGGCCTGGTCTAAAATGTTTTGTAATTTTTTTTTTTTTTTTTTTTTTTTTTTTTTCCCCCCCAAGTTTGTTCTCATTTGTTCCAATGACAGTTACTGCTGATGGCCAGTGCTGTAATAGACTTGACCAAATTAACCTGATACCTTTGGGCAGAATCATGTGGGTTTTCTTCACTGATACACTTGTTTAGGTTATACTAGTAAATATGTGATCACTAGATGAGTTACTGCAGTACACTTAGCCTAACTTGCGTATGGTGGAATTTATAGGCAGAGGTAGATGGTTCAGGTCCAGAAAGTAAAAGTCCGGGCCAAGATTTAATTTCAACCAACTTGTTTAGCATAAAGTGTTGGAGTCACAGAGTACCCAGTTAGTTGGTTGAAATAAAATTTTGGTTGGGATTTTTACTTTATGGACCTGAACTACCCACCTCTGTTTGTCGGCATACATTCTGTTAACAAAGGGTTTAGGTATTTTTACTAATCAAATATCACAAAGACTTAAGAGTAAAAAAATAGTCCTAAAACATTTGTATTAGGCCTGTTTACCATTGTTAAAGAAGTTGAATACAGTGATACAGGGAATGCGTGCACTGATTGCATTTCAAATCCAGTGTGCAAGCACAAGTTTCAGGAAGGTGCTAAAGTAGCTCAGTAGTTAATGGGTCTGTTGCCATCCTGCCGTTTCCGGGTCCATCTCTGTAGACTGCTCAATCCACCCCCGCGGATGTCCGTACACTCGTCTCAACCGGCTTCCGCAAATTTAGCAGCTACTGCCAAGTTGTACGTGCGAAGAAGCAACTGTGTCATCAGTAACAGCACAGGGCTCTTTCTGAGGTGACATACATGTGGTGCTGGTCATTTTATATATTTATTTTAAAGCGCAGTGTGGTTGTTAAGGTTTTGTGCTGACACTGGGGAGGGAGAGACGGATGACTCTGTAATGTGCTACTTTTCCCAAGATCTGCCCCCTAGAACTTTCTTTTGAAGAAAAGTATTATGTAATTTTAGTTAAAAAAAAAGTCTCTTAATTTATATTGAAAACGGAGCCACTACTTTGAATCAGCTCTTGAATGAGACATCGGGAAACCATAGTTTTATATTTCCTATTATGTATTTTTATTAAAAAATGAAAAAGTGCAATAAATGTAATATACTTAAAGTCTGCATTGTTTTTTTCCCCACATACCCTTACCTGTGGACACCTTGATCTACTGCCAGAAAAATAGATGCTTACTAGATGTTTATTTCCCTCTATCAGTAACTGCAAACTCATTCTTTGAAAATGTCATTGAATTTGTTGCAGGCAGTTTCAAGTCTCCCCATAACTTTGCTCTTGCTTCTGGACCACAGATTAAAGCATAGATAAAAAAATATCGAATAAACCACACTTGATGGAAAATGCGATGATTCCCATTTGATGATTAAAATGATTAGGTTTTTGTCTTGTTTTTCTAATACCCAAAAAATATTGAATATTGACCTTGCTGTCCAAATTCAGTATGACTTTAATGAACTGAGTACTAGGACAACCCATTTTGAATCTATTACGTTGGGAGGTGACACCATAACCATCCAGACAAACCTTAATGAAATGGACTCTGCTCCCCATCTATACAGTGGTGGGTTGGAATCCATGTCACACATAGGCTCTGGAGGATCCACAAACTCCTATTTGGGCTTCATGATGTTCAGGTGGGGTGTGTTTCGGGTTAGTGTGATGACACATCTCTGTGAAAGGCTTTTAAATGATCTTTGAGCCTCCAATCTCTAATCTATGCTTCTCTGTCATATTAAGCCACACTTCAAAATTAAGTTGGACTCCATAGCTGGTCGCCAAAAATTTCAGATTTTAACTTGTATTTTGTATTTGAGGTGGAAAATCTCCTGGAATTTTCAAACTGGAATATGAGTAAAATGAAAATGCAAAATACATTCTCTGCAATCCAAGGACCTAAATGACACTGTAGACAGAAACCTCTATGTCATATTTACTTCTGCCCCTCCCTCGCACCTCACAGGTGCCGCCCCAGTGTTGGTTATGATTGGAAGGAGAATACTGGGCTCCCAATCAAGAGCCCTACCAACATGACATCACCATGGTCTGCTGTCAGCCGAGAGTGGGTCGGCCAATCAGGTTCTACTGCATCACATCTCACCAGCGCAAAAGCCATAGTGGTGCAACAGACTCATGTCCTTTAAGGGAGCTTAACCCTTAAGGAAATGCTGCTCCAGGAAGAGAAATGCCAGGCACCACTCACGAAACCCAGGTAAACATTCAAATAGATGACCGCTTAATCGGACGTGGCTTCCCCTCATAAGCTTGGCTATGTTTATAGTATATATATAATATCTGAAGCTTATTTTTAAACTATAATTGCACAGCTTTCTAAGGGTTTCATTATGAACTAATCCAGATTATTCTTAAATGCAGAACAAATATTAATATGCTCCAAGACCATAAAATGACTAACATAAGTGATTAATGACCCAAATCTAAAAATTCTGTATTCAATGCAGCAATATCTACCAGAAGCAACGCTCACCTAAACCATTTTTATAGTGGACTGTATGTACCGTACATTAGGTTAATGGTCTTAAATGTCTGAGAAAATGTCATTTCATGTTCATAAAAATGTATGTAATGAGAACATTTTAAGCACAACAGTGTTCATTTTTTTTATTATTCTTAAAATTTTAAATATTCAATAAGAGAACATGAAGAACCAGCTAATATGATGAAATATTTCCCCCCGTATGATTTTTTAGGAAATTTCATATACATCTCAATATGAATATATTTCTGAAATAAAGTCTTGGTACTGAACAGCATCAATAATTTAATAAAACATCTATGTAGCATCTAGTATCAGAGTTTCCCAAAAGCATCTCAGATGTGTGATTCAGAGACCAAGACATGTGAAGAGGTCGATGCATAAACATCTGCAAAATTTCAGGTTTTACAGCATCAGTCGACACCAGCACCCCCAACATAATGACTTGACCACTGGGGGGAAAAAACTTCACCGTAGGAACCATTAACATCAGATGGATGTGTGGCTCCCCTAAACCTCATACCTGCTCCTTCACCACTGAGAAATGGAGACGGTCAAGCCTAAACCCATTAATTAGCATTTGAATCTCTGGCTTCGATACAAATTTCTCCTAACTAAGGAAGCTCATTGGTGCTGAAATCCTGCCACTGACTGTGTCCTTTACGGAGATGTATCTCAGCTGATACCCAAGTCAGAACTTCTGGGGGGTGAGGGGGGAGAAGTGAAATGAAATGCTAACTCACACCCTCATGTGTGTGTGTGTGTGTGTGTGTGTGTGTGTGTATAAATAAATTTGAGACAATGTGCTTTTCACTGAAGAAATTACAAAACATAAAAAAGCCCATCTTCCTTGAAGTACCCAGAAGCAGATTACATGCCCTTATAATGTAGTATTAAGACAGAGGCACTTTCTGAATTGAAGGGTTCAGCTGGATGGCCACAGTATTCTGCTCCCTAAGGCATGTGCATCAGATCTAAACAGACAAGCAAAAGTGTAGCTTCTCACGTGTCATGTCTGACGAAGCAATACCCATAAGTCCCAGGGGGTTAAACACTGGTGAAGGTCAGCAAATGGTCACATGCTTTAGGCTAGTGGTCATAAGACGGCCCCAATTCCTCCCAATCACTAAACAGCACGCTTAATCGAACTTCAAAGAGACGGTCAGTTCTGCGGCCAGCCATCACATTACTGGAGAAGCTCCTCCCCTCAATACGTGTAAAGCTACATTCACCTTTGTTTAGGTCAAGTTTTGAGATTCCCAATGTTTCATTTTTTTAAAACTCATTTTCTATTTTTGAAATCAATTTCTTGCACACACACACGCACGCGCCCACACACACACACACACACACACACACAACCTACAGAAACGTGAACAGCTGAGGGAAAAAAAAAAAAGAAAACCATGACTGCTGTCGCCCCCCCCATCAGGCTCAGGAAACGGCCTTCACCAGGGGAAAGGAAAACCAAGCATCATTAACAGTCTTCAAGTTCATCACAGTTGTAAAACTTCAGAGGGGAAAAAGTGGGAGAGAAAACAAAAGCGATCCACTCTGCTGTTTTTTTTTGTTTTTAGAAAAATTAGCAGCATTAAACAAATTTACAAGAGCATGGCTTATTCACAGAGACTCTGAAGGAAGAAAAAGAATAATCAAAAGAACATTTACAGAGACAAAGGTGACATGGTGCAGCTGCACAGTGACATGTGGCCGACAGGAGACCCCGTGGCCCAGGTGTCGCAGAGCCGGGACAGTGGCAGAAGCCGCAGGGAGGGGGGAGCCACCTCAGTCTCAGTCTGGGGGTGAGGCGGGACAGGCGGTGTAGCGCCCTCTGCTGCCGGAGGTCCACCAGCTCGGGAATGTAGCTCGGGGGGGGGGGTTCTTCGTGGGCCTGTTCACATGAGGTCAAGCAGGTTAGTACAGGTCTAGCTAAGCACAAGCCCATTCATTTTCCCCTACCCATACATATATATACATACATACATATATATATATATATATATATATATATATACATATATATAGAAATACAGATATATAAATATATATGTTGATACATTTTTTGACTGCTGCCGAATATTATTACAAATTATTACCATCATCGTCCTCATTATTATTATTAATATTATTATTAACAACAACAACAATAACAATACGCAGCTGCTTTGTGATCCGATACGTGATTGAAGCCTTATTTTGACAGGGAACACCATTTTCCCGTGTCTCACATCATATCTCGTCTCATGCGAAACCATAACGACGTCTATGACGTGACGCGGTGGCTGCGTGATCTTTTGGCTTTTTAATAAAGATGGAATATGTTATGCATGAATGTTACACTAGGTTGGTGTTCTGATGCTGGTGGACATCAAACTGTCAACAACAGACGCAGAATTAGATTGCTGTTTTTTAGATAAATAATTCAAAACAATGTCAAAATGTCAGGAACAATGTCAAAATGAGACCTGATTGATTTTTGATTATCCTAAAAGGATATTGAAGCAGATGGTGCGTCATTGCTTTATTTTCATCATTATAGAAAATGTTTAAAGCTATTTATCTGGATAATAAGTGCATATCTGCTCATAAAACAGTAGAATGTATGAAAATAAACAGTAACACAAGAAAATCACACAAATTTCTTCTTGATATCATGTTGGAAGGCCCAAAGAAGCCCACTTCGCGTGCCAAATCTCTCATCAAGGGCAACCCTGCCACTCCCTCTGTTTGTCAAACTCTTGTTTGTAAGTCTTAGTAACATCCATAGAAGCACCTGCTTGTATAAAAAAACACAGTTTCAAGTATTCAATTAAAAATAAAAGGTATTCACTCATTAAAGAACCCCTTAACCGACAGTGAATTCCTTACTCATTGTTTAATTGTACCAAGTGTGCAGGTGGACTTTTGCTCAATGTCTTTATTTTTCTTGCTCATCTGTAGGACAGAACGACCTTCTTTTGCTTGTGTCCTTTTGTTTACAATTTCAGCTCCTTAGCCACTATGCTACTTACTTTTCCTATACTTTAAATAAAAATGACCGGTAATATTGCTCATCTTGCAAACCTGCTCTGTAATAGTACCTGAGACCTGAGGTATTCTTCGTTTTCCCAACTTCAATTCTGAAGTTCCAGTTCTCTGCTCAGCATAAATTAAAGCAAGCAGTGTCACCATGGCAGCTGTGGTGACAGAGAAAGAAAGTCATGTTAGCCTATGAACAACATTACAATTACCCATTGAAATTATATTAATCTAAGTAATTGTTCTGTTTGTCAGAGCATAACATTTCCCGACCATAAATATAGCCCTACTGTTTATTAATGACTTGATATTTATTGGGGTGACTCAGGAAAACAGCACCATCAAAGGTGCATCTTTCATGATTTTAATGTTGCTTTAATTCTACTATACGAGTGGCTTGAATCAGAAACAGAAGAAATGTCCTTTATGAGATAAAACGCAATAGTTTCCTTCGTTCGTAGAGACCTAGCTATCCCTACTGATACATTTACAGTGGCCACGTTAAATTCTGCAATGTGGAAACACGGTGCGCATTGAGGCTTCCAGTTAGCAAAATAGCCTACAGAGAATTAAGATATCGATCACGCTGACAGCCCGGCGCCATCAGCAACAGCCCTGTGCGGGTTACAGTGGTACAGAGCATGGTGAATCGGGGTAAACGCTGCAGCGCCCACTTACACAGGAGCATCGACTGCGGAGCCTGTCTCTTTTTGATTAAAAATTAACTGATACTGAATTTTGTATTGATTGTGTGATGCCAGCTGTGATCTGATGAAGGAGGCAGGCCAGGGTATCAGCTACACATTCAACTGGCTATGACAGGAAAGCCAACGCCCACCCACCAGGAAGCCTCTGATGATCACTCTGGGAGCATTTCTACCACCACGGACACAGAATAACAGGATTTGTTCTACTCATTACAGGCAGCAGTTGAACGTACACACTTTAAACACACACTGAATGAGTTTTAACAGGATCAATTCTGTCTGCTCAGATTGAAAAGCAAGTCTATGATGAAATCTTCTGTAACGCTTAAAATTGTTGCTGTGAGTACTGTATGTCTTTGTAGTGCAAGGCAATTATTATTATTATTATTATTATTACTAAATTTTTTACAGGCATCTTCTTTAGTTTTTGTGGACTTTTAGGTGAGTAAGAATTAGTGGTAAAAATGCCAGTGTGTTACTCAGTACAGCAGTGTGTTTAAAATTGCTTTGGGTGGGACCTTCTGAAACTCATGGAAGTGGGCACTGATTTGCACACATATTACTGAGTGCCTCCTATGCGGTCATGGCCCAGTGGCTCTGAGGGCAGTGCTTTTGCGCTGATACCCCTGACCTGTGTGTAGAGTTTCCATATTCTCCCTGTGTCATCCGAGCTCCCCCGAGAGGTCCAAAGGCATGGAGGCGACTAATCAGCACCTGGAGCTAGCCCACAGTGTGTGAGGGGCTAAGCCATGTTGGCTGGGCTAAGTCTGGCTGTGGCCAGGCCCAGGTCCTATAACGGGAAGGTGGCTGGTGTGGGCCTGACTTCAGCAGAAGAGTCACATCTTCCTTGATCAAGGCCTTTAGCCCCTACCCCTGCCATAGGGGCCTCAGGTAGATGGCCTAACCCTCTGCTCAAACCCAAATGTATGCGTGCTGATGGCAAATGGAGCATCATTTCATTAAAAAGAAACTCCACTACCTCACCAAGGAACAACCAGTAGAAGATGAAAAGTAGAATTAAATAATGATTGGATGCAACACCTTATCTGGTCAGATAGAACTACAGGAAACTCTTCCATGCAACAGCCATAGACGGCCGTGCTCTCCTTCGGCCATTCAAAGCATTATCTTTAAAGGCAAAAATGATGCATCAGAATCATGTCTTTATATTTTCACATAATTTACCATTAATGTAAGGGGAAAGGCATTTATGTGAACATCTATTAATGTATGAAAGAGAGTTGCAAATGGCCAGGCATCCAATTATAGTTCATCCAATTTAACTAACAGTTATCAGTTCTTTCAAGCTCATCACAACATGCAAATAGGCTTCCCCCTCGGGAAGAATATTAATCAGGGTAGAATTTCCACAGTCATAGTTGCCAGTTGTCCTCCTGTGGTTGCTGCTCACTGGATGCCCACATTCCTTACTGCACAGTTGTACTCCTGTGGTTGCTGCTCACTGGAT
>JAODKM010000126.1:511264-531322 GCA_026780845.1 Petrocephalus sullivani | reverse complement strand
CCCGGATGGGTGGCTATATGCGCTCCTATTCTGCTGCGCTCCCATCCCCCTCCCGGCTCCCGGCCCATAGCCCCGGCTCCCCCCCGCTGCCCAGCTCCCATCCCATAGCCTCGGCTCACATCCCATGCCCCGGCTCCCTCCCCGCGCCCCGGATGGATGGCTATATATGCTGATATAATACTGAGCTCCCATCCCACACCCCGGCTCCCATCCCATAGCCTCGGCTCACATCCCATGCCCCGGCTTCCTCCCCGCGACCCGGATGGATGGGTATATATGATGATATAATGCTGATGCATTACACCTAACAGAACACTAGTAAAAACACATAAAACCTTTTAAAAGAAAAAATGATGAAAGTAAGTGAGCGTGGTTAGTAGTTAAAATACAATGACAAGAGCCTTAGCTAGTGAGTCAGACTTAGCAGTGGCCTCCTATAGCATTGATATGCCGTTCTCCTGGGGGTAGCGGTTAAAATTATGACAGAATCCTCACACAGCACTACTTCTCTATAGTATTTGTTTTTTATAAAGTCAGTAAAATAGAGGTTTACAGAGTCTTGTAATTATTAGGTAAGACTACAAAGCTTTAAAGTTTTCATGGCGTTTAAGGTTTACATTGCCAAACCAACAGAAACTGTATTAGCTTGATTAAATCGACAATATACTTTTTTTATGTCATAGTCCCTATGATGCACTTTTATTTTTCTACAGTTGTGCAAAAAAAAAAAAACTTGCAGATTGCTATAGTTAGAACTTGTATTAGGATGATAGCATATTTCCTGGGGAAGGTGCCCATTTACCAAGCACAGTTGGGTGCCCCCCCTCCCAGCACCTGCACCCCCCTCCCACTTTGCACGGTTTTCTCGGGGGTGCCCAGCTTGCCTTTTAGAGTCCATCAACATGCAAGTAGATGATGCAAGATGCAAGTAGTTTCTGATGGGACTGGCATCCCACACGGCTTTTGCTACCTGCCACCTTGGAGGAGATCCAGGCTTCTCATGACCCTGTATACTGGGATGCACTTACAGAGTCGTACAGAGTGGACAGAGAGTCACAGCAACAGGGATTCATCTGCTTACGTGTGACAGTAATTGTGATGATGTGTCCTTCGTCCTCCATACAATAATATATTAAATGTATAACAAAGGGCTGCAGCACTGAGCTGATTCTCTAAACCTGATCCGCCTTATGTATCGCCTCCCTCTACGACCCCTGGGTGAAAAGCAAGAATTCAGCCCAATGATGAGCCGATTATGTTTGATAATGGTAATTGATAATACAGTGTCGAATGCAGAAGTGGCACCCTAGCGTTCAGCCTGGATTGGTGTTAGCGGCCTTAAGACGCAGGCTCGCAGCATTTAACAGGCTGGTTAGTGGACCTGTCCATACTCTCTTCCTCCATAAATACTCCATATTGTCTAACATTAACATTTTAAGTGTGAGTGATGGTTTCATAATAGTTTAAAAGGCATGTCAGTGTTTTAGTCCTAAAGCCATTCGCTGTGTTTTTAGCAATTTATATCTCTCCAGACTGTTTCAGGACCCACAGACTTCATATAATGTGTTATTACATGCTTCTAGTCATTACATGCAGGGTGTGCTTGTTCTCCCTGGGAGAGGCTCCTGGTTCCCCAAAAAGCATTTGGAGGATGGATGGATGGTGGGATGGTTGGATAGATGGTTTTTATCGAGTCTCTTTGTACATGCCTCATATATATATATATATATATATATATATAGTTTTTACTGGCGTGTAGTGCAAATCCTGTACTGTACTGAAGCTTGCCATTGGATGTCTGACCATATTCTTACAGACAAATCATCCATCTGTCCGTCTGTCCGTCCACCAATCAATGTTTCCAGCATTTATTCTGGTCCGGGTTGCTGGTCTTATTGAGAAATAGTCACTTCCAGAGGCTTTAAATGACAATTTATTACCATTTATTTAAAAATGGACTTTCCTATATGTGAAAATAAAAACGAAGTATGCGCTCCTCTGCCTTGTTCAGGCTGACCGGCCTCATATCCCGTCTTTGGCTGCCAGGCTCACCCCCAATCTCCCAGGGCCATTTGTCCAGCCCCCAAGGGTTCAGGGTGAATTGGCGCCGAAGCCTGGACTTAAAAAATTCATCTTAGGCCATCGCTATTAATGGGATAATTCTAATAATAAAATTCTGCGTCTTGGTGGCCAGACTATCATGGACGTGACATGCCAGAGGGCTACCATTCCGGGGATGAAGGGGGCGCGGGAAAGCTGCTGCTGTAAAAATGCATCTCTGAAAGTGGGAGGGAGATTGCAGACAGGCAGACAGAGCGTGGCGGCATGGGGGGAGCCTCTGGCTGACGAGGGAGGCGGCTTTCTGCAGATACATTCCCCGATAACGATGGCAGCGGCAACAACAATAATCATTATCATCAGCGATAATCACAGCGTTGGAGTCTTAAATTAATTCAGCTATGGATGAACTATGGTCCATAAAAATCACAGCTGGAGGAACATTATGCAGCGATGAGTAAGAGACGGAAAGCCACTCTCGTTTCCGTGACACCCGCCTCCCTCCGCCGAGCGCTTTGACGTCAGCTACCCTGCTTCGCGACGGTGCACGCTTAAGCCAAGTTTCCTGGAGTTTACACTAAAGACAGCAGACGCCGGTTGACGATAACACACAATTCCCGCATTTCAATGCTTTGTTCTTCCAGTCAGATATTTTGTTCCACTAATAGGCTTCTCTTTTTTTATGTGGCGATTACACTCTGTTAGCAATGACAATAACATCCCAGTCTTACCCTTGCTGGAATCATATACACTGTGAATTTTACTACTGTTCTGTTGATCTCATGAACAATAACTGGCATCTCGCAAATACTGAAGTGTTACAATGAATTATAATAAACTCAAAAAGTGTCATTAAAAATCTCACTAAAAAGTTTTGGTGTGACTGCAGGGTTACCTAACTATAGTTTGCTAATTAGCATTTTCGAGTTAAATTACCAAAAGGTAGATATGCATACATACACAGATATTTGATTGTCTGCAGGGGACTATTAGTTTAGATTACCAGCATTAATTTTCACTGAACATAATTGAGAATATGAATATTCCCATATAATTCTGACCATACCATGACCAAGAGCATAATTTATTTTAAAGTGTCATTGTATATGAATAGTCAGTTGGGATCAAATACTTTCACCGGACTTATTAGCACTCCAGTAATAAACACTGCAAGCAGGATAAAACTGTAAGTGAAAGACTGACCAGCTTGGGTGGCAGGTAACATGTATAGTACCCAATAAAGACCTGTTAGATGGGTTAGTGTAGCGAAGGCAGGAATAGCCTTAGAGTCGGATTCTGAGCGGACACGTGCCCTGCTCTGCAGTCATTACAGCTGACATTCTCTCGCACCTGCTAAGTGTCCAGAGCCTCACTCCTGACCTCATATCCAGTTATAACCCTTTCTTTGACCTGATGCCAGGTTTTTCCTTCTCTGTGTGTGAGCCCCCAGTGCTCATACAGAAATGGCTCTCTTTTGTTGCTGCTGTTAAATCCGTCTCCATCCCGATCTCGCACGGTTCCTGCCTGGAGGGGGACTTACATCGTCCGATCGTCCTATGGCAAAAATAAGAACATTCTTTGAATCATAGTAGTTTCATTCTACTTCAGCTGGATGTGGAGATTTATGTATTTGATTTTTTGGCTACAGATGTTCTGGATGAAGGTCTCTTGTTTGACTTTAATTATGCATTTTAGCATTTTTTATTTTCCTTTATAAATTTCCAATTTAGATCATTGGCTAAACCTTGAATCCGCCATGTGAGCCGATCAGTTAAAATAAAAATATTCATTGCCGGCACAGCGATGTTTTAATAATTAGAAGAGCTACCCCCAGAGATTTAGGATTTTAGGTCTTAAACAAGATCAAATGGCAAGTTTGTGGGGACAGCCACGGGATTGTTGGCGGCGTGGTGGCCTCTTCAGACTCGACTCGTTATGCCTGCTTATTACAGTGAGAGGGCGGCCATTTTCCTGAATGTCCTTTTAATCAGGCTCGACTCGTTATGCCTGCTTATTACAGTGAGAGGGCGGCCATTTTCCTGAATGTCCTTTTAATCAGGCTCGACTCGTTATGCCTGCTTATTACAGTGAGAGGGCGGCCATTTCCCTAAATGCCCTTTTAATCAGGCGCGAATCGCGCGGCATGGCGCTAAGTGGGCAGTCCCTCTGCCAGCACCTCGGCCTCTCAGTGATGTATAGCGGATAATGGCACACTCATATGCACTCCCTTTCTCTGGCTTCATAGCATTTTCTGTGTTTATTATTCATCTGTTCCCTCCACAGGCGTGCTAATCCGGCATGACTCACATTGAGCGTCACTACCCAATTAAACATCTGGCCAACATCTCCCTTGAATGCCGCGCAACAGCCATAGAAGTATAAACTATAGTCACTTGGTCCAGAATTTATTTATGAAACAATCATTACATTTGACTTCCTCCTTAGTCATACTGCAAGTCACATTCACACCTCTTAACCAAAATGTCACTTTTTGCCTCCACACAAATCCAAATCCACCTCTGTGCAGGAGTGGCAATGGCTGTTTGTGTTTTATTTATGGCACAAAAAAAAAATAGCTCGAGGCACCAAAAATGTTTAAATATCAGTAATACAAGAACAGATACTCTGGAACGAGGCCTTGTCACTGACCAGTCAGTTTAATGATCCTATTGTCCGAGACAGATAATGCTCAACACCAGTCACTGTGCTGGATCCTGTCACGATAAAATTAATACAAAAATACTGGGACTTATTCACAAGTGAAAGAGGCGTAGGAAGGGGTGCGAAACTGGGCTTTCTGTGCGTGGTTATGGGTTTTTCAAAGGCAGGACTAGCATTTCAGAAGACAGATATTTTAAAGGTTTGAACGATTTTGTCTTTTGATCAGTTCTGCAAGAATAAAAGGACATTGGGGCATATACAAGTAAGCAAGGTCGCACCATTTAATGCTGGATTGCAATGAGTCATGCATGGTCTTCAAACCGTTTTGATAATATGGTCCCCTGGCGTCATTTACAAAGTGCTGCCTCCGCAAGTCTGTTTGCACAGAATATTCTCAGGGGTAGCGTCATAAAGCCTGCTGAATGTGTCTGGGGAAGACGATTCTTCTCTGTCGCCCCGGAGTCATCAGGGGAGTAACCCATGGCAACTTGGGAAATAGCCCAGTCACTCAACATTTTTGTTGTATTTTTTAAGACTTAGCTCTTTATTGGATGCTTAAGCGAGAGACGGAGAATCACAGAGCTAGTTAGCTCATTGTACGGACAGAGACTTGGGAGAGTGCCATTTAGGAGCGCACTATGTGGGCCTTTTCTGCACTCCAAGTCTTGTAGAGTGCAAATATCTGGAATGCCAGAAACTGAATCAGTATATCAGCTGTGGGCTATTAAACATTTTCTTGGTTGTTTTTTTGTTAATGTTCATATCAACTATGTTACTGTTCAGAAGATTAAGTAGTTTTTTTGTAAATGTTTTGTTGAGCATTACAGTGATGATCGTATATTGTTTATGGAAAGCTGAGATATCAATAGCTTATATAAATAGCTTTTTATTAGGACTAGACATAAATGCACACTATATGGACAATAATATTGGGACACCTGGCCATTACACCTGCAGGTACTTTTATGGCATCCCATTATAAATCCATAGGCATCAATATGGAGTTGGTCCCCCGTATAGAGCTATAACAGCTGCCACTCTTCTGGGAGGCTTTCCAAAAGTTTATGGAGTGTGTCTGTGGGAATTTTTGCCCATTCATCCTGAAGAGCATTTGTGAGGTCAGGCACTGATGTTGCACATGAAGGCCTGACTCTTAATTTCCATTCTAGTTCATCCCAAAGGTGTTTGATGGGGCTGAGGTCTGGGTCTGTGCAGGCCAGTCAAATTCTTCCACTCCAAACTCACCCAACCATGTCTTTATGGGCCTTGCTTTGGGCACTGGGGCACAGTCATGCTGGAACAGGAAAGGGCCTTCCCCAAACTGTTCCCACAGAGTTGTAAGCTTGACATGTTTAAGCTTCCACTTTGCAATAATACTACTTACAGCTGACTGTGTAATATCTAGCAGGGAAGAAAATTAATAAACTGCCTTTTTGCAAAGGTGACATCCTGTGACAGCACCACACCTGAACTCACTGAGCACTTCATTCTTTCACAAATGTTTATGAATCAGACTGCATGGCTAGGTGCTTGATTTTATATACCTGTGGCAATGAGTCTGAATGAACCACCTATATTCAATGACTAAGGTGTGTATAAATACTTTTATCCATATGGTGTACGTTGACTGATAAAACTGGCCGATATTAATCTCCCACAAGCATATCGACATTGCTGGAATTCCTACCGATAAAGCACTAATAATAAATCTTTAAATATTTATGATGAAATGAAAATGAGCCCTTTAACTGGAGAAAATTCTGAGAAGCTATGATCGCTTGCTGCCCCTGGCCTGGCATTATAAGGAATGGCACATTTCCGCGATCATACAGGAACCGAGCCACACCCGAGCTGCGCGGCAAGTACAGCACAGTTCCGGCTCGTTTCGCTTTTCCACTGTCATACAGGAACCGAGCCACACCCGAGCTGCGCGGCAAGTACAGCACAGTTCCGGCTCGTTTCGCTTTTCCACTGTCATACAGGAACCGTGCCACATCCGAGCTGCGTGACAAGTACAGCACAGTTCCGGCTCGTTTCGCTTTTCCACTGTCATACAGGAACCGAGCCACATCCGAGCTGCGCGACAAGTACAGCACAGTTCCGGCTCGTTTCGCTTTTCCACTGTCATACAGGAACCGAGCCACATCCGAGCTGCGCGACAAGTACAGCACAGTTCTGGCTTGTTTCGCTTTTCCACTGTCATACAGGAACCGAGCCACACCCGAGCTGCGCGGCAAGTACAGCACAGTTCCGGCTCGTTTCGCTTTTCCGCTGTCATACAGAAACCTAGCCACACCCGAGCTGCGCGGCAAGTACAGCACAGTTCCGGCTTGTTTCGCTTTTCCGCTGTCATACAGAAACCTAGCCACACCCGAGCTGCGTGGCAAGTACAGCACAGTTCCGGCTCGTTTCACTTTTCCACTGCAGAAGGGTCGGCTTGGATTGTGGTTTGGAGAGCGACACTGACGTATAGCCTAAGAGAGGCTTATTTACTGTTCACATGGTGTAAATCACGATTTACTATGTGCAATAATTATTATTTTTTTACCGTGTGCTAAGTTCTGCTAGCATGTCTGTGAGAATTGCCATGTTATGTAAGTATCAAACGACAGCTGTTCTACTTTAAGTGGGAGATTGGAAATCTTCAAATTCCGAGGTTTTTGAGAATGTGTCACAATACTATTAATAATGAGTACTATATAGAGTATACCCTTTTTCTTCAGATAATATATGTGAAAAACATTGGTATCTTTGTGCATTACAGCCAATCAGATGCGTTTGGTCCTTCTTGTAAGCAGGGCCATGTCAGTGCGGCTATTGCTCTGGTTCTACTCCGGTATGGCCCGCATACTTTACGATGAGAAACTGCCACTTCGCGGCACAGCCTGGGTACGGCTCGGTTCTTGGTGGCAGTGGAAAAGCACCATAAATGTTATAGTTCAGGCTGTAATTGAGCTGTGATCAAATGGGTGTCGATGGCAAGCAAAATTTTTTTTGAAGGTTTTGTTGTTACAGTATGTAGAACAGACTATTTGGGTCTGTAAATTTTCAATCAATTATTGGAATTTTTAGCTCCTTAATCACCATTGATTAGTGCTGATCTGGCCATAGTATCTATAGAGATTCAGCTTATCTGTGAATTTTTTGTCTTACTCACTGTGGGATGTATAGGACAAGAGAAGGTTGCTTATGCGTGCTGGTTATTTTCCATCATTAAAGCGAGTACTGCTTTGATTTGCCCGTGTTCTCTCAGCTGTAATGAATTGAGAGTTGGTTGTCAACACATTGTGGAATAGTGAATTACGAAATGACACTTACCTCCAAAGTTAAAAAAAAAAAAACTAACGTGAAACCAAAAACAAAGATGAAGCCTTCCCTCCTGACCCTCATGTAGAGGAAGTGTGACAGCATGTTGGCATGACAACGTACCCCAGAGCTGCTGCTTCTCACGCTGGTGACGTGGTGGCGCCACCTGGTGATATGGTGAGCCGACGTGTCACCGCGCCCTCCAGGCAGCAGCTACGGACAGCAACAGCGGCGCTATGTTATGCACCACTGTGGTGATGCCGTGTGACATCTGCATAGCGAGAAGGTTTGCTGGTCTGTGTCAGGTGTGTTGACTCTACCGGGGCCTCCTTCTAGAATAGGACTAGCAAATACATAAAAAACACACAGCTTTGCCTTTTAAATTCAGCCTATGGGATGCCTGAAATGTCAATGGGATTCTCTGGCGGGTCAGAATGCTTCTGGGGAGCAAGCAGTATCTGTGGTATGCAGAGACGGGGGGTTACGCACGGGCCTCCTACCTCTTATTACTAGGTGCCGGAAGCTTCTTGTTAACCTTGTGATAATGAGGTGATTATTTTAACTTTCCACTCAGTCAGGGACTTGTGCATCTTGTTTTCCATCCCATTATAACAGCATCGCCTCTGTACCTTGGCTTGGACATGCCTGCAAATTCAAGGTGCATCCAATTGATCCGAGGTGGATGTGTGTCCTTAGGCAAAGAGGAGATGTTGGATTAAGGAAATTCTCAGGCCAGAAGCGATTTTGTTAGGCACAGTTACTCAGGCATAATTCGAATTATACAGCTAGATCTGCTGGTGTATACTTTTCTGCTGGAAATTGTTATGACTTGATGTGGCTGTATCAGCACAGATGTGTCTTCACCATAACTGCAAATGTGGTAATTCGATCATCTCCTCCTCATTCCGTGACCCTCCGAGGCTCATTTGGTGGTCCTATGATCTGATGAACAAAAGACGGTCAAATACAAGCCTGCCTGCACAAGCTGATTCACTGCATCAAGCATGATAATAATAATAATAATAATAATAATAATACATTTTATTTATATAGCGCTTTTACATGAACTCAAAGACTTCCCTTCCAGAGATATGCTACCAAAATATGTCAGAAGTCAACAGAATTCAGTTGTTTAAGTACAAAGTTTCTGGGAGGTGATGAGGATATGTTGTTTTTTTTTTTTGGGTGGGGGGATCAAACCTAGAAAGGCAGCAGGGTGTATATGAGATTTTCTAATGGATGCGTCATGCTGGGAGACTATTCTTACCGACAGGAGACGTGTCTGAGAGGCAGTACACATTAGGGCGAAATGGCCCGTTGTAAGCACACGGAATGTGCTCGCTTGGGATTAAAAGAACTCATGGCTCCATCACGGCCCATCGCCAAAACAACAGAGAATACAATGACATTAAATTGGAGCCTGAAAACAGCCGAGTTCCTATTTAATAGCTCATTGACTCCCCCTTTATTCTGGGTCCTGTCTTGGGCTGTTATGGCCGCTCCCCGGCCCGGCCCGGCCCACCCCCTGCTCACAATGGAACCCCCACTGCTTTGATTTCCTTTTGACGGCACTGGGGACAAGAGAGACGGCAATGATGTAGCAGGCCGTTTGTCAGGAAACCAAGCCGATTTACGGCGGGCTGCTCATCTGCGCTTAAGCAACACAGAAATGTGTGGGAGATGGGAGGCTGTGTAAACAGAGGCATTCTGGGGGACAAATGGGGGGAAAAGTGCGTAATAAAGGGGTCTTGCTGCGAAATTGCCAGGGTGTGTTTCTCCATTCAACTTTCTGATGCCTTACAGGGGAGCCTCAAATATTCTTGGAGAAAGAAAATTTTTTCCCCTTTAGCCTAATTGACAAAATTACCCATTTTCCATCGACTTCTAAAGTAATATGGAATCAGGAGGAAACATCGTTTTGATATTGCATGTTCATTTTTATCTCATGCATTACTGTTTTTTTCCCAGTCTGCAAATTTATCAGTGGTAACACAAACAGTTGCCTCTTTTCAGGTGCGCGTGCCTCTATGAGCAATGGCCTCCCGACGTTCCTTGGGAATTAAAGAGTGCTCACTTCCATGGGGGATTTACATTTGGGTTGGGCCGCCCCAGAGCAATGCACCACTGAGGATAAGGGCAGGCTAAAAGGGACAGTGACAGAAACAGACAGATCCAGGCGCGGTGGAAAACGGTGTTTGCCAAACACAGAGCCTTGCAAACTCAATTAAAACCCAGATTTCCCCCCGGAAGAGAGGGAATGTGAAATTATCCCTGCTTGTTAAACCTGTCACTTAATTTCGGTCTAATTATTAGTTATGATCCCAGAGACCTCTAGGCTAATTGTTTTTTGCCTCTTCGTCTTTGCTCCATTTTCTGAGGACTAGTAGCTTCTCTGTGACTTTGCTCTCCATATTTTACAAAATTGTGACGTATGTGATGTAGCCAGGGCTTGAGGTAACTGGATTATTTGTCTCGAGCCCTTTAGTTTGATTTGCTTTGACAGCTACGCTTCGTCTTGAATATCTCCTTCAAATTTGAAACCCTTTTTATGGGGGACGACCTACTTTTTTTTTTCTTGGTACCAGCTATTCCTCTCCGGGATAGATCTTTCTCGATCTCAGAAGGAAGTCGATCTCTTTTATTATTTACATGCTGAAACTCCCAAATATGGACGTAGTCACACCATGTACTGCTTTTATATGGCACATATGGAGTCATTGAAAGAGTGTTTGTTCAGATATGAGGAACATGAAAGCACCCACACATCATTCTCATTGCATCTGCACTGCATCACTTAGACCTTCAAACGCCTTGGGGTTTGATAATTCTGTTGCCATGGATACAGCGTAGAGGCATCCGCATCGTCATGGAGGTTCGAGACGAGGCCACGGAAAGATGGGCTGATACTTGCTGGGGTGTGAATGGTGCCAGGGGGGTCACGTAGAGCTGGGGGAGGGGGGATCAGGTCGAACGGGTCAGGAAAGACAGAGGAGAGGTGGAGAAACAGAAGACAGAGGTCAGACGGGAAATGAAGGCCAAGGAGAAAGCATGTCAGGTCCAGCAGGCAGCCAGACAAGGCCCCTTATTGGGTTAATTGTGATATCATTAATATTTTATAACTGTACCTGGAATTTTAATTAATAACAAGGGGGGGGGGGTAGGCTCCGGACCCCCCGTGACCCTGCATAAGGCAAACAGGTTTGGAAAATGGATAGGTGGATGGACAGAACATATTCTCCGTTACCTGTGCCCTGATGCACTAAGCTTCTTATTGGCACTGCAGTCCGCCTGTCGCTGCTGAGAAGTTGTCCCAGCCTGGGACAAGTTTAGGATTTTTTTTGTGCATCAAACATCCTTTCTGACAGAGGCAGCTGTTGCTGGCAGTAGCAGCTGTACCCTACAGCTGATGTCACATTAACGGTCACCATAGGGTGTCTGCTTTGGTGGCATCCAGGGTAGGACTGTGCCCAGCTGGGTCTGTGCCCAGGCTGGGCGGCTCAGCACTGACAGTCAGCATCACTTCTGCTTGCTCTGTAGAGCTTCAGGCCTTCAGATGGATCACATGAGCCGCAGAAGGACGGAGAGCTGGGTTTATTGTGGTGATTTTTAGGGGGAAAGGGCATCTTTAAATTTTCCTTGTGGCTGAGAGAGAGAGAGAGAGCGAGAGAGAGAGAGCGCACTTCCTAGAGAACATAGCAAAGACCACCTTGTGAGTTTTCTCGTCCAATCAGAAACTCGATCTGGCTAACCAGAGGATAAATTGAATTGTCTGTTGAAAGGAAAATCAGAATGCAAAAATAGCAGAAGTGTTGGCTAGATAATGTATTTTTAGTAAGTGTATCCCGTCGGTTTACCTCTTTATTGTGAAAGTCACTTTGATGTGCATAGTGTGTGATGAAGTGAGGTGGTGTCGGCTCTAAATGAGTTTTCATCCTCATGATAGAAATTAATCAAAGCGGCTATAGGCCGCTGATGAAGTGATTTTCTGTCTCCGTGAGAAAGGCCCTCTTCTGAAAGTCATGAGAAGGTGTCGTTTTACGCTGACTCGTGCACTTACCTATCTGGAGAAGATGACTGTGGACGCTGGTATCCATGGCGACTCTCAGAGAGACGCTTGGACGTGGTGATGAGCGCCTCCTTATCGTTTGACCCAAATCACAATCAGGCCCCCATCTGTCTTTTGCTGGGACCAAATTAAAAGTTCTAAGCCCTGCCTGGCCACTAGGGAGCTCTCAGCCATACCCTGGGGAAATCTGAGGGAAAAATGATCTGTTCCATGTTGTAAGTTATTCTACTATTTTAAAGGGGTGATTAATTATGTACACACAGTATATGCATGGATATGGATATATGGATATTGATATATGTACTGTATATGTATTTTAAACAATCTGTCACACTATTTAAAAACTCTCTTTTATAAAACAAGAAAGGAAGTGTACTGAAAATGAGAGTAATGAAAAATCTATTAACGGTAACTAATTATTTTAACATGCAGCTCATTTCTGCAGGGTACAACTATTAAATATCAGGAGGATATGAAGGATCTAGAACACTGATTGGAGGAGAGTTAGGGCTTTGCTTGTCCTGCAGAAATAACTGGGGGAGCAGAGCCAGGGGATTCTCAAGGCATCGCTGCTGATTTGGGCTGATTGATATTCCACTCAAAGCTTGGGGCCAACCTCTGCTCCTCAAATGTGACCATGTAGCAGGTTAGGAGGGTAAGTGCGTGTGCTGGACGGGGCGCACATCACAGAGGGACATCGGAGGCCGAGTCAGAGCCCCGCAGACCAGACATGCTCAAGTGGGCCTCTAACATGTTCTCATTACCCAGAAGGCCGAGCAAGGTCAGGGCGATGTGTGTGGAATTGAAGGATGAGGGCTTGCCGTTTTTTAGAATCACTCCATCTCCACACTGAGTGTCACACCCTCCCCTCGGAGATTCGTGCTTGCTGCAGGATCCCTCAGTGCGGAATTAGTGGTGTTTGTATAAGGGACCTCGCAGGCTGCTGGGAAGCCAGTGGCCATTATTACTGGGACCTCGCAGGCTGCTGGGAAGCCAGTGGCCATTATTCCAGGGAGCTCGCAGGCTGCTGGGGAGCCAGTGGCCATTATTCCAGGGAGCTCGGAGGCTGCTGGGGAGCCAGTGGCCATTATTCCAGGGAGCAGCTCGCAGGCTGCTGGGGAGCCAGTGGCCATTATTCCAGGGAGCTCGCCATCTGCATCTCGTCTTGGGATCGATACATTCCATCCATCCATCCATCCATCCATCCATCTTCAAGCACTAGCTCTTCTCTTATGGACTTTAGGTGTATAAGTTGTAATACTTATGTGGCTGTTTTTAGTTATAATTGGAATTTATGGGTTTTAGTTTTTTAGAATTAATTCTTTTGCAAAAGTTTTTCTCGATTCCTATGCAGCATTTCTTAAATGATAATGTTTTGTGTCACACAGTGCTGTGCGACTTTTTTTGTTTGCTATTGGACTGTGTCTGGAGATCTGAAGAAGTTACATGTGCTTTCTGTTGCCAGTGAACTTTACATACTGTAATGCAGGGCACTGCAATGTTGAAACTGACGAAGAAGTATCAGTTTACTAAAGAAAAACGATGGGTCAGTGACAAAAAAGTGGGAACTGAATATCATGCAGCATTATGGAGCTCAGGAGCACACTAACACTGACATACTGACATGGTTAAAACGATGCTGGGTACTATTCATTTTGGTGGTACTGCCTGATTCATTGGTGGAATTATTTGCTTTTGAGACACAAAATAATTGTAATCTGAGGTAATGTTGCTTTGTTTTGTTAATTTTGTACCCACAATGCAGTCTGGCAACTTCCTGGTTGGGATTTGCTGGGTACAGAGTGTTCCCACTCACCTTCACAACACTCATAACAAACGTATACGCCACCATGTCCATGCTAACACCTAGGCTGGAGGCAACTTTATCGTTTGGTAGTCTCATTAAAGGATGTTAAAGTTTGCTAACCTATTAGTGATGGCTTCTCGGACACTCGAGGCAAAGGGAAAATGAAAGTGATAGGACAGAGCACGAATAGGCTGCAATCCGGGCACTGGCCTGACATGACGAACCTACTACATACTGATCTAATGTAGTTTGCTGGTTAAGCCTGAAATAGTAAGTAAATATATAAAAATCACCTACTCACTTACTTTGTACTCTGAAATAATCAGACAGAATGACTTGTGTCCTGTTAGTACTTGGCAGTACCACACAAAGAGCAAGAAAGCATCGGGCCAGAGCGGCTTAGGGAGGTATTTATGTTTAAAGTAGCTGCTGTTCTGCTGGACACCTTCTTAGAGCCCTCCTCCCCTGAATAAAACACATCCTCACTGCCCGTTTCAGAGTCCTCTGTGTTTGCTCTTGGTGATTAACTGTATGGAGGTTAGTGGCTCCTTGTTTTCCGAAGCACCACAGGACATTCGTCTGGGACTGGGGAGCCTCTGGGAGGCATCTTTCGCATCGACTGGGCTGCTGTCTACTGCTCTACCAGCCCTGCTGTCAGTGCTGCGGCTCTTCCCCGGAGCACAAGCGCGCGGCGTCACCTGCCGACTGGCGCAATGCAAATCAATCATTGGGGAAACATCACAGTCTAGCATTATGCAGTAATCTGCATCCATAACTACGCTTTTAATTAAAGTATGGGCCTGGTAATGGTTTCCAGTCACTCAAGCGACAGACTTCTTCTGCCTTTATTGATTCAGTGGCCATATGCTACTGTCGTCAATAACTGAAGCTTATTTGACAGTGGAAGTTTCCTTTCTTTTTTTAATGTTTCTGCGGGTGCCATTTGTGCAGGCTGCTGCTGGATGCCCCCCATCCTGTCTGCACCGGAGCCCGAGCGGTCAGTGCCGCTACCCCTCTGTTATGGAGGCGCGGACCGGGCACCGGAGCCCGAGCGGTCAGCGCCGCTACCCACCTAGCTGTTATGGAGGCGCAGAGCTCGGCGGAGACGCACCGGGCGTCTTTACAGCGCCGCCTGTGCAATCCGGGCTTTTTTTCCCTCAGCCTTTTCACAAATCTTGTGTTTTTCGTATGCTTGTTGCTATTTAGGTTTTACGGCAGACAGATGCATGTGATGCTGTTATTTCTGTGGCCCTGCCATCAGGACAGCGTCACACCATCCTTTAGAATATACACTATAGATCATCATACAGTCATGTGTGTGTTTGATAAGGTTAAAACGGCGGGAAGCCGCACCCTGCTCTTCTGTCCGCTGCCGGACGGGTGACGGTATCTCGCACGTATCAATGCCAACAATATCACACTGAAATTCCCCATGAGACGAAAATGAGAGAAAAAAACAGGTACCCGATATAATGATGAAAACCTGACCTGGCTGAGCTGATATTATCTTACCCGATCAGCTAGATCCGGTAACAATATAGATCGAAATTAGTCATTCTTTTAAAACACATGCAGGGGAAACTGCATGTCTACATTTGAGCACTTTTACTGGTATTTTAGCTCAACCTGGTGTGTTACTATTTTTGACTTGCTTTCATATTTGTGTAGATATATGTGTGAAGCCATAGCTGTAATCATATGGGGAACTTGCAGAAAAAGTACAATTAAAACAAGAATATGAGTACAAATATCACAGAAAAAGCAAACATTTCGGTTATCCTGCTGGAACCATGGACATATTATAGGTATATGGCAAGTCATTAAAAGTGTATAAGCTGAATCTGCAGCACCTGCACCTTTAATGGGATTTTAATAGAAACATTTTGTGAGAATAGAATGTGCTGTATATCCGAATGTTTCATTTTCTTCTCTTGATTGCTTTGGTCTGACAGTGTCACCGCCTAGGTGTCAGCTGAGATCATTATGCACGGTCAATCCCAGCAGCTGCTAGCTCGCCTTCTGAATAAATGGCAATAATGTGCGAGAATCCAAACAAGCAGACAGCCGAAGGCAGCTTTTGCCTCGCTGTGCGTTATTCCCGCGAAGAGCGAATGCTTTCTCAGCTCTTTCTGGCCGGGTTTCGCCTGACAGGGTCTGCAGGAGGCACCGGTGTGATTGGAGCCGTGCATTCGTATCGTTTGCAGCTCGCCCTCCCCACCAGTCGGCCGGGTTCGCCAAGGCTGTTTATGTTTCAATCAAAGGAGCCAAAGCACCGTGACGGGCTGTGGCGTTTTCGGGCAGCGAGCGCCTTTGCGAGTACCACCCAGATGCGGCGAAGGGTTGTTTCTCAGCATTCCGAGCATCTTGTGAATTGTCAATACTCAGATGGGTACAAACCTGGTCTTTCCATGGCTCGTGCAAAGAAAAAAGCAATACAGAAACAAACTCAATTTGTTTGAATTTCAGTAGTAATTTTAAATTTGTCCAGTCAGGTGGTCCTTCCTCTCCATACCAAACTTGCTGAATTAAAAGCCTTTTAAAATCTATCCAAAAAAACAATGGTGAACAATGAACACCTGTCCAAAGCAATGTGCATTTGAATAAAATAATTACTGCAAAGGGCATTGTTAGTTTTAATTAAGAGTTGAAGATGGAGTGTGGCCGGAGTAGGCAGGCAGGACCAGAGCCTGCCATGGGTGAGAACACCTGCAACACTTCATGACGCTACTGGAATCAGCCTAAGGTTGGGAGATGTGCTTAAGCTCTCTCTAGGAGAAGGCAGCTGTGTGAGAAACGATATGCTGGGAGCACAAACAGAA
Source organism: Petrocephalus sullivani (assembly GCA_026780845.1). Lineage (NCBI taxonomy): Eukaryota > Metazoa > Chordata > Actinopteri > Osteoglossiformes > Mormyridae > Petrocephalus > Petrocephalus sullivani. Next base: position 514,605 of record JAODKM010000126.1, on the reverse strand, counting down.
AAGTATCAGGGAAATATTTATATCAGCCGGCACAAGGGAGAGCTTTCTTTTGAGGCATTTAGCTGTAATTCCGTTTGGTTGTGACATAATTGATTTTAACAAGGTGTTTATGGAGTGAAATAACAGCATTGTGGAGTCACATGGAGTCCGCCGAACTGGCTTTGTGGTTTCTGCTTGGGGGTGAGTGGGTGGCTGGAGGGCCCTCTCTCATGTGACATAGCAGGTCACCGCTGTTGAAAATTCAGTGTCTATTTATCTGTCTATATATATATATATATATATATATATAGAGGCAAGTATGTTCTGCTCATTTTGCTCTGCAATAATAATGCTCTATCTTGATATCCTACATCTGTTAGATTTGTATGGTGCTTGGAGAGGCAGGGAAGGTTATGTCCAGCAATGTCAGGTATATCCAGGACTAGTACATCATGTGCAGTACTGTGAAGTATGACCCAGGAGGTGTGTGTGGAGGGTGCATCCTGGACGCGGCAAGTGTGAAACTTTCCCCATTGTGTGAAACTGCCTGATACTTAAGTGCGGCTTTCGAACAATGTGCCGGCCAACAATGGAGTCATTACTGCCTTTCAGCTTCGCGGAGAGCCTTGTGTTGGCCCTTTTTTAGTGCTTAATGAGCTGTTGCTATTCGTGTTTGGCTACTAGAAGCAGGCATAAGGGCCTCTCAGACAATAACACTGCGGTAAACTGTACCACAGCTGTGCCTGCAGTGCCTGGGCTTGCCGCCAGTGAGGTCTTTGTGTGGTCTTTGTGTGGTCTTTGTGTGCTGTGGTCCTGTGTGGCCTCCTCTGGCCCTCTCAGCGACTCCTCTAACGGAATGCACTGCATAGTTCCGGCGGGCTGGCGGATCGGCGTGTTTCACAGTTCCGTGCAATGCGAGGCGCTGATTGTCGCTTGCGTGAGCAGGCATAGCAGGACGGCTGATTCATGCCTGGGGCAGTTTAGCAGAATGGGGTAGCTGATTTGTGCTTGCCTCCCACGTACGGCATTGTGCCTCTAAGTAGCGAGGGTAGCCATCATAGCTCATTAAAGTGTGCGGCTAACACGGCAGAAGGTGGCTCTTTCGTCCCATGGTCTCACCCTTCGGCCATTGGCTGCCACCTGACAGCCGGAGATGTCAAACGGCGCCTTAGCGAAAGTGGCTGAGGAGCTGGCCGGCAGAACGAACAGCGGCGAGCGCTGGGCTGGTCGGGCCGAGTGCAGATGTGCCGACAGAGAAGAAGGGGTAGGCAGGATAATCACTCTCATAGGCTTCCTGGTGGACTGTATGAGCACTAACAGAAACCAGGACCCATGGTATTTACTCACACAAAAACAGGCACGGACACCCATGCATTTACATAAACATACGAATCACATGCACACGAAAACAGAATTAGGCTCTCACACTGTCATACAGACCCAGCCGGGGCCATTGACAGCGGATGACTAGACCCTGAGGGCTAAACCTAGACCAGGGCCCTGATGGAAGGGCTGTTTGTGTCACTGAGGAGTAAGGGGAATTGCTCCACTGTCCTTAGGTTAATGAGCCTTAGGTGAGATTGGCAGGGCTAATTAATGGCTTTTATTACAATGAAGAGCTTCTCTTCCACTAGTAAAGGACCTTTTTAAGAAATGATTTTGACTGAGGATCTCAAGATGGAGTGTATGATTGCGCTCTCCTTTGAGGAAATCTAGAAAGGGTCCAGGACAGATCTCGCATTTACTCTTCTTATTATTGAATCACAGGGCAAAATTAGGGAGACTTTAATCCAGTGCTTCAGTCCAGTGGGGTGAGCCGCTTCATTTCTCTTTTAATTGCTTTTGTCCTGCACATGCACCATTCAGGCACTACAGGCTGTGCCCATGCTGGCCTTCCTGTATGCAACCATCCCTTTGCATCTAAGGATTGGAACTTGATCAAAAATGATGTTGTATGAATATACAGATGCACTTTTTAATAAGAATGGAGAAAAAATATAGTATGTCATAAAAAATAAGTGCCAATGAGTAATCTGCTCAAGAAGTGTGAAATGTGCCAAGAAACATTTCCATATGACAGATTTCTAACAGGGTTGTACTGCAACAAACATTATTTATGTTTTCTAGGATATTAAATATAGGAATTTGTTGTACAAAAATAGGGTTTTTTATTTTTTCCTTATTTCTTGAAGCTGTACATTTGTATGCTACATGGATCGACGGCACAGGATTCCGGAACCTAAAGCTGGCTCCTGTTTTGGAATGATAGGTGGTCTACAGATTAATGGAACAGATCACAATGGTTTTGGCTATGACAATGGGATACTTTCCATGGTTATAGACAGGGTGATGGTCTACAGACTAATAAAACATGCAATGGTTTTACAGTAATTATTACAGGACTAATGGGACCCTTTCCTTGGCCATAGATAGGGTGGTGATCTACAGACTAATAGAACACATTGAGATGATTTTAACTATATTGGCACTAATGAGTCCCTTTCTCTGGTTGCAGACAGACGCGGCGCTCATGTATGATGCTGTCCACGTCGTCGCCGTGGCGGTCCAGCAGTCCCAGCAGATCACGGTCAGCTCCCTGCAGTGCAACCGTCACAAGCCTTGGCGTTTCGGCAACCGTTTCATGGCCCTGATCAAGGAGGTATGGGGCGACGCTCTCCGGCTGCACACACGCACCGTGTGCGCATGCACTCAGGTGCATGCATGTATCTCGACACGCATGTGGACGCACATGCAATGGAAGCAAAAAAAGTTAGTTAACAAGAATGTTCGTTAATAGTGTTCTCTTCTTTAACTGCTTTCAGTTGTATTCTTTTTAATTAAAAATAACAGTAAGAAAAGTGTTATTGTAGTAAATATTATGCCCATACAAATATAAATGTTCAGTTTGACTAGAGAAAGGGACAGAAAGATTACCGGCTGCCTTTTTTCTGTGTAGTAGCGCTAACACTAAGGTTTTAATTTCTAAAAGCCTATTTATAACGGATCTTTGTGTGTATGCCCGTGCATGTGTGCTTGTTAGCATGTGTGCAAATATAATTCCTGCAGGGCTTTCTACTTCCCAGTCCAGGATATTGTATATTTGAAATTAGTCTCACAGAGAACTTCTAATTTATCTTAATCTTCAGTAATTATTGTTCAGCGTGCCAGATTCTGGAAAGTGGGACAGCTAATCCGACCCTCCCCGTCACTTAAGCGCGGGACTCTGCAGCCTATATTTAGGCATGATAAACCTCCACAGTGTTTGCTCTCCAGTATATCAGGAGATTGTCACTAAGACCACAGAGCCACAGAGTGATGTCGGGGGCGTGGGTACGGGGAGGGGGGGGGGGTGTATGGGGAGG
>JAODKM010000126.1:490357-511164 GCA_026780845.1 Petrocephalus sullivani | reverse complement strand
TTGTGTGAGTATTGGGGGGGTGGGGTTTGGGGTGTCTGTGGGTTGGTGTGGGTATGGGGGGGTCCACAGGAAAGTGTGTGACACATTAAAGCACAATGATTCTCGGCATTGAACCATCACAGAAGTAATCTCCAATCTCTGTCTCGCTGCCATTTCTCTCGGCAGTGGGAACTTTTCTCTGCTCCTTTGTACCTGTTCTTCAAGTCGCGCTGAACTCTCTGCCCGACAAGTGGAGTCAGGTTCTGCGCTGTCGCACACAAAAGCAGTTACTGGCCGCCTCCCTCTCCCCCCCGCACTGTAAGCAGGGATCTCCTGAGGTGTGGCAGAGTCCTAGATAAACCTCAGACTCTGATGTGCACTGTTACTTAAACCCAAGCCTGTGCAGTGTATTTATAACCGTCAGTGTTAACACTAGGATTGCAGTTTTTGTTAACCAAAGCCATCATTACAGCACATCTAGGTATATTGTGCACCCGTTTCTGTATACCATCTCCATATACCCTTCCATATACCGCTTCCATATACTCTTCTGTATACCACTTCCATGTACCCTTCTGTATACCACTTACATGTACCCTTCCGTATACCACTTCCTTATACCCTTCCGTATACCACTTCCATGTACCCTTCTGTATACCACTTACATGTACCCTTCCGTATACCACTTTCTTATACCCTTCTGTATACCACTTCCATGTACCCTTCTGTATACCACTTCCATATACCCTTCTGTATACCACTTCCATGTACCCTTCTGTATACCACTTCCATGTACCCTTCCATGTACTTTCATGTACCCTTCCGTATACCACTTCCATATACCCTTCTGTATACCACTTCCATATACCCTTCTGTATACCACTTCCATGTACCCTTCTGTATACCACTTCCATATACCCTTCTGTATACCACTTCTATGTACCCTTCCATATACCACTTCCATATACCCTTCCATGTACTTCCATATACCCTTCGCATGTCCCATCTTGCTCTTCTAGGTGAGAGAAGCACATGGTTTGAACACAAGGTCAGCCACATTTCAGGTGCCCTGGAGCACTTTCGGAGGTTGAGGGTCTTGCTCAAGGGCCCAATATGATTACTCTACTGGCCCTGCGATTTAATCCAGTGACCTTCCAGCCACAGGCCCGGACTGTTAACGCTCAAAGTCACAGATCTAGAATATAAACTCAACTTAATCTCTCTAAACTTGGAATTGCTGGGGGTATTAGGGGTAAACATGCAGTGAAATGTGATTAAAATCACTTTGTCAGTTTTTTTTATTGCTATGAAATGTCGCACTTATTCTTTATATCTTAATCCTGTATAAATTACCATCTTTATGAAGATAATTTGGGCAGCAAGATTCAGTTTTTATTTTCCCAGCAGCAGCATGTCATGATCCATGAGGGATGCTTTAATGTACTTGAAGGGACAGTGGCTTAGGTCATGTGACATGGATGAGACCACAATGCACTTGAGTGACAGCACATAATTGTGTATAAGCAGTCATGACAGATGACACTGTATGTTTGGGTTCCTGATTGAACTATCACGTTGTGCTAAGTGTACCGCGCTGGGGAAGCAAGGTGGCTTAGTGGCTCCTTTTCCATTTGCTGCAGATTTGGCAGATGCATTCATCTGAAGTGGCACCAATAGTGTCTGCTTGCCCCCGTTTGTACCTTTAGCTTTGTGCTGAATCAGGTTACTTTTGATTACCCTGCTCAAAGGGGCCTGCAGAGCCTCTCTGGGGGAGTGCTGCATGCAGCCTTTCGGTTAAATGGCCGGGCCCCATGGCAGTGAATTACAGTTATGCCATTTAAATATTAGGGTGCTTGCAAGAAGTACAGCTGGTCTCACATTCCAGAGGTACAGTATGTCGATCACATCGCACCACATTCTCGTCCGTATTAGAAACCAGCTCAAGCGATGGTTACGTCTCGATATGCATTATTCATATACAGTGTGGTCATTTCTCAATTATTAACACACTCTGTGTGACTTTGAATATATTTGGGCCTGTCCAGTTTCTTGAAGGTGAATAGTGATTTTTCGTGGAATAATCATATTAAATTTATATTTTGCCAGCCATTGTATTTATTTTGCTTTTCGTCTGCTCCTTTGTTATGGATTTTTTTATTACCCTTTTCCCAACCCTTCAGGCCCATTGGGAAGGCTTGACAGGAAGGATAACTTTCAACAAGACCAACGGCCTGAGGACCGATTTTGACTTGGACGTGATCAGCCTGAAAGAGGAGGGACTTGAGAAGGTACCACAGGAGCACGACGCCGGCCCGTCGTTTGTGTCCGTGTCTGAGAGTGAGGAGACGCACACGCGGGCAGGGTGGCACGGGGGAACCGGCTCACCCAGATGAAGGGCTGCATCCTCCTCCGCAGCCTGTGCCCCCCTCCCCCCCATGATTGTGCGTGCCTCTACACTTCTCTGAATAATTTACTCTTCTAATAAAAACCCCTTTAGAAGCCCTCCAGGTTCAAGAAGGCTGAATTAAAGAGTTGATTTGCAATTACAAACTACAGTTTAAACATTTCTGAAGGCATCTGAAGTGCTTTGTTTGGCAGTTGAGTTTATTGCTTTGAAAATGATGTGCAAGGCTGTGCCAAGGCTGCTGAGGGTCCCAGGGCTGTGGACTATGTACAAGAGGATCCTGCGAGCCAAAGGTCTCTCCTCGGTTAGCCAGGATGGGCTCTTCATAGCCATCTTCTTGCGGCCCTGGGAGGTGGCCAGTGATGTTTACCAGCACTCCCCCGATCAATTCTCGGCCGGCCCCTTTGTTGTGGGAGGTTGTTAGTGCAGATGCGTGCATGTGTGTGCGTGTGTGTGGTGTGTGTAGGTTTGTTAGCTAAAGCCACACAGAATTCAGACGCCAAAGCTTCTCTGGTTTATACGTATCGGAGGTGGATGTTCCTGGCAAAGGAAGCCCGTTAAGAGAGGCTAGAATGTGACCAATGGAGTAGGAAAGAATACTCAGTTCCACAGCCTCAGAAGTTAAAATTAAAATATAAAATTTAGTTTATGCTTCCGGGACAGCAGTGTCACTAATATACCATATAATTCAGTATGAGTGTTCTCTATGCTGGTGGCTGCAGAGTGTGTTGTGACTTCACCACATCTCTCATGCATGTCAGTTTGCATAAAAGCATGTTAGTGAGTACCCTGCTGACTGCCTTAATATAGGGTGGGTGAGGCTGGTCTTTGTTTTTGGCATGAACCCATGACACCCCGCAGATTATTCATTACCAGCATGGAGAAACCCAGTCACCGTTCTGCTGGTGGAAGCCCACGGAACTGGGGGTAACTTTTGGAGTAACATTAAGATTGCAGTGACGAACAATTACAAAAAAAAATTAGCTACAGATAACTGAATGATGTAGACCATTTAAATTTAATTAATAGAGGCCTGAATTACATCCACGGTTTTTCTTGAAACATTGATTATATCAGAATTTTTCTAAAGCAAACAAACAAGTGGACATGACTTCAAGCACCCCCTAGATGGTTTCTGTGGTCCATGTGATGAAAGGCAGGCGGTTCCTGTACTTTGCGTGGTCTTTGTAAGCACTGTATGCTCCCCCCCCCTAGATGGTTTCTGTGGTCCATGTGATGAAAGGCAGGCCGTTCCTGTACTTTGCGTGGTCTTTGTAAGCACTGTATGCCCCCCCCAGATGATTTCTCTGGTCTATGTGATGAAAGGCAGGTGGTTCCTGTACTTTGCGTGGTCTTTGTAAGCACTGTATGCCCCCCCAGATGATTTCTGTGGTCCCTGTGATGAAAGGCAGGCCGTTCCTGTACTTTGCGTGGTCTTTGTAAGCACTGTATGCCCCCCCCAGATGATTTCGGTGGTCCCTGTGATGAAAGGCAGGCCGGTCCTGTACTTTGCGTGGTCTTTGTAAGCACTGTATGCCCTTCCACAGATCGGCACATGGGATCCACCCAGTGGACTGAACATGACCGAGAACCAGAAGGGAAAGTCAACCAACGTCACCGATTCCTTATCCAACAGGTCACTGGTCGTCTCCACCATTCTGGTAAATGCATTTTCTTTGTCTTGATTTCTTATATACTGCAAATAAACAAAATATCATATGAAAAATAAAACAGAAATTAAATATAATGTAGAATTTTACCAGGCTAGGGAGGAATATGTGTAACGGTGTTATGTATTCACAATGTTACTTACTCACAGTGTTACATATTCACAGCGTTACGTAAATTGCGCTACATTTGCATCACTACAGGTGTGTGTATGTGCGTGTGTGTTCATGTTGAATTGTTTCTTGTACCTGTTTTAATGAAGTAATATTGACATAGAGACGTGTGATTTTTGCAATGGGCAAAAAAGTGGATGGAAGTACAGAATCCAGACATAAAAAATGGAATTGACGGTAAAATGTGAAATCTCATGGAAATTCACAGGTGTCTGATTAAATTAATTAAAGGTCATGATAATTGTTTTGTGAATACTAAGTATCCGCTGTGATTTTATTAATTAATCGCTAGCTGATGTTAAAAAATGAAATGCCTTAATTTTATGCAGGCCATTTTTTTATTATTATTATTCATTTGGCATGAGCTATAGCTAGTTAGTTAGCTACTTTAGGCCAGGTAAGCTAGCTAGCTACCTCATCTATATTTTATAATAATTTTATAATAGTTTTCTTTTCACATTGATTTGATCTTCAGTAGTGACAACAGCCTACTCCGTGATTAAAAACTCATGAAATAATAAGAGGCAATAAAAGAGCTGTCAAAGTTCTGTAAACTATTTCTTTTGTTGGGAAAATACTAAGGGCACTCTTAAGCCATGTACTGTGGGAGATATTAAAATATTGGCCAACCATGGATGTCACCGGGTCACCCGTTGAGTTTATTTTCTTGCTCCCCTGTTAATATATGAGTAGTGCATCGTCTCAGTACTTTGTTTAACTGTGATCTTCCATCTAAAACACAGAGTACCTTTCAATACGAGTACAAATGAATTCAGGTTGGACTAATTGACTGATTGATAATCCAATAAGATTTCACAGTCTAAAATTCTCCTTCCCATCTTTCAGTTAATTAGCACTGACCCGTGCCTCTTACTCTGTCCACTAGATCCAATAGAGGAGAGTATCGGTAACGTTTAAGGACTTCCAAAGTGATCGGAACTGTTTAGAAATACCTGGAACACTGACACCAAAAAAAAAAGCTTCTGGTGATAAAACGAATCATGTTTTGATATAAGGACTTGAAAATGAATGTGAAATGTAGTGTTTTCCATAGGTTCATTAATTATTAGGAGTGTAATGTACACAAGAAACACTTCATTTTCATATAGATTACTTGGACTTGCATTAACATATTTTTTTCAATAAACAAGACATAAAACAAAGCAGTGATAATAGTAATAATAACAGACAAATAAAACAGTTTGCTAGCCTGAAAATTATTACAAAATGGGGGCTTTAAGAAGAAAAAACATTTTCGAAACTGTTGCTGTTCTTTTCTTTTTTTGCGCAAAGATATAAAATGTGTTGCCTTTCATCGCCGAGGTACGGAAAGGATGTGAGTCATAATGACAAAATAGGAAGCCATCTGTACTCCCATTATTACATCGCAAAAAGGAAAAACAATGATATCAAATAAAATTAATGGTTGTCATTATTTATTCTCTATTTTCCATGCATATTGCATACAAAATTGCAGTTATTATTTGAGATCACACATGAGAGTAATTGCTGTGTTGAACTAGACGCACATACACAGTGTGGGTAATATGCAGGTTTAGAGAGGAATTTTGCTTTGACAGCATATAGGAGCCGCTAAACTATGGGCTAGGTGAATGTAAACAGTCCTGCTGTGAATTGAAGTCTTGTATGTTTCCATGAAATGTCTAGTGCTGTCGAGTAACTATTTCTGTCGAGGGCAAGCGCAAAACTCAAAATGAGAGCCGAGGACAGATCACAGGGGAGCATTACTAAAACATTCCTACTATTTGTCAATTTTATGACCATGTCTGAGACTGATTGGAAGCACTGCAGGGGAACCTCACCAGCTCACCTCTTTGAGGGAGGGGTCTATTTCCATGTATAAACAATTTGTATGCCAGACACGAGGAACAATTAATTAAAATGGAATTTGATATGAGGCTTTAATTTACTCCCATTGTGCATCCATCTATCAGTCACCGATCAGGGTACATTAAGGAGTGCAAATTCACATCCTTACTGTCAGGCGCCTAAGGATCAAAGGTGTCACAAGGAGACAGAGAGAGAGGGGAAACAATGAAAGCGAGCTTCTTAAAATGAATAAATAATGTATTCGGGTTTGTTATGAATATTTCATTGTGTCGGTATTCTCTGCAAAATATATTGTGATGGGCTGTGAGAAAACGGCAAACTGTATTCCCAGATTCCGAGCACGTTATCATTACTGGGAATGAACAAAACAAAAAATAAAAAAAATAAATAAAAAAAATTAAGAAGATCACTGGAAACATATCGGAGATCTGCTAAGAGACCGTCAGGGACTCTTGCCTGTAAGAAATGTATGTCTGCATATTTATGCAGTTGAATTTATATTTGCCAGATTAATAATGCTTGAATCGGGCATTTGTAAGAATTATGTGTGAACACTGCCTAAAGCTGCGTATTTCCGTACGACCCCGAAGACCCAGAGCTAATGGCCTGAAACACAGAAACGCCGATTGAATTGAGCTCACAGATCAATCGAAGCAGAAAACAAAGGTGTGAGGCAGAGCATTACAGAAATTAGAACATAAAATTTGAGAGTAAAAGTCATATTTAAATCACGAGTGGTGTTTTAATGCACGTACATCAGCCCATGAATTAACTCTAGTGCTGTAGCCTTCAGTTATAGAACAACCTGTCTGAGCAAATGCTGTGAACATAGCAAACTAAAAGTTAAGCTACCTAGAACAATTTCTTACATGGCAAGCTGTGTTTTACGATATATAGATACTGTGATGTGCAATATTTAGACCCTTCACCTGCTACAATCTCCTACACAGATACACTGACTATTTCCATGAACAAGATTTAAGTTCACTGGCATATCAGAATTCTGTTGGTGAAAAGTTTACTTTTTAGCTCACAGAAAAGTTTAGAATTTGATATTGTGGCGTAGTCGTGGGTGATGACAATGATTCTGCTAGCTGTCACAGTGTTGAGTTGGCGTTTTTTTGCCCTGCTGACGCCCTGATGTGGAACAGAAAAGATCGATATCACCAAAATAAATGTTTAAAATGACTGAAATGGGGGGAAATCATTTGTTCCCAAGGAGACATGTAATCTACTGTGCAATTTACTTGAGAAGAATAGGGATAATTTTCATGAGTAAAACAAATGCCTCATTGTTTTAATTAGATTTGTTTTTAATTCAGATATGCATTTAGTCTTTCAGGCGGATGGTTTCATGCATTCTGCTCAGTCTCAGAATGTGATGGTAATTTGCGATATATGGAATTTAGTGCAGTGATAACTCACTGTGCTTCAGGCCAACTAGCTGATCAGTTTGTCCTGGAATAAGCATGTTTTCCATGCTAACATGTGACTCCTATGTGACCTTTGATGACCTCTGAATGGAGGCTCCACGTGATGAACAGTGTCGTGATAACTGGTGCCTCAGTGTGTCTGGTGTTCTATCTCCCTCCAGGAAAGTGACTTACAATTATATCCTTGTGTCGATGGCTTATTGTGTTTGAAGTAGAAATAATGAAAAAAAAAACCCAAATGGAAATGCATTTTGTGTTTTTCTATTGTAACCTGGCAAGATCTGACATGATGCAAGGTTCAGCTCCATTATGGAGAAAGGTTATTATGTTTTCATGGGTTTAATTTCAGAGTAGCCCATCAAAAAAGCTGCATCTTTTTCGTCAAGGTAATGGAAATAAAAGTACGAGTCTAATAATTACTGAATAAAGGAAATTATCAGCTACTGAGTTACACATGATCTTTTGTCTGAGAACATAGGTAGGATTAATTTTGTGCCCTAAATGGCAAGACTTACATGAGAGGCCTCCTGATTAAGAGTTCACAGTTATTCAAATTCTGGATTTCCAGTACTCTAATGGCTCGAATCATAGCAGGGTAGCCAAAAATATTGCACATCCAGGCATTTGTGGTTGTTTGGCAGAGTTTTCCAGCTCAAATTTTCTGCCAAGTGCAGTCGATCTGGCTTGATGAGCCCTGGAAGCCTGTAGCACTGGTCTGTCCTTGGTATTGTCCACGACCCTCCATGCCCTCATTGGCTGCATTCTGCACTGCAGGTTCCTCTCGAACTAGGTCAGAAAAATAGGCAGTGTCCCCCTCATCCCATCGATCATGTTTAGGACAGTGAGAACAGGATTCTGGGGGACCTGGCTGTTTGCAGAGCTAAATCACCAGGAGAAATAGTGGACTGTTTAACTTCTCCTTAAAGAATTATTGATGTTTTATTTGTTTTATTTTTTGCTCCATTTTACGGTATTTATTTATATTCTCATTTTCCTGTGGACCTAAAATACTTAAACAACAAGCATTCTATCATCTCCAGTGAAAATTCCCTGGGTCTGATGAATTTGCACAGACCTATTTAGGACTGAACCATTTTTACAAAACACCAAGGATATACTTCAGATTCATCATGAATGGCTATTTCATGGGCTGACGTAATGAGATGACCAGTCGAAAGCTGTGCACTACCGTATAATTGGTGTGCAGGAAAAGAAAAACTTCCATGGTCATGGATAGTCACTGAATGGCACCACTGTTGCCATGACAACATGCATACACAGACCCAGTCCACTTTTAGCTATTGAGAAGACCTTGTTTTCCTGATGGAGCTGGAGGGGAGCGGGTCCAGTGGACCTCCACCTGAGAGTGGAGACACAGCAGGGATCACACACATGCACACTGCTCCTCCTGTCCCTAAGGAGACATGCAGATCCAGTTGGCATCTGTTTTCGTCCGGGTAGGTCGAGGCACCTGGAATATGCCCATGGTTACCGTGCTGCTAAGATGACCTTTCTAAGTTCCTCTTCTGTATTTTATGCCTTCTGTGTCTATAAGGTTGTTGGCACATTCTGTCCTGCACTGATAGAGGCTCTGAACTTCCCCACGACACTCCTCCATGCACGTCAATCCCAAAATACTTCGGCATTAAGATCTTGTGATTTCAGCAGTCAACAAACTTTTACTTTCTTTTTGTTCCACGAATCAAAATAGGTGAATCTTACCGTATTGTTTGTGCTGAATTCAAATAGCTAAATATATTTTACCTATCATGCTAGGATTTCGCCTGACACACAAACCTTACACTATACATATATTTACAGTATATGTCCATGATGTAAGTGACTTGTCAGACATGTAGAAGCGTATGATTTTCTGCTGTATTTGGCCACAGAAATATCCTCTTAAGCGTCCAGCAGAAGTCAGCAGGCAGACTGGGACTCCACTTGGCTTGATTTTTTCCATATCAGAGAGAGAGACCAGGACCCTGTCTCAACATGTCCAAACATGTTACGGCCTGCAAACTCTGGCAAAACAGACTTACAGTACTTTGCTCCCTTCTGTAAAGTCCTAAAAATGTTCAGAAATAAAATAAAAATTACTTTTTTCTAAATTAGTCTGAAATAAACCCATACATTCTTTATAAGGAATTATATGCTAGCAAGATAGCCTAAAAATGACATCACTGAAAAACTATGGGTGAGAGCAAAATTCTGAACACGTATCTTAATTCAGCATTAAAAAGTACATGAAAGACAATCCTTAGTTATTTTAAACTCAGATTTTGTTGTTGACCGGTGTTCCTGTATGTGAACTACCTGTGTTTTAAACGCTCTACAGTAATTACAACAAAATTGAACTCAGTATTATTACACGCCGCTGCAAATGACAGGCTGGTCTTCGGGGTTCTCTGCCTTGCTAATTGAAACCTGATGATTTACGCATCTCTTGGAAGCCTTCCTTTCTTCTTTTTCAAGCCTTCTTTCATCCTCCTTCTCTTCTCTTCTTCCCACTGACACAGCCAGTGACTTTGGTGTCCTTTTTACTCTTCAAAGCTTCCAATACCCAATGTGCCTCCCCCTACGGCAGCCCGCCAGAAGTCACCCTTTATGCCCTCAGCCTTTGTGGCCTAGTCTGAGCTGCTCTTGAAACAAAGCATCACTCACTGTGACTCTGACCTTGCCCACTTTCTGGTCCTACATCCTGGATCCCCTTAACATTCTCCCCAGGTACCAGAACACCTGATTGGTTTGCCTGGAAACTGTCTAACTGCTAAGTCTGTGTCTCATCACAGGATACCCATGGTTTCTCTTCCCCTCCCATGAGGTGTAGTCAAGGACCAAACCTCGCACTTCCCCTTTCTCGGCTACACATTCTCTCACTCCTTGTGGAGCACTGACCACCTGCCCTGGCTGTCCTGCTTCATGATTTTCCTTAAACAATAGCTAGTCCTCTCGTAATCATTGTCTAAAAGCACACGCACCATCAGCAATTGCATCTCTCTAAGCCTGAGCTATTCCTTCACTATCCTTGTGTTGGTAGATGCCCACATCAGCGATTCTTCTATGTGAACCAATACCAATATCCCTATCAGGCTCCGTGTGCCTTCAGTCTTTATTCACGTTGAAGTCAACTCATGTTCTAAATCCAAGACCTAGCTCTTCACACTGCACCTTCAGCATGACACACAAACCAGAAAGTCTGTCCTGTCTTCCCAAACTTGAGGTTCTCCCACGTTCTTGTGCTGTTAATGGCATATGTGTGATATCTGGAGTTGCTCCGGCAGGCTGGATGGGCCAACAGGATGTTTGGGGACTTTCCAGTGGGCTGATCTGGAGAGGACCTGTCTTACCCATCCACCCCGGCATTATGTAGCCTATATACCTGGGGGGTCCAAGCCGTTGGTTGGACTTGGGCAATGAAACCCCCCCCCCCCAGCCTCCCAGGCTGCTTTTATTGCCAGACCACCCCTGTGCCACAGTGTTCTGTTTGTACTTAAGGTGTGGAAGCTTTTCATGTCTGCAGCTTCTCTGTGGGTCACCTTGCACTTCCATTTCGTAGTCATACTTCCCTGTATCACGTAGCACGTTTCTGCTTCAGTGCATTTTGTTCAGCTGTACGCTTCTGGCTTACACTCTCTGCCAGTAAATAAACTAAAGTAATATCTCACTATGTAGTTAGTTTTTTTCTTCCTGTATAAAAAGGCATTACTGTCTTTGAAAATGGGTATTGAATGATGAATTTGGTTTAAAATTGCTAACTAATCTGTGCTGTTTTTAATTGCCAAGCTATATTAAGGGTCTGATGTAATTTTGTCATAGAACTTGACTCATGCAATTCCGTTTCCTGGGAGCTAAGAGGCACCGGCAACTGGAACAGCACTGTGGCACTTGGTAGCATCACTGCTTCACTCCTCTAGGGTTGAGGCTTTGTATCCCACCTCTGTGTTGAGGTGGCATGTTCTTCTTGTGTTTGAAGAGTTCTCTCTAGGTGCTTGGGTCATCTTCTGCATTTTCAAGGAGATACATTTATAGGTAAATTGGTGCCTCCAAATTGCCCACAGCATGTGAGGTCATGCCCTGTGAAGACCCCCCAGCTACGATATCTGACTGCACTTTTCGGCTTGTGTCCTAAACAGTATGGAATAGACTTACACCACCTGCTGTGACCTGTCCTGCATAGTTACAAGATGGATTGATGAATTGCTTCTGTACCTTTGGTTACTGGTCTTGTTCAGGTTATTGGGTTAATCCCCTGAAATATCCATCACCTTCGTAATGGTGCAGGTAGTTGTTTGTGTGCTGAGAAATGTCACACTCTCTTCAGCACAAATATTATTATGATGGAGTTGTACCTTTCCAGTATTATTGGTCATAAATATGCAAATGGTATGTGATAGAGGCTGTCTGGCTGGTGATTTAATCTGCTTTTATCTGTTATTGCAAGCAGCCCATTTGCACTAATGTCTTGCCTTGTGTATAGGATCAATACCTTATTGAATAGCCAATACATGCCTGATTCTTTGGCTCAAGCCCAGGACATAGTACTGCGATAGATTTCAGAAAGTTTCAGATGCAGTTCTCTTATTAGTTAATTTGTTTTATCGTCATCAGAGAATAAGAATGCAAATAAATGAATAAATAAATAGGAACAAAAATCAATTTGAGATTTTTTTGCATTTCGTATACCTGTCTCGAGAGAAAAGCTTGCTGTATCAGTACTCTTCGTAAAGTGTGGCCTGGACATCATCATATCTCAGCCTGAAAGCTTCGACAGCCTTCAGACGCCTGCAATAATCTACTGTACTTTATAAGCTTAGACAGAGTCTGCTACAGTGAGTGAGAGACGAGGCGGACGGAAGCTGGAGGAGCAGAGGTAATCTCCCCAGCTCCACAAAGCTCAGCAGTGCGCCTTGCTGCTTGTGCGCCAGCATATCACCACATTTAATCTTCTGCATGGGTCACTTTCAGCATGAAAACACAAGTGAGAGATATGAGGGATTATTCCATTGTTGGCACGTGATGCTTTTGGCGCCTTCTGCTGGTACCGAGTGCCTGAAAGGCCAAGTGTTGATCTTTATTCTTTACCCACACCAACCGATTTTCTTCCAGATATCTCTGTGTGAACAGACGACGGAAGTTTTCTGGAATAACAGGTGTCCTTTGGCCATCGTGTCTGAAAAGCCAGGCTTCGCCATCGCCGTCTTGCCGAGCGTAGCCTTGCCCACGTCCCGACCAGTGGCTCTTTTCTGTCTGCTCCCACAGGAGGAGCCCTACGTCATGTTCAAGAAGTCAGACAAGCCGCTGTATGGCAATGACCGCTTTGAGGGCTACTGCATTGACCTCCTGCGCGAGCTGGCCAACATCCTGGGCTTCAGCTATGAGGTGCGTCTGGTCGAGGACGGCAAGTATGGCGCACAGGAGGAAACCACTGGTCAGTGGAATGGCATCGTCAAGGAGCTCATGGACCACGTAAGTCTCAGTTGCTGTTGCTGTCGATAAGCTAGAAAGCTAGAAAGTCATGACTCTGTCAGTATTGTGCAAGTTTTGGTTTCAGTCATGATAATTTCATTGAAGCATGTAGATCTGAAAGGTGTTGAGTTTGTGAGTATTTAATGAAAATAAGTGTTTGAAAACAAATCATTAGCTTGTCATGAAAGTGTTGGGAATTCTGTGTCCCTGGGTCTATAAGGGGGAGGCCTGCGTTTTATTTCTTTAACCTAAGCCTCTATGGTTTTCAACCATTGTTATCATTACCGCACCAAACCCACTTTTTCAGTACCGTTTCAGTACACGTTTGTTAGTTTGCTTTACAAGCATGCAAGTTGCATCTCCTATCGTCAACCTTTTATTGCATATGACGTCACAGCAGGCGGAATTCACCCACTGAGAGGCAAATAGACTGAGTAGCAGAGTTAGTGTTCAGCTTGAATGCCACTGGAGCACATCTAAAATGGGAAAGAGCTGTTGTGCGATTGATTGTAAATCGATTTAACAAGAAATAGGGCTATCTTTTTGATTGCTGAAAACTAAATAATTTGTGTGAAGTGTTGGGGAAATTGCTCACAAAAGTAACAAGTTCACATCCAGAAAGCACAAAGCCAGACTAAGGTTTAGTTTCAACCAACCAGTTGAGTATAAGAGTCACAGTCACTCAACTGGTTGGTTGATACAAATCCTTGGTCTGGATTTTTATTTTCTGGACTTGAACTTCTCTGTATTGGATTTTGTGAGTAACTTCTCCAGCACTGTAAGTAAGTATCGGTCACATATAATATGACCGATACCCGATTCGTCTGATTAGGTATGTATAGGTGCTGATACTGATCTCGAAAATCGGACTGGTGCACCTTCATTATTTTTATCATCATCATCATCATCATCATGAAATAAAGATACACCATTGCATTGCTCTGTACAGCCTTTGCAGGTAAGTTTATTCCTGTGATTTGTATCTCTATTTATCTGTTACATGTCTTTTGACAAAAGGCATACACAAAATAAAACAGGTACTTTAGATATTTGATTTTAAAGTACGCAGTGATGTCATACAACGAAGTCACATGCACGATGTCAGCCCTCCATGAGCCACTACTCCAGCTCAGATGGTGCCCACCCCAGGGTGGCCAGAACATGCAACGATGCATTAATGGACAAGCATAGTAGCTAGAAAAAAAAATGACATTGAAGTAAAACACCAGCCCGTCCCTTGTTGATCCAGGGACACATCGATCTCGGTAAGATTAGGGTTTGCTGAAGATGCTCACGAAAAACAACGTGTGCACGAGCAGGAACAACCTGTGTCAGTGAAGGACCTGTTGGCAGTTAGGGGATGCTTGCCGTGTCCTGGCTACTGCCGCAGCTGTACACTTACCCCCCCTGTCTAGATGCTGAGATGGCGAACCCTTGTTCTCTCATGTTTAGCAAATCAAATTACAACCAAAGTGGTTTAATAACATTACATCACGTTGCTTGTGTAATGCCTAAATTGAAACTGACGTGTTGCATTGTTGCGCTGTGGCGGTACACACAAGGAAAAGCAATTTGTCTGGAATCATCCCACACTTTTTAATCATATTACCACTCAATTACCAACTTTAGCCAAAGAAATTGGTATTATTGAATTACAATTCCCTGCATCGGCAAACAAATCTAGTCTCATTCCTCTAATTTGTTCGCTCTTCTGAGATCCTGGGGGTTTAAATGAGTTGAATGCAGCCTTAGGTTGGTTATATAGTAAAGAAAAGCCCAGTGGTGTGCGTTATTACAGGGGGGGGCGCATCTGTTTTGCCCCAAAGAACATATTAAAAGAAAGAAATGCTATCTTTTTATGTAAAACCATTACAGGCATATGGCCTTTAAACTGCAGGGACAATGGTTTGAGTGTGATTTGTGCAGAGCCTCGCTGCCGACAGCGAGTATAAGCTGGTTTGGATCAGATTGATTCTGTCCTCTAGGCCAAACGCCACATGATGGGAGATATCGGTTACTGATTGCAAGGCGCAGTTTGCCCTGTTGGATCTCCAGCACGAGGAGAGATTCTAACGACCTGTGACGAAAAGACGATTCTTTTTCCCATGAAATGTGTGGGTGGATTAATTCCCTGATTTAAGCACAAAAGGGAACATGCAGAGTTCATCTTCCGTAGAGAAACCCCTTAAAGGTTTGTCAAATTATAAGGTAAAGGAGGGTGAAAGTCACGTTAATGCAGATTCCTTCAGACTGTGGAAATGAGACCGAAATATATATTTTTTCTTTAATCAGTGTTTTCTCTTAGTTGAGCCTAGCCTTGATTCAGTCTGCACGATTGTCTCTTTAACTTTGAATGATTAATTTAAGCATACTTGCCTTACTTTGCGTTTATTACTTAACATCAGAAGTTTTTCTCTGAAGAAGGCTGTTCAAGTGAAGTGGGCATACTTTAGTTTGTTCCTTACTGTCAAAGGCAAATCACAAATCAGCATAAGTGATCTAGCCAGTACCCATATTTAGTCAGTAGATATCTTTATACCAATGACTTTAGATAGAAATACATACATATATTTATTATCGAAACAATATTAAGCATAACTTTTGTACGGAAATAAATTGATCGTCCAGCCTCTTATACTGTACAGTGTCACAGGAATGCCTGGAGCCTTTCCCAGGCAGGAGAGTGCAAAGGCTGGGAGACACTCTGGACAGGATGCCGGTCCATCACAGGGCACAGGGCTAGGGGACACCCTGGACAGGATGCCGGTCCATCACAGGCCACAGGGCTGGGGGACACCCTGGACGGGATGCCGGTCCATCACAGGGCACAGGGCTAGGGGACACCCTGCGTGGAATACTGGTCCATCACAGGCCACAGGGCTGGGGGACACCCTGGACGGGATGCCGGTCCATCACAGATCACATGGCTGGGGGACACCTTGGGCAGGATGCCGGTCGATCACAGGACATAGGGCTGGGGGACACCTTGGGCAGGATGCCGGCCCATCACAGGACACAGGGCTAGGGGACACCCTGGATGGGATGTCGTTCCATCACAGACCACAGGGCTGGGGGACACCCCGAACAGGATGCCCATCTATCATAAGGCTGGGGGACACCATGGACGGGATGCCAGTCCATCACATGACACATACACACACTGTAATTTACAGGCAATTTACAGACACCTCTTGGTATGACTGCATTTCTTTGGACTGAAGGGAGAGAAGCACCCAGAGTGATTCTACACAATACGAGGAGAACATGCAAACACATGCACGCACACACACACACACACACGATTGTTTTTCATTGTGGGGCCTGTCTATTCATTTTTATGGGGCAAACATTAATCCCAACAATGACAAAATACAAGAGTTTTGGCATTTTTATTTTTTTGATTGCATCCACAGATTTTTATAAAATTGCGTTTCCCTTGTTGGAATCAGAGAGGTGGCCCCCACAACATCAGAAATAACAGGTTATTATCACATTGTGGGGACATTTGGTCATGACCCACCCAGACACATACAGTCCACGTATTCATACCTTTAAGGGCCATAACCCTTATCCCAACCATGAAATCCTTAACCAGACCCTAGCCAGCCCTAACCAGCCCTAGCCATCAATGGTTTTCATGACCTTGTGGGGAAATCTTTTCCCCACAATGTAATATTTAACCCAGTCCTGAACGAAGAAATATATATTTCATGTTTTCTTGGAATAGAAGTTCATAAAATTGTATTTTCTGTCAGTACATACGAAACTTCAGGCAGTAGGTAATCAGATCGTTTAAAAAAAAAAAAAACAACAACATTGTAAACTTTTTTAGCCTGAGAGGACTACATTTACATATAAATATGACATGGCCAAAGTTAAAATCCACATTACATTTTCTGCAGTATCACTGTGCGTCTTATTTAGCAAAATCATCCGAGTTTGACTATTGCGACACGTGACACTCGCAGATTTAATGAACTCTCATGAGTTACATGGCTGAGGGGAGAAACTTTACAAATGCCAAAAGTGCAGGAAGAGGCTGTTTTCTCTCAGAGCCCCCCCAGGAGAGACCCCAGCTTCGAGGACACCCCCACTCTGCCCCGGCAGCCATGGATAGCGGCTCTCCTTAGTAACTTGCAACAGAGAAGAACTGTCGAAGCAGCAGTTGCTAAATCAACACCCCTTAACTGATAAACATGGGCTTTAAATTTTGACTTGCCAGCAGTGGTTGCCGTCTCTGGTGTGCGAAGGGCTCGTTTCCGTAATTGAATTGCCTCTAATGCATCTCCCACCCGTGACTTACGGCCTGTTCCTCTCCGCTCCTCTGCTTTGTGTCCACAGAAAGCTGACCTTGCAGTGGCCCCTTTGGCTATTACCTACGTGAGGGAGAAGGTCATCGACTTCTCCAAGCCCTTCATGACACTGGGGATAAGTATTTTGTACCGGAAGCCCAACGGTACAAACCCCGGAGTTTTCTCCTTCCTGAACCCACTCTCGCCCGATATCTGGATGTATATTCTGCTGGCTTACTTGGGTGTCAGTTGTGTGCTGTTTGTCATAGCCAGGTAACATGTCCGTTTCAGCGATTTTTAAAAATGTACACGCACACACACACGCACACACATGCCATTAACCTTTGACACTAACGATTTAATCTCTTTCTGATAAGATTCTGGCACTGGGTAGAATTGCGCTGACGGACGCTAGTGAGATCTGTTTCAGTGGAATCTTACTGTCTGTGTTGCAAAACACACGAATCAAAAATGTTTTCTAGAAAGACGCATTACAAAACGTAATCTAGCCTGTGCAAATCTGACTATTACGATTGGCTGAGGCCTTATTGGCCACACCCACAGAGGCATGTATAGCTAGCCAATAAGCTGTCATGCCGGCAAGTCTCACTTGCCTTTTTTCTGGTTCATTCGTTTGACCGTGCATGACAGCACTGGCCTCCATAATACTAAAATCAAAAACAAAACACCAAACAATCGAGCAATTCTTTCTGAGAAATATAGTCCATTTCCATGTACGCGCCATTGTAATGTTATTGCGCTAAGATGAAAAGCTATTGGCTGAAACCAAAACATGGAGAACGAGCTGAAAACAGCTTCCAACAAGATTGTCCGGATAATGTACAGTACAAACAGACCTCAGTTTAGATTGTCGGCAAAATTCTCACAAGTGCTAGTTTCTGATATAGTAGTGCTGAGAATATGTGAGCGCAAACTCATTGTGAGAGGGGTATGCTTTATCTGACGTCGGGTTGAGGTGCCGTAGAGCCCATCCCATCCAGGGGCTCAGCCCTCCTTGGACAAGTGGAACAGTTGCTATTTTCTTCTTGTTCTACAAGTTAGCTTCGAGCAAACCATGGTGCAGCGGACACCATACTCAGAGCCTGCACACGCCCACGTTAATCAGGCGTTCTGAGGGAAGAGAAGTCGTATATGTGCGTGTCCATGTGTGCTTGCACGTGTGCTTGCACGTGTGCGTGCACGTGTGCGTGCCTGAGGAGGAGCAGAAGCACAGAGTGTCCAAGCACAATCATTGCCCCTCGTCGTCCTCTTACAAGCAACAAGACTATTTTTCATTTCTTCTCTTTTTTCATCATGCTTCAAATGCCGTGGATTATTTTTTATGGGGTAATGCTGAGAGTGTATGTCACTCCGGAGAAGGGTTGAAGAAAAGAACAATTTTTAGGAGTATTGTTGTCACTGGCGGGGAGTACTTGGTATATATACAGTACAGTATTCAGAGGCAGAAGAACCAAGGAGACCCAACGAGTAGGAAAGTTTTATTTTCCCTTTCCACCATCAGATTTATAATGAAGAATGTGCTGGCAAAGAGATGAATGACTCTGTCTAATTATAATTAGCTGTAATGTTTATGCAGTCGGGCACATTATCTAAATCTAACTTTCAAAAATGCATTCCTTCGCAAACCCTTCTTCCTTGGGATAATCACTAATAACGTTTCGGCAATGTAAATTCGCACAGCCGTGAAGACCAGAGTGAGGCTAGATTAGCTTTGTCCAATGCCATTGTGACAAAAATTAAACCTAATTGTTGTGAATGGATTTACATTTCAGCAAATCCCAGCTGATACGTGCTTTTTTTTTCTTTTTTTTTTCCAGTTGTTGTGTGTCTGTCATTGGCTTTAATTATGCACAATGACTGGTAGCGCTTTTAATAGACCAGAATAAGGATAGATTTCATATTCCTATCGCATAGAGGGCTGACATTTACTGTTGGGTGAAGGGCGTTGATGAATTATCAAACGCTCTAAAATGGATAACTGTTTTGCCGCGGTGTTCAATGCAAATCTAATCAGCTGTCAGGAAGGCTGTTGTCATGTGAAAATTAAATGCCAGCATGTCGGAGCGGAATTCTCTCCCTTCTTTACAATGTTGCCATTCCGGGAGGACACACGTGATTTTACCATGAATTGCCCAACTGTCTAGGAGAACAATATTGAGTCCCACGTTAATTACAGACTTTCTCTCCTTTGATGTGACAGATCAGTGTTGAGGTTGGAATAATTTGTGAATTATGCCATTAGTATAATTTACTGGATTTGGTTGCCAGGGCATTATATTTTATATCCGGTTATGATTTATTGAGCTCATCGTGCTAAAGAAAAATATGTAGACTTGGTGCATGCTTCTTTAATACACAGATATGTTTTTTTAAAAGTTATTTTTACCACCTTCGCCATCTCTCTCTTATGATTTTAAATGCATTGATTTTGTGAGCTGATCAGCCACCTGTTGTCTAGACACGGCTGGTAATTTCTGGTCGTAGTGACTGGAGTTTTCCATTGGAGCCCCTGAGCTGAAGGATTGGCAGAATATGAGAAAGTTCAATGATCCACACCTTCCCCTTATCTGGGAACGACGAAGGCAGACCTTTGAAAGTGTTCTTAGCTTCCTCCCTCCCAGGTTAGCACACCAGAGAAATGACTGGGACCTTATATCTGGGTTAGAATTATGGCGATGCCTATAGGATGGTACTGTAATGGGTCACATGGACATGTAGGGCGTCAGGGATGTGCAGAGTGTATGCTAAGCAGGAGCTTGGACTTATCAGGTGGCCAGGCTTTGTTGTACGGAGAACCTGGGATCTTCTCAGTCCTCCAGACTAATATCTCCCCTAGGATTTAAAAATAAACAATAATGTGACTACGTACATTTTTTGTTGTGTTCACTGTAAGAACCTGGATATAAGCTGAAGCATGGTGAAATAAAGAAAAGAAATGAAAAAAAAAACCAAATAATTAACCCTAGAACTTTTGGGCCACCAGCACTGTTTTATCTTCCAACCCGAGAGTTTTAAGGTTAATGTCCATTTTTCCAATGTTACTGGCATTATGATCGTACAAAGAAAAACAAAGCTACAACTGTCATCTAAGTTGGTTCAGAATATGCACCTAACTGTTTAAGAACTCGGTAAGTTGTATTTTCTAATTCAAGTTGTTTATCTAATGCTCATATTTCAAACAAATGGAAACTTTATCGGCATGCTCGTCGCTTCCACTCTTTCGTTTATATTCAGCCTTAAAAACATTACCACAGATGTTAGCCCAGTCTGTGAAGATAAAAAAACATGAAGACCTGATTTGATTTGGAAATGTTTGTGTATGGTATGCTCACGGGTGCTGATGTGTGTATGCATGCCCCTGTTTTTATGTGTGTGTGTGTGTGTGTGTGTGTGTGAGAGAGAGAGCGAGAGAGAGGCAGGAAGAGAGAATGGCCTCCAAATCACAGGGTTACTCTCTCATATAGAGAGAGAGGCAGGAGGAGAGAATGGCCTCACAGAGTTACTCTCTCATATAGAG
>JAODKM010000126.1:455233-473896 GCA_026780845.1 Petrocephalus sullivani | reverse complement strand
GCTCTGTCACCCCGCTTGGCAGATAACAGATTCCCCTGGGGGGGTAATCAGCAAGCCACTGTTATCCCGGTTAAAGGCAATAACAATCAAGGGCAAACAGCCCCCCCCCCCCCCGACCCGGTTTGCAGTATTAATATGGGGCTATTATAAGCAAGGGGAATGGAGGCTTGGACGGAAGCTGTGGATAGGATAGTGGCGAAGGCCTGATTACCCTGAGCAGAGCAGCTTTGCATGTGGAGACCAGCTGATTTTGAAATTCGGGGCCTGCCGTCACCTCTGACCTTCGGTTGAACAGAGCTTGTCACTTAGAGATTCCACTCGACCTATCAGAATTGATGGCGAGGGCAAAGTGTGCTCCATTGCCCTGACAACCACATGAATCTCATCGCCGGACGATTCCCCGCCATTTTAAAAGATGCATGTTGGCCGCATTTGAAAGGCAGTCATGCTTCTGATCGGCCTTCTTTCACACAAATTGGCGCACAGGCAAACACAAATGGCCAATATTCCATTAAATGGGGAATTGATTTGTCTGCTATTTAAATATATTACTTTCAATATGGATTTTTGAGCTCTTCTGGGGATGAAATTTGCTGATGAGTAGGTAAAACCTGACCATGTGCAAATTTGCTGGTTTTTGACAGACCTATATGCTTGTGTATAATGTTTGTGCTAGTAAGGAATAGCAGAGGAAAAGGTTTACATTTAGCTATTTATTTTTATATAACCCTGTAATAACTTTTATATTAAATATGCCCTCGGTTTACTTCAGCTTCTGTTGACATACATCCCTGGCGACCTACAGTATAGATACTTCGGCAATGCATTTACTGTACCATTTGAATCTTTTTCACACCTAAACTGTATAACGTGACGGTTTTATATTTGACCCCATAAATACTTCACCTGGCTGCGGGTTTTTTTAGATGGTAAAGCAACACGGAATATTACCTGATAGGGGAAAGTCGACACCGTTTCGAAAAGCTATTTTCATTTTTTAATAGATTTGTTTTTTTTTTGTCATTTTAAAATCTGTTCTTGCTTTTTGTTTTATCATCAAAAAGGCTCTTATCAGACACAAACGCCGGCTTGGCAGTCTGACTTCTCCTTTCCGAGACTTTTTTCTTCACATTGTGTTTTCATATGTGTCAACATCAAAACGATCTGCTGAGCCAAGCACATCCTCTGTTCCTGCTCTCCGCTTCTGTCATCCTTCAGCCGTCCCTCTTCTCACTTTTTAAAACTCCCAGAACTCGATACTTTTCTGCAAAGGGCGTCCCGGCCCTGCTCCCTGTCCCGGCTCACACCGGGACAGAGCCCTCTGCGACGCCGTCCCGCCAGACTCTGGAGTCCGGCATTCCTGTCTTAGTGAGGACCGTCCATTCATTTCCATGGGAAAAACCCTAATCCCAATCACCACATCCTTACCCCCTACCCAGCCCTAACCCTAAGTAACCAAACAAAATACAAGACTTTTGGAATTTTACTGTTTTGATTTCATTCACAGATTTTTGTGAAATGAGGTTGTCCTTGTGGGGACCGAAAAAGTGTCCCCATAAGGTAAAAAGTTCCAGGTTTTATCACATTGTGGGGACATCTAGTCTCCATAATGTAATGATTACACAAATGCACAGGGCCATACACTCTGAGTGACTGAGAGCCGTCAGTTAGTCTAACTTCATGCTGGAAGGCGACATGACCCAGGGAGAACGTGCAAAGTGCAACTCCGGGTGGATATGAGACTCGCATTCACACCGTGCTGGTGAGACACCACACTGCTATCTGTTCAGTCACTGTGTTTTTATTAGTAATTATTTATATTTTATTCATCTTTTTAAATTCATACTGCATATCACATGGTGTAGTTGCCAGCAGAAGTTGCCAGCAAAACTGAGTCCTGCCTCAATTCTCTCCATGCTAACTGAAGATGCTAAGGAATATTTCAGAGTGAACCAGATCCTAAGTAGCTTTTTAAAGCAGATATAACCAATGAATGAAATAATTAGCCTCCATCTATCCGTTTACTGCTTATTCAGTAGAGGGTGAGCCTAGAGCATGGAGCCTGTCCCAGGAAGCTCAGAACACGAGGTAGGGGACACCCTGGACAGGATACCAGGCCATCACTGAGCGTAGAGCAGGGGACACCCTGGACAGGATGCCGGTCCGGTACAGTGCACAGGGCAGGGGACACCCTGGACAGGATGCCGGTCTGTCACAGGGCAGGGGACACCCTGGACAGGATGCCGGTCTGTCACAGGGCAGGGGAC
Source organism: Petrocephalus sullivani (assembly GCA_026780845.1). Classification (NCBI taxonomy): domain Eukaryota; kingdom Metazoa; phylum Chordata; class Actinopteri; order Osteoglossiformes; family Mormyridae; genus Petrocephalus; species Petrocephalus sullivani. The sequence goes on along the minus strand of JAODKM010000126.1, from coordinate 471,629 downwards.
ACCCTGGACAGGATGCCGGTCCGTTACAGGGCCGGGGACACCCTGGACAGCATGCCAGTCTGTCACAGGGCAGGGGACACCCTGGACAGGATGCCGGTCCGACACCAGGCACACGCTCACAGACCGTAGGCGATTTATAGATACCGCTTGACCCGATTGCATGTTTTTGGAAAGTGGGCATGGAGCCGTGCCAGCCAGCGAGCTTGCAAACTTCCCACACAGAGTCTAGAGTAGTTTATGAGTAACGGTAACCCCGGCGGTGCGAGGCCGTGGGCCACCACTGCACCACCTGCTCAGCAAAATGTACAGGTATGAAAAATGAGCCAAAGCCCAGATCTTACTGGCTGTCACTCTGGAGAAACAATATATAAGTGAGAGAAATGCTATTGTTACTTAAGCCCAGCGTAATGGCTGGAATGCAGGCGCCTTGATAGCCCTGGGTTCTAATAACAGTGTTTGATAAGCAGGTGTTATCCTGTTTACACCGTCGCCATGATCTGCGCGGGAGGCGGAGATGGTGGGGTGTTTTTGTCATGAAAAACTCGAATATTTCATCTTAAGCTGCCAATCAGGCCAGTGTGTCGGTGTCGACATGTGGACATTGTGGTATGATGTCAGAGGGGAACGGGAGAAGCTCTTTGTTTGCTTGACTTGAGGACCATTGTGACATTTGCTCTGTGTCATCGGGCGACAGTTTAGTGTTTGTGTCTGTGATGTAGCACAAGCCCTATCTGTCAAGTTTAAGACACATGAAGTGATTGTACGGCTTAAAAACCCCTCCTATTTTTCATTATGTTATATTCTAATTACTGCGCAAGCTTTTAATTTCTTAGATTGTTGTTCTTTGAAAATGTGCAAAACACTTTTCAGATCAAGATATCCTGACGGGCTGACGGGATATTGAGGCATCAAGGCCTTCTGGGCAATTATTTAATCGCTGTACACAAACAGAGATGTAATATATTTACATAGACACAGATATTAAGCCAAAAACGCAAATATAAAATCTATAAAAATTAAATCCCCCTCATTGAAAAACCAACTTGTGATGTACTTAGACTTTAAATCCTGAAAGTAAACAAACAAACACACGACACAGTATGTTTCCTGGGTGAGTGGTGCCTTAATTGATTGGTGATTTATTTTCTCTTTTAATTAAGTATTTTACAAGTCCTTTGGTATGCAGTTTGCCAAGTAGCAACATTGATTCCTCTATGGAGCCACTTATTCAATTTACATTTGGTTTATTTGATTAGGCAATTCATCTTCTAATAGCACTGTAGTACATAAATACACACTGAGGTGAATGAATGTCTGCGTGTCATTACATGGTCATAAAATTCTTTAGTTTTACATTTTTAAACTTGTAATAAATTATTGAAAATTTTGAAGTAAATGGAATTCACTGACCTGTGGTCAGGTGTATATAATAAGAACATTAATTATACTTGTTTGTTTTTCTTTTTTTTAACTATACACAAGACACGGGGGCGCCTGCATCTCCGATGAATACGGGGGCACATTTTCAGACTAAGTGGAACCTCGTATGTGGCCCCGGGGGTGCGTTTTCACAGACCTCTGCCACGGTTTTTAATTGCACAAGTGTTCCTCTGTATGGAGAACGAAGTTCTGCCGCCGCGGCGGCCCTTTTGCGTCGCGCCGCGCTGAGCAGGGCAATTGGAGGCACGCCTTCCCTTCATAACGCTCAACTAAACCCAGGCGCTTGAAACGGATTGGGAGCAACAGTGCCGAGTTGCTGAGATGTGGACCTTTTTAATGAGCTCCTCTAAAGAGCTCAGGGGAGATCTCTGCTTCTTTCTTGAGCATTCCGAGGAGCCTGGCTTCAGCGCTGGAATCGATACCACCCATCGAAAAATACTATTTCATCATCCGATCAGATCCTATGCGCGGAAATGTAAAGTGGCTTAATTTCACTCAATCGGGAGGAAATAGCACACGCCTGTATCCATATGCACTGAGGAGAATGTGAATGAGGGTCCTGTTTTTACTAGGAAGGCTCTCAAGGTGATCTGGAGTGAACATGTTTGCCTGTCTGTTGTTGATTAAAGGTTATAAGTGTGTATTATTCTGGAGTGCATCATTCATCACTGCCAGTCCCATTATCATCACGATGCAGAAATAATAGATTAATATGAGGGAGACATTCCACCACGGCGCCTAAGACCCTGGGCTGCCTTGGACAGCCTCCTCCTGGCCCATGAATACACGCATTGGTGCACTGGGATTTTGTGATCCAGTGAGGGTCAGCCGTGGAGCCTGGCATTGCTTAAAGTTTCAAACATACGTGGTTAATGGTTTGTGGGCATTACAGTATTAGTGGATAGGGTGCAAAATCTTTGAAGCGGCAATATGAAATCAGATTATTCTAGTCACGTGTTGCAGATGTAGGATGTGGTTTGTCTGGTGTCTGGTATTGGATTGCTCTGTGCTGATTGGTTACTCCAGCAACCCCAAGTATGTTTCCATTTCTCATTGGCTCCATTTCCTAACCCTCAGTGATTCTGTCCTTGAGTTTTACCGCATTCAGGTCAGCAGTGTACATTGCAGTACAGCGGGCTTTGCTCCGTAACTGTGTTACTGTGTAACTTACTGGGCCACACACAATACAAACAGCTGTTCTTAGTGTGGTTGCACTATGCAGTCTCCCCTTAGTAGCATGGTCATTGCAGCTCACTGTTGCAAAGACTTCATTCTATAATGGCAACTCATTTAAAATGGGAATCATCCTAAAATCGCCAGGCTATTACTGGGGCAAGTTAGAGATAAAACAACATTGGAAATTCAGTTGAGAGTAACAGAAGCTTGTAATTTCATTTTTAACTCCTCACCTGGAAAAATTGCTTAAGCTGCCGCTGCTGCATCGCTCAGTGGCTTCCGTGCGTATCTCAACATTATTTTTAGCAATATGTGTTCATATTTGCTGTGCGTGAGAAAGAAGTGGGGAAAGTGAGTGGGGGATAAAAGGCACTGGGAGCTCTGCGCACCTTTCGCCGTGCGGCTGGTGAAATACATTACATGCTTTGCAGCGATTATCAGTGTGATCTATCACCAGCCGTCCTTTGGTGTTATTTAAGCCTGATTAATGTGAACTTCTTCATATAGTAGTAATAAAATTCTCTCTTATTCATATACAATTCTCTCTTCTTCCTACAGCCAGGGAAAAGCTAAATAATTTTTAATTTCGGCCAAAATACCCCAATGAAACTGGAACATATGTTTTTATATAGATTGCAATATCTTTAGTACTTATAACTCATATGTTTAAGAATATAATTTTAAAATAGACATCCATTTATGATTATGTAAAGTTTCAAGCTAGTTTTGTTTGAAGAATTTGTTCAGTTGCTAACAAGATCATATATTGTTTAAAAAAAAAGAAAGGATTGTAAAACCTGCAGGACATCAGGCCTGAACAAACATCAACCAAATTCTTCATCATTCACCTTTTTTGTGTCTGGACACCTTTCTGTGATGCCATCTGTATGCAATGGGCTAGGATCTTGTATGATGTCACCATGAGGTTTCGACTCATACAAAGGTCCAGAGGTGATTATCGGGACTCGGGGGGGGGGGGCCCTATAGCAAAAAGAAAAAAGGGGAAAAAACAATGTGGCACATGGCAAAATTATTACCATTATAGCATCTAAATTTAGCCTAATAATGTACACAAGAAAATAAACACATACTTTATTTTCAGTTTTGTGAAAAACAGAATACACAAGTAATTGTTGTTGCAGAGTCCTGTGAAATGGGCCCCCCACCCCCCCACCCGGCTCTTGTCTGTCTAGCCCGTATGGTCACTATGCCTCTGAGCCAGTCTGTGACACACTAGCCACCTCCCAGCTCGGGCAGGTTACACCTAGTTCTGCAGTAATCCCTTGTCTTTGAACCATACACAACTCATCTATATGATGCCAAAATCCAAAACATGGATCTTTCATATTTACTAAAACTCTCCTGGATCAACGAAACAGAAAAGGATCGATGAATTCCCGTCTTCGAATCTTCTTTTGTATATTTTCATTCATATTTACCTTCCAGTAGAATTCTTTAGCTTTCAGTACTTGATTTATTTCTTTCTATACTCCTTTTTTCTCTCATCAGACTCATTTTGCCATTAGTGTTTGCCATCATTTTAGTTCCACCCTTCCTGCGTGTTTTCACGCACAAATTTTAAGTCTGTTCCTATTTTTGGTCTTTTAAGATCAAACATAAATGAATTCAGTTGACATGATGGATTAGTAGACAAGCCCTCTTTGCAAGATTCAGGGGTTCCTGCAGTGTGAATTAAATGAGGTAACAAAAACTGAATGGCAGGGAAAAGTCAAAATCCATGAATGAAACTCTGATCTAAAGATTGTACTACATATTTAATGAAAAAATAGACAATAAACTTAAATGAAATAGGTCTTCATTAACCTGTTGATTCGGAATGTCGTTTTTATTTGACTTCCCACTGTTTCACAGCAATTAGCTCGTGACCGTTGACCATTATTAGCTGTCCTATCTCATGCTACCAATCCATGTGAATGGATGCTGACTCAGAGCTCGCAGTGTGTACAATTCAGCTTCGCATATGGAATAGACTGCTAAACAGGGATGATTCTCCTGCTTCTGTAAAACAAAAAAATAAATAAAATCAAATGTTTGCTCCATGTACAATTGATCGAAGAGCCTGCCAATACCCGATTAAAAATATAAAAATAAGTCATAGTGCAAATGGCTAAATGCCTAAATGTCTTTGTGTAAGGGCTACTGAAACTTTCATCGTGATCAGTGTCAACACCGTGTAGAGTGTCAGGTTCCCGAAATTTGAAATACTTAAACATGAATACTGACATTTATTTAAATGTGAATACAGAAAACCAGGCTAATTTTCAAGTTACGCCCTTGTAATTTGTTTTCAGAATCTGAATCAGAAAACTTTTATTATCCCAGAGAAAATTGTGATTATAGACTGTACAACTGCACATATGACAAACACAGACAATAACAGACCGACACAGACATACACAGAACCACAGACAGCTGTTTGTGTAACATAGTTCCTTGGCTGGAAGGATTTTCTCCCATAGTAACCACAATAATGTAGTTACTACAGAAATTTTGGAATGTAAATAGTATATTTATGCGACCCCTGTAGCCGTTAACAGGACAGGCAGTCGGCAGGATGCATGGATAGATTAATTACATTGGGTTTGTATGTAGAGAAACACTACAGTCACAGGCAGTATATGTACTGTTTATTTAAAAAAGTAAAATGTGAGACCCATTTTAACACTTGCTGCTGGGCAACCTTTTCTTTTTAATAAAATGTCTATTTACAACTTAGCATAGATCTTGAGGGAGTGCCAATGAAAAACTTCTTAACTGCGATGCAAAAGATTATAGTGATACTGTGTAATATTTTGTATTGATAAAGCCCTTCTATCAAAGCTTCGAAGGAGAGCCTACCCACTAGTAACTTCTTTGAGTTGAAACGGTTATCAATCCTCATGTGTATTCAAATAGAACAATTTTGCATTATCAGCAGGCTACCTGGCAAGCTAAATCAGCTGATTTCTCAAGGGTGACTTAAAAAGATTCTGATAGGCAGTTCACAAATCACCCAGTTGATCTAAAATATTGACCGGCCACAAAAAGTCATTACACGCAATGATGGCAGATGGGTCCTTGAAGATGTAACTTAATTTTGTGCAGAGAACGTTCCTTTCAGAGAACGTAATACTCACACAATTACTGAACAGGCAAATACTTTTGCTGTTGCAGTACAGTACTACAGTGTCTCTTCTCCCTGCAGGTAAATGCCAAATAGTAGAGATGATATAGAAAGAAAGTGTTAGCAAGTTCAGCTTGGTCTTAGATCCTCTGAAATGGGTAGGAGCTCAATACCATACTAGGGGCCAGGACACAGCCAGCTGGTAAAATGTGTTATCCTGCAACCAAAAAGTGTGCCTTTAGATCCATGTATATCATGAGCATTCCACATTGTCTCTCTGTTTTATTGCTGGCAATGTGGTGGAGCAGCCTCTGTACGGTATGACCAAAAGCACAAAAAGTGGAAATCAGATAGCTAGGAGTGGCTCACCTTGATAAGAAATCAGCTTCCGCAAATGATCATCCGAAAAAAACAACATTGTGAAACTGGAAAATTGTATGCTATCGGGAAAACGTGACTGCTGAACAATGAATCAAATAATGCTGGCAATCTAAAGGTGTTTTACACAGGGAGTTAAAGCGCTTTCTCTGGTAGCTAAAAAATAACAGCTTAAAGTGACACAATTCAGCTTCCTACTAGATTTCATTATGAGGGATCTTTGTATTTGTGTTGCTTTCTTCCTAAGTCTCTGAAATCGAGCAGTTTCTAATGCCAGTTGTTTATGAGGAATTATTCTCTTCGTTTTGCGATTCTTAAAAGAGCATTTTTGTAGCCTTTTCTGAGATGTGTTGACTGCTTTGTTCGCAAAGAATGTGCTGCTTGACTCGCCCGCCACAAACAAACCTTTTCAGGGGCCGTTTTGAGTCATTATCACACAGCTGTTTCATCAGCGGAGCTGCTACGGGGAAAAGTGGGCTGTATTTAATGTAATGACCCGGAAGGGGGTGTCTGTGCTTTGATGTCAGAAAAATTACTCATTTCTTAAAAAAAAAAAAAATTAAATAAAATAAAAAAAACACTTCAATAGTTGTAAATTACCTTTGGCTTGTCTTGTTAGCTTCTGCATAAAAAAGGCTGTCTTTTTTTCTTAAGTCGAGTGGCTTGTATCTATGCACGTCTCCAAGTGCTGGTTGCCCGTTTCATGGCCCGTATTCTCCCTTTATAGGTCGGGCATTTGTAGATTTGCAGGGCTAAAAACGAGCTCCCGTGTAACCTGTCATCAGTGCAAAATAAAACAAATGTATTCTGCATTTATTGTGACACGTGACAGCTGTTAATTCCACAGAAGTTTGGATCAGAAGACAGAAAAATAATTTGAGTGATTTGAAATGTGTATGGACATCAGTCCTGTAAATGGACAGGACTGAATAAGGCTGGAACATCAGGACAAATATGGGAGCTTTTTATATTTAGACATTGTGAGGTTTTGATGGCCTGTGAAATTGCAGCCATTTTAAAGATATTTTTGCCCCTGTTATAACAGCACTGCCTGGCCAGTGGTGCTTGGTTATTTAGAATGAGTTCCACATACGGTCATTCCTGACTGCTGTCCTGCCCATTCTGTCTCCCAGAAAACCAAGATCTCAACCTACGACAAAATGTGGGAGTTCATGAGCAGTCGCAGGCACTCGGTGATGGTGAAGAATGTCGAGGAGGGCATCCAGCGAGTCCTCACGTCCGACTACGCCTTCCTCATGGAGTCCACCACCATCGAGTTTGTCACGCAGCGCAACTGCAACCTGACACAGATTGGCGGCCTCATCGACTCCAAGGCCTACGGCGTGGGAACGCCCATGGGTAGGTCCTCAACGAGCCTCCCTCACTCTCAGCTACAACCTAATGGGGCTGCAGGCCAGGGGAATCCACAGCTTCACACTTACATGCTATAAATATTTCAGCCCAGAAGGAAGATGAGGAATTATTGGGCAAATGGCCTGTGAACGATTGAACAAGTAACTACTAAAGCATAAGAGAGAGAGAGAGATTACTTCCATTTCATTCCAGAAAGGGGGGGGGGGGTTTCAGCTTTCTTCTGTTGACAGAGCATGTGACGTTGAGTCCCACAGATGTGTACTTTGCAACTCTGGTGGGCTCAGCAAGGTAGGCCCCGCTAATGTGGGTTTCAGAACAGCCGGCTTTCGGATGTTACTCTGGGATGTCTCAGCAGAATGCAGCCGGCTAGGTTTCTTTTTGTTTTGCTACAGTACTTGTAGGAAGTACCTTATCTTGTGGGGATGTGGAATGCATGGACACAGACCAAGTGATGTCTATCTGTTGTTCACTTGGTATGACAAGCTTACAGATCTTGCTGTGAGGACAAACAGCAAAAAGTGTATAGACAAATCCCATATAAAGTTTATGCGGAAGAAAACTTAGAGACACATTAGCTATAAGACGGGAGAAATATAGGATGCAGTGGTTCATTTTATGGAGTGGTCACGCACAAGAACAATACTCTGAACTGCTTTTTTGTTTGCTTTGAGGATGGCTTCAGATTTGATCTGAAACAAATAGCTATCTCTGGTAAATATTGGCAGGATTTTTTAACTACACAGGTTTGTGTGTGCTTGATGATTTTGAAGAATATTTTTCAATATATTCTTCATACACCTCAGTCCAAAGTTTAATGAGTGATGATTTTTCTAGAGTCTAGAGCCTAGAGTTAGACTTTTTCCTCTGAATCGGACATGGGCATCGGTCAGAACTTTGAGTAACAATCGTTACCGTCTTGCGCTGATTAGCAGGATGCTGTCATGACGCCTCTCTGAACGGAAGGGTGAGGTGATTAACGACCTGCCGGCAGCCACCCGAAATGGACGTCACACACTGCTGCCTTCTCACAAGCAGGACATTAATCCTCCGGACGGTGCCGGCCCAGTCATTTCCCGCCTTAGTTTATGCCACGGATCATTATCTCAGTTCCACACGCCGCATTTCTGTGAGCACTTATGCGTTTCGGAGCTTGAGAGTACACGGGTTCCTCAGAGTGTCTGAGGCACATGTGCGTGCACCCGCGTGTGCGTGTGTTTATCCACTGTAAGGCAGCATTTAGACCTGTTGTTCCCCAGTGAGACATTTGCAAGCTGTCAAGAACGACCCAGTTGGATAGCAAATTCTCAGTCATATATTTTCCGATGTCTTTCTTGGAGTCACTGTGCGGGGTTTTAATTATGAACTTTACAATCATTTCACAGGCCAGTCATCAGCTCAGGCTCATTGCCTAAGAGTGACTCACAAATCGCTGTTCAAATCTAAGCAGCATCATTCGCTGAGGCATCCCGTTGGGGGACAATCGCCATCGTGCGCGGTGTCTGAGCTTTTCACCGCAACGTGGCACCGTGACCAGCTGCGTGCAAGCAGGCCAATGTGAAAAAAAATATCTGGGGGGAGAAAAAAAATCGCAAACAGTGACTCCCACATTGGGGACACCCCCGCATCGTCACCCGGAAAAGACACATCCCTCTGCAGGGCGGGTTATATAATCGCAGACATACCAAAATAGAACTGCAGAAATCAGGGACGGAAGGCGAAAGAAAGACGAGAGACGGTGTGCATGCACAAATGAAACTGCGGCGTGCGTGCTTTCCAAAATGTTCTCATTTTTTTATTTATGTACTTGGCATGGCAGTGCACAGTCACAGGGTACCTTACAAAGCTTATAGCTCGCGCCTTATCTGCAGCTGTCAGAGCTGGGTATTAGGTGGGCATTAAGTGTTCCAGGACGCGCATCTCAGGTTGTGCCCCTCAGGTCCCAGGGTCTGAACCAGCAATCTCAGGATCGCAAATTGGCAGGAAGGACACACAGAGATGAAGCGTGGTGGAGCGAGTCTGGCCATCCTCACACGCCACTGCCTCACGGTGCGCTGCACACGTGCACGGTTCTGTGTGGCCCACCCAGCACCGGAGAATCTCCTGGCTCCTTAGTGCAGTCACTTAAACCGTGTTAATGCGGCTAATTTGTTTTCAAGCCTCCAGATTAAAAATGTATGCGGTTCTGTTTGTCACTAAGTAAGACAGAGAGACAAAGCTGCAATGATGTTAAAGTACGAAATCTTGGTGCTATAAATACGATTTTGGTCTTACAGCAGCTCATTTGAATTTCTGTGTTTACAGAGGATGCATCGGGGACACCATCGGCTCCCTCTTAGCGTATTGCAGCTTCTCTCCTTTGCCAGCACAGTTTACTAGACAGCATTTTCCTCAATCAGGATTTAACGTATTAGTCACTACGGGCCCGGTGGGCACATTCATTTTCACGAGCAAATGCACGTTGGGTAACAAAAAAAAAACCAAAATTTTTTATGTGGTGGAATCACGGAAGAACTTAGTATTAGAGAAAGTAGCCAATTGTTTTTCCTTATTTTTTGCAGAGGATACTGCTTAGTTTCAGGTTTGATTTACTTTAATCAGACCATCGTCAGGCAGCACTCATGTTTAATTTCTTGGATAATTCTTCAGTCAGCTTCAGTTGCCGTCCTTTGTCTCCTTGAAGGCATCTCAGACTTGCTCTGCCCGTCTGCACTATATCAGTTCTATATATTCTCCTTTTTAACCTTTGGTTTGGGATAAATTTGGCTTTTAAGCGATGTGGGCCTGGCACTGGGGGTGTGCTGGTCCGTGTGGAGGTGGTGGCTTAGAGTCCCACCCAGGCTTCCCACGCTGAAAGCAGCTTCTGCCCTTGTGGGAAACCCAGGTCACCCAGCTTGAAGGTTCTACCATTGTCAAGGGCACAGAGGAGTTCCTGTGAGTTCCTCATCCTTAAATGCTGACAAGTCAGCAGTGTAACCTACCTTTTTAAGCCTGGCATCTCATAGGGTAAGTGCATCACATCTGAATTAGTTAAATCAGGCACTATGAATGGCACTGTGGTGAGCACAGAGCAGGCAAATTCTCTGCGTGGGGATTAGGCAAAGAGGAATTTCTTTATTTTGTGCATGGTTCCCGTTATGGAAACTGGGTTAGGGGCAGAACCGACACAGCACGAATAGGAATCTCACCAAATAAAGGATCCATTTTGTCAATAAAAGTGAACTTACTGAGGGCAGTTACGAGCAGAACCCAGTTTTTCAAGAATGGTGGGTGGAACAAAGCAGCGGAAGTTACCCCAGACGGCTAGCTCTCTGCGAGACGCCTTTTTGATCGGCAGAGAATGTGAGTGATGTTCTCCTGCGCGCGCGTAGGTGGCTTTGGAAGGACCCGTCGGGGGTCCGCATCCCCGGCAGCATCTGAATCCTCCCGATACCCATAGTGTCCCAGGATGAGGTAAACTCAGGAACCTCTTCAAAGCACTCAAACTGGGAAGTAATTTATCTTCTAAGACAGGGACAGCGACAGGAAACATTGCTGCATAACTGTTTTTAATTAGTGAGAGCGGCTTTAACAACTGAAGGATATTGCCAGGACCCCAAATTCACAGCAAGGTGTGATAACAACATTAGCAGTTCTGCTAAAATAGTCACAGTTAAGGCGCCTTGGGGCAGAAGGTTCTCCACGCAGGGTGCCTGACGTCCCCCCCCACTCATAATGAGCAGTGCAGGCTGGAAGAAGGCCCACACAGCCGGGCGCTACTTATTCTGCCGTTTCTGAGTGCAGAAGAGCGGTATTCTGCTGTCCCATAATGCTTAGCAACTTTGCACCCACATGCTGGTCATTTTAACCATAGATTCAGCGAGACAAGTTTTGATTGTGACCAAGGGCTTGTGCCAGTGACAGTCTGACATCGCAGCTGGGCTGCTTGCATAGCATATATGTCACCTTGCATTTTTTTTATTCGAATGGATATTTTACAGAATGTACATTAGAGCAGGGTTCTGAGAAGTATAATATCCCCATTTTAGAGCCCAGCTACTGCAGTAGGGAGTTTCCAGACAATGGCGTTGCCGGGCTCTCCTGTCTGCCAGTGGGCTAACGGTCGTTCCGATCCGACTCCCAGGCTCTCCGTACCGGGACAAGATCACCATCGCCATCCTGCAGCTGCAGGAAGAGGGGAAGCTGCACATGATGAAGGAGAAGTGGTGGCGAGGAAACGGGTGCCCGGAGGAGGAGAGCAAGGAGGCCAGCGCTCTGGGCGTGCAGAACATCGGCGGCATCTTCATCGTGCTGGCCGCCGGCCTCGTCCTCTCTGTCTTTGTGGCTGTGGGCGAGTTCTTGTATAAGTCCAAACAAAATGCACAACTTGAAAAGGTAAAAAAACATTTTCACATTTCTGGCCTACAATGAAAATGTGCAAGATCTGTGTATATGTGTGTGTGTGTGTGTGTGTGTGTGATCACTTGATTTTAATTTGCTTTACCTTATATATTTTTTATATGCCTACAAACAATGCTACTTTCTTATGCCATTTTTGGTATTTTTGGGAATGTTTTTTAAAGAGCGACTCTAACACACTGTTGAAAAAGCAGAATCGCTGATGCTAATTTCACAAAAGTGCATGTACTGTATGCGTGTAGATGTGCGTGACGCCGAATTTGGTTATTTCACTTCTGAAGTCACTTCTGAGCGACTAAAATCTGAGAGGTACCTGAAGGCCCTCTGTGTATGTGCAGAGGTTGTCATGATGTGTTTTGTGTCTGAGATTCTTCTTGCATTTGTCTTGAAGAGGGATCTGAATAAGGGGACGAACAGGGAATGTCAACCATAGATGCAATTTTCCAGAAAATACTTTGTGTTCAGATGACTGTCCACATGCATTTGAAGCAGCCATCTTGGTGATCACCACGTCTCATGTTATTCTCTGCTTGCTTTGGCCTAAACTTCCACAGCACCACATTCTGCCTGACCTCACTCAGTTCTTAGCCCGAGTTCAAATGGGATAACTGCTGCAGAATTTAATTGCCAGCCAAGTGCATTCAGGTGACTGTGTGCTCAGATGGGCTGGCAAACCCAAGGAGTGCTTCCTGCCATGTGCCCCAAAATTTTTCACGTCACCAGTTACCCCGTTGACCTCCATAATGTTTCCATGTTTCACATGCAACATGCATTCATCTATTTTAGGGGATCTGATCGCGGGAGGCCTGAGGCGTGGGGCGGGGTACACAAGGGACGCCGATCCAGCGGAGGACACTTACACACAGGCCTGCATTATAAGCCATTTAGAGACACCTGAAAGGCATGCTTTTGAACTGCATGATGAAATCCATGTAAACGAACTGGGCACTTGGAGTGAATCCATAATCCTGGAACAGTGAGGACACTGTAACCCCTGCTGAATGACCCTGTCTCTCACGCTATGTGCAAAACAGCAAAAGAGCATCACTGTCGTCAAAGCTACAGATCATCACATATATTCCCACTCGCATATTACTCATAATTCGGCGATAAAAACTCTAATTATTCATAACTTCAATGAATTATTGAGTGACACTTTTCTTGTTTCTATTTATCCACATTCGTTCACGTGCTTTAAAAAAGCTTTTGCTTTCATTTTCACTCTCTGCTGTCCGGCCGCTCTCCTACCCAACAATGGGTGTGTATCAGCATTAGCCATGTAAATCTTGATCATTCATCAGCACTTAGCCTGCCTCTCCAGGGGGCAGCTTTAAAAGCCTCCCCTACACCCTTTATTGATTTGAAGCACTGTTTTTGTTTGTTGGACCATCAACCATGTATTGATATTTTCAACACACTCTGCTGTGAGGTATTGTTCTACAATAAGCCCTTTGTCATTGACGCTCTCAGAAATATAGTCCCTCGGTGAATAATTGTGGGCTCCTCCTTTCTTTTTTAACGGAACGTGAGGAATGAAGCCTTAATGGAACCCAGCAAGCAATGATAGGAGCCCAGGCCCGCGTTCTATGAAACACGGGAGATCCAGAGGATCTGACTGTGGCAACTCCAGGGCCCCAAACAAATTTGTAGCTTGGACTCCCCAGCACATTACTGGGGGATCTTACAGCTGTTCCCAAACTAATTTGGCACTCAGATGACAGGTTGCGCTTATTTTCAGATGTCAGAATCGGGGGGGTATTAGTTGCCCCTTTAATGTCTGCATAAAATTTCATATGTGAAAATGAAGGGAGATTAGTTAGTTGCATATATTTAATGTTGTGAGCAATAAATCTCAGAATGCAAGAAGTGTTTATTAATTCCGTAGGTGGTGTTTTAATGAAAATTTGTATTTATTTCCGCCTCAGACTGTATTACAAATAACTTTCATTTTACAGCGCTGACGCATAGTTGTTGAATATTTTAATAAAAGACTGAAAATTTATAGGGTGCCGTTTTTGAGATTCGCTGTTTGGTCATTCAGCCTGTGAGTTGTAGCTGATTCCCAGTCGCAACTCTCAGGTTCCTTTCATGCCTCCACACATCCTCATGACCTCATACTTGGCCTTGTAGCGTCCTCTTGGTTCATACATGCACATTTCTGCCGTCAAGCACGCCACCATGCCTACATACATATACACGGGCATCGAGATACAGCCTGACTTTATGCAGATGCACTCCATTTGTTTAACAGAAAAATAATAAACTTCTCATTGATCATTTTTAGCTACTCTTAAGTGTTTAAACTGTTTTACATTGTTATGGTTATGAAAGTATTGCAAACCTATGATAAATAATATTTGGTATTTCACTGTATTCATTTAAATGATCTGTAAAATGTATTCAGAACACATCAAGGGCAGACTGTTCTGTTTAACGAAGGTCTTCTTTTATAATTTTTTTTTTAAATTCTTGATACACATTGAGCATTTTCTGGTATTATCTGGTATTAATGAAATGGGAATACCAATGTGTCTTTTGTGTTTTTATCTATGGAAACAAGCCTCGTTGCAATAAAAAGTTCCCATGCAGTATCTATGTTCTCCGTTCTGCACATACTACAGAACATAGTTAGGTACTATCTGCTTCATACTTTTGTTCAAGCAGCACCCTGCTTTGCACAATCAAGCAATTCAGTGCCTTGCTTAAAGGTACAGTACGACAAATTCTGGGCTCCTTCCAGGATTTGGACCAGCAGCCCTTAAGCAAGACATACACATCCTCTCTAACTTGGCCAAATGCCATGGCTTGAATGATGCTACCATTCAGTCAGAGAGCTCAGACCCACCCTGATAACTATGGTTCCTGTAGGCCCATATGCCATCTTTTGCCTCTTTGTTCTCCCATCATGGCTGACAACGCTGCTTCCACTGGGATGACCAACTATACGCTGCGATGCCCGTGTCCGCTTCCAGGCCACCTCCATTTCCCCACCTTCTCCTCCCTTTCCCTCCTCCTCCATTGCTCTCCTTCATTCGGATGTTACGATTCTGTCCTCTCTTGCAATGGGCCAAACTGGTTAAAGCGACCACCTCCTCGGTATATAGCTATTACCCATTGCTAAGTGTGGACGCACGCTATTGTGAAGCCCAACAAAAGATGTCAAAAAGAGCGAGGGATGCAGAGACAAAAAGGTAGAGCGAGAGACGCTGAGAGGGGAGTTCTAGCATGAGAGCTGTCAGAGGATCCAGGTTAGTGCTTCTGTGTTTATTTTTTAAAGTGTTTCCCTGCCTCTGTCTGTCTTTCAGTTTCCGCATGACTGGCTCGATTTAAAGGCATGTCACGTTTGCTGAGATGCGGGTGTGAAATGGCATAGTGCGCAGGAAAGAATTTGCAGGCTATATAATGACTGAGTAAATTGAAACTGGTTTCCTTTTTCTGCTTTTAATGAAAGTAGATTGATGTATTAATACGCCCCACAACTGGATTTCCACCTTCCATGCAATCAACTGACTTTCGGCTGCTTACCGCAACAAAAATCCCACTGTCTGTGATGAAGTCGTTATCGTGATTATCGTGATCACTTGGATATGTTAGTGTGAATTCTCTCTATTATGAGTTCCTCTCCCCCAATCATGCTGTCCATCCTGTATTGTGGACTTAGTGCTGGCAGAGTTGGTGGCTGGAGGCGAAAATAAATGTAGGTGGCTGATTGTGACTCCTGGTGGCCCTCAGTGGTCTCTGTCCAGGAAAACCATAGACTTTAAGCTCGTGCTGGGATGCAGGGACCCTTGAAGTCAGTGACTTCCTGTTTCGTGTCTGTGGTGAACCGGACCAGTGAGCTGCTGCTGAAAGTGAATGAAATATTTTCACCCCACATTGTGCATCAAAAGAGGTATTGATTCAGGCATAAAACATTGTAGATGGCATTTGCTCCATGTCACTCCATTATGGCTGTTTATTACTGGCATGAAACTTTATCTGCCGCTCTAAATGAAAACAGCAGGCCCAGCTGCGGCTGTTCATGCACGGCATAAAGAAAATAGAGGAGAGTGTAACTATTTTGGTCATTGGAATTTTTATTTCTTATGTGGACTGCAAGTCATTTTTATATGGGGAGTAAGCAATGCTTGTGGTTTTTGTCTCTGTAAAGGCCAAACTTCATCATGGTGTCTCAGGCAAGACTTACTGACACTGCCCTGGGGCTTAATTGGTCATGGAGATACACAGGATTTTAGCTCACAGAAATTTTGTGTGCATCAGTAAGTCATTCTGTTTGATGGAGGGAGAAGAGTAAAGGGTTTAATCATTGTGATCTGGGCTCTGATCCTGTTCTGCTGGAAAAAAGACAGAAAAAACAAGGGCAGGACGAAAAGAAGATAGTGAGAGAAGGTAGGGTCCAATATGAAATGGTGTTTACAGCTCTGGAGGGAGGGCGGGGCTATGCAGCTTAGGCCAGAACCTAGCTGTGTGGAGGGGGCGGGGCTACGCAGCTTAGGCCAGAACCTAGCT
>JAODKM010000126.1:422842-435069 GCA_026780845.1 Petrocephalus sullivani | reverse complement strand
GACCATCAAATCTACGCTTGTGCTGGGGATCTCAGAATCTAATCTCTGGCCGTGTATGCATAGGACCATCAAATCTATGCTTGTGCTGGGGATCTCAGAATCTAATTTCTGGCCATGTATGCATAGGACCAATCAAATCTACGCTTGTGCAGGAGATATCAGAATCTAACCGAGTCATCAGTTCACTTCAACTTTGATGGGCATAAGACATCAGAATGAATGAATTAGCATGTCTTCGGAAGAGCTTTTCTATACATTCTATAAGATACTCTGTAAAGTTTCAGATGAATGTGTCTTTTTTATCTTAATACTTGTGGGCTACCTTTACATTTTATTTATAAGCTATAATATTGCTAATGATCTTATTCAAAGTTTAGAAACTACAAATAGCCCAACTTAGTCAAAATATAGCTGACTTAAAGAATCCCATATTTGAATGCATGCATTTTTGTATGTGGTCCAGAACAGCTTTGAGTGCTCAAACCTGAATTAGAACTTACAGCCCTCCAACAAGATTCAGGAAAATCTCGGCAAGACTTTTTGAGATCCACCACAGAGAGAAAATCAGCAGACAAGGACAGAGTATTAGCTGGAGGAGATACTGAGTGAGAATTCTCACTTTTCATGAAGTCCTGCTCAGCACCATGTCCAGGCTGGTCCTCGCTTTATGTGTGCCTGTGTACCTGCAGTGATTTCCTTCTGCGTTGTGCCCGTGTATGATGATTTTAAAAATCCCTTATGGCCTACTCTGATTAAATCAAAATAGCCGACTGAAACTGCTGCCAAGCAGAACCGGAACTACTTTTCCTGAATACAGTAACAGGGACGATATAATTTGTAAATAAATATACTTATTAAAAAAGAAAAAAAAACATATAGAAACACTATTATTAAATATACTGCTAACTTAGCTGCATTATATGGGCAAAAGTATTGGGACACCTGGCCACAGGGACATTTATGACATCCCATTCTAAATCCGTAGGCATCAATACGGAGACAGTCCTTTGCAGCTATAACAGCCACCACTCTTCTGGAAGGCTTTCAACAAGGTTATGGAGTGTGTCTGTGGGAGTTCTTGCCCATTGATCCAGAAGAGCATTTGTGAGGTCAGGCACTGATATTGGACATGAAGGCCTGGCTCACAGTCTCCATTCTAGTGCATCCCAATGGTCTTTAATGGGGTTGAGGTCAGGGCTCTGTGCAGGCCAGGCAAGTTCTTCTTTGTGCACTGGGGCACAGTCATGCAGGAACAGAAAAGGGCCTTCCCCAAACTGTTCCCATCAAGTTGGAAGCTTATAACTGTCCAAAATGTCTTGATATGCACACCAAGCACTAATGGGCATAGCGGTGTTAAAATAAATGGCGTTTTAAATGTCGTTATTTTTTCCAGTAATGAGTAATCTAACTAATTACCATTTCCATTGTTACAATGCCGTTACTGACAATAAAATGCAGCGCGTTGCTATAATTAAGCTCATTGAAGCCATTTTCATCAGGCATTCTAAGTTCATGTACAGTCAGTTCAAGTTTCCCATTGTATGTGTAACATACACAGCCATACACTGTACATGCATTTAATGAAATGCTTTTTAACATCAATTTACATTAAAGAAACTTTATTCTTGCCACTTGTGCAAGTACAGATACGTAGGTTTTTTTCACATGTTACGTCTTACTCGGCTATGAGTTGCACATATAAGCCGGAAGAAAGCTTGGGGTCAGAACGCAAAGGCAGTGTGTTATTCAGCGCCCCCGTAGCAGGTTTCAGGGTTAGGGACCTTCCTTAACAACATAACTATGATATGATCACTCTGCCAGCCACAGGATTCAAACCCATAACCTTCATATCAGGGGCACAGAGCTATAAACCACCCCAATTTAGGTGAAACTTTGTGTGTTATATTACAAAGCGGAATTCTTTGCTCTTCAGCCCGAGTTTCATTGCGGCTACAGCTGTTTGGAACGTCCAGTAACGCCAAATGGAGAGACGGAATAGAGAAAATGATGTGAGAACTTTTGTCGACTGTAGCGCACTAACAAAAAAGCCGCCTGACTTATGGCTGATTGTACACACATACCAAGATGAAAGAAAATATTTGCGGTTTACAAAGCTGAGCATAAGTGCAAAGTGCAAATGTACGCAGTTATGGATTTTTTTATGCTGTTTTGAAAGAAAAAATACGGCATTTAGATCATGAATGAACTGAATCACGCTGAGAGATAGACAGTGTAGAATGAGCTGAGCAAATGTTATGGCACACCAAAGGCAGACCCGGTTCCCCGGCGCTGCCGACGCCCACTCGGTACCCTACCAGGGCGATCAGAACCAGCACAGACGCCTGACAGATGGCAAAGGTCTGATCCCATGACAGGGGGAATTCGCCAGAGGGTGATTACCTGTGGATCAGTCACCGTCTCTGGGTCCGGGCTCAAGCGGGGCTCCGAGAAGCAGGATGGCGGGGGTGCACCGGCTGCCTCGGGCCAGGGAATGTGGGGCTCGCGCACCCCTCCTGTCTAGCCCCCTTCTGCTAGGCACATAATTAACAGGGAAGAGTCTAACCCCACAGGGGAGCAGTTTCCTCCTTCCCGTCCTGATGTCCCATCATCGCTCACTAAAGTTTTTAGCCTCAGCTGAATATGAGCCGCGCTTGGCAGTGCGGAGGGCCAAGAGCGAGAGGGAAGAGGTCAGAGATGCACCTGCGGAAACGGCGAGCCACAATAAACCAATGTCTGGGAAGGGGAGCGCGTGCGGAGAAAATGAACTGGAGCAAAACAAATCATTAAGGTTGTGTCAGGTAGGAAGATAGGAGTGAGGCAAATGAAGACAGGAAAATGACATTTCAGCTGTCCTGTGTGCTTGGGGAGATAGCCATTTTATTAAAGCCTGATGGAGCGGACACATTTTCAAATGAATCCCTCCCCTGCAGACATTTTTGTTACGGGACTTCCTGTGGGCGTGGTGTGACTGTCTGAGAAGTCACTTATTCAATAAAATGCAATGCTGGATATTACAATTTGATTATTAAAAAGAGAAGAAACCCCTGGGATATCTTTGCGTTTGGAATCGAAATGAAATTTGCAGTCTCTTTACAACATATAAATGATATCAGTTGTTGTTAAATATAAATGAATTCAGATGAAGGAGTCAGTTTTGAGAGCGTGAGAAGTGCTCTTGTTACAGTGATGAAGAACGTGATGTGGGGAAGGAAAGGGCTGGGGATTTGGGTCATGGGCTGGAACATGAGACGTGGAACAGAACAGGGCATTGAATGAATGAATAAATGAATGAGTATTGTCATTGCACAAGGTACAATGAATGAGCAGAACAAGGCACAGGGGAAATGTATGGTTACAGCTGGCGCTGCTCAGCAGACATTCCCTCCCCAGGTGAGCTTCTGCTCCTCACACAGAGAGATTACCACATGAGGAGGAACATATAGCCGTTATATTCCAAAATATCAGATACACATCATTTGCTACATGTTAGTGTGTCTGGCTTGATGCACACATACCTAGGTAGCTGACAAATGTACGTGCCTTTTATATATATATAATGGCAAATTTGTCAAAACCATTGAAATATACCACCATTTATATATATATATATATACATAGAGCCACAGAGAAAAGCCTTGAAAAGAAATAGGCTTTATGCACAGATGACATAAGCCAAGGACATCAACAGGCATTTCAGGTTCCTCAGTAATCAAAGGCGCTGTTGTTGTAGCTTTTGGTCTTGCTGTTGACAGAATAAGGTTCTCCCCCAGAATAAGGTTCCGCGGTGCCTTTCTGCTTTCTGCTCTCCGGGCCATCGCTGGACCCCCTGTAACTCTGTGGTGCTTCTTATCATTTTTGACACTCTTCCCAAATATTTCTTCCAGGCTCCCTTTCCTCTGAAAATTCATTTACATTTTACTGCATTTTTGGCTTTTATTAAGCAGATGTGCCAGTTAGAGGGCATATTCCACTCGGGTATAATAATGCTTAATTTATGATGGCTAAAGTACACCAAGGAACAGGCTTAAACAATGTGGAGATTTAACAAATAGCCCATTCTAATTAGAAGATAAGACATTGCACTAATATGTTAATTTGCTGGCAATTTTAGCTACATGTGTCAATTATTTTCTTTTGCAGAAATGATAATACTAATGAACCATTTATGAGTATGAGTATTGAGTTTGCGTTGCACAAACCAAAATGCCATGGTTACTTTGGGACCACATTTTGCAGTTTTATGGACCAGTGTCTAGCAGTTTAGGACCCAGACCATTATGGCCAGTGGTCCACCAGCACCCGCAACCAGTGTCTGCAGAGCTTAGAGCATCTTTGGGACCTGGACAGCAGTATGAAACAGATGAGCGAGCTGTGTGTAGAGGCGGTGTTTTAATAGAATATTTTTATAGGAAAAAGCCAGCAGCACATACTCCATTGTGATGATCAGCACAGGCCTGGTTTTACGTATTCATTAGCTTATACAATCCAGAGAATATCAAGCATTTTATGAAAACTATCTGACAGTGTATGTAGGCACAAGTTAATGCATTACTTGTTCGGTTCGAGCTCCAGGAAACAGTGTTTGCATCTCTCCAGATGTGTGTTATTCTGCAGTTCAGGCCATTTTATTATGCGGGAGAGAGTGCCTTCCTAATGGAAAAACCATTAGAGTAAATATTATGCAAATGAAACAGCCTGTCTCCTTCTGCTTTGTTTGAAGCCTAAGGGTTAGATAACGAGGTTTTATATTTTCCTGGAATGAGAATTAGCTTTCAAAAGCTCCGAGATAAAGGGGGCCGACCAAAAGTTTAAATCGTTTCCTCTTCAGCCTTACTGTTGGACTCCACTTAAGTTATTCCTGCTGTCTTACATTCAAAATCTGGAAATAGAAGCGTACATTTTAGCAAAGACGAAAAGCATTATGAGATACTGACTCCTCCGTCACTCCAAATGATGCACCAGAGCAGGGTTAAATTCCTTTGCACTGAATCATTCATTCCACTCGTTACTCCATGCTATAGGCCACTCCTATATAGGTTTCCTACTATTCCTGCTTATATCTGCTCGTCATCCATGGAAGACACACATGCACATTTCAGTTTCAGTGTTTGTTATTTTCCATTCATGCTTCATACTACACTTTTAATTGGTTTCAATCTGTAAACTGCGTGTACAATATCTTTTCAGCGAATGCAGAAATTACTTTCTTGTTATCAATAAATTAAAAGGAATTAATTTCGCTGGGTAGAACATCAGTCTATGCAGAGCTTTTTTTTTGAAAAATTATTTCTTTATTCATTATTAGATTTTTATATGTACACGACAGAAACAGAATTTGTTTGGATTAAACAGTTTCCATCTCTCTTAAACGATGTCAGTGTCTGAAAGCGTGTAATAATTCTGGGCATTGATTTTACCGGCAGCGTTGAATTGAGCTTAATGTTTTTGAGGGAATAACAATTAATTTTCAGAGGACCAAGTCTCTTTAAACCAAGGAAAACATCTCTGAATCCGTAAACTGTAACCTACATTTTACACTCATCATAATCCCATTAGCAGCTGCATATTTATAGTATGTCAAAACAACAGAATAAATCACACTGCCATGCCTGTCTGTCTCCTCAGAAACACCGAGTCATACGGACCGATACATCGGGATGGAGGAAACGCAGACAGTTAGATTTTATCGGAAGGGACCAGAGCATGAAGTATAAAATATATTAATAGAATCTTTCAAATATTGAAAGAAATATGTATTTTTTTTCTCAAAATGTGTATCATTACAAAGTATTTCAAGGCCTAGGATGGGCACATTGACATGCATAATCTTAATAATGAAAGTACCGTTTACCTCATACTTGCATTACCCTTACGAAAATGAACCATGGTTTTACTATGGCTTTTTGGGTAACCATGAGTTTATGACTATGGTTTTATTGTGGTTTCACTGCAGTGCTATAAGTAAACCATTGTAGTACTATGGGTAGGAGCTTAGTAATCATAATTACCATGAGGTACCATAGTAAAACCATGGTTACTGTAAAAAACCTATACCCAAAACCCAAAAAACCATAGGAAACCATAATGAATTTCTGTAAGGGTATATGAGGATATTCGCTCACTGGCCACTTCATTAGATACACTTGTTCAACTGCTTGTTGAAGCAAGTATCTAATAAGGAAATCTCATGCCAGTGGCACACTGTATAAAATCATGCAGATACAGGTCAGAAGCCTTAGTTAATGTGCATATCAACTGAAGGGTCTTGAGCCGATGTTAACATCAACAGCAGAATGGGGAAGAAAGGTGATTAAAGTCATTTTGAATGTGGCATGGCTGATGGTGTCGCCGGGGTTGGTATGAGGATTTCAGAAACTGCTGATCTACTGGGATTTTCACACAAAATCAGCTCTAAGGTTTACTGAGAAAGGGCTGAAAAAGAAAAAAAGGAACATCCAGTGAGTGGCGGTTCTTTCAGTGAAAGTGCCTTGCTGATGGCAGAGGTCAGAGGTCAGTGGCCAGACTGGGTCAAGCTCATAGAAAGGCAGCAGTAAATCACATACATATTTGTTACCCCCAACGCATGCAGAAGAGCATCTCTGAATGCGCGACACGTCGAACCCTTGAAGCAGATGGGCTACAGCAGCAGAAGACCACACCGGGTGCCACTCCTATCAGCCAAGAACAGGAAACTGAGGCTACAGTGGGCACAGGCTCACCTACATTGGACAATGGAAGACTGGAAGAGTATTGCCTGGTCAGATGAGTCCTGATTTCTGCTGTGATATTCAGATGGTAGGGTCACATCTACATGATCCACTTGCCGGCCAGGTGCACCATATGACCACTCAGCCTCATGCAAAGCCACAAGGCGACCCCTATCGAACTCCACCAAGTGCTGGTAATGCTGTCTAATGCGTCCACGAGGCATCCTCTGTGTCTGGTGACTGGACATGCCAGCTCCTTGCAAACCGAATCATTTACATGCCCATCGCTGGTCTGCACGTGTACCAAACTACAGACCACTACTTCTGGCTGCTCAGCCTTTTCTTGTGACTGAGTATACTTATTATTATTATTCTATTACTATTACTGTTTTTGTCCCCATTCACGGCCCATTGTTCCCATACTCATTCGGCCTTCCCTTACCTTTCCTCCATATAGCCTGCCGTCGGTCTCAAACTGCATACTTCAGCACTTAAAGTTGTTATTTTGAGTGCCTAAGTGAATGCAGTCATGCACTCAAAATAAGTTTAAGTACTGGAGTACGCTATTTGAGGCTCATTGCTATGATCACTAGCCATAGTTATGTAGTAATGGCAATGGCAAACTTGGTTGCTAAAAACACACTTGATTTCACATTTTGTGCATGGTAAAATTTTGTATAAATTGGGCCAGTTGAACTCCTTTGAATGTAAAATGGAGACCCGAGTTAACAGGCATATAAACGTACAAGGTTTGCTGCTGGTTTGTCTTTCTTCCTACATAAAGGTGTGTTTGGGACCGACTTCATTCTTCTATTTTATTTTGTAGTAACATTTTACCTGTCGTTTTTATCAGTTAACAACTAATCAGAAAAAAAGTCATTTTGAGTTGCTGATATCCAGCCAGGTGGCCTAAAGTGGAGCTGCTGAAAGGCAATGCGGAAATTAGGATTATAACAGCCAGGGTGTGACAATAAATCACTTTCCTCCAGGCATTTCAGTAATAATCACTCATTGATTATATTTTTCCTAAACATGAAATATTCTCAGTTAAATGTTCAGGGTGAGAAAAAGTGAAAATGGCAATATAATGATTATGAATTATTCCACTAAGAGAGGTACAGGAGAGAATGGGAGAGTACTGTTTGTAGGTAAGTTTTAATCCTCAGTTTTGCGATACAAATAGATATGCCCCAGATTTACTGAGGCAGCTGCAAAGCAGGTAGATATAAAATTTATTTATATGTGTGCCTAGCAGAGATGCCGGAATTATTGGTGAGGAGGGAATCGCTGTGCTGCCTCGTCATCATCATGTCTGTCAGCAATCGGCGGAGGATGACGGCACCGTCCATAAGCCAAACCAACTGAGAACTGTGCAAAAACCACAGCCTACCTGAGGCTTGTTGATGTCCATCCCTTTATGATCACAGTGTACCCAGCTTCTAATGGTTATTTCTGCGTGATGCCATCATGTCAACCTGGACCAAAGTCTCTGAGGTATGCTTTACACACTGTGTTGAATCTATGCCAAGAAGAATTGAAGCAGTTCTGAAGGCAAAATGGACCCAACCCAGTACTAGCAAGGTGTATCCAATAAAGTGGCCAGTGAGTGAATATTACATGTGTAAGCTAGGAGCAAGGGCAGATTATTCTGTAGAGCAATATAAAAGTTTCACGTGCAATGAGTTGCTTAATTATATACAAATATAAAACTGGCCTCATGTTCACAAATGAATACCAGTATCATAGCAATTCACACTTCTAACATTATGCCAAATTTTAATACTTTTATAATTTTGGTGTTGTTTCTTCTCCCCCAGACTGTGATGATTTCCCTTTTCTTTCCCTTGTTGGCTATTAATATTAAATTATCAAAAGAGAAAGTTTTAATCCTTCAGATTCATTGGCTACAAAACTTTCAATGCAAGACTAAGGTATTAATGAATTTCACTAGAATAAGCAAGCTGTTGTTTAATATCATACATTTTTCTGTTACACATCAGCAAGAAACGACTCCTTCTTCAATGAAGTTAGTTATTGAAGCCTGACAGTAATTGTGTCTAACAGCACCATTCAGCTCTGCCAAAATGAACCAGAAAGTGGGACCTGTCATGCCTTATTGTTTAGGTATAATGAAGAAAATACTGTATATGTATAATAAACTTTGCAACCAATCAGTTCCTCAGCAATGCCCGTGTAAAACTGCTAGTCTCTATCTCCTGAGTAGGACAATATACTGATGCACCACACCATCAGCTCTGAACACAGGGGTGTCGTAAAAAGGGAGGATGCTGTGAATGATGTAGGCCCGGGGGGGCTCAGAACTTCTAGGATCACCCCTCAGACACCATCAGACCATACCTCCTTATGTTCTGGTGACCCAAGAACCAGAATGAATTCAATCACAGAAACCCAGAAGTGTGTCCTTCCAGAGTAGCCCCATGGCGTGCTTCTGTACGAGATGCGTTTGCCAAACAAGAAACCGGACTGTGAACGATCAAAAAGTGTCGGGGCATGAAAGAAGGACAGACTATTCATGAGTCTGTTTTTGCACAACTGGCACATGGAATTGCACAGGAGCATAACTCACAATTTGCTGGCACAAGAAGACAGCCCTGCCATTAAATATGAAGGCTCTTTTCTGATTGGTGGGCGCAGCGCTTTGCTAGAATGAAAGCAGTGACCTAAAAAAGTGTCACTTTTCCTTTCCGGTCTATAACCATTTTGCCCATCATTTCACTACCAGCTGGCACAACATGCACATTAATCATGCTTATTGCTAATTTATCTTCTGTAGATTGTATTGACAATGCACCCTACACCTTCTCTAGTATGTCACTCCTGTACTGTAGAGACAAGGGATCATTGATGGGACGACTTTGTGAAACAGATAATAGGTCAGTTCATGTTGCCAAATTGATCTTTAAGATCAAGTCTAAAGAGAATCATCACTGTGCTCTTTTAGGTCTCTTGAATGGCATTGTGGTTTGTAAATCACTGGATAAACACAGCATCTGAGACGTTAAATATAACTAAAATGAGTTAAACTGAAACAGAAGCCAGAACTCGCAGGTAATCTGATAGCTGTGTGACCATGTTTATGTGCTGCTTGTGGACCAGCTGATATGCGTGTTGGGTCAGCTCTTCCGCAATCGGTCCTTTGTGCTGCATACATGAGACGATGGAGATCTGTTCAGAAAAAAAGGCCCTCAGATGCTCCGCGTTTGATTCCTTCACCTGCCCATTTCCGGCGCCGTCGTTCTGGGGCCATCGGAACGCTGCACTGCCTGCAACACTTTCGAGGACTTAGCGAGACGGCAGCCATTCTCATTGAAGAAAACAGCTGCCTGATCTGATTATCCCTCCCTTTGATCTCCGGTGCCTTCCAGCCTTTGAAAGACGGACGGCCGCTTGAAGAAACACAGAACAAAGGGGCGGCGAGGAGGGGCTCCTTCTGATCCATACGCGCGCTAAGGCTACGGCTGTAAGAGAAACCGGAGAGTAAAAAACAGACGGCAAAGATGGGTGCTCCGGAAGAATAGGAAGCCACAATGCAGAGTTACACTTCGAATTAAGGGGACTGTGACGGAACTTTGACTTTCCGGAAAACCTCTTGTGGAATCTATAGACTATTTTTATGTATGCTGCTATTTTTGTTAGCAACTGCCTCTCCTGGAGTTTGAAGAGCCCAGAGTCACTAGACAGTCCGACCACATGAGGAGGCATTGGGCATCAAACCTGTGGATCTACACCATACTTAGCCCTCTAGAGGCTGGGGCCTCTCAGCCACTTTTGAGGTAGTCTGACATGCCTTGGCATCTTTTTATTTATATGTTTCACCTATCTAAAGTGCTGCATATGCGTTTGTTCAGCACAAACTCAGCACCAATAATCTGAGACCATTTAGCGGGTGAAGTGCCTTGTACTGAATCCAGGAAGAATGCAACCTACATTGTAACCTGTATGCCCTGACATCTATTTACTAGTTATGGCCAGCATGCATGTGTCTCCAGGTCGCATATGTGCCAAATTATAATTGGGCAAGACACCCTGATTTGACCAGGAAGCACTGAGGACCGTGAGTGGCCTCTGCAGTGCCCCCCTATCAATTTCTGCTCTTCTTTCTCATTGTGCGGCACTGCAGATGACACTTAGAAACATTCAGAGGTTAAGAGTATTTTGTGGTACATCCCTAGATGATATTTGTACAGCAGTATCCTGGTACAGTCTATTTTTGGAGTCGAATCAATGACCTTCTTGCTAATGTCACACACGTAAATAGCTCCAGAAAGGCTCTCATTGCAGAGAATCACATTCCCCCCCCCTATACAGCAACCATCTGAGCGTTTATAAGCACACATTTAAGGAGAGTCCATGCTGAGCTTTTGCCAGGTGTTTGCTCTTGACTCCAGGTGTCCACCGTTCCAGGCCATAGCGGATTCCTGCCGTTTCTTGTAAGCTCAGGCAGTGACTGACAATCTCAGAGTCTGCTGCATTATCTTCAGGGGCATTTCCGCAGCGTGTGCTGCACGGATGCTTACTGTGCCTCTACTGCTACCTCTGAACTACCTCACCGCTTGCTTTCAGCATCACGATGCTCCCTGGGTGTCCAGCAGCTTTGGCGCTCGATACTTTCAAACAGCCAATCATGTGTGGATGGAATTCTGACAAAACACCTCAATCACTGTGGAGCCCCTGGGCGGAGAGCAATAGGGAGGCCTGTAAACACTCATAAAATGGGAGCAGGACTGCGTGTAAATGCAGTCAGATGTGGGCGGATGCAGCCAGGAACACATGCAGTCGAAGCAATACAGGTCTTACAGATGCAGTAAAATGCACTAAGTCATAGTCAACACCTGCAATTCACTCAAAAGCATGACAGGTGCAATATTGGTAAAATGATTAATTGTTTAATAGGCTGTTGAATTCAGTCAAAAGATGCATAATACACACTCCATCCTAAGCATTTCGCTGGAAACGGCTGAGCTTGTGGATGGTGGGGTCGCGTGGCTTTATGAGTTTGAAAGTGCTGTGTTTGGGAAGTATTAACCCAGAACTCAATGAAATACAGCCGGACAATTTCTAGGAAATATGTGCTAAGAAGATTAGATGTCTGTGACCTCCGTTGAACATGCAACCGAGATCTCCAAGAAGAAATTCTACATCCACACCAGGAGACTCAGTTTGTGCACAGATTTATGCGCCGATAAGACCTTTGAGATGTTGCACCAAAATTTGTAAGATTCATATAGCATAATGCCACTGAGACATAAACAAAGTATGAAATATTTCAGCAAAGTATAAAATTTACCACAATTTCAGGTAACCCTGAGTTCTGCTGCCTGATCAGTTGCCGTGGTTACCGGCTTCGCTGCCTCTCGCATTGTGTGTGCACTGCTATGAGATGGCTTGAAGACTGCACCCCCCCTCCCCCCGCCTCCCCCCCCCCCCCCCCCCCCCCCCCCCTTCCCCTCACCTCACATTTATTCATTCCTACTATCAAACCAATAACACAATCTCACC
>JAODKM010000126.1:406582-420131 GCA_026780845.1 Petrocephalus sullivani | reverse complement strand
GATCTCTGGTTTTTGTGCCTGGTGCGTGGTCTGGGTGCCCGGGTCCCCTGCCCCTCCCACTCTGTGTGCCCTTTTATTGGATGGTTATAAAAATGCCCCCCCCCCCCCCCCCCCCTTCATTTCTTCCTATGAAAAAGTCTCTATGTGTTAAAAAAGAGCTAACATTCTGGCTTTCCACACAAAGACAGGTTCAAGGTGAAATTGGAATAGTTGAATATGTGAGAAGTTCTTTGAGTACTTCTGGCCAACTATTTCACCACTGTTCATCAGAACGGAAACTGCAATAAAACATATAGCAATGCCGCTATAATCTCAGTACAGCTTCAGCTAGACAAAGACACAGCTTTGTGTATGTCGTCCAATAAGCATTAAGTGGTACAGACCTTCAGATAATTAAAAAGTGACTACATGGCAGAAATAAGATCTCATCAGTGTCTCAAGCATTAGCTCTGTTTCTACAGATCTTTCTACACATTTAACCACATTTTGTGGAACTGCTCACATATTTCAACAAATCTGCCTGCTTTATGAAATGGGACAAGCCCACAATTGCTCTGGGATAAAAGGATGGATCAGAGGGTGCATCAAATAACGCTCCTCTCCTTCTATTGCATACGTACACTCAATTGCTGCTTTATTTGGGGAAGATGCTGATTAATAGACACAGTGATTCGTGTGGCTGTAGCTGAATATATGTAGAATTCATAAAGGATCACAAGATTCAGTGGCTCTCTAAAAATTAAAATATTAAGATCTGAATAATTTTAGACAGGGTGTGATTGTTTGCACCTGATGTAGTTGTTCCAGCCTCTTGGAAACAGCCTGGCATTTTCATGTACAAATTTGTCTAGAGTTTATAAAGTGTGGTATGAAAAATAAAAGCAGCCAAAATTGCAGTTTTGCTGCCAAAAATATCTTGCTAATGAGAGCGGTCAGAGGAGAACGGCCAGACTGGTTAGAGCTAACAGCAAGGCCGCAAGGACATAAAAGCACATCTTGTGGCCAGATAGGCACGACTTGGCAGCACTTGGGGTGTTTCTGGAGACAACCTGGCATTACTAAGGTGTCTCTAATAGAATGGCCGCTGAGTACCGGGCTACATATGTCCTGCAATCAGCGGGAGTTGTTCAGTCTCAGATTTAGGCCACTGTAAAAAGTCAAGCATAAAACACAACGCATGGCACAAAATGCTCCAAATGGACTTTATTAACAATGACACTGGTGGCATTGAGCCTTGAGGCACAGAGCTATTGCCTCACACCTCCAGGAATCAGGGCTGCCAGCTCTCACGCATCTGGAGTGGCACTCAGGCTTTCAGACTCTCTCGCTCACACAAGAACTCATACGGAAAATCTATATCAATCCATTACGAACCTAAAATTAGCTATATCAAAAGCATTGGGGTACTTTGCAAACCCTACAGACTATTTACAAGGTAATAAAACTGTTACATACATGTAAATGTGCAGGCAGACTTGTCTTGAATTGAAAATCTCATGCCAGCTGATGAGAGTTGGCAACCTTGATGGATCTATGATGTATTAGTAGTATGGGATTGCTCCTTCAGTCAAAAAAAATTCTTCCTAAATTTCCTTCTGGATAAATAAAGAATCTCTATCTAAAACTGGACATGCAGTTAGGCTCAAATTTGGCAATAGTGTTTGTTTGGAGCTATGTATACTTCTGTGCCCTGTGATGGACTGGCCCCCCATCTAGGCTGTACCCCAGCCTCCTGCCCTGTGATGGACTGGCCCCCCATCTAGGCTGTACCCAAACCTCCTGCCCTGTGATTGACTGGCACACTAGCCAGGCTGTACCCCAGCCCTGTGCCCTGTGATGGACTGCCCCCCCATCCAGGCTGTACCCCAGCCTCCTGCCCTGTGATGGACTGCCCCCCCATCCAGGCTGTACCCCAGCCTCCTGCCCTGTGATGGACTGGCACACTAGCCAGGCTGTACCCCAGCCCTGTGCCCTGTGATGGACTGGCACCCTATCCTGGGCATGCTCCAGCCAATTGCCCTGTAATTGACTGGCACTCCACCCATGGAGAGTGGGTCAGTGAAAAGAGTGACCAGTCCTGATAAGAGTGGGATTATCCACATCAAAAGAGTCAGAAAGTAACTAAAAAGAAGAACCCTGATTGGTTATTGAATAATGTGGGGTAACAGAAATGAAAAAGCGGTGAGGAGCTGCCACCGAAACACAGTGTGGGCAGTAATGGATGGTAATAGAGTAATGCAGATAGGAAGCAATGCATGCATGCAGTGAGAGAGACACGAGTCTGACTCTATACTGGCCTTCCGTTTATATGAAGGAATACAGTCATAAAGTAATGCAAAACCATAAATGAATCCAATATAATTATTAAAAAATATATAACAATATAAATTCTAGTTTTTATTCTAACTTAATTTAAAATTATTGATTCACAAAGATTTCCTACACCTCAAACACAGTATAAACTGTCTGAACTTCACGTAGGAAGAAAACTGTGTTTTGTCTTTCACCCCTAAATGTCTGAGAGAAAAATAAGAAAACATTGTGGTCATCGTTTGGGGCATATTTTTTCATTCAGAAATATCTTTTTAATTGCTGAGAAATGAGAGCTTAGGGAGGTGATAGATTATAAAATCAAAAAAATTATACATTACAGTTGGATTATTTAACCCTACAATGCCAGGTAAATACGCATGCCATTTAAAATCAAATCTGCTGCTACTGAATACTCCCTCTCCAGGTTTAACAGTTTGCATATTCTTTTTTAAATTTAAAGCTGTAAACAATACCTCGGCAAAAGTACATTGAAGGCAGTTTAACACCTACACCTTAGACATTTCAGTATGTCAGTATGCAGCAATGTGCACCATTAGTGATGGTGAAAGGATCTAAAGTTCATTTTCTCGATTACTTGCTTTTATTGTTTTGGAAATTTTTATAGCCTAGAATTTAATCTGTCATGTGCTTGACGTGATGACATGTGCCTTCGTGCTATTTTGCACTTCTTTGCTATTTTTGTGTTTTAGAACTTGTCCTTGACTTACACAGGGATCTAATCAAACTGCCGGCTACTTGTAGCTTTTACAAAGATATGGACTTGATGGACTCAAAATGGGCTTATAAGTGAATATAAAATGCTATAACAAAGCACAGAACAGACTCATGCTCACACATACACCCATCCTCCAGAACTGCTTATCGTCTGCAGGGCCACAATGAACCTTGTATGTTCTCTGAATGGTCAGGGAACCCCCCTAGGTAGGAAGTCAGTCCATCACCGGCACTCACTCATTCACACCGAACCTTACACTGTGGCCACTGCAGACATGCCCATTCACCTAGCTGCGTGCTTTGGATCACAGAGGAAAACCAGAGGGCCTGCAGAAAGTGTGCAAAGCACAGAAAGCTATAAACAGAGTGGCATTGGCAGCTGGACCCTCTGTCTTGTAGGTGTGAGGCTGCAGGCCCTCCTACTGAGTCTGCACATGCCTCCACTGAAATATACAGTACTGCACAAAAGTCTTAGGCAGTCAAAGGAAATGTTTAAAGCAATTTTTTTGCGTAGTGTGTGTGTATTTGCTCCAAAAAAACGCAATTGATCATTACATAAGAGTAACACAATAAAAACTAACAGGGATATCTGCTGTTCACTCAGAAGTCACCGATATCTTGCCGGGTGGCTAGATGAACACCACTTCAGATCGCAAACCTCTCCTCAGGGCCATACCAGGCATTCCATGTATTCATTACATTTCACCACCAGCTCACTTAATTAATTAAGTTAATTAGTTAATAATTCAATCTGGTACTGAATACCCTAAATTCCAGCATACTAATGGTCAAATAAAAAAACGTTTTTACTCTAACATGAAGGTCATTTAAACATCATTTTCTTTGACTACCTAAGACTTTTGCACAGTACCGTACACATATGTTCAGAGCATTAACTGTCCTATACATCCATCCACCCATTCATCCATCTATCAAGCCAGCCTTTTGTCCTGACTAGGGCAGGGTCACAGGACTGTGCCAGGCTGAAGGTACCCTGGAGGAAATGAATGTGTCAAAAATCCAAAGAAGGCAATAAATAAATAATTTATACAAAAAAAAATGTATAGTTAGTTTAGCGGAAGACATTTGCGGACATAATATCTGATGGTTCGGCAGCGATGGCTTGGCATTGCGCAGTGTGTTTCGTTGTTACTCTCATTATAATTTATTTTATATTCCATATGCCCTGCAATGGACTGGCAGGCAGCTTGGGGTAGGATCCAAGATACATTGTGACCTGGACCAGAGTATGTGGCTTGAAGATAAATGGGTGGATTACATTCTCTCACATGCTAAACGGCCAATGGATCTGTAATTTCACAGCTGTTATAATTTAAATACCACGTAATTATGCATACTGTACATTCTTTATATGATGTGGACACTCTAGTTTAAAGACCTAAATAATGCCATATAATATAAAGTGTTATACTAACTCTTTTTACTGTTTAAAGGTTTGTTTATTTTATTATTACCTTCTGCCTGTTGATGAAATTTTTTATCAAAATAATAAAGTTGCAAAAAATAACTTTACACTCCAGAGGTCTAATTCATCTGGAAATCTCTTTAGCAAGAAATGTTTGCCAAGTCAACCTTAACCCGAGCCAAGAAGAAAACTCAGTCGAGCAAAACAAACAGCCGTCTGTGGTACTTGTCACTTTTGCAGTCTTTATGAGCTGCTGCTTAATGAGTGAATGGGAAATTAATTATTTATCCTGCAGCAATCTCACCTTTAGCACGAGCGTGTTGGAGAGTGAATCAGGCCTTGAAGTCCAGTGTGTTAGCAAGGCTAATTAGGGCTGTAGGATGCAAATTTGATTGGCAGATGGTTAAATCGTTCAGTACTCCTTTTTCTCTCATGTAATTTAATTAAGCCTGATTCGTTGGTGTTTGTAAGCTAGAGTTTTGTTTTTTTTATTCTAAGAAGGAGAGGAAAATGCAATTTACTTGAAGCCCAGTGTATCGGATCATTATGCACAGAACCTTTAGCAACACACTGACTCTGAATTTGGAGGTATTATGCAACTAATACTTTCAGACATTCAGACAAATTGTCCTGTGGTTATGAACGGTGTGTCTGCCCCACAATGGGTTGGCACCCTATCCTGGGTTATCCCCTGCCTTGCACTCATAAAGAAAATTAACGAATGACAGTATAAAACCCAGAATTATCACACTGGAACAAAATACTGGCTGATACATTAAGCAGAGATCTCAGCTATTTCCAGCAATCAGAAGTTGTATTTGATGGAAAATGAAAAGCCCTCCGTAGAAGGTGCAGCTACTACAACACTTAAAGTTGACAGGCAGTTTTTCAAAATCATTCTAATGAAACTAAGTCCAGCTAAATCTAGTTCATCGCTCTGCATTATATTAAAATATTTGTTCCGGAATAATTCCAACATATAGGAACAATAAATGGCCTTAAGTATAAAGACAGAGAATATGTAAAATTAACATTTTACCGCCAAGTAAGTAAGTAAGTAAGTAAGTAAGTAAGTAAGGAAGTAAGGAAGTAAGTAAGTAAGTAAGGAAGGAAGGAAGGAAGGAAGGAAGGAAGGAAGGAAGGAAAGAAAATATGAGTCTTTGGTCTCCTCGTGACCACATGCCCCATGTCTATATGGCAAAAGTTCACCCCCAAAGTGATATAGAAGCCATACTTTATCACCAAGCAAGTTCTTCTCCAGTGATACCAACAAAGGCAGCCTGAGAGAGCAGATGTGCTCACCTCTCACAGGTAGGCGGGGCCTAACGGTCCAGCGCTGAACCCCCAGGCATAGCTGGGGGGCCGCTACGACGCTGAATAAAGGATGTTATCGAGGCGATAATACAATAAGGCCACTGTAATTGGTCTCAGGTCAGTGCCTAGCAACAGGGGCTCTGAAGAAATGAGATTCTCTCACTTATGCATGTAAAACAATGCTCTCTGCAGGATGGAGACGTCGACACAATCCATGCCCTCATAAAAACGCTGGTCTGCTTGTGTTACTGGCCAGAATTCCAGAGGATGCTGGTATGACTGAAGGCTATGGGAAGCAGCCAATCTCACACTGGTCCAGAGTAAATCCTATGCATGTTTATAGATATTACATGTTTGCATATGGAAAATGTAAGTCGTAGCACTGTCACGCCCCCCTCAGGTGAATCACAGTAAGTGCGAGCTATTGTGCTGAGCCCTGACCCCCCCTGCCTGCTGTGTTCCCATTCCTTCCTGTTTCCTCCAGATCCCTAGGTTTTCTTCACTCCTATCCGTCATCAGCAGTGTTGCACTGATCTCGGGCTTACCTGACTTTCTGCTCTGTAACCCCAACCACGGCCCAGCCTCTCGATTCTGCCTTTGATTGCCCTGCAAAAAACAAACCCCCCCCCCCCTGCCCGCTTGCGCTGTACCTTCTCAACTCCCGAGTTAAACAGAGTTCCTTTTAACAAAAAAAAAAAAAAAAAATGGAGACAAACATCCAAAACCAGCTGCAAGATGCCCTCAGTCAGATCGAACACCGTCGTCATACAAATCCAGCAGGGTATTGCAGCTGCCTCTCTATTCCCAAGCTGACTCCCACGTCCCCCAGGATCCCCACTTTCATGCCCGAGTGTTATAGCTCAACCCAGACCAACATCAGGCAGTCCTTTTGCATCGCCTCAGGTTTCGATTGGCCACCGTCCTCTCTCCAGGTCCTCTACTAGCCAGCCTTGAACCCTGGTCTCCAGATTAGCATTAGCATTAGCATTCTAAAGTGAGACGTGGACATTCGGTGAGTATGTCCAGCTATGTATTGTGCTGGACAATGTCGTTCAGGAGTACTGCTGACCTCGTGCTCACGCCCAAGACTGCCTGGAATCTGTCCACTGTCCCTGCGCCAGAGCTCGAACCCACGGCTACCCCTGGCTGAACCCCACCACCTCATCTAGCAGCAGCTCTGCATTTATTGTGGTGAATCAGGCCACATCCTGCACAATTTCCCTGTTCGCCCCACCTGGAGTCCGCCCCCCCCAGCCCATGTAGGAGTGCTTACTCCCCACTGTCCTGGCCCCAGGGTCAACTGGTAGCGAGAGCCTTACTCGAGCCTGGAGCAGCAGGGAACTTTGTGGATTCCCAGCTGGTAAGATGACACTCGATCCCCCTCGAGCTGCTGCCTTCGGCCTTAGCAGTGAAGGGCATAGGTGGAGCTCCACTTGTCGCAGGTCAGGTGACTTATCATACTAATCCCGCTGCGACTATAAGTCAGTGCCACCCACAGCCTGGCAATGTGCTGAACCAGTGCATACCCCCCAACCTGCATGGAGAAATATATAAGTAATGTAACAATCCAATGAATGCATGTACAATAATTGATTTAATACCTATTATTATTATTATTATTATTATTGCGGTTGTAATTATTAGGTGCCGTGCAGTTGATATCTACTCTTGTCAAACATTTAGGGGGCATTCCTCCCCCACAACTTTCTGTCTTCTATCCAGGGATTCAGACATGTTGATTGCGAAAAAAATCTTCCTCATTACTGTCATGTTGAATAAGACAGTTTCAGGTATACACGCACATGTTATAGTTTAATATTGCTCCCACCTCAAAGAAACCATATGTATCCCACAGATTAACCTGTTACTGTAAGAAGCAATCATAATAGCATAATAATAATAATAATAATAATAATAATAATATAATAATAATAGAAAAACTTATTTCTACTCACATCATTATTAGTTATGTAATTAATTTCATCTAAAGAACAAAAATCTATACTTCTGGACAGCACAGAGACTCAGCACACAACAGCGCAAACATCACTCTTGCTCTGTGTGTGTGGTTTGCATGTTGTTCTAGCACTACATGAATTTTCTTTGGATCATCTGCTTTACTCCCAAGGTAGAAAGACCTGTATTTTGATATATTTGTGTCTCTAAATTGCCTCGAGTGTGTGACTGTGGGGGTGTTTGCCCGGTAATGATCATCCTGGACATTGCCCTGGTTTGTGCCCTATGCCACTGAGCACAGGCTCCCCTTGGGACTCCACAGTGGTTGTATACATACTTTAATCTCCCAGAATTGGTTCATATGACCCAGTGTTTCCTAATCCAGTCCTCGGCAGAGGTGGGGATTCAAATAACTGACAAATCACAAATGTTATGACTTGTGACTCGACTCAGCAAAATTGATGGAAATACTTGGACTTGGACTTGAGGGCAGATGACTCGAGAAGACTTGAGGTTGTAGTCTCCCCTCTGGATATCATAACATTAGTTTTGTAATTTCAGTGTATATTAATTCTCTGCTACATGCATGTGCATTTGGCATATACATGGACTTAAAAACTGTGTCAGGACAATCATGACAGAGTGGAGACTCTCTTTTTAGCCTGTTTCTGTCTATGAAGAACTTACAATGAACCGTGCTGGGTTTTTGTTGAAGCAAGTTTTAATCACTAAAGGTTAAAAAAGGATAGGGACTCAAGTTATATGACTCACAACTTGACTTGGACTTGGACAAATCTGATAACTGGTGACTCCACAGCAAAAATTATGGAAAGATTTGGACTCGACATGACTTGAAACTTGACTCGGACTTGACTTGTTCCCATCCCTGGTCCTCTGGGACCCAAGCCAATCCATGTTTTTGCTGCCTCTGAGCTCCCTGCCAGATTTCTTCTTACTTTAAACATCAGCTTACCTTAGGAACAGTAGTACCTGATGCTGTCAACGGAGCAGTTGTGGAAATCTGTGGTTGCTGCATCTGTGTCTGTCTCTGTGCCCCTACCCCCCTTGATACTGTGTGAAAATAGGATCCATGAGAAACAGGTGGAACTGGGTACTTTTAACTGGGCTCCTAGGGAACCCAAACATTTGTATTTTTAAAAAGCAGTAATCAAAGCAGAAATAGATAACAATGATGTGATGTCATTAGAAACAAACTTATTGACAAAGTCAAAAAAAACAAAGCGCAAGTGAGATATAACGAAAAAATACATACCTCTATAAGCAGGATGAGCGTTAACTACTTTTCTTTGATTTTACCCTCATCATGATGCAATAAAGAACATGGAATAAATCATCAAACAGAAAGCTTTGCATTCCAAACTGCCAATCATTCCCTGCACTTTGTTGGTGTTTCATAATCAGTTCAGAATTAGTTCATTCAGAATTCAGCATTTTTATTTAGTATTACATTCCAGTTTCTTTGTGCCCTCTATTTGAGGAATGCTATTGTTTGGACAGGACAGGACCTGTTGCTGTTCAGGTATTTGGTACATCATATATCAGTATGTTGCGCTATAACTTATATAACTGATGTCTACAGTCATAATCAAATGCATTATAAAGGAATGTGTCTTCTTTTCATGCCTTATTCCAGGAAAATGCTTATTAAGTCATCATAGTCAAGTATAGTATAAAAAAATATATAATGGTTAATTTGCCTCTGGCTAATAAGTGCATAAAAGACACTGAAATAAAGGCAATTACACGTACAATAGCATATCATTCCACACCACTCTTAACAAGGTCCACTCACCTTCAAAGCTTCTTCTCAGGTCTGTTTGTTATATGACTATAATATTGTTAAATTATTATGAAAAAGGTTATGAAACCATTAAAAAAACTGTAATGTAGAAGAAGAGTATCGAGTTGCATAACCATAAAATTTATTTTTAAAAGTCTGAGAAACTGAAGTTCAAATAAAAGCAGTATTTCATAGTGCAGCTACGGAGAAATGCCAAATCCAAATCATGAACCAAAATCTCATGAACGCAGGCAGAAGATTGAAAACCAGTAGATTCAACACTGAGAAAAATTATCAAATGCCGAAGCACAACACAAAAACTAGAAAACTGATAGATCAGGAAAAGCTGCAAACAGGAAATAAAAACGCTCAGTATGCTGGACGACACATGTGACTGCAAACAAGGGCCTTGTCACGACCAGCCCCGTCCTGCGTGTCGATTCGCTGTGTCTCCCTCAGGCGTGACTCCAAATCAGCCACACCTCAGCCTTGTTAGTCTTACCTCTTGTTCCTGCCCTCTTGTTAACCGATCACAGTTGCCTTGGGTTTGCTCCTGGATTAGCTCCCATTATAAGTCTGTCTGATCCCTGTCCGGTCAGTGTATGCGGCCCGTGGTTTTGGTTCGGTTTCCTTTGTTCTCTTTGCCCGTGAATAAATGCCCACCTTGAGGGTTTTTTTGCGCACACGGCTGCATCTTGGGTCGTTCCTTGCCTTGCGACGTGGCAGTCCTGATATGCTTGTCCGGCACTCAAGCCACAGCTGCTATAAAACTCAGGCAGAGTGGAGTTTGGCCAGACTGGACATATGGAATAGAGACTCTACTGGGTGCAGGCATTACAAAAAAATTTATAGTCATTTGCATAGGTCAAAATGTAATGCACTTGTAATGCAAAAATAGTAAGAAAAAGTAAGTAAAAAAACATTAATTTATTCATTCATTCGTTTTAATTAATATTGCATTAGTAATTATAGCAGGCATTACTGTATAGTACTGGTATGCTCAAGTGCTTATATAAGGTGTTGCAATCCCTTGAAAATCCTCAGGAATGCAGAGGATGACATGAAGAGGAGAACAAACCTGACACACACTTTTAAGCTTCATTATATGGAAACCATTGTGTCAAAATGCCACTTGTTAGTTATAAGAGCAAGAACTGCCAGATTTCCAATTGCAGAAACAACTTTCTATTTGCTTTCGTCCTCCATATTGCTATGCCCTGTTACTATGGAAACAAATCTCTTCTGTGCTTTCCTATACCAACCAGACCTCGAGAAAAACAAGGGCAGTTTTGCTTTTTATAATTTTTACTACAGTGATTTGTTCTTGCAGGAAGTTCCATAGTGCCGGATATTTTAAACATACACAGAGGGGAAATTCAAATGCGAGGGATGCATATTTAAAATAGATGCAAATTTACCAACAGGCAATGGAACTGTGTATTAATCGCATAGTGAAAACCAATTATGAATCCCAGTAAGAGGACAAATAGGCCATTACAAGTAGTACATGTGAGTTCTGCAAAGAGTTAATCATTTCCATGAAGAGCTTGGTAGCTAGTAAACAAACTGTTACAGTGTTAATCAGAACAAGGGCAGTGTTCCCATGGTGCCCCTTCTTCATGCTGACCCTCTTTTCCATGAACACTTCTGATCCCTTTTATTGAAGTGCTGTTTTTATTGAACATATTCCACATTGAATGGTCAAATAGGGTGACTCAGCAGGCTGTAGGCTTACCATGCATCAGATTAGCTGCGTGGAAGACAAATGGGTGGTCAAACGAGTCCAATGGGCACCAAACTCTTACAATATGAGATTTAATCCTGGTCTCTTCGTTGTATGGTCAAAAGTATTGGGACACCTCGCCATTACACCTACGGGAGCTTTTATGGCATCCCACTCTAAATCCATAGGCATTAATATTGGGTCCTCCCTTTGCAGCTATATCAGCTGCCACTCTTCTGGGAAGGTTTTCCACAAGTTTATGGAGTGTGCCTGTGGGAATTTTTGCCCATTCCTGCAGAAGAGCATTTGTGAGGTCAGGCACTGATGTGGGACGGTAAGGCCTGGTTCTCAATCTCCCTTCTAGTTCATCCCAAAGGTGTTTGATGGGGTTGAGGTCAGGGCTCTCTGTGGGCCAGTCAAGTTCTTCCATACCAAACTCACCCAACCATTTATGGACCTTGCTTTGTGCACTGGGGTACAGTCATGCTGGAACCTAAAAGGGCCCTCTCCAAACTGCTAGCACAAACCTGAGCCTGACTGCAGGGCTAGCTGCGTGATTTTAGCCACCTGTGGCAATGGGTCTGAATGAAACACCTGTATTCAGTGATTACAAGGTGTGACAGACAGATGGGTGTTCTGACGTGCTTTTATGTTCTTATCTTTTACATTACAATAGAAAAACATATTTTTAAAGTGAAATCATAATGTTCATTGAATTGGACAGGTTTCCAGCTCTATGCGGCTCTATGTGTACACAGGTTTTTG
This sequence comes from Petrocephalus sullivani, assembly GCA_026780845.1. Taxonomy (NCBI): domain Eukaryota; kingdom Metazoa; phylum Chordata; class Actinopteri; order Osteoglossiformes; family Mormyridae; genus Petrocephalus; species Petrocephalus sullivani. The sequence continues at coordinate 408,098 of JAODKM010000126.1, read as the reverse complement.
GGGTGACCATTAGGTAGGCTGTTCCAACCCAGGTGTGAGGACTCCTCGGCCAATCAGTCTTCTAATTAGTAACCTAATTAGGGGGTTGCAGTGAAAACCTGCAGACACAGCGACCCTTTCTGGATCGATTGGCCACCCCTGTGCGACAGTAACACACTGACACTGGTACTGAATGTTGGACATAAAGCTACATGATTTGCTCCTGGATCGCTGCTTTGTTAAGGACATGTGATGTAGTGCTGTTTATTTATTTATTTGGTTATTTTTTTCTGACCACTGGAGTACTTTCCAGCTATTGTTTTTTGGTCAAAGACAAATGCAATCAATGCAGTCTACTATACTGTTCAGGGCAAGAATATATCATTCTGAGTGGAACATTCATTTCTGTTTGATAATTATTCCACCAGAAGATGCATGATGTGAATATTGGCAATAGGCTACTTAAATTAAGAAAAGATGTGAAATGTTTGCTTAAAAGGCCTTATTTTATTCTATTACTGCTTATTATTTGGATGAAATGTAAATTAATGATATGATAAAAGGATTCAGGTTATGAAAGTAAGTATTACCCCCATATATGAATGTGTGCATCATGTTATCTCTGTCTTGCCAATGTTTACTGTATTATCTTTTATCCAATACTGATAAATATTAAATGATGAAAGAAAAACAAGTGCTTGTATTGCATCCTGTGTCTGGTATGCCATCCTGTATCCTTAATTCATGTCCTGCTCTGATGGCTGAATAAAGGGAATCTAGAGGCTGATACCTGAACAGCTGGGTCAGGAATATGCAGATGTGGTGTGGCGGAAGCTGGCTGGGGGGCTCCCCCAGGAGGCGCAGTGTTTATTTAGGGATAAGTGGGGGGAAATGGGGCGAGGTGCCGACCAGGCGGTGGATTGGCTCCACTGAATAAAGGGACACGGGCAGGAGAGCGTAGGTCAAGGCAACATGGGGTTTGCGGTTGGCCGACTGATGAGGGTGTTTCTCCATCTGACCAGGTATGGGTCCCATGTCAGTACAGTCGAGAGGTGGCCATCCCCTCTGGGCAGGTGTCCTCCAGGCTGTCTATTAGTGAGGGAACAGACAACACAAGCGTGGTCACTTACTGTTCACTCACGTTTTCCTACCCACAATGCAGCTGTCTGGCTGTGTCAAGGGAGGCTGTCCCACCTGCTTGTTTTGTTATTAGTGCTTGCCAGCCATATCCTGTTTGCATTCCTGACTGCTTGCTGTCCAGCGCTATGGTACCACAGCATCCCAAATGTCACAGTGGGAAATTATCAAAATTTGATAGATTCAAAAAAGACGTAATTCCAGGTAGGGCTAGTAGGAAATGAAGGCATTACCATCTACTCACGTGTAACAGGCTTAGATCTGGGGCCCAGTATGCCACCCTACATCCACCCCCTGACCCCACAGGACATGCCAGCAAAGGAAGAATGTATCTGACTAATGAAAGAGCTGTCATTGCCCTTGGAAACGCTCTTTGATTAACAGGATAGGTCAAAGTGTC
>JAODKM010000126.1:363201-386040 GCA_026780845.1 Petrocephalus sullivani | reverse complement strand
ACGGTATAAGAAAAATCCATATCATAACAAAAATAAATACCAGTTTTCGGTATGAACCGGTATACCGCCCAGCACTATATACATGTCTTGCATACCCACACATACACTCTTCCACCCCAAAAAGATACAGATCCATCTGCATTGCATTGTGAAATTGATGCTGCAATTCCCTGACAGGACATGGACCGGAGACCTAAAGCAGGCTTTGCTGACAGAGTGAGCAAAGGTGACCTCCTCAGGCCCCACCTGCTGATAGACTGCCGTTTCCCTATGGAGGAGCCAAAGCTGTGTAATCAATACCAGTTGTAAGTAGCAAAATCCTCGATATGCATTTCTGTTTCGATTACCAAGTTCATTAACTATGAATAAATTTCTGATAAATGATCGCAATCAGACTGTGCTAAATCAATTTTTTTTTATTCTTGCTGTGATTCAGTGAAGAGTTTGTGAATAAACAAACATAAGTTCCCACACTTGCCTCATAATGAAAACAAAGACACATGCACTGTGAAGCTGCTAAACTATCACTTGCTGGGGATTTCAAGGGCAAAATAGGCTTTCTAAGAATGTGTGAAGCCAGGAGAAACACATTAGGTTTGCTGGTTATAGCGAGTCAGACTCGGAATGCTGCGGCGTCGGCACAACACTCATGCTAGCTTACATTGCATAGCACAAATCACAGTCCTCCCCACATAGTATGTCTGATAAGACTGAAAAATACGCCAATTCACAGGCAGTGGGCTGCTTAAGGTAATAACGATGCATGGGTCATGGGAATGTCAATAATATTTCTCAAGATCACAGCAAGAACTTGCAGTTTCTGAGAAGAAAAACACGGGTTAGAGACTTGTTTTTATATCTCATAGAATTGTGTGCTTGGTCAATGGCAGACTTCTGTAGTGTTGCTTAAGCTCTCTCCCACTGATTTACAAATGGTACCTTAATGTGTGTGTACTTCCTCTGGGGCCGTTGTGGTGAATCTTTCAGAGAGCTGTGGAAGGTCAGAGTATCTACAGAGCTCTGATTTCCAGAACGTCCTGCCGTGGGCTGAGGTGTGGCATTACTCTGTCATTTTTGTAGACACGCTCATTAGAGGTAAACCCCTAAGCCTGATATCACCTGCTTTTGTTCGTTTCATCAGCAGGCTGTACTTTTCGGCTTATCCTTCAGTTCCTGGGGCATCTGTTACCTGATTCTGCTCAGCCCGTTGTTATTCAGCCCAGACCTGACCACGCCTCACTGTACCTCACCACATAATCACAAGTCACCTGGCTGCTTCCTGCGCAGAGACAGCGCAAAGAGCTTTATTAACAAGGACAAGGAATAAACTATTCAGGTGTCAGGAGAGCTTATTGTAGATATGGCAAAGTGAGGCATAATTACTTAAACTCTGTTTAAAGGAAGTCATTATTTCATAGGATATCCTAATACTTTTTGGTTTCATTTTAATTAAACTATAAAACAGTCCTCATTAGATTAAATGATGGTAAGAATCAATCCTGTTGACAATGAATGTATCATGCTTTCAAACTTCACAAATAACCTGCACACACAACATTCACACATCATTTCCATATCTAATCCTACCCTGAAGGACCTTAACGGCAGATCGAAAGGAGCAGGCAATCTTATAAGCAAAGGATGACTTTGAATTCTTTTCATCTGTTTCAGTGCATTTAAATTTGCCTTGGGCAGACATTCTACAATTTCTGATACTTAAAATAATGTTTTACATCACATGAATCTTAAAGTATTATTCCGGACTTAACCCAGGTATATTTAACATGAAAGATAAGGAACCAGTATGCCTTGTGTTTTATGTACAGAAATGGTTTAGTGATGTGAACAGTTTCAATGTAATTTTTTTTCCTATTTTGGAAGCTGGCGGATAACTGACAGAATATAATTGCAATACTTCCCAAACTGAGAATGCTAAAGCTGTCGATGTCATATTCAATCCATGGTCTAAATAACTGGAATCTTTAAATAGAAATGCACTAAATGACCTGAAGAGCAATGCTAAAATTAGGCCCTCACTGAGATTTTTCTTTCTTTTATTCACCAATTCCAATTGTGACCCCGCAGTCATCTTAAGAAGATTATCTTCTTGAGCTCAATCAAAAAAAAAAAAAAAAGACTAATAATAAAACAAGGCATTATAAAGAAGTCATTGTACACCAAGATGGAAAGGAGCTTGATCTGAAAAAGCCAAGAAAAAAAGTGTTTCTTTAGCATTTTGCGTTTTAGTGGTCTCTGAACTCCTGTCTGAGCCCAAGCATGTCCTCAGGAGTCCTCTCATATTTCCCTGACACCCATGCTCAATGTGAGAGCTCAGTAGCATGCATCACTGCATGCCCCGCCATTTTTGCTCTTTCAGCTCCTTGTTTGCAGTCATTATCTGGAGAGTGGGTAACAGACAGACAGACAGATGGACAGGGAAGGAGTGAATGCGAGGAGAGCAGGAGGAGAGAACAGAGGCTTTGTCCTCCTGTTGCTAAGCAGCGGCCAGCCTGCCAGCCATGGCCCAGCTGTGAGGTAGTGTGCGTTCTGAGAATCATCAGGCGAAGGTCGGAAAAGGTGTTAAGGTAACCACCATCGTTCCTGGGCCTATAGGTGTTATTCCATAAGAATTATACAGGCGGGATGGCAAGTAATAGCACTTTTAATAATGAACAAAGTCTTTGTTATTTTCATTAGTGACATTTTAATCTAGTGTGAGTCTATATTTCCAGGTGCCTTACAGATAATGTTGCTAATAAAGAAAAACACTTTTATCCATGATATGAAACCCAACCAGTGGCAGATTGGTTGTTTTTTACACCATGTCTTACAGATCTCTGCCCTTTTGATGGAAAGCGGCTGCCACGTGTCAATTAGTGAACCACATTTGCAAACGTGTTCCATCTTTAAGGCTCTACTGCAGTTATCACTTTGGATGATGTACTTTGGATGAGAGTATATATCCCTCACTGCACCTCAAATTCGTTTGTTTGCCGTATGGAGCTTTATCGTTTGGTAGGGCCTCCCTTGGTGAGTAGGTCCGTGGGAAGTGCCAAACAAACTATGATCTAACAAAACCACTTTTGAAAGATACCAACGAATATCAGAGTGGACTAAGGTTACTAATACCCACCCCAGTTTGGTCTGTTAGGCCATTATGCGAATTCCCTTACACTGCCAATAGCTACTGGCTTCAGGAGCATGGAACACCAGCACCCTGGTAGGGTAGGAGCCTGAGTTAGTGAGGGTGATGGACACATATCAGCTAGTTACACTGTAGTTAGCCTTCCCTCCTTACACATGCTCAGTATTTGAGCCATGTTGACCAGATGCCATTTGTCTTTTGTTTTTTTATTTATATATTCATTACGTACATTTATTATATAGTTCTTTTTTCTTTTTGTATTCTTGCGTTGATATTACTACATCTTCGTTATTATTGTGGAGTTGCACACTTTTTGTTTCACTGCAGATTATAGTCTGACTGTATGTCCAGCATGTGACAAATAAAAATCCTTGAATCCTCACAAACCACAGAGTTGTGAGTGTCCTCGAGTAGACAAGGGAGTTGCCTTTATGTGGCTGTAAATTGGATAGAGGAAAACTGTGTAAATACACCAAACATCAGATGGGTATAACTAGCCTTCTAAGATACCGTGACTTAGGTACTTGAAAGGATACCTCCTGCAGACTTGGGGTTCTGCTGGGTGACACCATTATACACTTGGGGAAGGATAGACTTAGCTGTAGAGTGTAATTGGAAATGGCCTCTGAGATCTAAATTAAAGCGGTGAACTGTTATTGGGCATTTGTGCAGGCCATGAATTGCCTATAATAAATACTACGTCTGAAAACAAGGATGTTCATAAGAGTTTTTGGAAGCAAAGCACTCTAGGGCAAAGGTCAATGATTAATTTTGTAGCTGTCATCACTCTTGAGACTGTGTGTTTTTGGCACTCTAAGGAAAAAGCAGAGATGTTAACTGATCACCACTTTGTGGTGAGTTGGATTCAGTGCATAGGGATGAGGCAAGGTAGGGCAGAAAAACCCAGACAAACACTCAGGAATTACTCGATACGTCTGCCTGAAGCTTCAGTGCAAAATGAGTTCACTCGCTCATCCATAATAAGCTTTCGGTCATACTGTGTGAGGCTGGGGACATGATCTTGGACACGGACATGCTTGTGGCCTCAGATTTTTGAAGCATTTGCAAAAACCTGTGGGCAGAAGGCAGTAATAGTATTAATAGTAGTAATAGTAGTAGTAGGAAGAGGAGGACTATTGCTAGTAGTAGTAGCAGTAGTAATAGTAGCAGTAGTAGCAGTAGTAATAGTAGTAGTAGGAGTAGGAGTATCGGTGGTAGTAGTAGTAGTAGTAGTAGCAGTAGGAGTAGGAGTATTGGTAGTAGTAGTAGTAGTAGTAATAGTAGGAGTAGTAGCAGCAGTAGTAATAGTACTAGTAGTAGCAGTAGTAATAGTAGTTGTAGTAGACTCTTGAATTAAATAGTACCAATGGGTCAGAAAGGCTGAAAAAAGGTAGTCATACAAGCTAGCTTGGCACCTTAAAAGGATGTTGCAGGACCATGCTTATGGGTTTAGTCTAGGCATATTGTCTACAAGATTCAGATGCATCCGAATGTATCAATGTAGCTGATGCTGCTATGGTGGATGGTGGCCATTGTGGTGGAAAGAATACGGGGGTAGCCACGAGATACTAAAACCACTGAATGTTGGAAGAAATATATAAATAATGCTTTCAGGAACCATATGTGAGGGAATATGATGTGGACACCCCGGGCCACGTTCACTGCATGTGAACAATAATGTTATCGCAACTTCTGTTGTATTAGATTTAAGCTACCTAATGGTTGGTGTATCAGCGGTGTTTCATTCAAGGGAGGGTGTCCTGTCTGTCTGCCAGTTACTGGGATGTCTGTGGGGGTCAGAAGTTCCTCACCCTGAATTGTTCTCCAGTTTCTCTTTGTGTGGTCTTGCAGCTTGTTAATGCATGGAAAGTGCCCATACATTAGTACATAATAGAGTGCGTTCTTGCTTCCTGTGTTGTCGAGGCACCTGTCCGGATATCACTAGAATGTTAAAAATGATTCAGCCATCATCCTCATCATTATCTGTGTCTGTGCTAATTGCTGCTTTGTCAGTGACATTACAGTGACGCCCTGTGTTCTTCGGCTAAATCCTCCCTCCTGCAATCCCCGCGGGAGTCTATCCTTTCAAATGAGGGGGGCCTCCAATGCCCCCCGGCTAATTACTCCTGCTTTTGTCCCATGCCTAAGGCTGTGTTTTTTTCCTCACCATGCCTTCCCCTTAATGTTTCTAGTTTGAACTCTCATAACAAAATGGGACTTTATTATAGCATTTTTCCAATCAGCTATTTCTTTTTCCTTTAATCAGTAGCTGTCTGCAGAACCTGTAAAGCCGCGGCATTCAAAGCCTTTTTGACAGGGCCCAGGATGGCTGATATATTTATCCTACCCCCCCCCCCCCACCACACACACACACACACACACACTGACCTGGTGCCTGTCAATTTGATAAATTTAATTGGTTAGCGTCAAATGATGGCATATAATGTGATCTTACTATTTTTGAAATTTCAAAACATTGCAATTTCAAAATAGGTAACACGTCCCACCCCCACATCCCCCCACAACCACCTGCACTTCCATCATGCTCCACCAGGGGGATGTGCCCCACAATTTATATACCTTTGCCCTAAAGGGACAGGGTTGTAAAACATTTTTTAACAGTTTTGTGTTCCTTCACAAATGTTTTTGCATTCCCCTGAAATCCTGTCTTGTGGCCTATATATGTGGTGCACACTCACTCTCATGGACCACTGTATTGATTTTTACTTTGAACTCGGTCTAAAATACACCGATATAGTATTAATGCTTAATTCACACGGATTTGTTGATACTGAAGTTTGGTGAGGGAAAGTGAAAACCACTGCTTAAGACGACAAAAGTTTTGTGAGGGAACACAGAACAATTGTGAGGAAACACAGAACTGTTTATAAATAATATTTTCCAATGCTGTCCCCCCAGGGCCTTCATTGCTTTCTGTAAAGTAGAGGTGTAATATACACACACACACACACACAAAACACACCCAGGGCTTGCACAGTTTGTAAGATCATTTGTCGTTGCTCTAATAAAAACTAATAAATAGAATGTAAATAAAAAGCCAGGATTAGTCAGTATTAACAAAATGTAAATAGCTTCACTGGTCTGTTTTCCCCAACTTACCTAAACCTGCAACCAATTTATAGTGTTTAAAAATAAATAGCATAGATAGAATCTCAGCTGGCATCACTGTAGACTTACATCTGGGGCAGTATTTCCCAACCCAGTCCTGACCTAGAGGGCTTATGTGTGACTCCTTTCTCGGTTCTATGCACAAGGAGTTTGCATGTTCTCTACATGATCATATGGGTCTAGGTGCCACCCCATTTGAATTGACTCTGAGTGCTTATGATCATCAAATGCAGAAACAATTTATGTAACACTAATATATGATTTTAGTTGTTCCCAGAACTGCATGAATGTACACGACTTCTAACGTTTTCTGTGTCAGCTGGGTGCTTCCATGAACAAAGGGGTCTCAGAATCCATTTGCTATCAGGGATCTTGCTGGTAGCTGAAAGCTCTTCAACATGAACTTTCACCGGTCCTCCAACAAGGGCTTTTTCAGGAAAACCTGACTCGTGGAAACGTGGCTCCATATTATCTATTAACTTTGTGTGAGAGGAATAGAAATGCATTTAAAGAGTTGCGACCTGAATTAATGGTAAAATTTTTGTTATGAATTCCACCAACTCTATCCCAATATTCTATTGATCGTTCTGGTATTATAGGAGCTTAAAACTGGTCAATGAAGACTTTCAATTAAAGCCGAAAGTGAACAAAGCTTTGCAGAATGATGGAGAATATGGTAAAGAAAATGAAAATGAAAAGCATGAATTTCAGTGCCTTAGAAAGGCTGTTTGGGTGCCGACATGGGAACATACAGTAGAAGGACAACGGAACTGGTCTGACCATTGGGCTGTAAGTATATCAAGGAAAGAGTGCAGAGCATTTTGTGAAAAGCAAACAACATTAGCAGGTGAAAAGTATCTGATTTGTGTTGTTTTTGTTTTGCAATTTTACTCTAATTTATAATAATTGGCTGATTTAAGAAACGCGTTTTGTATTGTGTTGGTGACAGCTATCACTTGGAGTCTTCAGATGCCCCGCCCCTTTTCCTGTTGCTCCCCCAATCCCCATCCATGGCCCTCCCATGTCCTTCCCTTGGCCTGCCCCTGAACACAATCAGGAGCCACCCCTGTTGTGATAGGCTACCTTCCTGTCCGGAGTGTGCCCTTGGCGTCCTGGGACATTCTGCAGGCCCACTATGATACGTCACTAGATAAGCAGTTATGGACAAGTGACATGAAGAGTGTCCCTTCCTATCAACTTTTTACTGACAATTTGAGATACACTATATAGACAAAAGTATTGGGACACACCTCTCAATTATTGAATTCAGGTGTTTCATTAAGACCCATTGCCACAGGTGTATAAAATCAGGCAGCAAGCCATGCAGTCAGCTTTACAAACATTTGTGAAAGAATGGGTCATTCTGAAGTGCTCAGTGAATTCAAGCGTGGTACCGTCATAGCACGCCATATTTGCAATAAGTCAGCTTGTGAATGTCAGCTTCTTTCCCCACAGTCAATTGTAAACGGTATAATTGCAATGTGGAAGCATTTACAAACAACAGAAACCCAGCCACAAAGAGGCAGACCACATAAAGTAACAGAGCCGGGTCACTGAGTGCTGAGCCACATAGTGTGTAATAGTCACCAGCACTCTGTTATCTCAATAACTGCAGGGTTCCAAACTTCCTCTGGCAGTAACCCCCAGCACCAAAACTGTGCTTCCATGGGCGAGCAGCTGCATGCAGGCCTCACATCACCAAGGGCAATGCCAAGCATTGGATGGAGAGGTGTGAAGCACGCTGCCACTGGACTCAGGAGCAGTGGAAACATTTTCTGTGGAGTGATGTCCACTATGTGTTTTTGTTTTTATTAAAAAAGTTGTATCCAGCTGACGACTCCACATGCCATGGGCGTGGGGGGGTGGGGGGGGCATACTCTATCGACATCAACATCTTAGTCACCCCAAGACACATGATGGGGGGCAGGAATCATAATCACCGAAAACATGCTGGGGAAGTCCTTGAACTACTCTAGTGAGAGGGTGTTAAACCTGAATTGCTTCGCCAAAGGTCTCCAAGGTCGTCATCTAAACAGTTGTTATATATTTCCTTTCAGCCTTTCACACATTATGTATTCATTGCAGTGGATTTCTGTGTAAAATCATGCTTTACATAAGTAGCACATTCCTGAAGCTAATGCTCAGAAACAGGTACAGTAACACAGCGGTCAAAAGGATATCATTTGTATGCGTAATAAGCCTGAGCTACTGAAACAAAAGTACTTTTTTGCTTACAGAAAAAGTAAGCAAAAATAGCTTTAATGGAACAAGACCCCCCTCCCTGCCCAGTGCTAATAACAGTCTCCAACAATGGGGTGTCCTTCGTGGGTAAAGAAAAAATCAGCATGTGATCTATGAGCTGTGTACGAGCTGTGTACAGGCTGTGTACGAGCCCATGTGTACAAGAGTGTAGTTCTTTTTCTGATAATACAGGACAGCCAGCTGCTTACTGCTTAGACTGACTTCATAGAAATGCTAAGGTACAACTGTCAGACCCCAGAGCGTAGAGTGGCACCTACGAGCAGAGTAAGAGTATCATAAATGTCTTTCATTATAATTATATAAAAGCAATATTAAACTTTATTAAGGAACAACAAGCAATAAATAACGCCGTCTGTTACTGTGTATGGTAAAATGTAAAGTTCATGTAAAAGGCTTATAGTTTTCCTACACACTTTTCCACTGAGTGCCTTACATGTCAAGTGTGTTTTTTGGCGTGAATGTGGTCGTAATTTCACAAGAAAAAGCACTAACTTGTACATATAAAAACATCATGTGTTGTCATATAAAAATGAAATTAGAAAAATGCTTGATAGCTTTAGATCCACTCTGACAGTGAATAGATGTGCCTTAAAACAGGTGAAGTCTAATGATTCCATAGTGCTTCACTCTAAGCACAATCATTTATTCCAAGAGTAAAGAATTAATTTCTCCTATAACTGGTTCCTACATCTCAATGCTCAGCTATCTAGCTGAGTTCCTATTGCCTGTTTTACACAGAGCCTCCACTCCCCTCCTGCCTTTGCTGGCCCAGGTACGTACACGGGTCCAAATAGGCCTATAATCTGTGTAATGACATCCAACAACTTCACTTTACCAGCTGATATTCACTTTGCGAATCTGCCAGGGCCAAGCATTAGTGAGCGCAAGAGAGAAGATCTGATCTGCTATCAGTGAGAGGCCTCATGCATTTTTTATCATTCAAATACCTTCAAGGCCTTAGCAGTGGCTATTCCCTGCCTATCATCGGCACAACAAAAGCACAAGTCATAAATATTACAGTGTCCGCCGAGTTCCTCCATCACCTGTTCACCTGTCCACCTTCACTGCGTAAACCAGCTCAGTTCAGGACGCTGGACAGGGAATTCTGTGACGGGGGCGACGATTTAAGTCTCTTCTGGTCAGTTATGCAGTTGTTTCTTCTTATTTATCAAGATTTTATGATGAAACAAGTGGAATTAAAAATATAAATTAAAAAAGCTGGAAGGCACAGCTATGCAAAGCAGAAAGCTTTGCCTTTATCAGTAGCCTCGGGAATCTGATACCGACCCATTCTGTATAACTGACAAACTGGCCAGAACATATTTCACTGTAGTTCAGTAAATGTTTTTCTCAAGGATGCAACCGTTTATATCGGATTTTAACTACTCGCCTATGAGTCAGTGTTGGCTAAAGCCATGCACAGGGTTTGTATTTACTCACACACAAAAGCAATTTGCAGTTCTTATACAGAGAGATGTTTCACTGGACCAGTTCAGCTTAAGAGCCATATCTGGCCTCCAAACCACAACCTTGAGATTTCTCTCCATGTCCTTTGTCCTTTAACACTGAGCTACCGCTACACTATAAAGTCAAGATATTAAGTGCTTATCAGCCGCCGTGTGGTGGAGTGTTCACACTGAATTTACACCACTTCAGTAAGAGTTTCGAACAATATAGTTTACATGAACAAAATATTGTTCTTGCAATAATTTCTGTAGAGAAAGCAATTCATTTCCTTTGACAGTTTTGTGATTTTCCAAGACTACGACTTTAATAGCAAACCTATGTATAATCACATTGCAATCTCTATCATAAACACCCCTAAAAACAAATAAAAGTATGAATATGCGACGACGCAGCTTTTACTCCCAACAATAAAGAGCACTTAATCAGTGTAACCTGGTGGTGACTTCAGTAGTTCCTGTGCAATGCATCTTGGGGGCTGTTTTTGTTTGATTCCTGTAGCTAGTGGTCCTGTCCCCTTTATTTGTGTATAACCTACCAACTCTTTCCCTGAAACATTTTGCCAGTAGCACATTATGAGATGGTGGGAGGGAATGGATAGTAGTGGTGGAGGGAAAAGGCAATCCGGTGATCCACATAAAGCAGGATTTCCACATTCCACGCCTGCATTTCGTCCCTCAGTTATCCATCTCCATATATCCTTTGAGCCAAAATACTGCCTTAGATGTTTTGCTCTCCGAGCCTGTTGGAAGTCTTAAAGTCGCTTGTAAGACGCTCGTCAGTCTTGTGTGGATGATCGTGCTTTGTTCATATTTTGAACCATCTGAGTAATAAACAATGAAAAACAATAGGAACTTAAGGAGATAAAGACGGGATAGTTGCCGCGTTTTAGCTGACGTATATGTCGTGCGGGAGCTCAAAAAGTTCTCTCGCATTCACCCAAATATTTGCCATTTGCAGAAATGACCAAGAAAGGTAAGCCCGACGCCAACTGTACCGGAATCCTGTACCTCTATTGCCATGGGAAGTTTCGATTTACCACAGGTAAGAAAAATAGAAGAAACACACGAAACCTAGAACGTTTTGGAAAAGTCGTGGAATTTTGTAGCACGTACAGCATGATAATGTGTGGTTAATCTAAAATCGATTCAGAGCAAATATAACTGAACTGTGACATTTTCTAACTCGGATCAAGCTAACAATCTTTAATCTTTCGATCCTTGTCATGTGACACTCTGCAGGAAACACATGACTTTTATGTGATTGTTGCTCCGACTGTCTTATATACAGGCATATTGATACAATGTGTTTCCAGAACCGTCCGCTTAAGGGCTGCAATAAAGGCCTCTGCTCTCCACTGTTCTCCAAATCCATGTCCCAAAGATCTGTTCACGGTTATAGAACAAGCACATCTTTTACCAACATAAACTCCCTCGTAGCGGCATACATTACATTCATAGATTCAATATTTACATTAAAATATAGTATCTTGCATTTATTCCTTAAAATGTCAGTGTATTTTGTTTTGTGGATATATCCAATACACTGGTTTTTGATACTCAAACAGTTCAGTACTCTGTGACTGTGACTCTTTATACTCAACTGATTGAAACAAAACTTTGGTCTGGATTTGAAAATTCTGAACCTGCATGCAACTCGTATGTAACGGATTACTTTTGTGAGTAACTTCCCCAAAACTGTCTGAAGTTAGCAGATAGCCTATCTGTCTGTGTGTGTGGTTAGCCCGTCGCTCTGCCCACAAACAGCTGCCATTCCCTCTTTGGACGGGGTGTATAAGGCAGAGCTAACAGCAGGGTGTGATCAGCCCATCGCTCTGCCCGCAAACACAGCTGCCATTCCCTCTTTGGACGGGGTGTATAAGGCAGAGCTAACGGCAGTGTGTGATCAGCCCATCGCTCTGCCCGCAAACACAGCTGCCATTCCCTCTTTGGACGGGGTGTATAAGACAGAGCTAACGGCAGTGTGTGATCAGCCCATCGCTCTGCCCGCAAACACAGCTGCCATNNNNTTGGACGGGGTGTATAAGACAGAGCTAACGGCAGTGTGTGATCAGCCCATCGCTCTGCCCGCAAACACAGCTGCCATCCCCTCTTTGGACGGGGTGTATAAGGCAGAGCTAACAGCAGTGTGTGATCAGCCCGTCGTTCTGCCCGCAAACACAGCTTTGGCTGTGCACATATAATACTGTGAATGGAAAGAATGTGCGCATAACATTCCCTTGCACTGTAAATGTGTTTTCCTGTTGGCACAGCAAGTAATTTGACAATTTGTACTGTTATAGAGCTGTGACCCAAGACAGCTATGGGACCATGGTAACGGTAATAATCCTATCCCCCTGAGGTAATTACCCAATCCCCCAGGGTAGTTAGGGTACTTAATTGTGACTGCGTGGGGTCATCTTAGTTTTAGAAATATTCTCCCTTTGCAGATGCCCTTGTGGAATAATGTGCTCTTCAGTGTAATAAAAAAGAGGTGGCTTAGTGTTTGGGGGGTTAACACTGTCGCCCCAATCTTTCAAGGTTGGCGTTCTGGACCCCATGTGCCTGTGAGGCTTTCATGATCCCGTCCAGGGTGTCCCCCTGCCCTGTGCCCTGTGATGGACCGGCATCTCACCCAGGGTGTCCCCCTGCCCTGTGCCCAGTAATGGACCAGCATCCCGCCCAGGGTGTCCCCCAGCCCTGTGATAGACCAGCATCCCGCCCAGGGTATCCTCTTGCCCTGTTGCCTGTGATGGACCAGCATCCCGCCCAGGGTGTCCCCCTGCCCTGTGATAGACCAGCATCCCGCCCAGGATATCCTCCTGCCCTGTGTCCTGTGATGGACCGGCATCCTGCCCAGGGTATCCCCCAGTACTGTGCCCTGTAATGGACCGGCATCCCACCCAGGGTGTCCTCCTGCCCTGTGCCCTGTAATGGACCGTCAATCCCGCCCAGGGTGTTCTCCTGCCCTGTGCCCTGTGACGGACCGGCATCCCGCCCAGGGTATCCTCCTGCCCTGTGCCCTGTAATGGACCGTCAATCCCGCCCAGGATATCCTCCTGCCCTGTGGCTTGTGATGGACCGGCATCCCGCCCAGGGTATCCTCCTGCCCTGTGGCCTGTGATGGACCAGCATCCCGCCCAGGGTGTCCCCCAGCCCTGTGTCCTGTGATGGACCGGAATCCTGTCCAGGGTGTCACCAGCCTCCCTTGCAATAATAGTAATAATAAGTTTTTGGAAAGTACAAATGGATAGAGATGGATAGAAAGATCTAGAAGAACATCTTTCATCATTTTTTAAACATGCTGTCATTTTGAATGCTGAATTACTTTGTAGCTTAATTTAGTACTGTATGTCATTGTGTTCCCTGAAATTATATGTTTTGTCGTGAGCAATTACATATCACAAATTCTGTGACCTTAATGAGGAGTCCCTCCCTGTAAAATTTTAAACATATAATTTTCAGAGGTAAATACACATTTGTTGTGTGCTTACCTTGATGGGACTCAGATGAAGACCCATTATTCATGCCCACAAAGCTCACCCACTCAAATGCACATGAAACCAGGCGCACAGCATACGACAAAGGTAATGGAACATCGCTGGCTTGCTGACCACATTGTCCAAATTGAGTCCCCATAATTCCAGGCAGTGGAGTAAGCTTATAATGGGCCTCAGTGAAAGATTCTTTCGGGGTCCCCCTGCTCATTTCTGGACACATGTCCGTGAAAACAATTCTACACCCCCCTCCCCAACAAAAAATGAGCTGTGCTCAAATATAATGTCAGTTTTTGGTATAAACAGATGCATTTCATGCTTTATTTAAGATTCTCTTCCAAACTAAAAGGTACAGCATCAACTTCTATATTCTTTTCATAAAAAGAGGCAGATTTTCCAGCCAGGTGCAGGGTAATATATTTATAAGGCAATGCAACATACTTCAGTAATTTATATTAATAGATCAATAGCCCCCCAATCCTCCTCACTAAGGAGCCCATCGACCCTCAATAGCCACCCCCTCCCATTTCTGCCAGTGGAGCTCGACCAACGGTTCCAGGGTACCTATGGAACAATCCAACAGTTGTCCTTCACCTGGGACCAAAGAGACATGGTAAGGAGAAGAAAATGTAAAGCTCTTAGTCCCTGAAGATCCTCCCCAGCTGCAGGAGATAACAAAGCTGCTAACGAGCTGGACTTGTGGCCCAAGGCTCACGAGGGGCTACTTATCCTGAATAGCTTCATAAAAAACAAGCATATTATGCCACCGGTAACCCGTAATGTAGCACACAAGCAGATGCTCCATCCTGGTTTCTTTTAGCAACTTCCTGTCAGCCTCACAGCCCTTGTTATGGTGAAAACATGTTATTATTCTGGCAGTAAAAGTCTGTCTTAGAAACGACAATAGAGTAAGAATGGATCAGACACAAGGTTACTGAAAGGGGACTAAGGGGCTGTTATTTCTGAAAGCTTTCAATGACATCAGCACTTCAGTCTATAACGCGTACAATGAATAAATATTTATGCTTCTGTGCATGTGGCATTCAGAACTTTCATATGCATATATAAATCTCTGTGTGAAAAAAGATCTTTATTGGATTTTTTTTTTTTTTTAATGCACAAAGTTTGCTTTCCTGGGTTTTTCAGGGAGATCTCAAAAGTCAGACAGCCCTGAGGCTAATTTAGACAGTTCAGGCTCCGCGAGTCCGTTACTTAAATGTTTTCATTACCCCATTTTTCCTTTTCCTGAAGGAGCACATGTTTGTGATTCTTAAACAGGTCAAGGCTTTAATGGAATATTCCGTGTTTCCAGCCTGGGCCAGATGTTTCCATCACAGAGTGCTGGGAAGCCCTGAATCACATTTGTGTAAAGCTAGCCTCTTAGGGACGCCTTGCCTTCATTATCTATGACACCTGCTACTCAGTGAGGATTAACTGGACGACATGGGGGTGAGACACAACTTTAAAAAAGTAACAGAAGACAAAGCTTCTGAATTCCGTAGCTGGCAGTTCCAATTTGCAAGCTGAAAGTGTGCAGAAGTAATGCAAGCGCTAGGGGAAACACCTGTCTTCAGAGAGCGTTCGTTTCATATTTGGTAAAATACAAAAAAATAAAATAGGTAAATCTTTTATGAAGGCAAAAAATGCTTTTCGACTTCAGAAAAGCACAGAAAAAAAAATGTTTTTCTGCGAGAGAGGTAAAGACCAGAATGGAAGCTAAAGGTTTCACTGAAAACTGGGGGCACAAAGATGTGCTATTGTTAGGGATTCAATAAACAACAGCAACTAGCAGCAGCAGCCGCCCGGTGCAACCCTGTTTAAATGGAGTTCTCTGGTTTGAAAAATGCAGGTCATATTTGTGCCTGTGTGATCTTCCTCAATTAATACATGCACCACGAGAGTAATAACTTTGGCAGTAGTCTCTAGGTAAGAACAGACACTTATTCATTTATTTAAAAAAATGTAAATCTTTTGAATAAAGTACTTTGGAGAGAGGAAACAAATTATAGACAGATTATTGTTGTAGCCATGCATGTTTAAAGTTTTAATGGCTTGTTAAAACAACTATTCAGACTGTGGAAAGGATCCAAAGGAAAGGTTTATGTCTTTGCAGTAAAAGAAATATTGAATGGTTATCCCCTAATATGCGGCTAATAGGCTTTCTAAGACATTCAAGAGTTTCTCATTGTTGGTGCGTAATGGCCGAATCTCAGGGTAAGCACAGCAGTGCTGTGTCTGTGCAGCTGAGATCCAATAAATGCACTGCTTACCTCCAACTGCGGCTTACTGTCCTCAAGGCTGGGGAGATAAGGGAAATCAGTCCATCTGAGGAGCTTCACCACCGGACAGAAGAGCTCCTGTATTTTTACACCTTTGTGAAACCATAATATCCATGGGGAAGCACAGCTGGGGTCAAAGAGCCTGCAACATCTCCGTGTCAAATCAAGCGCCTTAACTGCTAGGTCACAGCCCATCACATCCTAAACCTCTGTACTGTATGTGCTATTGGGAACTCATTTACACATTTACATTTTACATATTTAGCAGACATAAGGAGTCAACTAAACATAAGTGTAGCTAGGCTGAGCTTCCAATGAATGCCAGGGTACTGGCTCACTTGTAACATGATTTCATGTTTGCTGGAATCCATGGCTTTCATCAGTGGAAAACTTGCCCTTTACTACATTCGGGGCAGCATAAGGCTTAGTGGGGTCTAATGCTGTGTGTCCAGCTTGCTCGTCTACAACAGTCCTCTGGCTTTTCCTTTTTTCCATCCACACTCCAAACTTGCAGTTAGTATATGTAACATCTATAATCTGTAATGGCATCCTGTTCAAGGTGTTCCTGCCTCGTCCCCTGTAATGGACTGGCATCCCGTCCAAGGTCTGCCCTGCCCTGTGCCCTGTGATGGAGTGGCATCCTATCCAGGGTGTCTCCTGCCTTGTCCTCTGTGATGGAGTGGCATCTTGTCCAGGATGTCCCCTGTGATGGACATTCATCCTAGCCAAGTTCTGCCCTGTCCTGTGCCCTGTGATGGACTGGCATCCCTTCCAGGGTGTCTCCTGCCTTGCCCTCTGTAATGCAGTGGCATCCCATCCAGGGTGTCCCCTTGCCTTGTGCCCTGTGAAGAAATGGTATCCTGTCCAGGGTGCCCCATACCTTGTGCCCTATGATGGAATAGTATCCTGTCCAGGGTGTCCCCTGCTTTGTCCCCTGTGATGGAGTGGCATCCTGTCCAGGGTGTCCCCTGCTTTGTCCCCTGTGATGGAGTGGCATCCTGTCCAGGGTGTCCCCTGCCTTATCCCCTGTGATGGAGTGGCATCCTGTCCAGGGTGTCCCCTGCCTTGTGCCTGTATGGCAGAATTCAGAAATTAGTTTTTACCACGACCCAGTTTTGTGAACTCATTAAGGGGCCAGTGAAGTTAAACAGACACATGAAGCTGCAGCTACTGTATACATTTTAAATATGTGTTTTTTTAATATTATATAAATGATATTCATTATAGTCATAATTATATTAATTAATAAGATGCAAGGTCACATTTGTTGGTAAATGTATAACATGTATGACTACTGAGATGGTTGTCTACATCAGATAGCTTTTGTGAGATGAGTATACTTTTTAATGAAAATAAATGAAATTAATGAAAATAAATGATAATAAACATTAGAATCATATAATGTATGTTATTAAAGTATATTAAAACTGTTAACATATGTCATGATTTTAAGGTATACATACGTGTTGATTATGAATGTTTCATGAATGCATTATGAAGGTGCAGTTAATGTAAAGTGTTGCCCTATTGTCTGTCCAACAGAACCCAAGCCAAACAGGATATTTTAAAGGTGAGAACCTTGTGGGATAGTCAAATTAGCCATATTTGCTATTTGATAAGGTATGACTGCAAATATAGAGTTGTCATCTAAAAAAAAATAAATAGAATACAAGCTATACTTTTTTTAATTTTAACTTTGGAATGAAGTTTTTTTCTGTTGTGACCTACTTGCAATCCAGATATCTGAGAAACACGCTTCTGGGTCTAGTACAACTCATTGTTCCCGCTCCCCAGCACCAGGAGCCAAAGCCGTTTTGTGGTAGTTGTCAGGAAAGTTTTGATTAAATCTGTGCTTACAGACCTGGTTTTTAAATTTGGAGAAAATTGCCCCTTAGATCCCAGGTTCATACACATACATACATTTCAACATCAAAAAGAGAAAACCTGGCAACTTTTATTTGTAGGAGTAGGTCCTTTATCTGTGGTTGTGAGTGGTGCAATCCAGAAATTCCAGCTTGGGGGAAGTTGAACTTTTGGAACTAAGTGAAAATGTCGCTGAGCAGGTGGCAGGATAGATAATACTTCTGAAAGACAAAAACTCCACTGAAACTGGAATCACATGGAATCATTCCACCATTTACACACACACACACACACACACACACATTTATCCAATATGGGGGTCGCAGATGAAAAACATAATATGTGAATGTGATGTGATAAATCAATTAACATTCATACTAGTAAATGAGAATTTGGCTTTCAAAAGAACACACAAATTAAGAACTTTCAAATTAGTGATTTAGAATAGCTCAGTACCACTGGGCACGGGGCTTAGCGGGTAGCTTTGTAGCCTCACATATCCTCGGTTCGGGCTTTGAATCCTGTTTGTTTGGAGCTTAAATGTTCTCCCCATGTATGTGTGATTTCCCTCTAAATTCTTTGATTTGGCTTCTCCTGCAGCTGAGGAACATGCGATCGTGTTGGCTGGAATGTGTGAATTGCTTATAGTATGTGTGCACCTCGCAAGAGCCGGGCACACCGTCCAGGATCTGCCCCATCTGTGCTTTCTGGCGGAAGCGCACAGGTTCATGGTGACCTTGCACTGGAAATCATGGAAGATGGATGGGTGAATGCAGATAACATATTTTACTATTTTATATTTTTCTATTCTTCAGGATGTCCATCAAAAACTCTTAAGCTCTCAAATTAAAAAATAAGGTTACGAAGCCCACGCTATTTCAATACCTGGATCAAGGTTAGTTTGGATCAAGACTGAAATTGTAGAAGAGGCAGCAGTGAACCATGAATCACTGTTTTATTGTTAGAAAACATAAAGCTCATTCAGGAATAGTCTTATTATAACATACAAAAGTAAATTACGTAATATGAAAAGGGCCTTAGGGGCAGAAATTTAAAGACTGTGGTTCATCTCAAGGTTAATGCCTGTGGAATTCTCACAATACGACGGAAAGTGTTGACTGCACTCACAGAGAGTGTAAAAGACGTGCGAAATAAGAGGCGAAAGGCAGAGCTGATAGGCCTGTAAAATCTGGTAGTCAAATAACTCTCTTGCATCATCTTGGGAACACTATAGCAACACGATCGCACTGCAGCGGTCTTGTGAGAAGGCTCCGTGAAAGGCAGAAAATGTGCTCAGCCCTTGTCAATGTCCCACGTCATCATAATCACCCTCATCATCATCATCATCACCGTCAGCAGTGGTGTAATTACCCTGGTCTGTAGACAGTTTAATACTGAAAGGTTTTTTGCTTAGAGAATGCATTGGCACCAACTGAGCCCTCTAGTGTCGTATATAGAAACTTCTGCATATCAAATATTGGTTGAAGAATAAGGTGGTAGAATTGGATAATTATTATTTAAAAAGTGAATGGGAGTTTAGGAGGCACAGAAGCTACTATTTCAACTGCAGGCTATTTAGAACATGCCATATCAAAGGCCGTTTTAAACATGAAATACTTTAGAAGTGTCATCAATATCAATCGGTCTATTAAAAGGCTGACAATTCTTATACAGCACTTAATAAGATATGTTTTATCCAAATCTATTTCTTCAGAGTATATACCTGGAGAGTGTGGCTCCTGGGTTTTTATTTGTTATATATATATATATTTAAACCCCTGAGGAAGAAACTATTTATATTGCTTTGTAATGTAATCTTTATGACACAAACCAGAGTTTTACTTTGATGACACTGCTTTTTATGTAAATCTTTTTTACATTTCAGGAGATATTAATCCTGACCATGGTAAGCAGTTTGAAGACCGATGGATGGATGGATGGACGGATGGACAGATGATTCTGTAGACCAATTTGTAGTCAGACTTAGATTGAATTCCTGGCTTTTAGCTGATACAAGATTTTAAGAAAAAAAATGTGTTTTATAGCTCTGTGTCAAATTGTAATTTTTGTAAAGTGTTCCTTCACATTTTGATAAATTGTTATAGCTACTGTTGACACCCCCATATTGCCTTAACTATTATTAAAACAAACTAAAATGCATTACCACAAAGATAACAATAACAGTTCATGTTCGTCTAGGCTCACAATCTGAACTGTTTTAATGAGTTAGTGACTGAGACGCTAACCAATAATGAGAGCTTGTTTTCTGATAGCGCTACTTCTTCCAGCTATTTCCCCTGTACAGGCAGTATAGTGACACCCAGAACAGGATATTGATCTATAGCATTGCACAAATACACACATGCCAGAAAGTTAATGAAATTCCCAAACACCACTTCACCAACCTGCACGTCTTGGGACTTGGGAAAGCAGGACACCCAAGGAAAGCTGTTCAGCATGGGGGAGCATGCAGACCCCGGCCCTGGGGGTGCCTACTAACAATGGTGCCCACTCAGTTGCCATGCCATTTTGCTGAGATGCACATGAAAATGGATGAATCACTTTTTGTTTACTTAGAGAATGTTTTCTTCGGAAGCCAATCAGGCAGCAACTTATCTGTAGTCAACTCTAAATTACTCTAACTGGCTTTATACAGTTTCACTAAGTACACACATCAATTATGGATGTTAGAGGTTCCTTAGGAGTCTGTTACAAGAGCAGAAACATTGTAGCTGAGCTATGAATCAAGTCTGTCTCTGAAAATTTGGGAACTACTAAAATTATACCTGCATCGTAAATTCACGTTTGGGAAAAACCATGTTCCACATTCTGTAATCCATATCAAAAGAGGGGGCACTCAGTGGAGGTGACCCCACCCCCCAACTGGCTGTGCCACTGGTTTTGAGACTTTGGCAGGAAACCTGTATGAACATGGTGAGAAATTGCAAGAATCAGACCGAGACAGGAATCACACCCACAACCCTGGGGGTGTGAAGTCACTGTGCTCCTGAGCCCTCGTGTCACTCAGTGGGTCACTGCATACATAAAGTTTAATATTATATTCACTGCAAAGGTTATATAAGGTGTGATACTGAAATTATGGCATGTCTGTTCAGCATTGCGATCAGGTTCAGGAAAATATGCATCGAGTAACTTAGACTTAGTTGGGAAATAATAAGATGAAAGGTAACATGGAAATTCGGATCAGGACTCTTATCCCAGGCCATCAAAGGTGTAGCTCCTGTCAGGGAGGTTTAATACCAGGATGAATGTGCCTTTTTTTTAAGAGCGTGAAGTAGATAAAAGTCTCTCTGATTTTCATTTCCAGTGAGAATGCATCACACAACCTGCTTCATTCTTGAGCAAACAGAAGAGGCTTGTGGGTGTGTATGCTGGTGTAATGATGCCATTGTATGCATGTGCTACACATGCGTGTGCGAGCGACTGCGGAGAGTTCCTCCACAGAATATCGTTTTGCGAGTGTGTATGTGGTGGCACACATCCTCAGACGAGCCAGAGAGCCCCTGGCACGTCCGTCCTGCTAGGTGCGAATTGAAAAACAGCAGAGAGGAGACGGGGCGTGCTGCACCGCGCCGCGTTTAACGTGCTCTTTGACGACAGCCGTCTTGGTGGAAATGAGAGGCCGGGATGGTCCTGAGGTTCCCGCCAGAAGCATGCGGTCAGCACCACACAGACATGGACATGTCATCTATAACATCAAGAGCACACCAATAGCTCATAACTATCCTTACATGTCAGCTATGCTATGCATAATATACAGTATATTGTCAGTTTCATCCTCATTATGTTGGGAATATGCAAGTGATTCATCTATCAGATACCTCTGTCACTGAGGATCCTTCTAGATTAGCAAGGCAGATTTCAATTATGCAAATAACATGAAGGAAGCAAAAAAACTCAAGCAGATCCTGGACCAAGTGCTGCAGTTAATCATCAGTTATTGATACGAGGATCAAATTATTAGCAGGACAGGGAGATCACTGGCTCCACACACTGATTGAGGCCAAAGAAGTTTGTCTCATATGAAGGGGGAGTTCGTAGACATTTAAGCCTTACTTAGATACCTGGCTAAAAAAATCATCACGCTTGCTTAAAACCTATTTACTTAAACAGGTGTACATGATAAATAAATACGAAAAAAAGTGGAGCATCGAAACTTACCATCTGTTCAAATCCCAGTAGGGTAGGTATGTAGGTTGGTATAGAATTGTCTCCTAAGAAAATAAATTAACAAATAGTATAGGAACATGGATAACCATTATTTGTAGGTGGCAAACATTTCTGTGAACAAATGATAAAAATAGGAATAAGATTCATTTATTTGTTTTACGTCATCTTTGTCTTCTTTTACCAGAAGCGTTAGATCTGCTTCGTGACACATCACCCGGTGCCAACGTGTAAAACTGGCTTTCCGTAACTGGGTCACCTCTTTCTAACCTTTTAGTATGGGCTGGGTGCCAGGTCATGCGGGAACACGGTGCCCAGGCCATTTCTGAGCCTTTCTTGGCAAGCAGCAGTCGCCTGAGCCGGGGACAAGGAAAAAAGATGCTTTCACTTAAATGTGAGATTTTAATCAGTTTTTTTTCCTCTCAAAGGTCAAGCACATATAAGTCAGGCAGAATTCTCCTTGGTATGTGGAGTTCCGTGCTTGTGAAAGGAACGTTTCTGCTGTTATTATGGCACCATTAGTGACTGCACTTTTCTTTCATTAAGACTGTATGAAAGTCAAAGGTTGTCACATTCTCCCTCCTGTGAATAAACAAAATAGCCTATAAATGACTCTGAGAAGCCTCCAAGTAAATTCTGTTTCTATCAGTGATGGACCGTTACAGACTCCTCTGGCCAGTACCTACGCGGCGTCCTAACAGGCCAGGGATCTGCGTGACCTTGTCTGTGTGAGTCCTCACCTGTGTGTCCTCGTCTGCGTGTCCTCACCTGAGTGTTCTCGTCTGCGTGAGTCCTCACCAGTGTGTCCTCGTCTGCGTGTCCTCACCTGGGTCTCTTCGTCTGCGTGTCCTCACCTGGGTGTCCTCGGCCGCGTGTCCTCACCTGCATGACCTCGTCTGTGTGAGTCCTCGTCTGCGTGTCCTCACCTGGGTCTCCTCGTCTGCGTGTCCTCACCTGGGTGTCCTCGGCCGCGTGTCCTCACCTGCATGACCTCGTCTGTGTGAGTCCTCGTC
>JAODKM010000126.1:351675-363101 GCA_026780845.1 Petrocephalus sullivani | reverse complement strand
TGCGTGTCCTCACCTGTGTGTCCTCGTCTGCGTGTCCTCACCTGAGTGTTCTCGTCTGCGTGAGTCCTCACCAGTGTGTCCTCATCTGCGTGTCCTCACCTGGGTCTCCTCGTCTGCGTGAGTCCTCACCAGTGTGTCCTCGTCTGCGTGTCCTCACCTGGGTCTCCTCGTCTGCGTGTCCTCACCTGGGTGTCCTTGGCCGCGTGTCCTCACCTGCATGACCTCATCTGTGTGAGTCCTCGTCTGCGTGTCCTCACCTGGGTCTCCTCGTCTGGGTGTCCTCACCTGGGTGTTCTTGTCTGCGTGTCCTTGTCTGTGTGAGTCCTCGTCTGCGTGTCCTCACCTGGGTCTCCTCGTCTGTGCGTCCTCACCAGGGTGTCCTCGTCTGTGTGTCCTCACCAGGGTGGCCACACCTGGGTGTCCTCCAGGACTGGTGTTAGAAACACTGCCCTAGATGGCCACCCATATTGCTTAATGCGCTGGGCGGAACTCCTTTTGGTATATAGTATAGCCTTGAGACTGAAAGACTAAAGAAAAAATAAAGATATCATCTTCTGCTATTTGAGGAACCGCTAAGGTAAGAATGAGTGATAAAAACAAATCGTCCTCTGTTTTGTTTTTGTCAGCTCCTGTGCTTCATATTAAAAGCAGAGACCGATCACGCTGTTATTTATGATGGAAACCCTGAGGAAAAACGCAGGTGATTCATGGGTGCCTTTATCATCCTAGCTGTGTGTCAGCTCCCAGCTCTGTGTCTCACAGTGCAGAACCCCCAAAACACACACACACACACACACACCTTGACAGAAACTTCAGTAATGCTTTACATTAATGGCACCTTCATAATGCCACTATAATGCATTTATAGAACATTCATAAGCAGCATGTAAGAATACCTTAACCATACCATACCATAACAGCTTTAATACACACTAATAACAAATATTATATTTGTTATACTAATATAATGATTGTCACTATGATCTAATATTTGTTGTCAATGTATATTAAAGCTGTGAAGTATGTTAGGATGTTAAGATATACTTACATTCTGCTTATAAATGTTCTATGAATGTGCACTGAATGTTCATTAATACATTATACATGAATATTAATACATTAATACATTATGAAGGTGCACTGACTGTTCTATGAATGCATAATGAAGGCATTATGAAGGTGCAGTTAATGTAAAGCATTAGCGATGCTGAGGCCTGTGGGGGACAAATGGACCCCAATGCTTTCCTGGGGAATGATATCCTAAGTCTGGCCAGCATGGGTGAGGCAGAGTGCTTCAAGACGTCGAAGGCAAGAATTGTGAAAGATCACAGAATTTTGCGCTTTCCTTTCTGGGGGGGTAAGGTCTGGGGGGAAAAATCACCCAAGTAATTGCGACGAAGCCTCTCGTGGGATTCGCGCTGGATTTTCACTTCACATTTCTTTCTGAAAGCTGCCAGTGTGTTGCCCTGTTTCTCCTCTGGCCAGCACCTTTTCACTCCTCCTACTTTGGCCCAGCCATCTCCATTCTGTGAGGCTTTAATGAGGAGGCTTGGGAACTGCAGCAGCAGCAGCATCCGCTGCTCACCAGACGCGATGGCAGGCGGCTTTCAGAAGACAATACCCTCTCATTAGAACTTTAAACATCACCATTATTTACTCTGCAATCTCCTCCACTGACATTTGTTTCGCCTCTGCCTTGGGTTTAAAATATCTACAATGTCAAATCAACAACAAAAAAAGAACCTGAACAGGAATCCGATCCTTTTGCCCGCATGACTCAAAATGAATTAACTTTGAAATGAGCATCATATGACTCATAGACCCATCTTAGGAGGAGACGCACGTTCCTTCTGGAACACTTTTCATTATGTCCCATTAAATGCTGTTGGACGGGCAAAGCTGCTGTGTTCTGCATTTGCCCGTCGCATTTTGCACACAATTATGTCCTTAACTTTGCCTCGCTGAGAATAATTAACTATGGAATTAAAAACAAAGACTTCAGCGTACCCGCTGCAAGCTGTAACAGATGATCCTCTGCTGAGGAACCCGCACTAATGAATGTACATGGGCCTGGCTGCACAAACAAAGGAATTTAACAGTCTGAAAGTCCGTTTATAGGTATCTTTCTCGTCCTGCTTGATTAATAGAATAATTTACGTGTAACGTGTTCTTTTTTATTGTTTTCTCTGGTGGGACTCAACGGGGAACATAGTGATTAATGGCAAGTCGTGAGGTAATTCGCGGTTCTAAAACTCATGGCCTACTTATTGCACTAGTTTGTAATTCTAGTACTTTCTATGGCGCTGATTTTCATATAAATGATGCCTTTATGTTTATTAAGCTAAGCACATCATAGTAAAATTTACTGAGCTTGCTACGAGCTAATGGTTTTGTAGCCGCGTGAATTTAGTTGTTTTCTGTGTTAGTCTATTTATTCTTGGGTGCAAATTAATAAAGTAATGCATGTACTGTATATATGACTTAAATGTTCTGTGCATTAGAGAAATATCCTCTTCCATTGTTAAAAAGACTACAAGCTGTATATGACAGGCGATAGTTTCATTTGGGTGTGAATGTAGGACCAACAGCTTCTGTTTCACTGCGAAATGCGGAAAAGTAAGATGCATGGGAAAAAAATAGTTCTTTGTTCAATGTCCTACCTCAAAGGCAACATTTAACCTTCTTTTAGAAAGCCCAATGTTGGGGTAATCAGGGGGTACAAATTTTAAGGAGTTTCTTGGTTTTGCAAGGTTAATATGAGAAGCACATGGTTGCGTCTCATTAAGTGATTACTTTATGAGCATGAGCGGGGCACTCATGACATTATCTCCTTCCAGCTGAACATTGAGACGAGATCTTCATATGCCTCTCTCTGCGATGAGGCAAGGACGTTTGAGACTGGGACCCCCCCCCCCTTCATTACCATGTCAATTATCTCAGATGATGCGCTGTTCAAACAATATTTCCGACACCCAAACCACAATGAAGGAAAAGGGAGATTTTGGGAAACGGCTCGCCGCTGACCTTGTCCAAGCCCTTGTGGAAGGCTTCTCTGGACCGTATTTTGCATAATGCCAAAAGCCTTTGGCCTGTCACTTTCATATCTCCAATAATGCTCTCTCCTTTTAAGAATCTGAAAGACAGTATATCTCAATTCCAAGCTCTCTTAGTATAGATCTAAAACAGCTTTAATCATAAATCTGAGTCGGTGGAACGGAGGTAAAAATGTACTCTTCTGCACAATCGAGACCAGAGGAGAAGTGACATCGATAGCACCTACCCTTCATCGTGTAATACTCAGCCATTACCGTTTCTATAAATAGCCGAGGTGTTATTTATTAGATGGGACAGACATGCTTACATGTTGTTCTCGCAGTCTGCGAACAGCGGCCGGCTTCTCTGCCTTTCCTCTCGGCTCTGCTATTTTTAAGTAAAAAATAAAATCAGATTTCCTCACCCTTTCCTCACACTTTGTGAGTGCCATGCACCCTGCTCCAGTCACACTTCTCCTCAGATACAACCCGCTGCCAGGTGTCTAGAGAGAGGGATGTTTGGATATATGTGTGCCTAGGTGTTACTTGTGCATGGGTGGTACAACATTTATAATCCCTTTGATACAAAACAGCTCATTGACAGATATTTATATTTCGGTGCTCCGCTTCCACGGTGTTCCGGCACTAAGAGCCCCGCGAGGTGCTCCAGGCTCTCGAGGGCTTCCATCAAGCGCTGCACCACCTGTTTCTTACTCTGCTGCAAGAGGGAAAATAGTCTGGATTGATTCCCTCACTTTGCATTAAAGGCTTCAGCGCGACATACAAAAGTAGGTGAATCACCCTGCCGGGGTGTTGGTGGCAGGCGACGGGACACGGAAGACGCGGAGAGTGGCAGTCAGCAGATGGCGACGCACAACTGATGCGCAGCGGAGGATCTATCCTGTTGCTTGCGCAAGGATGAAAAAGAAAAGGGTGGACGCCACCGGCATCAACCAGACCAAACCGCCGAGCTGTTCATTCTGGAGTGCCTAAAACTTTATCCTATTGTAATGAAGAAGTATAGAAATACTGTCCAGAGCAATACCTTCTGTGCCATGTGACTTCCGTGTCTTTGGGCAAATGCCGCAGCAGGAATCAACTCCATCAAGGGTTAAATGTAGGCCAGTATATCCGTGGTCCTGCCCTAGTCATGGCTGCGCCTTGTCAGATTTGAGACTCTTTGATTTGAGACTACATTAATCCCTGCACCTTGATTCAGCACTGGACAGATCTAATACATGTGCAAATGCACACCCACAGAGGGAGCAAAGGAGGACAGTAAAAAAAATGTCTTTGGGGGGCTGGGGATTTCTTAGGGGTTTAATATGCTCTACATAGATGTGTGGAAGCCATCATTCTTGCACTTAGATGCAGGACACATACCTTTACATGTCTCTTCTGTGTATTTTGATTAGACGTGAAAATATTTAAAGTGTTTTTTATACTTCTTATGATTCCAGTGTATCAGGCCAAAACAACTGATACAATTTCACTTGAGTTTCATGATTTGTCAAGCTGTAAAATATATCGAGGAAAATGCATGCAGGGTGTTCGCGAAAAACATCTCACAAATCCTCCCCTCAGGAGTGAGCTCCATGCAGCTGTTCAGATGCTGGAGTCCCACCTAGACCTGGATCATACAGATGTTCTGCTGTTTCATCCACAACCATGGTGGCCAAAGGCATTCTAACACACACCCTGTTAGTGTACGAGGCCCCGCTGCCCAGGCGGATGCGTCAGCCGAGGGCCGTGTGACTCACAGCATTTCGCCACGGACACGCAATCCTGACGACAGACACAATCATTCGATCTTCTAAAGAAGGGAGCAAAATGGCATTTTCCTGTAAGCAGTGAGTCACTTCTCTTGGGCATCCTGAGAAGCAGCGGCCACTGGTATTCCCTTTCCCTCACCTGGACAGGCAAAAGCTAATTGAACTTGTGGCTTTTTCCTCTGATAGGGAAGTGTAGCGCGTTTGTGTGAGCGTTTGCGTGAGCGTTTGCTACTAGCCTGTGCATGCTTTTTGGCTGTCAAATCAGCATCTCTCAAGTACTCCAAACAACATACCTCTTTATAATATTGCAGGCTGAGGTGTCAGTACTATTCTGAGCTCCTCCTTTCGGCCTGTCGACTATAGTGCCCCCTAGAGGCCACCAGTAAACAGTTTCCGCCATCACTAACCAAATACCACCTGCTAACATTATTCTGGTGATCCGTTGTAATTACCTGTTGGTATTCAGTTTCAGAATGCTTACTCTGATTCAAATTAAACTGCTAAATTCACAAACTGAATGTTACCTGAAACAGGAAAGCTACAACTTCCAAAGCGTAAAATGTGCTCAAGGTTTATTTTTTCATTAATACTGACAAAGATCATTCATTATAAATGCTCACAGCTCAGCTATGTTAAAGACAGCTTAAATGTGGAGAGACCCAGTACGTAAAGTAAGATTTCCCCTCTCTGTGGTCATGAAAGGGTGATCAGTGGGCTGGATCACAAAATAACTGTGAACTCAAGGACAACGGTTGGTTTTGTATATGCAGAGGAGAGGGGACTGGCCAGCGAGGACAAAGATTCCTATTCATTCTTGGTAACAAGTGCTGGTAGCCAGTCTTCAGTCTGTGCTGGGTCTCTCCCTGTCATATTAATATGAAGTTGTTTTTAATGGAATGCCAAAGCCTTGACATACTACATTTATATTTTCCCTAGATGGATGCCCAAAAGCTTTTAGAGTTTTACATCAATTTATAACTGGAACTAGCTGCCAAACTATGTCACCCATGCAAAAGCTGTGAAACATGTTTAATAACCTGAGACGACAACACATTTTTTTTAAGTACTTAAATTAGCCCTCAGGAGAGAGCAAATGACAGTCATCCAAATTGCAGATGGATACATGCACACACACACATATATGTTTCTATCTTTATCATTGTGGGGACCATCTAAATATTGCTAAGGGAAAAACCCTAATCCCAAGTATGATAACCTTATCCCCTACCCTGAATCAAATCAGTTTTTTGATGTTATCCATGTGGGGACCGAAAAAATATCCCCATAAGGTAAAAAGTTACAGGTTTTTATCACTTTGCGGGGAACAGATATTCTCGGAATCATTATTGTAATTTTAGTTAAATCAGCTAGGCCAGTTGAAAGATCAATAAAGCTTTATTAAATCTTTCCTCCTTACACGCTGAGAATCAACCCTCTTTCTATGGTATGTTACCACAATGTATTTCATCTGAGTATTGTAAGTGTGCCAATAAAGGGGTCTGAATTTGCAAAGTGATAGTCGTAATCGAGTTGCTTGAATGTTGTGGCCACCGTTCCTCAGTTCCATGGACAGTGTAAAACATTGTGTCATGGATATGCAAAGCCAGTGGTGCAGTGACTGCGGCGATGGCAGCTCAACCTCAAGCTGGCAGGCTTTGACCTCCACTGCAGTTTGTGCTTCCGTCTCTGGGCTCAGCAGACCAGCCACAAACCAAATACATGTGCTTTGGAGAAATCACTTTCTCTTAATTGCCTATGGAGTGTGTAGGTGTTTGTCTATGGCTGGAGACAGACCAATTTCCTGTCTGTGATGTTCCCTGAGACAGACCGATTTCCTGTCCACGATGTCCCCTGAGACAGACCAATTTCCTGTCTATGATGTCCCCTGAGACAGACCGATTTCTTGTCCGCGATGTCCCCTCAAACAGGCGGATTTCCTGTCCGAGATATCCCCTGAGACAGACTGATTTTCTGTCCATGATGTCCCGAGATAGACCAATTTCAAGTCCGCGATGTCTCCTGAGACAGACTGATTTCCTGTCCGCGATGTCTCCTGAGACAGACCAATTTCCTGTCCACAATGTTCCCTGAGACAGACCGATTTCCTGTCCCGATGTCCCCTGACACAGACCAATTTCATATCCACGATGTCCCTTGAGACAGACTGATTTGCTGTCCACCATGTCCCTTGAGACTGATCGATTTCCTGTCCGCGATGCCCCCTGAGACAGACCAATTTCCTGTCCCGATGTCCCCCGAGACAGACCAATTCCCTATCCGCAATTTCCCATGAGACAGACCAATTTGCTGTCCTCGATGTGCCCTGAGACAGACCGATTTCCTGTCCATGATGTTCCCTGAGACAGACTGATTTGCTGTCCACCATGTCCTTTGAGACCGATAGATTTCCTGTCCGCGATGCCCCCTGAGACACACCGATTTCCTGTCCCAATGTTCCCTGAGACAGACCAATTCCCTATCCGCGATGTCCCTTGAGACAGACCGATTTCCTGTCCATGATGTTCCCTGAGACAGAACGATTTGCTGTCCACAATGTCCCCTGCCCAATGCTTCTTGGGACCAGCTGCAAACACATCACCACTCTGCAGTAAAATCAGCATTAATAGCCATAAAATGCGATATTAATTATTTACAATTTTTACTAGCTTATTCATTTATAACTTTAACCTTTTAGTTCCTTTATATTTTATAATTTTTTGCTTATTTGTTGATTTGTTTGTTTATTTAGCATTTATTTGCTTATTTATTTTATTTAGACTTATTCCATCTTTCCATAATTTCACTGACCTGTACATTAGTTGCTTCTCTGTCTTTGGTTTAACTATAATTTCATACGTGAAGCACTTTGAGTTGCTAAATGGATGGATGGATGCATATTTCCTTCTATTTGCGCATCCCCAGGAAAGTCAAGGAGGAAAAACAGTACTACAGAGCACTGAAAATAAGCAAAGGACAATATATTCTGGTCTTTATGTTCAAATGAAAATTCATGGCAGTAGCACAGTTTTCATTTCCGTCAATGTAAAGTGTTGTGCTCTCTATTACAAAGAGTGTGTTACAAGGAATAGCCCTGTCGCTTTGTGCGTTAATTGGATCTCCCCCTTAGGCCTTACTGGTGTGTGTGTGCATCATTAACATCTTATTCTTGTATTGGATCCGTTCAACAAAAGATCGTTTAAGGAGAACTATGGTATGAAGCACTCTACCCATAAGCTGGGCATTTCTGCACTGTTTGCTCCCTGAGTGGGGAAACCCACTGCATGGTAAAAGGGGTGATAAAATTGGGTTTACACGCCCCTGAAATTTCGTCTTTCGCAGGGAGAGGAACAAGCATCATTTGTTTTCGAAGGTAAATGTCTGTCGGGTACAACTGCTTTGTGAAGTGAAATTCCTCAGGTGAGATGGCAAAGGTGATGCGCAGAGGCTGCTTAGCCAAATTAAGGCTTCCCAGTCATTAAAAAGGGGCCCGCTGCTGGGCTTCTTAAGGCTATCAGAGCCCAGCTCCTTCTCTGGCCAAGGGCCCATTGTCACACGCACCACAAACAGAGGCTTACCTGAGAAAGAATCAGGTACTATGTTCTATATGGTCCAGTATCTGTGCCAAGGAGATAACAGCTACACTGGACAAATCAATTGTGCAATGCAAATAGACTCTTTTCTGAGTCGCTCAGGTCAATAACTAGATTAAACACCAGATTTAAGTTCCTCCCCTACAATTCGTCCTTAACCTTGAAAGGGAAATTTAATTGGGTGCCACTGCTGTCATTTGTGCCTGGCTTTAGCACTTGTCAGATTTGTGACATTGCTTAGGCCTAGAGGAACTGTATTAGTGCCTTAATTGCAATTAGCGGAGACCCAGGGTTAAAGGAACAAAAGATTGCACTCGGACACGTGAAAAGAAGGTCAACATTCCAGCTAATGTGTCTTAACTTTAAATAGATATCAGATATATTTCAGCTATATTTAAATGTAAAGTAAAACCAAAGATCAGAGAGTGATGTGCTTCGCTTTCGGTGTCCCAGAAAGTAATTCAAAACATCATTATATATATTTAAATGGTATTTAAAATTGTCCATTTTTGTTCTTGGCAAGCGTGCAGATTTCCGACACATTTACATGCATAATTCTGACAAAGGTCTGTAGTATTTTTTCTGCAGTTTGGGGCTAATCTTACAAACGTGTTTGGTAAGAGGCTTAGTTGTCGGAGGTTAGCGAGGTGGATATTTGCTCGTATTGCATTACACAGAAACATGAGGAAGAATATTATTGAGTCTTCCAGATATTAGAGAGAAGGGTTTTGTTAACTATAAAGCCTGGCTTTTAGGGATATCCATATTATTCAAAAACCCAATAAATGGCAAAAAAGCTAATTTTGAAGGGAAATTAGAGATCCTTGTCAGGGTGGCCTGAATTAAATCCCAATTGAAATGTAAATATCTCCCAGACAAAGTAAAATTTTGTGTCCTGAATGCAAGCTGTCATTATTGTAGGATGGCAGATCAGCATGCAAGTGGTAATGACATACAGCGCGAGACACAGCCAAGACGTCTCTTTATGTTCATTCCTGTCGGCACCGAGATGCTTCAGTCTCTGCTGAATCCGTTCAAGACAGCAGGCCGGAAACATTCTCCTCGTCACCATTCATCAATGTCAACGCTGGGGACGGTAATCAAACAGCTAACAGTCTAACAGTTAGTAAATATTTACTGGCCTCTGCCTTCTCCTGAACTCCGCAAATTGTACTTCATTGAAATAGAACGTGACAAAAAAAATGTGAATAAGAATCCTTATCATGTAGCATCATAAATACATTTCTATTATTTATTTTTGACTAATGGTGTGGTGAAGCTTATGCTTTGGTATCTGTCGTGAACCTGATGGACAGAATGAAAGATACAATGCTGATAAACATGAAGTAATCCACCTCATGTTTTGGGAATGCAGTGGCATCTTGGCCTTCTGGAGGATGGAAAATCTTCATTTTGGTACTTCTCACAGTGTGTGACGTCATTACGCAGGATTAACTACACACTGACGCGTCACAAGGTGTCCTCACTAAAAACAAAATTACAGCTGTATCATAAACACGTTATTTATGGAGTGAGTGAAGTGATTAAGTGTCATTGTTGATACACCACAAGATACAGTGCAGAACACCATAATGTACCTTCTGCGTGTAACCTATATGTGACATGGCAGCGGGCAGGTAATTCAGTGGTGCTTGGGGGCAGGACTTTGCTCAGGGTACCTCAGCCCTAACTTGCTAGTTGGGGAATAAAACCAATCACAAGTGCACCTCCTCAACCATTAGGGCCCCACTGCCATGTCACCGTCATGCACGCCTGACATATTTAATAAATATTCACAGAGCTTTTACTATATTTCAATTATTTATTGAAAAGTTATTCTGATAGCCCCGTGTAGTCTGTTTAAAATAATCTGATTGCAGCAATGTGGAAGCTGCTCTGCATATGTTTCTTTAGTGACCATAATTTCTTTCAGTTATGCAAAGCTATGCATTCAACATTAAGTTTTAAAATTGTTTGCCATGCTGGCAAAATAAACAAAAAAAAATAAATAAACCACTGGGGAAAATCCAGCAAGGAAAACATGGTGTTTCTCATGGAACAAACCCGATACAGCACAATGTTAGTCATAGGTTCTCTAAAAGGCGTCGGAAGAACATCTTGGATTATTACCATTTTGGAGCTCAGATATATCCCACTAATCTTAAAACAAGCTGAAACGCTTTCAACTCCCAGATCATGAAAAGAGGAATCCTCAAATCATCTTAGAGCAGAACAGTCTCCTAGCAAAACTGGGTCACTGTCGCTAATTTACCTGTTATGCAAGGGCTTTTTCTACATACAGTGTAGATGATAAACATTTTAACAATATGACCTGAAGCTCAGGAGAAGATATTGCATATAGTGATGGAAATTAAATTATATATATATATATATATATATACACACACACATATAATCCCTCAGTCTACTCAACCCTGCCACAGCCTTAAACCATTGTTTTTAAAAGTTGTATGACAATTATGAAATACATAAATAAATATGTACATAACAGGAATAAGGGAAGAAAGTGCTGTGGCTTTACATTTGCAGGTTTGTGGGACGGAATATGATACCTGGTTCTGATTGTGTACAGTCCACATGTACACTGGATACAAAAGTTTCGTCCCAAAGCCATTTCCAAAATTCCTCCAAAACACAAATGATTTATATGGGTTGGTATCTCTGAGTTGACCTAGTTAATAATTTTTGGGGAAAGGGCAGACTTCCTATCCCAGCCCTCCCCTGCATAGGCTGAATGTATCCCTGAAATGGATATGTGCAAAATGGATGGATGGATATATGGATTTTGCTAAATAAAAAGTAATTTAAAAAATAGTACACCTTATAAAACATCCTGGCACCAGAACACACACCTCCACAGATAGGACACTATTTTAATGGATGCATTTAAACACTGCACAGGACATGGTGCACTTTATACTTCTATATTCAGAACCCTCACCGCACACCCCCCCCCCCACACCCCCCCAAACCAAAACAACAACACACCAACAACAACAAAAAAAAAAACA